>CM061158.1:19111901-20311901 GCA_030710495.1 Labroides dimidiatus
GGCACCTGGTGGCTTCCCATACTTTTAAAGATGATCTGATTCAGAGACAATTAATTTCAGATGTAATAACTTTAGGCACTGGTTCAATGCTTAAATGTGTCTCTCTGACAGGTAAATGGGTGGAGAAAAGTGTAGTAATGAATATGGCATTAAACTTCAAAATACAAACCTCCACCTGCAATTAAAGCTAGGGACTGGATAAACTATACATTCCTACAATGCTAACAAAGGCATGGAACATTAAGCAGATGTCACTTCACTGTCCAGGCTGTTGCAGAGCACCACTATGCTATCTGATGCTTTTCTTTTGTTATGGGGTCTTAGGTGAAATGTAGTGAGACCTTTGGAAAGTTTTACTTCCTGACACATCACACCAGCTGAATAATCTCTGATCGTAAATGGTAAATGGACCAGTACCTATATAGCACTTTTCTAGTCTTAGTTCTTGCTTTACACTGCAAGCCTCATTCACCCTATCACACCACATTCACACACAGATGTAACTAATACACAACTAATGAACCAATGAACAACATTGGGAGCAACTTGGGGTTCAGTTTCTTGCTCAAGGACACCTTGCCATGTGACTGGAATTGAACCCACAACCTTTTGATTGTGGGATGACAACTCTACCACTGATCACAGCCGCCCCATCGTGAACATCACTATTTCCTTTAAGAGGGCTAACACTACTTGACCAGCCACCAATTAGAACGGTGCAAACAACTATAAAAACTTCTTTTTTTTTTTTACTTGTCAGAGGAAAATATTCAACACTTCCAATTCTATAGTAGACCTTTTTAACTTCTTAGGCATTCAAGAGACAGACCATCATATGAATTCATAAACAAACAGTCAGATCTGATCAAACAAGCATTCAAGTTGACAGCTTTTAATTCCACCGGGACCAGAGTGTATGCAGGCAACCTTTGAGTATGAGAGAGCAGGAGGCCGAATTATGCAAATGTCTGTCAATTTAATGAATCACATGCTGAGATTTAGCAGGTAGTTAGTCTTTGTTAGATCCAGAAATACTGCTAATACAGAGGAAGCTGCAGTTTGATTTGATATTTGCTGCTCTGAAAAAAAAAAAAAAAAATCTCTATTACATCCAAATATCAAATTTGCCTAATGAATGGGACAAGACAAAGCATGGTGCAGGGGGAGAGGAAGTAAACACAGAGGACAGGGGAATGAAAGAGGAGGAGAGAAGGGCGAACAGGATATTACGGTCTATTAATCATTGATGGTGGAAACTAGAGACTGTAGCAACAAGACTGTCACTGCGTCTTAATCAGATGAGAAATGATGGAGTTTCAGTCATTAATTTCAGCAGCATTATAGGGTCTATTGTCTGCTTCTGAAGGGTCTTATCACATTCTCTCAACTGCTGCTGTTCCTCCTGCTGTTCCACCGGCAGCCAAGCTGACAGCCAACTCCCCAGGAAACTCTAAAGAGAAACTAAACTACGTCTGCAGTGTCACACGTTTTTTTAATCCCCTTTCAAGTCTATTTTTCTCTCTGTCCTCACTCTTTCTCTGTATATGCACACAAACACTGCAGGGGAAAAAAAACCTAATACGGCTGAAGCTTTTGTTTCGAAATGGAGGTATATCTGGGGGGGCAAACCAGGGAACAAATTCTCTCTTCAATTGAGCTGTAAAAGGTGCCAAGCAATGCTCAAGATAAACCATTACAGTATATTATGTAGTTAGAGCCAAGGCTACCTCCAACAGAAACTTGAGTGTGTCTATACTGCAGAACTGAAGCTCATATATACATGCATGTATCAGATGGGGACAGCATATCCCACTAAGCATGTATGGCTGTAGTTCACTGTATATTTTGCACTATGCTGCACTGCCTGCTTCATACCCACAGCTCCATTCTTTGAACCCATCCTCACTCATCATATCTGTGTCTGATGATTATTTATGCCTTTATAGCATTTCTTGGCTCATTACATCCAGTGGACTAGCGCCCAGCCATTTGTTTTTGGCGAGTCTCATTTCAGCAGTAGATAGTGACAGAGGTTTGACTCTCATTTACGTCAGTAGTACAAAGCCTAACAGAAACATAATACAGATCTGCGGACATATTACAGATTGAGATTTCCAATGGAACAGAGTCATGATTCAGATTTGTAAACAGTCACAGTGTGGTTGTCAGGTTTATCCTCAAGAGAGGAAACAACTAAAACAGTGTTTGTTTATGTTTTCACTGGAGCTTGCATCAGTCATTATGTATTTTAGTAAATTGGGAAATCCAAACCCTTTAGATGTGAGGGGGGCTTTGGCACAGCAGCAGAGGAATTGACATTTTAATAAAACCCTGAGGTTTCCTCTGGTTTAGGAAACCCTGATGTCTAGAAGTAAACAGAATCCTCAGGAAGTGTAGCCTGATTGGTAAAATACACAGTGGACTTGACGACACACAGGTTTGATACCCTCAGGTGATAAAGTCTAATATTTGTATCTTTGGCTTCTTATAGTCAGTCCTCTAAAAAAAGGGAAAAACCATCACAGGCCCAAGAATTGATGTTTTCTCTGAATACTGAAACCCTGATTCTCTACCATATTCCTGCTGTACACTCACTCCCCATTAAAATACTGACATTTTAAAAGCTGCACATCTTAGCATTACTCTGTATACTCATTTTGTTTCTCCACAGTTTACACTCATGAGCAAAACTGTAAAAACGCTGGTTAATGCTACCATTTCTCTTTAATGTCTGCCAAGCCTCAATGCATTCTTGTGGTAATTGAAGCTATTACAGCCACTGTTGTGGCATCAAAGATACTGAATCAGCAGAGAAGGCTTCCCTTCTTTAGCACTCACTGTCACACCTTTATATATGTTCAAAGACGTACATAAATTTGCTTAATATATATGATTATGGCAGCAGATGGATTAGAATAATGAAAATATTCTGATTGTGTAGGAGTCATTTAAAAACCTTATTCCAGTTGTCATAACCCAATTAAGCTCATTTTGTGATTATTAAAAACCCCTGGCATATGCCTGTATCAACCCGAATATTGGGTCATGTAAACGTGTAAGTCAGAATAAACACCTGAGTAAGCTATTTTAGGGATTGGTTTTTACTTCTGCTCATTTTCAACATGTTGAGAAAGTGAGAGACCTTATATTATTAGGTTGAAGAGGTGACAAACTTATTCAAAGCAATGAAATTTCAGGGAAAAATTGGCCTTTTCCTCCCTTTTTCCAATTGGGCAAAAACTCCGGAAGACGTAGCCTGAGGGCTTAAATACTCAGGGTGTAACTGTTATGTCCTCTAGAAGTATCCCCAATCTGTTTTCTCATGTGGGTTTCAAAAGAGAGTGTTGAGGTAGACGTTGACTCTGTCCTCCAAGCCAAACTCAGGTCTTCTATTATTTACCCTTTTAGTTGTATCTACATGAAGTTAAATCCTGGTTCTCTCAAAACTTAAAAGCAATCCGATAGATAATCATCTTGTTGGTTCCAAATACTCTTTATCCAAAACCAACCATCGACAATGCTACAGTTTTCCCCTCCCCTCATATCAAGACTCTGGGCGTCTACCTCAACACTCTCTTTTGAAACCCACATTAATATGTTAATAAGGTCCACTTATTTTTCACAAACTTACCAGTGCAATATGTAAGAACGTATTAAAAAAGCAGCAAAGTTAATACATATTGTGTTGCAAAATTTGGTATTGCATATCAAAGTGAAAATGTATTACATTCTTCCATAATTGGGCATTTTAACACAATGTGGTGCTACAGGGATTCAGGCAGAGTCCAGTGTCCTTAGCATTGCAGTGAAAGACATTACCACATTTTCTGTAAATCTAAAACCTAGAGGGTAAAAAGTAGGCATCATGCGCAGCAATAAAATCAGAATGTGGAAGTTTCAGAATGTGGATCCTTGATCACTGGAGACAATTCTCATCCTTTACTTGGAGCTAGTATTGATGAGCTACAGATACCATTGTTTTAGCTCCACACTCACCTCCTTACTACTCAATTTTTTTTTTTAATTTCATCTTATTTTGACCTACACTGAGAGAAACTTTGTCAGCATTTTCCCCATCAAAGGCTCAACAGCCATAACTCAAAATTAGCAAAGGCAGAACTACCGGTTGATGTCACAGGACTAATAACTGGAGGTGTGTTTATGTTTTTTTTTGTTTGCTATCTGATGTGTTGAAGTGTTCCTGGCTTTGAAGCACATTAGGGCAAATAAATACATAGGTTGCACCTTGGGTGGTTGCCCGCATTGCCCAAAGCAAAAGCTGTCCCTGGTTATGCATGAACATCATTTAATGAACTGTTCAACGGACATAGGCACTTCAGTTTGTCAGGAAGTAATCATCTATGTGTATTCTTCATCTCTTTTTTGTGGCAGTTTAGACAGGTCTAATGATGTGTTGAAACAGCAAGGAATAAAGTCATATGAAGAAAAGAGAAAAAGAATAAATCGTATAAAGCAGCAACTTCAAAGAATGCACAAGGTCGGTATCTCAAGCTTTATTGGACTGATAAGATCACACAGGATTGTGAGAACTCTCTCTGCACACAGCTTTTATAACAGCTCTCTGCTCTGCTGAGGGGTGAGATGAGACGACTCAGGTAAATATATTGCTTTCACTCAGTGAAAGTCAAAAATGCCATTTCCAATTGCTGAATGTCACAGAGACTGTTGGAGTGACTGCTAAAGCTTCAGAGCACCATGATGTCTGTATTCCTGCTGTTAACATCCTCTAGCTCTGCTGTTTAATATTCACACCAAACCTTCCTCACTATGAAGCAAATAAATATCAATAAGTCAGAGAGTGAAGGTTATTGGTTGATGCAGTCTTAATGACTGAATGCTGAATTCTCATCTCTACAATAGCTGTGTAGGAAAAGAGAGACTTTGTACAAATAAAAGCTTATCAGCAAAAGACCCCCTGGGCTGGCAGAGCCCCACAAGCCCTGGGATGGAAAAAAAATGAAAACAAAAACAGCAAAAAGAGAAGAAAGTTAATCACACCTGGGCAACACACTCCCCTACATCAGTAGAGCTCACTGTTATCATCCCAATGATCAGTGGAGTCTGTACTGATTATCTCTCACAGTCAGGTATGAATGTTTGACACCAAGGTCATTCTCCTGCAAATATGCATACCTCCAAGTCTACCATCAATCACTTCTGCTATCCATCATACTTCAAACTTCTTTATAGCTCTGGACTTAACAAAAAGAAACCAGAGCTATCTGTGAGATGACAGTACCAATATTGAAGCTAAATTAATTAAAAAGTTGCTGAATTTATAGTTAGGAAATATTTCAACCTGACAGAGAGAGGAGCCACAGATTAAACTCATCTTAAAACTCAAATCATCCCAACTTGCTTGGGTTCAGGACTGATCTAATTGTTCCTCAAATGAGGACTTAGTCATTTTTAGTTAAACCTAGTTCTTATCTAAAATATATAAACTGCATAATTGGCTAAGGTATTCTAATGAAGTGTTAAAATCGCCCTCTTCCGTCTTCATTTTAACAAATAAATCACAAAAAAAAAAAATAAAATTAACAGCAGCTGAAGACAATGAAAGCCTTGATCAATTATTTCCATAAAATAATTATAATTGTGAAACTGTCAATATACGTATAATATATATACACAATATATTTTTCATGTAGTTTCATTAATATCCAACTATCTCACTGGTCTGTTTACTGTCATTTATTCATCTTAGTTATCTTTGGCACTTTTTTCCCTGTATTTGCATGTGACTTAGACGTTTGCATATTGAATTTCCACTCTGATAATTTGTATTATTTAATAAAAACTTGCTCTTGTATTTTGTACCTTTTTTGTCATTTACTTTCTACCAGTCTGTATTTTTTGTATTTTACCATCACTAACATTTTGTGTTTTGCTCTCTGGCAACACACTTTCCTTCAGGGTTAATAAAGTGGCTGTTTGCTTACAACCAACCTTGCTTCAACGGGTTGTTCCTGCACTCAAATTTTGTATTTGACTAAAGAGAAAGACTGGCTCTGAGATTCCCTTGCAGAAAGAGATAGACAGTACCCTATCAAAGAGAAGAGTCAGAGCTGCTGGAGGTACAGATGGAGGTGATGATGTTCATCATACGTAGCAAAAAAACTAAACAAATAGTTCAAAACTCAGCTGCTTTCACCCATTAGAAGGTAAAAGGTGGAATGTGGTAGCGGCCCAAACCGCATTAACAACACTGACTTCTCTTGTATTTCCTGGAGAATAGTGACCTCCTCAATCTTTCTGAGGGTTTTGTATTTTGGGCTGGGCTTTCTTTTCCCCACAGATTTTCCACAGATCAGGGGTCATTGCACCCCTGTACTCAAACCAAACTTCAGCAAATACTGAAAGAAAAACATCATGTCAACAGTCATGAATCAGAGGTCAGGGGCAGTTTTTATAAAGTGTTACTCATATCACAAGCACACCAAACTTCTCTGGCCCACAATTCTCCATTTACACACCCCCGGCTGCTGTCAGGGCCGAAATACTCTCTAGCAACGATTCAAAGACATTAGTTAATCTGATCAGGGAGCACCTGGACACACAGGTAATAAAGTTGAAACTGTCTGCTGGATTTCACATCAAATGACAACCAATAAGAAAATAAAACAAGAAAGCTGTCGTCTCATCTTTGGACTGCTCATTTCAGGACGAGTTATAATGTGCTGACGCTTATTAATGGTGTGGCAAATAAATTGAACACACTAATTCAAAAATACATAAATGGTTTAAAGTCTTGGCAAACTATGTTTTCATCCTGTATTGTCACAGACTGAATGGATGATTTCTCAAAATGAGAGATCTGAGACTGAACTGTATTTAACGCTCTGTGTAATGCATCACAGAAAAAAATAAAGATTATGGCGAAGACTTTAGTAAAGAGAAAAGCTGTTTGTCCTTCAGTGACAGGACACTTGCTCATTTACCTCAAAGGAAAGAACGGCTTCTTTATACAGACACAAAAATGAATGACACATTAGTCAAATTATGAATTTTAAAGTAGGACTTTTTACATTCCCCAACAGCTTTTGAAATAAATGAAATGATAATAAATACCGCATGAAAGTCAGCCGACAGTCAGCAAAGTACAGAATACCAATCTGTTATTTCAGTTCAAAGTAAAAGCAAAAAAAAAAACAAAAAACAAACAAGATGTCATCTTAGTCTGTGTTACACGTGAACATGCTAGTATTTGTAAAATAGTAATATGTAGAAACTTAGCAAGGCTTAAACTAACTAGAATATCATAATTTGAGAAAGACATTTTTTGTCAAAGACTCAAAATGTCTGAGTTAAAAGTTGATCTCCAGTTGAAACTCAAAGAAAGTCAATGAACCTTAAAAGAGATGTATGAAGAGTGGAAACTTTTGTGCTATCCAACTGGTAGTAGATATTTCTCTGAATTTAAAAGCATCTGAACTCATCATGGTGCTAATCAAAAGAATCTGGGGTTGATGAGGATAACATTCCAGCACAGACAAATGAAATAGTAGACTAGTCATAAAACAGTTCTCTTTGGCCACGCAGCCTTAACAGCTAACAGACTAAATCTGATTCAAATTGTCTTCATCAGATCAAACTTGAAATAAGAAATGAAACCTGGATATGAAAACAAACAATCAAACAACATACAGTTCTTGATTTTGAAAATAAATAAATATAAAGTCCAGAAATGTTTGATTTGTGTTTTTCATCCTTCAGTTTGACTAACAGTTTAATGGCCCAAGTGAAGCCAATTTTAAATCTTCAATTCAGCATTTCACCTCCAGCTGTGCTGCTTTTTGTGCTTTAAGGCAACGGTCAAGGAGGTTGTACAGCACACAGGGAGCCCTGCCAGCAGTGACATTTATTTTGTTGTTAAAATAAAAACCAGGGGTGAAGAGTAATGCTGATTTCCCACAGTGTCAGTACTGATTTCAAGTGAACTATCCAGTTTCATCTACTGATTCCCCACAGCTTCCTTATAACACCAATCACACAACAAACCAAGCCATGTCACTTGTCCTGGAATTTATTTAAACACGTCTTTAAATTTGCCATGAGAACGGGACACGGGGTTGCCTGAAAAGCATGACAATTTAAAATAAAAAAAATGTTAACATTTTTTTGAAAACAACTACCCTTGTCGGTAAAACGCCTCCTCTCTGCAGACTGATGGGAGTCAATTCGCAATGTCAGTTGTGATATCTGGCAGTTAGCTTCAGGTACATCTGTTTACTACTCACAGATGAATCCCGGCTGGAAAAATAAATGAAGGATGTGAAAAGAAATTGAAAGACTCACTGATGATTGCCCTGTTATCATCTTCCCTCCCCAATACCTTGGCTTTGATTATTTCCTCCTGTGAGGCGTCTCTCACAAGGCTCTTCTTTTTCTAAGGCTGAATCCTCACAGGTCATCTTCAGAATGTGTTTACCAGGATGCAGGGGAGCAAAGGAAGAAATCTGACTAACACATTCAACCTCAGAGTGTTCCTGTCACTGTCTTTCTGTCTGATTGTTTTTTTTGCCTTCACATCAGAACAGGATTGGGAGTGTGAGGCAAACACTAAAGCTGAGGATGAGGCTCCAGTGAGACAAGAAAATCACACAACAGGACAGGCTTTCAAATAAGCGGCAGAGCTGAGCCTGCATGTCAACTGAGCAGTGTGGAAAATGATAGAAGAGCATGATGTGCCCAACAGTAGTTTCCTGAACCTGTGCTTGTTGTAGCCTTTGAGTGAAAATCCCAATTAATCTATTTCTGGAAAATCAGTTTTCACATTAACTGTTGAGTGTTGAAAAATGTATATTTATTTGACAGCTTGAAACTTAAACCAGACTGGGGTTATATATGTGGTGCACTGTGCAAGTAGAGCTGGGATGTACACAGTCTATTTTTTTTTTTTTTTTTTTTTTTTTTTTTTTCATAAACCAACCTTGGCTCCACAGGGTTGCAGTGGTTGCCTATATAGCAAGACATCATCAGAGACTGCAGCCAACAGAAAAAATGATTACTCTCCACCAGAGGACAGAGATGTGAGATTGATCGTTTATCAGTCAGAGAAGGATGGGGGGCCATTTGAAAGAAGCTTTGACAATAGAACAAGGCCTCTCAACCTTGGCCCTCACACGCTCCATTAAACCTGAAGCAAAAGGAAATGAATTAGTCCTTGACGGTTACTGGCTTAGAGCTTTGCTGCTAATGTAATTGCCATCCCTGTCATTAAGGTTTTAGCCATCTTGCCCAGAATGAACAAGCAGTAGACACAAGGATGAACGTAATCCACGCAAAAGCTGTGGCCAAATGGACTTAGCCTGACATAAATTGGAGATTTTTCTGAATATAAATCTCTCCAATATTTTTTTTTCTTGCTGTTTTTGAGTTTGATAGTTTAGAGCTATCTACATCCTAAAAACAAGCCATTAACAAGTAACAAGCTATGTAAATTAAAGGTTGAATGGGTCAAGGAAGAAATAACTTTAACCACCGTAGAATCACACTGAGATTATTTTTCTTGTTCCGGAGGCAGAAAACCGATGACTGTGTTTAATCTCCGACACTCTCATACCATGCACTCTCATGAACCAACACTCCACAGAGCTGCCTGTATGCAGCCAGCAGAAAGTTTGCAAAATACCATGAGAAAAAAAATCAAGTATCAAGTCATAAAATGTTTTGTTAGGCATACCAACCTCAATCTTTTATAATAAAATACAGCTAGGTGTTTGTTTTTCTACAACTGACAATAATTAAAACAGTGCTTAGGGAAAGTTATAGAAAAAACAGCTCCTTTCAAGGTGCAGCAGAGATGGAGCCCAGACATAAGAGTTACTCATCTCCTCTTCAATCAAGGGTAAATAAAGGGATTTCAGTGAGCATCGACTTCACATTGTTAGCTCATTAATCCACCAAATAGTTGCAGCTTATTTTTGTTTTATTTACTTGTAAATGTTTTGAGAAACTTCAAAAATATCTAAAGCCCTATCTGAATCATGTGCTTTATTTGAAGCAGGAGGAGATGTAGTCCCTTTAAAGATATTTAGACAGTTATTCATGGTTTAAAATGATGGTGTCACAGATTGTGACACTGTCCCTTCACACACAACACAAGAGCTGCCGTGCGAAGAAGAATGAATGGGAGCACCCAAAGCAGCATCGGTAAAACAGCTGAGTGATTTTATTCACTTATGTTGTTTCACATTTCATATGCTTTCCTCTACATGGGCCAGTGTGTATGAAAGACTTCTTCAGCTGACTCTACAAAGATGACAACACCCACTCGTCTGAAACCTTGAGAGCAAAACACTGATCTTGCTGCCTGTGCGTTGTGCTGTCAACAAAGATTTCTGCTTCAGTCTCAAAATGCACTTTAAAAGCAATAGCTTTTTGCTTTTTAATCCAAGACTTTGACTGCTGAGTTGTGTGTTCAGTGTGGACGCACAACCTGCAGATCAAGAGGTGAGATCACAGACGGAGCCTCTCATCTGTATTGTTCAGACCTAATGGAAGCAGAGTAACAAGTCTTTGCTGTTGAGAGCTCAGCTTAATGTAAAAGTACAAATGACCTGTGGCATGCCGGTAATCATTTGGCTACTTAATGTCTTTCTGAGTGCTCTCATCTCTGTGGAAACACTTCTGCAATAACCATTCACAGATATGACGGCACTCTCTTAAGCTCTGCTCGGGTGGAAAAATGCATCTTGAGTTTTTCTGTGCCTCACGTCGAAGGACCTCTGTTACACTTGTGAGCAGCATTTTAAAATGTGATCGCTCAACCTGAGACACCTCTCACTCATACACACAGAATGAGATGAGCCTTAATAACCTGCACTCTGTAGACAGTCGTGAAGTTTCCATCAACACTGATCAGAAAGACATTCATTCATTTATCTTTTATACTGCTTGTTATACGATCCTGTTCAGGGTCGCATGTGGCTGGAGCCTATCCAAGCTGTCTTAGGGCGAGAGGCGGGGTACACCCTGGACTGGTCGTCAGTCAGAGCTGACACACTGATATAGACAACCTTTCACGCTCACGGATGAAATACACCGGCTGCGTCTGCGTTGCAGCTCCACTCCGTCACCGCACCAGATCAGCTGGGTTTCTGTTTAAGTCAATGTGTCAACTTACACTGGATCAGTTCTGTTGTAGCTTAGCTGCTTGACTGGTCCGACAGGTCGCAGCTAATCTGCAGCCTTCCTGTTTTGCTGGATGCCGGAGCTGTGACATGTCAATTCAGAGTAGAGAAGATCGAGCGGGACAGGGAGTAGTGCATGGAAACTACATAAAAAGAGCCTGAGACTTTCAAAATAAAACAGACTGTGTCAAAAACTACATTGTATTTAGCATTACCAATGCAAGAAAGCGACACAACGAGCAAAGACAGGAATCAACAGGTTTGAGGTTTAACAGCACAACATGATGAATGAAGAGAGGTTTATTAGTGGAGAGGAAAGCGCAGGAATTTTGCTGTCTCGCGATTCCAGCTGTCTGTTAGTCATGCGGCTTGTCAGACTAAGCACGCAGCCGGTGTGAGTTGACAAACGCAGTCAACACACAGCGGAGCGGAGCTGCAACATATCTTCCTAGCTCCTGAAAGACTCTGACCATGAGAAAGAAAATTCTCTACTCTGATGAGACAAAGATTGAATGAACTGAATGACAGGCATCATGTTTGGAGGAAACCAGGCACCGCTCATCACCTGGTTAATACCATCCCTACAGTGAAGCATGGTGGTGGAAGCATCATGCTGTGGGGATGTTTTTCAGCTGCAGGAATTGGGAGACTAATCAGGAATCAGGGAAAGATGAATGCAGCAATGTACAGAGACATCCTGAATGAAAACCTGCTCCAGAGTTCTTTCATATCAATCATTCATCTTTCAGCAGGACAACGACTTCAAGCACACAGCCAAGATATCAAAGGAGAGGCTTCAGGACAACTCCAGCCAGAGCCCAGACTTGAATCCAATCCAACAACTCTGGAGATATCTGAAAATGCGCACCAATGCTCCAACCTGATGGATCTTGAGATGTGCTGCAAAGAGAGCCAAAATGCCCAAAGACAGGTGAGCCAAGCTTGTGACATCATATTCAAAAAAGACTTGAGGTGTAATCGCTGCCAAAGACGCATCAACAAAATATTGAGCAAAGGCTGTGAATACTTATACTTGTATACAAACACTTATTGACATTATAAGGGGTTGTGTTGAATTTTGAGGGGAAAAAATGAATTTATTCCATTTTGGAATGAAACTGTAACATAACAAGATGTGGAAAAAGTGAAGCGCTGCAAATTCTTTCCGGGTTCGTTCTACAAGTAATTAAGATTTTCTTGCTAGCCAGCTGACTACAAATGATTAGAGCTACATCTTAGATCTTTGCAAGGATATCTGTAGAAAAATAAATGTCTTTCATTGTATTACAGCTTGCACTTGCTCCGCTATGGCTCATCCTTCCATATCAAGAACACAGACAGTATAAAAACACTCGTCACTTACATGGAGGCCAAGCGGCACAAGAGGACACTTAGGTATTCTTGAATATAACAGCTGACATGACAGACTCACTGTGAGCCCTGAAACGTCTGCTTCACCAAAGAAAAAGTAACGACAACAGAGGGCTCAGACAAACCACTGCTGACAGGATTTCAGGATGAGTGGATGGACAGCTGCTCATGCTGAGCCCTTTCATTGCTCTCTCATTGTGTTATGTCACAAGGTTTGACTCTGATTCTCGTACTGAAATAATAATAGCTGAATGTCACTCCTGCCCATCATATGCTGAGACTACTGATAAAGGGATTTTCAGTGGCGTTTACTTTTTAAAGTAGGTTAAAACTAAAATATTCAAAGGTTTTGGTGGCATCAGTCAACTGTCAATCAAAAGATCAGTGAGTTTCATGGCAGCTCCTACAGTCCAAATGTCAAAATGTCCTCAGACAAAAACAATAAACCGTACCTCCAAGTGAACAGTGGAACATGAATGGGATGAGTTAATGCTTACAGACACTTCACACACCTTGAGCCAGTTAGTATGTGCATGAATGTAACATGTAGTGAAGCAGTGCTTTCAGTGCTCTGAAGACCAAGTACTTCAGAGTCTATTTATCGTCCTTTGCATAAAATATTCAGACACGTCCTTGTGGAAGTCATTTCTTCTAACATGTTAAAATTGTGCTGTTAGGCGTTTAGAAAGCTCAACAGCGCAATTTTTGGAAAGCCCAATGTACAGCAACTATGAACATCTGAAATACTGCACAAAGAGACAAAAACAAAATGAAGAGAAAAACCTTTTAGTATCTGGATATTTGAACATCATAGTAAGAGCCTGGTGACATGGAATCAGTGCAATATCTTGGCTTTTCAAATTAAAATTATTGTTTTTCACACAAGAAAAAACCTGATCCGACAGTTCCTCAAACATTCTTAAACATAAAACATGGGTTGTTCTTTATCTCCTCCTTAGTGAGAGCACTAAAGATAAAGTAGTTTCATACGTTTTCTCCCCCTTAAGATGTGTTTATGTTTCAGTCCCTGAGGACACTTTAAGGATAAAAGAGATAACAGTGAAAGCAGTTCTGAAAGTACGGGCATGTCCCGTTCACAGATATTAGCCTCAAAGGGCTTGAATGACACGCCTTGCTAAAACCCCCACTGTGTATAAGTGTTACAATTTTATGCTCCTTTAGCCACGGGTCACCACCTTGCTCTGCATCACATCTTTATCTCTGCAGGGGCTTGCAGGAGACAATTAATGCCTCACTTTTTATGATATGAGAATATAACCAGATACATGTTGCAGCAAGCGTTTATGTGTATGAGTTGATGTTCTACCTCTGTTATGGTCAGGCATCAGTGTGTGAATAAAAATCCCAGTGTGCCTGAAATGGAAATGAAGTTTATATTGTTATCATAAAGGCTGCACATCGTAAATGAAGGACGGCTTGTAAAAGCACAACCTTGCTCCTTACTTTTATCCTTGTCCTCTTTCCCGCCTGCCGGATCCCAGATGCAAAGATACTATCCAACATGCAACTCATGGTGGCTGAGTAAAATTTGTCATTAACAAAGTCATTATTAGCTCACAATCATTTCTCTCCATGTGGCGTCATGGCACCTTGTGCATGTTCAGGTTTACGCCTTTCAAGACTTTCCCTTCCTTGTGTGAGCAGAGAGAGGCTATTTTTTGTCTTTATGATGGAAGGACAGCATTCAGGGGCTCACAGTCGTAGCTTTTAGAAGACCATTCAACGTTATTCAAAGCCACTCCTGCTGTATCTGACTGTGTTCAAACAAAGTGACAGTGGGAGACGAATCATGATAGGCCATATGCGTGCTAAAAATGAACAGCATTTTTTTAGGCTCAACTCCTATCACTGGTTACTGCTCTTCAGCTGACAGGTTTCCTTTGCTCCTCAAAGGCTTATAGTATAGCTATTTGATTATTGTTGGCCACTACTGGGTGGTTTAGCCAGTATCGCTCAATAAGTGGCCAAAAACAATCCCTGGAAGTCACCTCTACAAAAAAAAAAGACGTTTGTTTTCATTATTGTTTCAAAGTGTATTTCCATCTTTAAAGTCAACACAAGCAGCAGAGCAAAGGTCCAGGTCTTTGTAGAAAGAGAAAGCAAGACAGAACTCATTTTGTGGACACAACAGGATGACAAGAAAAAATGATGCTGTATAGCAAATCAATCAGACCATTAACTCTTCACTGAAACAGGCTAACAGCACAGAGCCTGTACACATGCACAGAGGACACGGTGTGACTTAGACTCAAGCACTAAGTGACTGCACATCAGAAAACAGTCACCTTATTTTCATGTTTAATCCACGTTTCATTAATGAGGCAGACCTATTATTACAACAATTTATGAACTATTATGATTGCAACTGTGTAAAATAGTTTCTATGGGTATGCGTTTAAATGAGCAGAATATCACAGGCTCATATCTTATTGTGCTGTTACATCAAATTGTAATATTTGTCTGTAGCATAAAAAGCATTGATAAGGACATAGCATAATGAGCTTTTCATATCTTATCAAACTTTAAGTAAATGGTGGATGGGAATGCTCTTCAAAAACAACAACTCTTTGGTGTATTGGAGTCTGCGCACACAGAGACAAACAGTAGGTGTGTATAATGAAGCTGCACTGCAGCCCTTCTTATCTGTAAAAGACAATAGATCACCTTCTCTCAGTTGAAAGCATGCTTTCACTGAGATAACCAGTGTAACTATTTTATTTTCCTTTGTACACAGAGCCCACGGCATGTTCATGTTCGCCCATTTAAGGTTCTCTCCGGGAAATGTCGGAAAGGTTTGTTTCAAAAAGAAGTGATGAGGGAGCCTGAAGGAGGAGACGGGGTAAAATAGACCCCCCCCCCCCCCCCCATTCCTTAGAATAATGACAACATGCCAGCTTGCCAGCCCGCTCTCCGTCATATACGTTGTTCAGTTTTAAAAAGGTGTATATACAATAATCATTGTGGAGGTAGTGGGATCCAAGAAAAATATCAATGCTTCCTTCTTCTGAAGTTCCCTTTCCGACTCTCGCCGAGCATCTGGCGTCTCCAGCCTCTCTCGTCCCTGTCCAGGTAGAGCTCTTTGAGCAATCCAACACCACGCTACCCTCATGTGTGCATGTCAGTCTGCCCCTGTCAATCATGTTTAGACCACACCCCTCATCATTTTATACCACTATAGAAAAAGGAAACCTAACAATTAGTCTTTATGTGGAATGATGAATCTGTCACACACAAACAAGATTTATTTGATTGGTCTCATACAAAGCCAATATCTCCTACTCTAGACAAAAAAAAAAGCTGCACTAAAACCTGTCAAAATGAAGCACAGTCATAAATCATCTTTGTAATTATCCACTGATTGAAGGAACTCTCTCAGTGTGAAAAACACTTTCAAGCACAATGCATCAATGCATCAGTTTTAATGGCTTCCCTTAATCAGAGTGCTCAGCAATCAGCAGAGAGACCAATCGGGACTTGAGAGATGCAGCGCCTCCACTAAATTTAAAAAAAAAAAGAAAGAAAGAAAGAAACAACCATGACTTCCGTCCTATTGATATCAGTCTGAAGAAAATTATAAATGCTTTTCAGTGTATTCATTTTTTATGATTTAACTTTTGTATGAAAGCACAGCAAGGGTCTACCCCTGAAACTAAAACTGACCTCTTTTGCAAACTATCAAATGACCACTGAGTGGTGTCACTTTAGGTTAAAGATTTATCTTCTCTTTAACGAGAGCTTGGCTTTCATCTTTATTTCACAAACCTCACTGGCTGTGGCAAAGGGGTGGGAAATGAGTTCAAGTGAGTACATAACTTATGAAATGTGTCTTCCTCCAGAAGTAATCTGAAGTCTGGTTTGCCTGAAGTAAAAAGGGTTTGTTTGAGTCTGACATTCTTTTTTAAAATTTATTCCAGCAGACCTCATGTAAGCTGTACTTCTTCGCTCAGCTGATTCAATAATTCATCTGAATTATTACATAATACATCCAATTCCTACTAAGGGCAAGAGAACTATCTGATAAAGCACTTTATGTTCATTATGGATGATGTTTATGCCAAAGTAGTGATAACAAAATAAAATACACATTATTAAAATGACTAAGGTTCATAAAGGGGACGTCAGGGGAGCTGTGGGTGTCAAATATCTGCGGAGCTGGAATGCTCCTGCAGCTAGGCTTAATGGGAGTCTGCATATACAGTAGAATAGCTGCTTGTCCTATCCAGTCTCTTCTTTTTCTCTCTGTTAGTCTATTTTATCGAGTGGCAGTTATTATGTGCAGAGACTTGTTACTATTTTTTTTGGACTGAAGCATCACTGCATTAACAGGAGAGACATACAATAGTGCGTCTCTCAGTCCCTTTTATCTCTCCCTAATTACCTGCAAAGCTTAAGAAACCACTCTTAACACACATCAGAGGTGACTGGGGAAGAACATCTTCAAGTTTATGGATGGCAATTTGGGCTGATAATGTACTCTGCAAGTACATGAGGAAACACTGAGGTTTGTGGTTAAGATAAGATAAGATAAGATAAGATAAGATAAGATGAGATAAGATAAGATAAGATAAGATAAGATAAGATAAGATAAGATAAGATAAGATAAGATAAGATAAGATAAGATAAAGAAGCCATGTCACTGTGGCATGCCAATGACAACAAAATGCCAATATACTATAAAAATACTATAAAACACATGGTTGTAAAAAAAAGCAATGTCATTAAATTAAAACAAAAGTAAGAAAACCCTCACACTAGAACATTAAAATAGTGCAGACTGGTTGTGTATGTGGATATAACTTTAAGACATGAAGAATTTCTGTGTCCTCCCGCCTCCCACTTATGCTAATCCTCATAGGCTTCAATGCAATCTCAACCTTCATCCCTTGTCCTCAAACTCTCAATCATTTGTGTAATATTAGATTATATTTAAAGCTTAAACCCACCCTTCCCCCTGAGTATAACCAGAAAGCACAGCTGATGCACTAAATTATCTCAGCCACATACGCTTGGCATGAGCTATAGCTCACAACAAATAAAGCATATACTATATGTGTACACATGCAATGCCCAAAGGCAGGATGAGCTGACCATTACAAAAGTTTTAGATATAGTGAGATTAATTTAAAACTTATTTAAATCCTTAACCATTGCACAATTTCATTTACTCCATATTTGTTTTAAATACAACCCCAAATGAAATTAGGACTTTGTATGTAACCCAAATAAAAACAGAATGCAATTTCTCTTTGGCCTGGAGGACATGACATCCATAATTTCCAAAAACAATTTGAAATGTGGACTCGTCAGACCCCAGCACACTTTTCCACTTTGCGTCAGTCCATCTCAGATAAGCCGGCGGCGTTTCTGGGTATTGCTGATAGATGGCTTTGGCTTTGCATGGTAAAGTTTTAACTTGCACTTGTAGATGTAGTGACAAACTGTGTTAACTGACAGTTTTTCTGAAGTGTTCCTGAATTCACGCTGTGACATCCTTTGTACAATGATGTTGGTTTTTAATGCAGTGCCACCTGTGGGATTGAAGGCATTCAATGCTGGTTTTCAGCCTTGCTGCCTACATGCAGAGATTCCTCCAGGTTCTTTGAATCTTTTGATGATATTATGGACTGTAGATGACGAAATTCCTAAATTCCTTGCAACTGCATGTTGAGAAACTTTGTTCTTAAACTGTTGGACTATTTACTGAACTTTTGTTCACAAAGTGATGAACCTTACCCCATCCTTGCTTGTGTACAACTGGAGATGCTCCTTTTATACCCAATCATGACACTCAGCTGTTTCCAATTAAGTATTAGTTGGTACAATATGGTTAGACTATAGTTTTTTTTTTAAATTATTAATCGTAAGAATGTAAACTTGAAGGAAAAATAGTCTTAAAGTTTTTATTCAGTTTTATGAAGTCCATTAAAGCAAACTGAGTATTTTGATGATTCCTCTTTCAGTTGAATTGTGAAGGGAGGGGTTTACACCTCCAATAACTAATGGCCTAGTTAAGTGCAAAGAAGCTGACACACTGGAGAAACTGTCAATTCCACATAGGACTCACACTTTCCTTAATGGTATGAATCTCTCTCTCTCTCTTTCTCTCTCAGACATGCACACTCATTTCACACCTCTATTTGATGCTGCTGCTGCTGCTGCTGCTGCTGCTGATGCTGCATTATTAACCACCTACGGTGACTGCTTAGTTTTAAAATGCAGAGACAATTCTCAGTCAGACAGCAGATGAGCCGAGAAGACCCCTGCTAAATGACTCGGGCTCTGAAGCAAATGCATTGTGTAACCTCACTGAGCACAGAGCCACCTGCCTGTTCAGGGAGGACGAGGACTAAAGCCCTTAATACCTACCTTGATTCATGATAGCCTACCAGATTTTCAAATGTCATCAGTGGGGAAATGTGTCCTACTCTTGTCTCACACAGACACCCTGTTAATACAATAACATTTCCAGTTTAACACAGCAAGATGTGCAGTTTGACTAGGCAATTGTTCATTCATTGGAATCAAGCAGCATACTCGTAACAGGAATATGTGCCAAGATGAGAGCACCGACATATCTGCTGTTGGGTATGAGAGTTGATAATAAACTGTTCTAAATATAGAGTAGAGATTAGATGTGACTATACCACATCTAGTCCCAAATCCTCATACTTTCAGGAACTCCTTCCTCCCTTCCAGACAATACCTGAAACATGGAGGCTAATGATTCGGAGAGAAACACTGTCAGGGACGAGTGACAGCAGTAATAAATGGCTGGATTCAGCTTCCAGCAGTTACTGTGTGCCAGGAAAAGGCACAGTGTTCTTTCAACCAGAGCTCTACTTCACATCCAAGGGTACAGCACTTCACTGTAACAACACATGGGACTGAGGAGGAGGAAGAAGGCTTTGTTGTCTCGAGGATGAGGATCCGCTATAAGTTATGTTCACATGCAATTGTTTGGGATCATTACCAGTCAATGGTGACCTTTCAGACTTTTATGCAAAAGTAGACTCTGTGACATTGTTCAGTGTCCATTCTGTGGAAGTTGAGATTTCGGCTGCAAATGGAAATGATTAACAGTTAGAAAAAGTAATTAACAGGAGCAGAGCAGACATATTTCTCTGTCTTACCTAAATGAAAAAACACTGCCCACAAAAATGTAAAACTGTGTGCAATCTGCTTGTTGTTCAGATTTCCCAGGAATCTTGTATCCCAAGATTAAAACCTACCATACCCAACTCTTTTTTTAAACTTATCACAACTTTTTTTTCACTGACTGTTAACATTATGGTCTATTTATTCTTTAATTTTTCATCTTTTTCAACCCATATTTCCCCATAGAGAGTTTTTTTTAATGAGGTTTAAATTCAGGTGAAGCTGTCTACCCTAAATAAGAGCGGCCATTTATGTCTGCCATTGTTGGTCTTTGTGTTCTTGCATTTCAGCTGCTTTGAGAAAGACAACACATTTCTCGTCGGAGCCCTCAGACAAAGGTCGCTTCAGCTTACTGCCAACCTGCAGCTCAAGAATGTGGACGAGAGTTTTAGCGTGGAGCTGACTGGAAGTAATCAATGAAATAATCTATATCTCTCCTGCAGTCATTATGTTGAGCGAGTGTTTGAGAGTGCTCAGTGGAACTGAAAGGGTATAGGGCATGCTGCATGTCAGCCAAGACAAGGTGGAAAAATGATCCTGAAAAAAACAAAAAAAAAACTGAAAACATGTCCAAAAATACATATTCAAATGTTTTATTTATTTATATATATTTCCCAAAAGACTATATGAAAATATATTCTTTTCACTTTTTTTTCTAAAAAAACTGACTTATGCCAGCATCTTCTATGACCGGTGAAGCTGCAAAACAGATGATGTTTATCTTCCCAAATAACTTGTGTTGTGAATCAATTATTCGAGAAGTTGTAGTTTAACTTTCTCTAACTTCAACATTACATCAATTTACTCAACTTGAAGCTTTAGCCTGCCGTCGCCACATTGATTCACCCCTGTGAAAAAAAATCAAATCAAAAAAAGGACTCTGTGTTCCATAGTAACTTAGCAATGGCCACATGTGGAAGTGCCTCTGAGAGCAGTTTGACAGACCTGACACCAATTAAGCGAGCAGAGTGAGATATATGCATTCGAAAATGCACCATCTAGTTTTTTTAAACCTGCCCAAAAGTCAGTAAAAGCTGCCATAGTAATTGGTTGTTTTAACAAAGGCTGCAGAGTTGCTCCTGTGTCTTCATCTGATAGAAGTTCTAAATAAAGGGCTCCAATTGCCTTTTTTTTTTTAATCTGAAGTCTGAGGTGGGAAGAAACTTAAAATGACCACAGCTCCAGACCCATCGACTGACTAAAATGAATGAAGAACTATCTGATCAGTCTGGCTACACCAGGGAAGCTCTACTCAGTATCATGGACACAATTTGCAGTTTAAGGTGGATTCTGTTGTATTGATTGCAAAGGATGAAGGAAGAACTGTATTCCTAGGAGTGGCTCTATCTATGAGTGATTTTCTCAAACACGTCTTCATCCATAAAGTGAGATCGATGCATTTTTAAAAAGAGCTACATTTTAGTTTGGTTTCAAGTTTAGTAGACTTTCTGCACATGTTATGGCTTTATGTCTATTTACCCACTCATTTGAAGCCATAACTGAGTGTATGAGTAATGATAATATTTGAATACATGAAATTAGTGCATTTTAATTGAAATAAAAGCTGTTTTTGATGTCATAAATACATTTGCATGCATGTGTCATTACCTAATGGACAGTCCTGCTGTGAGGAGACAGAGACTGGCTCATGACTCTGCCACGATTCATCTCCACTAACAGATTCAGCAGGAGTGCTTCATAACCTGACTTTGAGTCTTCTTGACGCTGTCCATCTCTTACCTTTATCATTGAGACAAAGAGCCTTCTACTGCTGACCATGAGGCGACGAATATATACCAGGACACAGATGAGTGAAATATTTAGCTCAGACAGAGCATGACATGGAAAGTTCAGAGTAAAGCTATGTACACAGCAGAGCAGTAATCTCTGCTTTGACCCGCCTCCCCTGCTGCCTCTCATAAGATGATCAAGAGCTGGAGCACATAGCAGCACTTACTTTATAAACAATGAGGCAGTGTCTCTGCCCGTGCCAGGATTATGCTGGAAGGCATCACAAGGGACCATCAGCAGTTAAGGACAGGATAAAATTTAAACACACTTCCTCTTGCACACAGACACAGACACACTCACACTCATACACAGTAGGTGAGGGGTTTTAGCATTCGTGTTATCCAGCCCTTTGAGAGTAACATTTGTGAATGGGACATGCTGGTTCTTTGATAAGTGCTTTAAGTGTTTATCCTTAAAGTGTCCTTGGGAGCTGAAACTAAAACACATCAGAAGATTGATGAAAAGTTGAAACTACTTTATCTTTGGTGCTTCATTTTAGAGGAGATAAGTTCATTAAAGACAGCTCTCTTGTGTTATAAAAAAAAATGAAAGTAACTGTTGAATCAGTTTTTACTCACAAGATTGAACTTCGTTTATTTTCTTTTTAAAAGATCAAATTCTTCCTCAAATGGTTTCATGATGTAAATTACTGCTTTTAGAGACGTAACAGAGGGAAAGCCTGCGAGTGCTTATCATTCATCTTGATATATGGCTTTAGCTGCCTAGCAGAGCTATTGGACCACCAGCCTTGACCATGCCCTCAGACTTACTGGCTTGCTGCAGTCCAAGGCTGCGGAAAAATCCCAGCACCCTAATTAGGGCGCAGTCACACTGGCAATCCAAACCATGCTGAACTCAAGCTTGATTGTCCCCCCGCTCCTCTGCTGGTCAGTACAGCCCACGATCACACTACTGCAACATGAAACAGATGCTTCATGATAATGTAGGCAGGCCATGCATGTGCCTAAAGTCTGTTTACATGCAGCACGGTCTCATCAGAGTCAGCACAATGAGGCAGAAAACAGGATCATAACATTAGTGACATTTTGGCTCATATTAAGTTGTTTTGGTCTGACAAAGCCCTCTAAAACCCCCGTTTTTGTTTACAATAACTGTTGAGAGGAGTGGTCACGGTGATCGTGTCAGCATGCTCATGCATGAAGTGAACCGTGCCTCAGCACAGTATACTTGTGGTCACACTGGCCAAATGAACTGGACTTTAGGGCTGAAGCATTCTTGAGCATGGAACATTTGGCCAGTGTGACCACGCCCTTAGTCTATAGTCCTGGGTGCAGGGAGAGTCTGGGGCCACAAAAGCACCCCTTGCTCTACCAGTTAGCAAGGGAATCAACTTAATGAACCAGTCAAAACGTGTCCGTTTGAAAATATTTGCCAGTCTCTCAGACGCTGAGGTAAAAATGATCTGTTCCTCTAAGCTCCGACTGCTGCTGTGCCTGCTGCTTTGGCTGCATTTTGTCTTTTCTTCTGACAGCACAAGTAAGGCTGGCCTAGTTGAGATGGCAAAAACGTGCCAAAGTGTTAAACCAAATGAGGGACAGAGCTCGAACCACTGACAGTTGGGTGTGATGCTTACTTTTAATATGCTTTAACTTTAACACACTCACAATACCTGTTTTATGTTCTACTTCACCAACTTCCACACACTACCAGCCTCCTCTTTTATAGCTGCTGGATCCTTCCAAGAGTAAAAGATTAATAATTTGTAACAAAATGACCTACTTCCAACTTGTATCTGGTCTACAAATGAACAAAACTTAGGCACTGGGGTTACAAAACCTTTATTAGTATACATTTACATGTTCAAATTAAACTTAAAAGAGCATTTGATATTTCATTCAGGTCTGAAAAGAGTCCTGAGGAGATGCTACATTCAAATTCATGCTAGTTTTCCGTGACTACCAACCCTGCCTTTAATGCAGAAAAATGTAAGGTGCATTTTTCCACCTGAAATAAAACTGAAATTAAAATGTGACATGTGACAGAGAGCAGTGCTCTGCAGCATTTTGATCTAGAGGTGCTGCTTCAGATGCTCCTGCAGGTTGTATTTAGTGTGTTGATGTGACAACACTGTGGGATTTAAAATCATCCAAAATGTCAATCAAATCAATCAGTCAGTCTTCATTTATTTAGCGCCAGTTCATAACAAACATTATCTCAAACAGAGACCCAAAATCAAGACAAGATAAGAAGTCTTATCTCATCTTAACCCACCATAAGCACAGCACTTTGCAACATTTAGCAAGTTACAATGGCAAGGAAAAACTTCCCTTTAACAGGCAGAAACCTCAGACAGAACCAGACTTATGTTAGACAGACATCTGCCTCGACTGTGTTCCCTTTAATCTGACACAAACTTTTTTTCCTGCTATTCCATCTCATCATGTCTCTTCTGCTCCTCTCTGCTGGTTTTGTGTACAGTTTATCTCTGTGAAAGGTTGTCTGAGTGTCTCAATGTGTCAGCTCTGTGATTGACTGGCAACCAGTCCAGGGTGTACCCCGCCTCTCGCCCAAAGACAACTGGGATAGGCTCCAGCCACCTGCAACCCTGAACAGGATAAGCAGTGTAGAAGATGAATATATAAATGAATGATTGAAAGTTTACTGTAATGTTAACAATCTTTCTATGCTGTAACCTTTCTTTAATGAAGTTTCCTGTAACACAGATTTCCCTCTGATTGTTGCCGCAATCTCTTGACTGCATGTTCGGTCTGATGAATCACACCAAGGCTTTTAAATAAAATGCTTATTGCATTTTACTTACTGCTCCCAACTTAAAATGCCGCTCTTCATTTCTCATTTCATTTAAAAATCCACTGCTTGATGGCATGGTCATTTTTTAAACTTTGAACACGTGCCAGCAAAAAGTACAGGTAGCAATTCTTGAAGGAGAAATAAAATCTATCGTTTTCTGGTGAAAAGCTAAGTAAATAAATAAATAAATAATAAAAGTGGATACCAAGTTTAACTCTTTTCATGTCCAGTTTCCCTTACCATCAAGATTGGAAAATAGTTGACTTCCAAACTTTCCTCCCTACATAATGATATGATGATTTCTTCATCCCCTTTGGCAAAAAGCAGGCACAACTTTTTTTTGAGGTAAAAGATCCACTTCCCCTATCATCTCTGGAGAGTAAAATTTGTGACATGCCTGGAGTCATTTCGGCACATCCAAGCTAAAGAGTTGACAGGGTCATCCATCTGTGGGACTCTGCCCCTGTCTCTTAAATCACACTTACTGTATGCTGCTCAGACTTTCTCTCTCCCTTTCACCCTTTATTTATTTATTATTCATTTCTGTACTAACTGAGCCACTTGAGGGTTGAGAGGGACCTCTTTTGTTTTGGTTGTGAAAAATCAATGGTCAATTCAGAGGAGAGGAAAAAAGGAGAGACTACTCTCCTGCTGGTGTGACTTTGCCTGGTGGCTGTTACCTCCTCTTATTTCTTTGTTTATATCTTCTACAGCGAGCCTTGATCTGGGTCAGTACAGCTCCTCTGCTGGAGCTCACTACAGGCTGTCTTCCTCTACCATATCTCTCCTCTTTTCCCTTTTTGATTTTTCCATATTTTCCCTCCAGCTTATGCAAATTTGCAACAGGTATATGGAATAAAATGTGTTTTTAATCTTGTGTCAAAAATTTTGGAAACTCAAATGCTTTTTATAATAGCTGCTTTAAACAATGCTGTGTCTGTCATTTTTATGTTCAGTAGTTTTAAAAGGCATGCAAGCTAAATAAAAACTACAAATTTGCCGTCACTTTTACAGAGCTGGGTAGCGAAGAGCAGCTGTAGCTGAGCACGTACCTCTAATGAATAAAAAGAAGAAAATAAGAAGTATTTGTCTGATTGTTTTACTGAACTGATGAACACTGTCACACCTTGGCACAAACATGCAGGAAGGAGGAGGATATTGTTTGCTTCACCCTGTATGTTGTCCATATCTCTGCCCTTCCTCTGTCACACCTGTTTCTTACTGACCACAAATGCTACATGCTCTCATTCACCAGTCAGCAGGTATCAGTGTTGCTGTATGCTAAAGGGGTCTGCAGGACTTCGCCAAAAAAAATAAAAGTTTGACTTTTACAAAATTATTACAAATTAATTGTCACTTATGGGCCTCTCTGTTTATGTGTTTATCTGTTTAACATGCTAACCCAACAAGCGTTGTCATTTTACTCTCAGGTAGCTGCCACTGTAGTTACAGCGATTTCTTCTGTGAACTGCAGATTTTAGCTCTCCTGCATTGTTTCATATTTTCAGACCGGAGGTTGCCACTTGATAGATACAGTGTGGTATTGGGACATCCATAGATTGTGCAAGTTGTCCTACTCAAAAAAATGAAAGAGGTCTGTAATTTTCATCATAGGTATACTTAAACTGTGAGAGACAGAATGTGGAAAATAAATCACATTGGATGATTTTTAAACAATTTTGTTTGTATACTTGATAGGAAAATAAATAACTGGACACAGTACTTCAACTCAATACTTTGTAATGTAACCTCTGTTGGCATTACACTGGTCAAATGTTTCTTGTAGTTATTGAGCAGGTTTGCACACACTGTCGCTGGAATTTTGTCCCATTCTTCCATGCAGATCATCTCCAGATCTTTGATATTTTGGGGTTGTCACTGGGCAACATGGACTTTCAATTCCTTCCACAGATTTTCTATTGGGTTGAGGTCTAGAGACTGACTTGGCTTCTCCAGGACCTTGAAATGCTTCTTACGGAGCCACTCCTTCGTTGCCCAGGTAGTGTGTTTGGGATCATGGTCATGCTGTAAAACCTAGCCATGTTTCATCTTCAATGCTCTTCCTGGGGGAAGGAGGTTTTTGCTTAAAATCTCAGGATACATGGCCCCATTCACCCTCTCTGCAATATGGATCAGTCTTCCTGTCCCATTTGCAGTAAAGCAGCTCAAAGCATGATGTTTCCACCCCCATGCTTCACAGTGGGTATGGTGTTCCTGGGATGTGACTCAGCATACTTCTTCCTCCAAACACGGCGAGTTGAGTTGTTACTAAATAGTTGTATTTTGGTCTCATCTGACCACATGGCAAGATACCTTTTCACTTATTTACCTGCAGGAAATCAGGTGCACAGCTCTTGAGTCTCTCCCACATGGAAACGCTTACAGGAGGTTGATGGGCTGGTGAGTGTGTTCACATAGCAATGGCCGGAGACAGTGGGTGTCCGCTGCTGCTGGCACTGAGCCAAGGAGGAGGATCCCAACTTCAATGTTGTGTTTACAACAGCAACAAAAATTCCTGGAGACCCTACCTTAAAGTCATTTTATATCTGTCCTTTTTAAAAAAAAAAAAAAAAAAAAACAAAAAAAACCCAATCATGTAGCCACATTAAACTCTGTTAATAGAAAAGGTCATGCCAGGGACTGCTGACAGTTAAAACCTCATTTAGTTCTGGTACTGATGAGCCTTTGAGTCACAAGGACTCATTTCTCTTTGACGCTCTCTCAACCTCAGCATTTTAATCCTAAACCTGTTTCATCTTAATTAATTGTATAATAATCTACATGCGCCACCGCTCTCATGATACCAGAGTTTGAGCTAAATTAGAATAACTAAGCTTACTATCGGCTTTAAAATACTTGAGATGAATCCCTTTACTCAGTCATGCATAGTCCCTAGAAGATCAGCTATTATGTGTTTGATGATCCCTTGACTTTTCTCTTCTGCAAACATAAGGCTGAAATATATGGTGATATTACCTTGATATGGGACACAGACATCTATTTCCCACTCAGCATACAGGCTCAGGTTGACTCTGCTCTCATATTTATGAACCAAGATCTTGTCAACAGTGACTGCTAGCTTTCTCACTGGAGCAGCATCTGCGTCTTCACACTCAAAACCCTTTTTAGATGTGATAACCCAAACAATCAGAGAGAAAGATGGTGACATAAACACTCTGAGGTTGAATATGTGAGTCAGATTATCCCATTTGCTCACCTGCATCCAGGTAAATGTATTTTGAAGATGAGTTTGTTGACAGATATTTTCGATTCCATGCAAGGCCACAGCCTCACTCATGAAAATAAACAGAGGTATCTGAGAGTGAAGAAGATGACGGGGCCATATCAAGATTATCTTTCTATTGCTTTTCAAATGATTCCTTTTATCTTTTCTGCCTGGATTCATCTGAGTAGCTTATAAATGTACCTTCAGCCGACTGCCAGTTATCACATTTGATATTGTCAGTTGACTCCTGTCACTCTGTAGAGAGGAGCCACTTCATTGACTAACATGAGAGAATGAAAGAAACATTTTTCTTTTACCAAAACCTCCAATACAGCAACACATTTGTTAAGACTGTAGCACTTATTCAGGTAAGGCTTTGTTTCATTTGGTTTAAAACTCATGATTTCTGAAGCTATCAAACTTACAAGTTTTGCCCTTGTAAGGGCACAGCTGAAAAGTAGGCACACCATAGCTGTCTGTGAAGGTGGTAAAGGCCCCTCCTCCGTACCTTATCCAGACTCAAACAAAACAATATGTTCTCTTTTATTTCCTGCAACCACTCAAACAATCATCAAAAATCAGTGCTATTGACAGCTTGTGAGAAAAATAAATTACATTTCTATTTATGATTAACCAGTTCATCACATTATTCTTCAGTATCATCACATCTTCCTGACATGAGCAGTCCAAAGATTTGTCTGTTCTTGCTTTCTGCAGCTTTGCTGCTTTATTTTCCTCTTGGTTGTGATTTGACACGAAATCCACAAGACAGTTTCTAGTTTATTACCTTTGTGTCCAAATGCTCCCTGATCAGATTAAATAATGTTTATGGAAGTGTGTATCAAGAACTGTTCACCAGAGAAGTTTGGTGTTCTTGTGATATAATCAACACTTTACAGAACCTGCCTCTGACCTGTGATCCAGGACTGCTGCCTCGAGGTTTCTAGTATTGGCTGCAAAAGCATGCATGGCCTTGCCGGAGAAGGGAAACTTGGAGTGGCATTTTAAGACGATGCACGGACTTCCCAGACAAAACAGCTCTACATAGCCAAAAAGTGTGTGAGCTAAAGGGCCAGTTCAGTCTATTTTCATCCACCCAACATCAAGGGTAAAGCTGAGATCATGGCATCAATTAAAGATGTGCAGTTATAGCTGGAGACGTGGAGGAGCAACTAAAGGGGGACTCTGTGGCATGTGAGTGCTTTTCTCTCCAGTCTAGACTGACACGGTGGATACGGCACATTTGTGTGTTTTTATATGGAATGTAGTGTCTGGCTATGCTTTACTGGCCAATTTTATAAAGTGAAAGATAAATTGAGTTGTTGGGGGTTTTTTATTTGTGTTTTTTTTCAGTGAACGTTGAATTATCAGTACTGGGACAGTATTTTAATTGGAGCACACACAGCCGGCCCTGACTATATGCAGCACAGACAGCCTTTGACCTCCGTGCAACATCAAAATGTACAGCAGGGTCTTATGTCCACTGCATTCCCTCCTCACTCATGGTTACAAAATGCTGTCACAACAAAAAATACTTTGCTAAGACCCTTTTCTTAAAATGTAGAGGAGCTGTTTTTTGACGTATGTCTGTTTTAAGGTTGGAGAGAATGTCCATAAACTTAACAGAAAATGTACTTGTAATTTTCTGCCAAGATGTTATTATCTTTTTTTATATTTATTTGTTTATTTATTTATTTTGTTTTTTTTTAAACTGGTCTTTTTATTGTAAGTGTGAGTGTAAGAAGTCAAGTTAATATATAATTTAACTTAAAAATAAAAGGTTATCACTGAAAAGTTTAATGGAGTTGAAATAGATTATTATTATTTCAAACAAATACCTGAAGAAGTTAAGTTAACAAGACTTCTTATTTCATCATGATAACTTATGTTGATGTTAGAGCAACAAAGTTTATTTTCTAACCTAACACAAAATTCTAAGGCAGCCTTTTACATCATATTTTTACATTGAAATAACAAGTTACATTTGACAGTGTTGAGGCAAATAATTTGCATGAGGTCTTGTTTAAATCAAGGAAACTATAGGCTACTCATGGAGTAAAAAAGAAAAACTGATTCATTATCTAAATTACAAAAATACTTTTACAGTATCCAACCCAGTCTTTTTCCAGTTAGATTAAATGGAATCTTAAGAAAAAGACTTTTATGCTTCAAGAAAGAAAACAGTTAAATCAGTCATGCATTCAAATAAGCAATGATAAGTTCATTTTGGGTCCTGTGCTCTCTCTGCTCTAAGATATTTCCTAATTTTAACCTTAAATCTTAAATGATTTGTAATGAAACACTTGTGTCACTCCCGTTCCACAGCTCACTCAGGATTCATCTTGTTTAATTCTCCCAACATCACATTGCCGTACAACAATCTCAACTCTCCACAGCTCTAAATTTGAGGTATGGATGGCTGCAGGAGACTGACCAAAGTAACTTTTACGTTTAAAGACTTAGGGTGTAATTTCTATTAATTCCTTCACTTTCAGCACTTTGTCTTTTGCATTTTCACAGTTCAGAACAAACAAAGCAGAGGAGCTCTGCATTAAAAATGGCCCACTCTACAGCACCAGTGTGCAAACAAAAGCCTTTATTTTTTTTGTTTTGTTTTGTTTTACATTTGTTGTGTGCAGCAAAGCTCTACTCTTGATTCATCAGTTCTTTGTTTAGGGACAGCAGTAGTCATCAAGACTTCATTAGCCAATAACCTGCAGTCTCTCTGACTTATTGATGTTTATTTGGTTCATAGTGAGGAGGTTTTGATTTGAATATTAAAGAGCAGAGCTACAGGATGTTAACAACAGGAATATGGACGTCATGGTGCTCTGAAGCGTTAGCAGTCACCCCAACAGTCTATGTGACATTCAGCAGTTGGAAATGGCATTTGTGACATTTATTATGAGTAATTTATTCACCTCAGTTGTCTTGTCTTGCCCCTCAACAGAGCAGAGAGCTGCTGTAAAGGCTGTGTGCAGAGAGTTCGCACACTGTCAACAATCCTGCACAATTTTGTCGGCTCAGAGTAAAGACGAAAGCAGGAAATGCAGCAGAGTTTAATCAAATCTGAGATTCCAAAGCTGCTATTCCTCTCTCTCTGGTTTAGGATCCATTTCTCTTTATTTGCCCTGTCTCCTGCATCACAAATTTCATTGTTTCTTCTCTTCCTAGTTTAAGCCCTTGACACCATATGAAAGGTGGGCTCTCTCAGTCTGAGGAATCGGCTTCAGTTTTCAATTTCAAGTCACATGCTAAAGTGTCCTGGAGCAAGACACTCTAACCTTCAGTTATCACGCTCTGCCACTGGGAGGAATCAGTTCAGAACAAAGGAAAACTCCTCTCTAACTTCATAAAGGTACAAACTGGGAAAAAAAAATTAGGAAAAGAGCCGCAATTATACACAGGCAATGTTGGAGACATTGCTTTACTGAAAATTGTGGCATAGAAATGTAAAAGCTGAATTCAAAAGCTGAGTGTGCCTGTTTCATAGTTAGAAATGTCATCAGTATCTTGAAAGGAAAGCATGAATGTAAGTTAAATGACGATAAAGCCTGAAGGGAAAGCGTGTTCCGTCTTGAGTTTAGGTTACCCTACATTTAATCTTCTAAGCATAGTTACCTTGCCTGACACTAAAATGATGCTTTACATGTTTAAACGAGCAGCTAGAGGTACCGAGGTTGTGATAAGATCTCCAGAGGCAGACAATAGACGCTGTATGTTGGAATAAATGATAGAAACCTCATCGTTTCTCATCTGATAAAGAATCAGAGAGTGTTCTTGCTTCTCTCTCTGGCTGGTATGAGTGTTGCTTTTACACCTTTTCTTCTATTAATCGTCTGCCTCGTGGGATACCTCTCCCCCCTACTCCATTCTTTATCTTGATCCATTTATTGGTCTCATTTGATATTTGGACTCAACAGAGCTCTGTATAGCTGCGTGTGTTTCCACACTCATTTGTCTCCATCATTGGATCTGTCATTTTTCTTTCTTTCCCTTTTTTCCCACCTTCCTCTCTTTTTCAAAGCAGTGATAGTAAAATCAAATTGTAGCCTTTGAGCTCCATTAGCAGCATTTGTGGGTTTAAGAGAGAGAGAGACTAACAGCCGGCTCATTCTCTGCCTCTGATTCATTAAATTGACAGACATTTGCATAATTCAGCCTCATGCTTTCCTCTCATTAAAGGTTACCCACAGATGCTCCTGTCACTAAACAGAGTTAAAGCTGTAAACATGATGGCTTCTGTTATTCAATCTGAGTGTTACTTCAGAGATCTGCCTCCAGAATACTAAAGAAGTTCAAAGATTGTTCTACACAGAAAGTCAACAGCACTTGCACTTCTTTGTTTCTTGTCACCCTCAGGGTTTGTTGCAGCGCTTACATACTTCCGCTCTTTCTCTGGAAAATGCACTCATGTCAGCTATGAACACTGGCTTGGCTCCACAATCTGTTTAACTTTTTACTCCTGAGCTGCTCTGTCCTGAGGCCTGCAGCACGTCTGGTGATAATGTAACCTTGCACATGCATAAGCCCCATTGCATTCAGAAACACACACATTGTCTCCCAGTGATTTATACACGTCATGCCCCTTGCTCGAAACACTGTGTGTATACAAGTATTTGATCAACCTCAGGCTGACAGGTCTCTGGTAACCTTCATTATCTTCAGTGTGTTCAGTTCTAAACTGATCTCTCTATCTCTGTCTGTCTTTGAAGGGCACTCACAATGGTGGCCAAGCTTCATTGGCCATGATGGACAATCAGAAGATGTGAGCAAGCATAAATTACATTGTTGAAGAGATGCAGTACCAGATAGCCTCAATGAAAGAGAGCAAGGGAACAAGAGAAAAAGAAAGGATAAAGAAAGGTAGATTTTATGGTTTGGCATTAGTGGCCCTTTTTTCTAATAACTCCTCAATCTGCCTTACATAATCACCCTCACATGTAAAAAGCTAGCTGTTCCCTGCAAGCATTGGATCATCATCTCATGCAAAGTGTTGGTCTGAGTCGATATATACCAGAATTCTGTATGCTGTCTTGACACAGGACTCAAACATGGCAGAGCTAGCTCATAATCCAGCTGTAGAGCATAAGGAAGCAGGGTTTAAACAGATCATAGATAGATAAAAGCTACTTTACAAGGAAGCATTGGCAGATCATGTGATGTCTATGATGGTTCCTTTGATGGCAGCAAAAGGAAAAGCAGTCTCTCATTTGATTGGGTTGAACAGAAACAAATTACCATGTCTTGGCCGTGTGTGATGTGTTAATGAAGGCCAGGATTAAACACAGATCATTACGCCCACATGGTGTGAAATTTGTAAGACATCAAAATGTCATTAAAGAGAGACAGACTGAGGGAGAGTGAGATGCTTCATGAGTATCAGGAGTGTTAGGCTGCTCTGTACGTTCATCTAATTAAGATTAAGATCAGAACATTTATGGTAGCAGTTTGTTTTTCTGCAGGTGCTTTGGCAAAACTCACTCAAAGGTGACCCACAGAGACAAAACCATGACTGAGACACTGACAAGCCTACAGTCTTACAGACACAAACACACTTTGACAGACACACATTTATTTCACGAATAAAAACACACTGTCATACGCAAACACACTGTAACACACAATTCCACTTTTCTTATTTTCCCTTGTTTTTCATCTTGTTTCATCCCTTCCGTTTTTGTTACATCTGATGCTGCCCAACCATCTCCAGGCTTCACCATCACATCATTACACATCAAACTATTAGACATTCATATTTTTTGGTCTGGCTTTAGCTTTCAGAAGTTTTATTCTTTTGTCAACACAATCTTGGTGATATCACAGTAGCACTTAAAGTCTTCACCTCTCATAGAGAATAGATGTTTATTCAGATTTTTAAAATATCTGATAATACTATCAGACATTGACCTATGTGGTCTAAATTCACCACGTCTTTGTGGCAGAAGAAGAAACTTTACTTTAACGCAACACATTACGTCAAGGGGCTATCTCTAGAAATTTTTGGCATGTACCTCATTCTCTCAGCCATTGCCCTCTTTTCCTTTATCCTCTCCCTTTTGCTATGCATCATTTCAGTACCCCTCTGCATTTGTTCATTCATCTTGTCCAGGTCGTTTTCTGGGTTATTAATAATCTATTTTGCTACAACTGCTCCTCTGGGTTGGACCGACCCATCGCCACTTGCTCTGAAAGGCCACTGTTTTCATACAGGTATGAAATGATGGACAGAGATGGAAAATGGCATTTAGATAGAGCAACAAGAACCATATGAGGATGAGGATGAGGATATAAATCTCTAAGATTGTGCCTCTATAACTTGAAAACTTAAACACACTTCCTGTAGGAGAAATCACTATAGACACACTTTAAATGTGAGAGTAAAGCTCACCTTACTCTGGCAGAAAGTATTTGAGCTAACAGAGTTGGGATTAGTAGCTACTGCTCATATGAACTCTGTTTGGCTCTAGCTTTACTGTAATTTTATCTGTTTGAAATTCATCATTCTTTGATCTATTTGAATTTTTAGGTTTGAAATATGTCAGTGTTATGGAGAGAATGACCTAAATGTGCAGAGCAGGAAGGGTCAAGAGACCATCTGACCTCTCATGATGTAGTAGATGGCATCTCCCTGGAAAAATAAATTAGGCGTCAGTATCCCTACTGTCAGTAACGTGTCCTGGAAGCTTTTACAGTCAAATACTGTCAGTTCACAAACTTCTCTGATGCATATCGCTATTCATGTGTCCCATCTTCACTCTCCACGACACTGTCTCATCTCTGCTGTCATTTAATTCTCCTGCTCTCTTTTCACTCTCTCCTCTCTGCTCTGCTCTGTCTTTGTTGGCGCTGTATCTCCTGATCTCTCCTCCAACTTTGTTCATGCACTCTGAGCTACTGTCGGTGTTGGTGTTGACAGAGATGGATGCTCAAGGCCCCCGGTCATCTCCGCAGCAGCCATTTCGATTATTAAGACTCCATTGTCACCTGGTGTTCCCGCTCCCAACATTAGTGCTTTACACGCGCACAAGCACACACTTGTTTGTACAACTCTGTCCTTAGCTGTATGTGTATGTTTGTGTGTATCATCAGCAGTGAGTGCTGTTAAATTTGGTTTAGAGATCAGAGACATCAATAAAAAAAGATGAAGGGAGGAGAGGAAAAATGGGCCACAGATATTAAACAAATACACAAACATACCTGCACAAACACACTACACATGACTGGCATCTTAAAACATCCTCAAAGAAAAGTGTTTCCTATTTTCCTGCTTTTGTCTCATCATTGTTCTCCAGTGGTGTTTTGTGATAGTATGTGTTGGAATTAATGGTAGTGTATAGTGATGGAGGTCAGTCATAAGTGAAACACTATAAATGAACTTTGGCAGGGTACTTTTTTTTTTTTTTATCTTTATTGTAACATTTCATAACAGTTGTAATTCCTGAAACTCTTGGGACACTGAGTGCTGACATGACTTGACAGCAAAAAGTCATTTGGCCAATGTTCACATCAAGCAAAAGTGAAAAAAGAACCAAACAAAATTAACACGACTTAAAATTCATTCATACCATCACCAAAACATGCATGTAAAAAGTTAAGCTCACCATATTCATCTTCCTCGACCTCAGTGCAGCATTTGACACAATCTCCCACCCACTGCTCCTGGACCACCTTGCTGGCATTGGGATCACTGGTGCTGCACTCTCCTGGTTCACATCATACCTCACCAACCGCCAACATTTTGTGCAATTAAGGAACCACGAATCTGAGTGTTTGGATGTTTCACTGGGTGTCCCCCATGGGTCAGTCTTGGGTCTACTTCTTTTCATCATTTACCTCCGCCCCCTGGGCACACTCCTTTGTCACCACGGGGTCCGTTTTCACTACTATGCCGATGACACACAGGTCTATATCTCCTCCAAACCCACCGCTGCCATCCAGAGCTGGATGAGCACAAACTTCTTGAAGCTTGACAGCAATAAAACCAAGGGCATGCTCATCAGCTCCAAATCCAACCTCACCAGATCACAACCCATCATTGTCAATGAATTCCCTGGACCCTTTTCCCAGCAATTCAAGAGCCATGGTGTCATTCTGGACAGCACCCTCTCATTTGCACCTCATATTCAAAACATCACCTGGACTGCATTCTTCCACCTCAGCAACATCTCCAGACTCTGGCCATCACTGTCCCAATCCAGCACAGAAATCCTGGTTCACTCATGTGTCACATCCCATATCAACTCCTGCAGAGCCTTTCTCAACAGACTCTCCATCAAACTCTTTTATTATTATTATTATTATTATTATTATTATTATTATTATTATTATTATTATTATTATTATTATTATTATTATTATTATTATTAATAAGGCCAATTGATCAAAACATATGCATTTTTATTGGTATGTTGACAATTACGATTTCATTTGCACTTCCATAAACCTCATATTTAAAAAAAATAATAATGTTTCTCTGTCGCTCTTAAGACAAGAACTGACTGAGTTTGTTTGGAAATATATTGTTATATTTCCAAAACATGATGAGAAAAATAACCCTAAAGTGAATGAAACTGCCATGAGTTTCTGGCTTTAAAACAACCAGAAATATTCAAAATAAAATACTTCACAGCTCAGTGGATGTCAATGTTCCAAGTCAATTTTCCGTGTAAATAAATCTTTCTTGACTTTGTAACACAGTTAAACTCACTGCCATGTTCTCACCTCACATTTGGAAAGAACATTAATGAAATTTACTGCACTGAGTTGTGAATACAAGAACACTCCGCCATCCTTACTGACTCCCAAAAAGATAATGATCGTCATTTTTGCCTCCAGTTTCTGTGAAAGAATTTTACTGCCTGTGCTTTTATTTCTCAGCTGAGGTGTGGAGCTCGGCTGATAAGAGAATATTACCTGGCACTGACTCTGCCATTGTTCATTTGGACTCACATCCTGTCACCTTCTATGTGTCCAATATTTTTAGATATTAAACAAGCCTGTTCTTTTGTAAGGCCTGAGATATTAAAGGTTAAAGCAGAGAGAGAGAAAGGAGTTACTACATGTGAGTGAGAAAATGAGTCAGCCCACAGCTTTCAGTTACACATACTGACTCTCTCCCTCTCTTCATATCAGCTTGCTGTATTTTGACAAAGCAAAGTTTATATTAGAGAGGAATAAATGAAAATGAGCGCAGGAACAAAAGCATGGACAAAAGATGACAGAGAACAAAACTGAAAATAAAATAAATGGAAAAAAAGTGATTGAGAGTCTAAGTGAGTGAACAAAGGGAGCAGTGCTCACATCACAGGCTGCATTGTGTATTACTCACAATGAGCCTTTGTAAAGAGCTATTCCTCATCAAATTGTGTGTTGGCATTACATGCATGTGCAGACATTTACTTGTATTGTGTGCTGTTTCTGTAGACCTTTCATGTGCTGTCACTCTCCTCACAGACCTGTGGATTTTACATGGGGGCTGGCTGAACCTGCTTTGAGCTTGTTATTTATTTAGTTCATCTTTTATCCTGGGTTCAGGAAGTACAATGTGTCTTCTGTGAAGAGGAGTACACTGCACTACAATCCCCTCAGTAATAGATTTCACTGCTCAGTTCCTGCACCGCTTTGATTTATGATCTACACAAAAGTGCGGTACCCTGTACTGATGTAAATCACCTTTTGTCTAGCATAGCTCCCTTCTCTGGAAAACACAGAACCCTCACATGCACCAGAGGTGATCTGACTGAACTGAGCAGCCAGTAGCAGTAAGAGATTAGCTCTTCTCTTTAAATATTCAGATTAATGAGGCCTGGCTGGATGTGTTGCATTCACTAATTTCCTTTAATACAATCAGCATGTTACTCATTATCTATATTGTTGGTCTCTTTCTATCCCTTATACATCGTCTCTCTCTTTCTGTATGCACATCTTGAACTGTTTTCATTCCTGTCATCTCATAGTTAGTTTGTGGTTATGGGAAATGGGTTCCTGACAATGTGAGATATTTTTCTTAGCCCTGCCAAAGCCTGTACCATGTTGGGAAATATGGTTGCCTCATGTATTCCCTTTTGAATTTGAAGGGGTTTTTTTTCATACAGCACCTTGTTTTACACATCCCTCAAAAACTCCTGGCACTTTTTCCTTACTTCCCTTACTTTACTTACAGAAGCCTTTGAAGCCATTGTATAGAGAAGGGACAAACACTACCAACTTTTTCAAATCTTTTCTCATGTCACAAAGGCAGCACATCTGTCGAGCCCTGTGCTGTAGATCAAGCTAGAGAGGACAAACTTAGACTGGTATGTTATTTAGCACACTCACTCTTGTTTCCACGCGTTTTCCTCTCCAGAGACACAAGGAGGTCTTTAAAGAGGATGGAAATAAGTTATTCTTCTCGCACCACCATGCAGCCAAACATGTTATATTAAATTCCAAAATTTAACACAATTACTGATCAGCAGGGAGCCTACCTACCATTTTTTTCTGACTTGTCAATGAAATTATTATTAATGGGAAATAATTAAATACTGTGTAATGAATAATTATCACTCCACCTTCTCAACCTCTCTCGGCAGCATATGGGTGGTTGAGAGCGAGTCAGAGGCAGGTACAGAGAGAGAGAGTGGGGAGGGTGGGATCTCCGGGGTGAGGGATGAAAGGGATTTGAAAATCCTTCAGCAATAATGACACAAATATTTTAGAGAAATTACTGGGTATACTGAATAGGAAACACTTAATGAAAGTGCTTTGAGCCTGAGACCTCAGATCCTTGGGATTTAGACATGTTTAATTAATTGGAAATTGTGCTTTGCTTGACGTTGTTTTCTCCATTAACTAATTGATTCAATAACATCAACAGAAATGGCATCTGCAAGAAGCGTAAAGAGGTCCTTTGAAATAATCGTTAAATTATTTCCTGTACTCTGAACTTTCAAATATTTTCAAATGTCTGATCTGACCAGGCCAACATTTTAATTTGTATAAAAATTTCTACATCAATCTTCTTCTGTTAATTGAAAAAGGTGTTAAAATGCATCCAAATGCAATAAATTACATCTACACATTAAATGGCCCACACACTTTCTATCTGATTCATTCTCTCGACTGTCTGATGTTCTCAATGTTTCCTCTATCTCTCTTTCTGATGTGTTTTGTTAGAGGTGCAATGCTACAGAGTGTGACGGATGGATGCAGCACTCTTACTGTGTTTCTGCTCTGTCATGTCTACACAAAAAAGCTGATAGGCTTTTATTTATGGCATATCTCTCCTTACGAAGATGGCCAAAGTGAAGACACAGTCCAGTAGCTTGACATGCTCAGGTGTGTATGAGTTTGAGAGTGATGCTATGGAGTTTGAATCATTCATAATGTGAAAAGTGTTTTCATTTTATTTGGACAAGGCCAGGTGACTGATCCTGTTTTACTGCCACTCCCATCCAGATCTCATGGTCTGAAAATTTTGATGTTTTTTATTTTTGAAAAAGTAAATTCCAAGAGTCCATGACCTGATCTATATGTTTAATAGTTCAATAGTGAGATATAGATTTTATGTATTGTAAATCCATACTTATCCTGTTTTTCATATGTTTGAAAATCTTTGGAGGTTAGTTTTGCATTTAAATCACTGGAAAGCATGTATGATAAAGCTAGAAGACAACTTAAGACAAATATCAGTCTTAGCTGACAACTAACCTATGGCTAAGCCCTGCCCTAAACGCAATAAGCCAATCACAGTGTGCATAGCAATCCCATTCACTCGGACATTCCCTGCCCAGACATCCATTTAAATACATTGCGGAATCAGTTTCCATTCCATTTTATGATTTTTCTGAGATTTTATGCTTGAAAAGGGTCACATGGTGTTCATGGGGTACATGAAACTCCAACACAAGATATCCTGAGAGGATGGGTGATGGAGAGTATTTTTTTTACCCTTTCCATATGTCATATTTCAACCTAGAAAAGTGTCATCTTTGGACCAAAACATGAACGTGAATAAAATTAACAAGGATGTCTTCGTCTGTTCTTGGGTAAGTAAACATTATATGTGAGGCAACATATTGTCAGTTCGCTGGAAAGAAATATAAAATTATCTTTAACATTTCTAATGTTAGTTAATGTTAGCCTAACGTTAGCTCCTAGCTGCATTTTTCGTCATCTCACTTTGTGTGTTGGGAGTTCATTGGCCTGTTTTGTTCTCGTTTTTTTTTTCTTTGGTGATGATCCATCTTTGTTAACTGTTGTCCAAATGGCTCTAGTTAAACCTGTGTTAGCTTCTGGAGCTTAGCTTCATTAACTCATCTGTAATACCCGTGATAATAAAGGTTGGCAAATGTTCTGCTGAATGATTCAATGTAGACACTGTAGCACCAAACTAACAGAGACACTCTTGGTGAAGATGATGAAAAGGTTGTTATATTTTTCTCATAACCAATGCTGATCCTCTATCTGGTTGTCTAAGATGTTGATGGTAACCAGATGCAGTTTATCACATTTGCACTGGGACCTGTAAGTTTTGGCTTGTAACTGAAGCTTTTTAATCGGCCTTCTCAACAGTAAATTGATTAATATATCCCTCAAATGTTTCGTTTAGACCCTGTTGGTGCCTTTTAGATGATAGGTCATCTTTCTGTCTTCAGAAATCATCAATGACGTCTTGGGAAATGTCTTCTACTGTGACACCTCCTATAGCACCTTTCACTGAATGTTCATTGTTCGTTCGAGTGAGTGGCGGGGGGCGTGGCATAGCCCCTAGGTCAATTAAATGGTGCACTCTTCCATTTAACTGCTCTGTGTGTTTTGTAATCTGTGTATGTATACACCAACAAATGAGTATTACGTTTCTGTCTCTGTTAAGCAATATGCTGACATTCAGTTTTTCTTATTGCCCATTTGGGCCACAAAATTTAATTAAACCTCTTAATACATGTGGCGTAATTACCTCTCAAGAGCTTCTACATCTTACTCTATAAGGCCTCATTGTTCATAATTATGACATTCAGGAGGGTTATAGGGTGTGAGTCATGCATGTAGGTGTGAGGTTATGCTCAGACAAAAAACAAATAGTATCGAGGAGAGGACAATCACAGTTCACAGAGTAAATGTAAAGATGTTCACATATTTGTGGACTGTAATAGCTAACGGTCCACTGATGATGAGATGAAAAATGGTGGAAACATTTATTCAAAAAAATTTAACCTTCAATAGAATAAAAATTTTTTCACACACACAGTACATTCTCAAACGTCATTTCAAGTGTCTTTTCAAGTGCTCTTGCATTAAGTCTCCACTGCATATTTCCCACGATCCCCAGTTCCATCAGAAGACTTTCTGATACTATAATAATAATAATCATAATAATTAATTGATTAGACATAGATTTAAACTTGGCAAATCAAGTGTTTCAGTTTATTTACACCTGTATAGTATTAATTACTTATTCTTGTTAAATGGCTGTTCCCCCAGTTCGTGTTAGTTGTTGCTGCTCGCTCACACAGAAGGCCACACATCACTTTTATTTGGTCATTTCATTTCCACAGACCGGATCTGTACAGTCATCTCTGGGTGTCTAAGCCTGCTGCTGTGACTGTCAGAGGAAATTCCCCAAACACGCTCCACATATCAGGCAGGGTCATGGCCTGCTGCAGACCTCTGTCTCTAGTTGTCTTGACCAGAGCCAATAGAGGCCAACATGGTCACTGACACTCCTCTGGGAGGTGTTACCTTGACATAAAGACTACTTGTCCATGTCCATGTCCTCCTCAGTGCAACTGCTGCTTAGTCCCACAGATATATTTGCAGTGCTGTAGCACACAGACAAGAGAAGAGAAGATAAAAGAGAGAGCTGAGACAGGTTTGTGAAAGTGAGGCTGTTTCCTGAGAGCATTGTTGGAAAATTGTTTCCAGTTTGGACAACAATACTTTAAAAGTGAAAAACTAAATAGTTAATCACCAAAAATGAACAATTTCAAATAAATATTTCCAATAAAAGCCCCTAAAATCTCTCTATAAATGAGTTTAAAATAATTTCCAGCTTGGCTGCAGGTTTGATTGCTATTCATTTCTCTGATAGTCATCCAGCATCTAATGTAAGGTCTCCAAACTGGCAGAGGCTTCATCTTATTGGCATATCGGTCCACTTGCAGACGTATTTTCTATCTTTTTGTTTGATGAATAAAGATATAAAAGAAAAATAAATAACCAGCCTTTTTTCTTATGTATGCAACCATCACACTGGATACTCAGCTCCCACATCTGTGGAATCATACTCGTTGTGTGCTGGAGCTCTGAAGTCTCATAGAATTGGACACAGCTTGACCACATGGTGGGGCGTTCATCACCATTATGATGCAAGTCCAGAGGTAACCTTGAGGTGTCAGCATGATGTCATGAAGAAGAGATACATTATGAAACTGTAAGTGAATCATTTCCCCCAGACAATACTCCTGTACACTTGCTACTGGACAGTTTGGACCTTTCAGCTGGAAGATGAAAAAGGAGAAATTTTCTCTCTGCTTACTGAACAATTTTTACAATAGGTTTTCAGAAGCAATGGAACCAGAGACAGCGATGGACTGGCTAGCTTTCGCTACCTCTCAGTCTTTTTCCACAAAGAATGCATTATTCCCATCACCTGACGTATTCCTGCCACATTTTCTCCATCTGTTCATGCCTGGTCAAAGGGAAAGCCATTCTGTCGGAGTTCAATATCAGTTCTGTTTGCTTTTCTTTTTTTATGATTTGTTCGTTAAAGAGAATTACAACGTGGAAAGGATTTTGCAGTTGCACATGCTGATATAGAAATACAGTATATCGCTGCAGTCAAGCTGCTGTTAGAATTTCACTGAAATGATCGTCCTGTCAGGATAATGCCTGAACACAATCAGCTCTGATTCCAGGAAGTAAACTTTCAGTCTACTATCTCACTGTGTCCTGCTATTATTCTAATATCTCCAAAGATTAGGTGACGTTATCAGCCTGCTCAGTGCGTGTTTGTGTGGACCGTTTTCTTCAATTATGGCCAAGCTTTCCTTCAAAGCTTCCCTTTTTTAATTAATCTCATAACAGTGCTTTCTCCACAGCATTACGCCTCTTATTTCTTCTTACTTCTTTTTAAGTGCCGTATGATCGGCACCTGCTGTGAAATTATTTACCCTAAAAGGATCTGGGTGTAGAGCCATGTTTAATTCTTATTTGCACAACAGGGGAAATGGGAGGGGATGATAGAATGGAATAGACTTCCCCTGAAGGAATTCAGGAAACCTAAACCTAAATATTTTATTATATATATATATATATATATATATATATATATATATATATATATATATATATATATATATATATATATATATATAACGCATAAACGCAACAAAAAAAATTGTTGTGTTTCTGCCTGTCGTGAATATGGAAATGCTGTTTTACCCGCCCTAAAATGCAAATGGAAAGCCTAGCCTAGCCTGTCATACTAGGTTTTTTAGCGAACCGGACAACAACATTGGTTGAAAGGCAGACTAACCAGGTTTGCTTGTGCTGCTGAATCTGCTGACTGCCTTTCAACAAAATGTGCATCTGTTGCTCAACTTCTGCATTTGATATATACACCAGATGATCAGCCCACCTCTTCTTCGGTGGCAGACTACCAAAACACCATAGTTAAATCACCATCTACAGGCCTGATATGCATACTACAGCGTTTTCAGTCCCTCAGCGTTTCCATGTGAATGCAGATTATTTTCCCTGCAATTTTTGCGTTTCATGAATGAAACGCTGTGAAGTGTTGTTGTATAAACGGGGCCTCACCCCCAATTCACACATACAACGTGAGCGCCGCGGTCCGTCACCGCAGTGCACTGCGCTGTATTTCGCTGCCATTCAAGTCAATCAGTGCATTCACACAGCCCGCACCGCGGTCCGTCTCCCGTCTCCCGTCCAGTCTATGCTTGCCGGAGTGCGCTGCAGAGATCCGTCAATCTCCGCAGAGCAGATCGTACCAAACAGGAAAAGAGACACGAAAAACGATCAGAGTTTCCGGTCTTTTCAAAATAAAGCAACATGTTCAGCCTGTCGATCGTAAAATTATCCTCGTATATCAACTATGACACTGGCACAGGGCCAGCAGTCATCAGCGGGTCAGACCCAGAGGAAATCTGACACCATGGACGAGGAAAAGTTTATATTGGAGGTGGAAAACTTTATAATTGTATACGATACGACACATCCTTTCTACAAGGACACCAACAGAAACTAAAAGGGAAGGACTGAATTAATGAAGCTCTGGGAGGGCAGGTGAGTTTAACATACTAAATATCATGAAAGTAGTTTTCATGGGTGTGATTCCTGTGGAAACATGTGGTTCTCCTGTGATCTTGTGATCTCGCATATCCAGTTACTACGGAGTACGCTGAGCTGCGGCGCTAACGGACCGCGGCGCTTACAGAGTATGTGTGAATCAGGGGTCAGAGTAGGTCCTCTTTGCTGCTCTGATCTCCTTGGTCAACATGTTCCTGGCCTACTTGTACAGGAGCCTGTCCCCACTTCTGTAGGCCTCCTCCTTGGCCTGGCGGAGCTGCCTCAGTTTCCCTGTGAACCAAGGTTTATTGTTGTTGTATGTGCAGAATGTCTTGGTCTGCACACACAGGTCCTCACAAAAACTGATGTAAGATGTCATAGTGTCACAAAGTCCATGAACGTCTTTGGCTACAGCTTTAAGATGTTCCAATCTGTGCCATCAAAAGGGCAGGCTTTGCAGATTTTAATTTCTGTCTGTAGGTAGGAATGAGGTGATCAGACAGTGATCAGAGAGTCCCAAAGCTGACAGAGTGATAAGCATCCTTTATTGTGGTGGAGCAGTGGTCAAGGATGTTATGTGTCCCTGGTGGGACAATGACATGCTGTCTGTATTTGCAGAGTTCATGGCTGAGGTTTGCTCTGTTAAAATCCCCTAAGATGATAATAAAAGAACAAAAAAGGAATACTTCTTCTCCACGTCTGTGATCTGGTCAGCGAGCTGCTGTAGTGCCATTGTTACGCACGCCTGGGGTGGAATGTGAACACCGACCAGCACAAACGAGGAGAACTCCTGCAGCGAGCAAAACGGGCGACAGTTTATGAAAAAGGATTCAAACACACATAGTGACAGACGTCAGTGTTTGCTCTGTCTGAGAGAATAGCTGATATTCCAGCTAGAACAGGACTGCTGGCTGCGCACTGTCAGAAGATTAGTTTATGTTCAGCCTTGATGCATCTTGATTTTATCATCCCCTCCACAATACACTGAGTCTGACATTTCTGCTATACTCAGAGGTTCAAGGGAGGATCTGTCAGAACTGTGTGTATGGTTACGCAGGAGAAGCAGATGGAGATCTGCTTTAAACTCTTTTATTTATTGTTTTTCAGTAAAATAAATACAATAATTCTGTTACATACACAGAGAAATATTGCTCACAACCTTCTCAAAATAAGAATTTTCATCAGGTTAAAAAAAGAGAAGAGGAATTGTATGCTGATAGGAGTATTAAAAATGGCTCAGTTACTGTTAACCAGATATTAAATATCAGGGAAGATGACTGTAGGGCTCTTATAATTAATCACCAGCACAAACAAACATCCCATGCACCAGTAAAAATATTTTTCTTGTCAACACTGCTTTAGAGTGAAGAGCGAATTATCACATAATGAGTGATGCTGTTTTTTTTATTTAAAGTAAATCAAAGCTAGCACAAAGTCAATGTTTTTACATCAAAATGTCTATTTGTAGTCCAACTACTAATTTGTGTTTCATTCCTGAAGCTTTAAAAGCTTCAAAAATGGTACTTAGTGAAAAAAAGGAATAAATAAAATAGAGTTACTTTTTAGCCACCCTTGTATTATTATTTTTTTGTTTTTGGTCAATTGTTAACTTCAGATCTGCTGGCGCAAGATTTGTGTTGAAATATATTCATTTTCATGAACTATTTATCCATCAATAGGTAAATTACTAGACATAGTGATAAAGTGAGCCATATGTTGCACACATGCTCTTATATGTAGGAATTTAGATGAAAAAAATTGCTCAACAGGCTGTGAATAGCACATTTCATGTTTTCTATTTGAATTTAAGTGTATGCCTTGTACCTTGGTTTGTCTGTGTATAAACACTATATTTCACCATCTAAAAGAAATGAACATTGCTTGCTGTTTAAAATAATCATCTGCCTTCCAGACTGACTACAAATATGTAATGCCTGGGCTCAAGAAGCTTAATGTGTTTACATGTTTTCCACCTGTTTCATGTTGTGTGGAAAACATGAAGATGTTTTGTGTTATAAATGTATATGCTTGTATTTTTTAAAATTTAACCAGTACATTTTTAAGGCTAGGATGTACCAAAACTTGACTGTCTTCAAAGTGCTGTTGCGGACAAAGGACATAATTTCTTTCTTGTTAAAACAGAAACAGTGGAAAATGAAGTGCCTTCAGAGAAAAGATTTCCCTTATTTGTCTCAGTTTCAGGTAAATGGCAGATGCACTAATGAGGGAATGTTGTGAAAAAGTTTACGAGGAGTTGTCTATATACAGGAGAAGATGAAACATGGCTGGAAAAGGAATACAGTGAGGTCTACAGAGTGGAGGAGGAAAATGCTTGATAAAAACTTCTGTTACAAGAAAAGACTCCTCACCTTGAACCAGCCTTGATTCCCTTCCTTTACCTCAGGGTTCAAACTGAGGTGAGCGAGGGAATTAGACTCTGCTCTGCCCAGTTCTCTCTCTGCCTGCTTGTTAGACCAAAGTCTCCTAACTGCAGAGGGGGAGGGGAGCGCATTGCTCAAAGGTTCAGAGATGATTGACCCTGTGTTTTCACCAGCCAGGACTCTGCTGATATAACTTCCCTCACTCAACTTCAGAAGAAAATATACAAGATCTGGTGCAACAGCTTTTTCATTGGATTTACCCCTAAAGATACACTGCTTAACAAATTCAATAGTCCACCATCCAGTGTAAGGTGTTTGCCACCACTGCCCTAAATTAACAGTGTATAGTTGACTACCAAAACTCTTTTTAGGTTTCTGTAACGGATAATCCACCAGAGTGCGCAAGCTATTTAATTAAAATTATGTATTTAATACTAAAATATGATTATGTTGTTATCCATGAATTCTCAGATGTACAGTTTTACAAAAAGCAGGGGGAAAGTAGAGCTTATTATTATTATTGACTGACAAATTTGACATATTTACTTTCATTTCTGAACAGAAAAAAATAAAAATTGAAACTCCTCACTCCTGTTCAAAATGGTAAAGCGAAGGAAAATCTCTTCCAATCAAGCTCCAATTTTCCTGCTTGACTGAACAAAATATTTGTTTATTGCAAAATAAAGTTAAGTCTCCAGAGGAAGAATATAAATCTCTATAACAATTCTTTGCTTAGTTATGCTCGGTGATGCTCACTTCCAATCCTCTAAAAACTGTTGGATTTCGGTGATTTTAATTCAGCTCATGCCATTTTTCATTTAAACCGTAGATTTAACTTTCATCGGATTATAAATGTACTGAAAATGATCTAAAGAACTGTTTCAACAAAATTATAATAGGATATTTAACAACAAAGGATTGCTCAATGTCTAAGTTGACAAACAAGGAGAAAAATTACAAGAAGGGCCCTATAAAGAAAGAAGAGCCACAGAACAAAACCAAAGTCAGCTGCAATCAAAACAACACAAGTGCTTAGGTTTACAAACACACAGCCAATGACACAAACCTCGTCAGAGGCAAAACACTTTGGATTAAGACTCTGTCAAACAACACTAAACAAAACGGATCCCATTGCAATTTCTAGTCAAGTGCCGGGCACAGACGAGGCCGGGCGACAGTTCACACAAAATCCAGTCGCTCCTGACTGAAGCTGCAGCCAGCCTTTTGAAGATTGTAGCCGCCTAATTGCCAGCCCCAATAGGTCTACAGGCAGCCTGAAGGGAGGGAGCAAACACACACACACACACTCACACACACACAAACACACACACACAGGCACACACACAACAACCTATACGGCTGAGGGCATAACAAGGTTAAGACAAAGAAATATACCATATCATGTTCTACACTAATACCTGTTGTATTCTATACCCTGTAGGTCTCAGGTGTGTATTCCTTTGACAACCAGAGACTGGGACTGCTGCTGGCTCCAGGAGTGAGGTGGGGACAGATGCCCATTAACTTAATTAGCAGCAGTGAGACAGCGAGTCCAGCAGTGATTAATCTTACTCTCACAGCACTTACTTACACACATGTTCACTCTGACAGACATGTTCACATCTGCTTATTCCTCCTGATGTGTGTTTGCAGTGATGAAAGTTTTACATCATTGCTATGCCTGCACGAGATAGTGTAACCATGTACACACGCTCAAACGCACACAGAGCTGGGCAAAAATCCAGTGCTAATGAGATGTAGTGGCTGACATGACCTACATAAAAAAAACGCTTTCCTCCACATGATGAATTATTAACACACACAAACAACATCTTCACATGAACCAGCTTAATAAAGCAAAAAATGAGACATTAAGTCTGGGAGATATCAAGAGGCTCATACATTAAAAAAAAAAAAAAAAAAAAAGCACACATTCAAATCTGCCTCAAGTCTCCTAACACTCGATCTTTTTTTATTTATTGTCCATGACAATGTTATTACCTCACAAACTAACTATGCTTGGTGACTTTATTCTAGGCAGATTTCTTAATAAAGAATTAAAGTCTATCAGCAGTGCACACAGATGATTAAATCCACTGTTGTATCTTTTTTTAAGCTACTTTTTGGGCCTTTTTTGCCTTTAATGACAGAGGAGAGGTCAGTGGATAGAGTAAGAAAGGGGGCAAGAGTGGGGGACATGAGGGAAAGTTGCAAAGGGGCCAGACTTGGACCTGGGCTGCCCACTCAAGGGCTTTCACCATATGGAGCACAACCTTAACCACTGGGCCATCTGCGCTCCGCACTGTTGTACTTTTTTACCCTAATTGTAATGAATTTGCCAAGAATGTCTCTGCCTGACTCTTTCCTAATACTTTTTCACTGCCCCGCTGGCCTCTGCCTCCTGCTCATTAAAAACGTCTCTGTTAGGGTAACACAGACACACTGCTCGGTCTAATGGAAACTACGCTGAAAAAACTACACTGCTGCTTCTCTGATAGCAAAGTATCATATTAGAAAACTGTGTTCCACTTCCTGCTAGAGGATAAACATCCTCCCTTATTCAGGTACCAAACAGTATCTCTGTCTTCTGCCCTGTTTACAGGACAACATTTCACAGCATTTCACTTGCAAAAACAAAAAAATGCAGAGAAAAATATCTGAGTTTACACAGAAACGCTGAGGGACTGAAAACGCTGTAGTATGCATGCCCGGCCTGTAGGGGGCGATATAACTGTAGAGTTTTTTAGTAGCCCTCTGCCAAATAAGAGGTGGTCTGATCATCTGGGGTATATTGAATGTGTCTTTTCTGAGTGCAGAAGTGGAGCAACAGATGCACATTTTGTTGAAAGGCAGTCAGCAGATTCAGCAGCACAAGCACAACACGGTAAGTCTGGCGTTGAGCCGTTGTTGTACTCCAGTTTGTGCATGGCAATTAAAAGTTCCCACAATGAAAATCGAATATGTACAAGCAAAACAGAGCATAACGTCAGAATTTCCACTGAGAACCCCAGATTGTGGTTTACACAGAAACGGAAGCGGCAGCGTATCTTAAAAATTCCACTCTGGAGGGCGTTTTAAAAAAGTTGTCTTAGGTCGGCTGAAACGCTGTTTCCATATAAAAAAAGAGGCAGAAAAACAACAATACTTTTTGAGTTTTACCCTAAAAACATTTATGTGTAAATTTTGTCTCTTCTCAAAGTCTCATTACTATGGAAGGATGCAGATGTCATCGCAAAGAGTGGAGTGCAGGGGGAGTTTTGAGTCTTTGAACCCCTGCTGTACAGCTACAGTCCCCTGCTGTGCTTTGAGAGTCTAAGTTTCCATGAAACTCCAGATTTTCAGTTGGTACACAAAAGTGCAGAGGCTTCACTTCCTGCAGAATGAGTGGAGTGAGATGGCACTGACTGAGCCGGCTGCCACGTGTGACACTCCGTCTCCTCGCAGAGTTGTGTGTTAATTCTTATAACTGTGTGTTATTATAAACTCTGACTGAAGCCTGCAGTTCAGTCAGCTCCTCTCCACACTTCACTGAAGTGTTTCCACAAAGTTCTCTGCCAACTGTGCCAGAATTAATTAACAAACACAACAGTGAAGTTCCTGTTGAGAGAAAGTGTTATTCGTATTAGTTGAGTGTCTTAAGAGTTTTTGGACTAATTTACTTTTTTGTTTTTTGATTATGAGCCACAAAAGAAAGAAAATGACACAGACACAGTGTTGGTGAAGATGCGTGAAGTTCAACAAAACTGAGTTTTTTAAGCTTCCTCTACCAACCAGCCCAATCACAGACTTCCATCCCTGTCTGGACCATTATATCAGCAGAATTTACCATGAATTGTGGAATTTTGTAGAACTTGTATAGGTTTTTTTTTGTTGTTTTTTTGTTTTTCTATTCTGTTTTAGCCTGTTGCCCCTTGACAGACTCTGGGAGGGGGAGCTAATAATGAGAGGAGGCTGCGCTCAGGCCCAACATGGTTTCATCTTTCCAGCGGTGAACACCTCAGGGTAGAGAAATGATTTGCACCAAGTGTCGGAGTAAACTCTGACTTTCACACAGATAATCACGACTGCAGCACGGAATCTTTCACATTCAGACAAATTTAAGTTTTGGCAAAAGTGCACATGCAGATATTCATTTGTTCAGGTCATGGCTGATTATTTGCAAAAGTATGCTTTAAATCTTATTCTATTGTTGTACATGAGCACATGTTGGTTCACTTGTTTTGTGATTGATCATCATAATTATCATGGCATGATTGGGAACAGTTACTCAACCCCCCCCCCCACACACACACACACACACACGCACACACACACACTTTTATCAATTTTTTGGGTCTGTCATTACTGCAGTTAGTCAAGATGGGGAGGTATGGTTTGGTGACCTGGAACATTGTATTAGCTAGTGCACCAGTTGTTTGTTTGTTTTTTTCTTTTATAGATTTTTAGACTCACTTTGGTATTAAATCAATGTACTGAAGGCTCTCTGTTTTTCTGCAACGTCCCTTTATGTGAGGCTGAGCTGGAACAAAACACTAAGTCCCCTCCCTGTGCCCTCTGCGCCTTGTACCAGAGCAGTTTCCAGTGCCAGCAGTCATAAACAAGACAGCAAGCACTAAAGCAAGGGACATTTCAAACACAACCAGAGCCAATTCACTTTAAAGCTGCTCCAAGGTCTCAGAGAACAGAGGTGGAGTGAAAACAGGCTCTGATGCTGCCTCTGTGAGGTTGCTGTTAGAAAGAGGAACATGTTGTTCTGAACCCTATTATAGATATTCTAAGGAAAATATAGAGATTAGGTACAAGTGGGATTTGAACCTCGATTACCCACAACCTCAATGCAATAACACTGCACCACAGACTTCCAGAGTAGCAGAAAAAAAAAACATGTTATACTACATGTCAGCTCTCCCAGAGAATTAAAACAGTTTAAAAAAAAAAAAAACTGTCCTTTCAATTGGTAGTTTGACTTAATCATCCTGGTTGTACAAACTTCCAACTTTGTTCACACCAGTTGGTGATTCAAACTTCATAGTATTCTCCTGTCTCCATATTACTTTTCTATTTTCCTCTTCTTTTCTTTTCTTTTCTTTTTGTTACACTGGCTGCAACACATCATAGTATTACTGTGTCCTCTTTGGTCAGAGAGTGGCAGACTTTAGATGTTTCATATGACAACTGCGAGTATAGTTGTATATGGACAGTAAGTTACAGTAAACAATGCCATGTGTGAGTATGAACAATATTAGTTTTCATATGTATAAGAATGTAAGTGTAGTGTGTGTGTGTGTGTGTGTGTGTGTGTGTGTGTGTGTGTGTGTGTGTGTGTGTGTGTGTGTGTGTGTGTGTGTGTGTGTCCACAGCAGGACTTCTTTATCATTGTCAAAGTGTACTAACCAAACTCCACACCTTCTTGCCAGCTGGTAATTTCTGCCTAACTGCTCCCACAGTTTACTGTTGTCTTCTTTTTTCAGGAGAAAACAAAATCTTGGCAAGCTTTCAAATGCTTAAATAGTTTCTCCTCACCTGTAGCTCGAGCTGCAGTAATCACAGCTTTGGGCCTATTTTGTGAAAGGTGGGAATAGAAGATGAATGGCACCATTATTTGAAAAGAAAAGTAACAATTCAAAGGAAAAAGAAGAGGTGGAGGTGAGAGAAGAACAGAGAGGGTGAACATATGAGAGAGAGGGGCTGAGTGTTTACTGAGCGAGTCATTAAAAACAGTGGCTGTCATCATTCTCAGCCAAGCAGAGGCAGACTTGATAAGGAGCCACCTAAACATGTGCCACTGCTCCTCTCATGTCAAACATCATTTAACACTTCCTTTCATCTCATTAGCCGTCAGTGATCCATTTTATCTTTTATATACACACCAGAAGAACTATAAACATATGCAAACAGGGACAAAACACGTGCAGAATAACAGACCATAGCAAGACACACATGCAGCATCTCTGCTTGTCCTCATCTCTGCACAGAAAGCTCATCTTCCAGTCAGCTCATATTAGGGAGCACACAGCACCAGAGCTGCTGGTGGAATGGATTACGATGCCTCACTGAGTTAAAATCTCTGTGTAATAGTTTGTTAAAGTGAGATCAACACAGCCTCACATCCAGAGCTGGCTCACCTTTCACCTTTTAACTCTGAATTGACCACCTGCAATAGTATTGGGTCAGTTTGTTTGCCTAATGATACTGCTGGGGGTTAGGACAGTTCTTGAGCTGTTTAAATCTGTTATTTCAAGCAGCACTGGGGCCATTAATCATGGTGAGCATGTCCATTAAATCCTCCACTCCCATCATTCCCCACCTTCTTCTAGAGAGCAGAGGATCTTCACTGCATCCTCACTGCAGATACACAAAAGTGCCCCCCCCCCAAAAAAAATCTATAAATATACAGAAACTCCTTTTAGAGTCTTTGTTATCGTGTGTAAAGTTCTTCATTCAAATATGCAGACTGGGATCATGTTTGTTACATTAAAGATCTTCCTCTGTGTTGTGCTAATTTTATTTATTTATTTATATTTCTGGAAACATTACCGTTACCGAGAGAAAGACTAACAACAGCAGAGTTTTGACAGTAATGATCGGACACAGGTTAAGACAGGAAAAAAAAGCAGAATCTTTGGTGTAGTTTTTCTCTCTTGAACAGTGGGTATCTCTATTTCCAGCTAAAATGGAATTCACTGAAGCTGCGAACATTGCAAATTATTAATGAGGATGAAAATTATCCAAATCACGAAGGACAGACTGAGATAGTTATCTCTAATGAAGAAAAGAGGATCACAGTGGTATGCTTATGGGTAACCTTGAAAAGTGGGCTCATATAGGAGCTACATATTAATGACACTGAGTCAAACATCTCGTTGTAGAACAGCAGAGATGTACAAAGCCCAGCATCCTCCTGACATTGTCTCCTTAATTATGCTCTGAACAGCTTCAGATGGGGTGTGTCTTCATGGCTCTGACTCTCAGGAGGGAGCAGGAAAAGGGTGAGGGGTGAAGAGGCTCTTAGAGCTCCATATATTGTTCTGTATCTCAAGAGTTAATATCAAGATGGTGGATAGGTCATTAAAACTGATCATTCTTTGCCCTCCTCTCCACACAGTATAGCATGCCAGCTTTATTTAACTCAGAGCTCTGAGGGTGCACAGTGGCCTGACAGCAGAGGAGCAGCATCCAGGCTCCCGACAAGCAAAAAGAGGTACTGTGTCCACGCCTCCCTTCTCTCCGTTTGTCCTCCTCACAGTTCTCCAAATGTATATCATCTTTCCCCTCCACTTCCATGCTGAGCATCGACTCCAGCCCCCCACTGTGCAAACATCCACCTGCTTACCCATATCTACGTTTCCTCTGCTTTTTCTCTTCCCTTTGACATGTCTCTTTTTTCCCCTTTCTCTTTTTCTATTCTTTGTAAATTCCTGTTTCTCTAAACCCACCACCTGCTCTATGCTCATCTGTTTTGATTATGGAGTTGTTAGAAAGTTGTCCAATGGCTTGGTTTTAAAGCAGAAATCTTAAAAGTCCAAGAGAGGAAAGGACAAACAAGAACAAAATCAGTACGATCTTTCCTTAATTGCCCATTTGCCTGTGACAGATGGAGCACGTTTAAGATGCTGGTTACATCAGACCGTTTCTTTAACATTATCACCGTCCCAGTAATTATCCAGCTTTATGTGTTGAGTTTGATGAGATATTAAAGCCCATAATACTTAAAGCAAGATCTTTTTGCTTGATGCTCAAATAATAATAATAATAATAATAATAATAATAATAATAATAATAATAATAATAATAAAGAAATTCCTCAATCCATTTTTCATTGGGCATAAAATGATAGAATATTTATTATTTTTAACATTTGGAGCTTAGCAACTGGGAAAAGCTGTGTAAGTTAAAGTATTGGAGTACAGTTGTAGAGTAGAGTAGAGTAGAGTAGAGCAGAGCAGAACAGAACAGAACAGAATAGAATAGAATAGAATAGAATAGAATAGAATAGAATAGAATAGAATAGAATAGAATAGAATAGACTTTACTGATCTATGAAGGGAAATTCAGAGTTAAAGCAGCACCACAAGAAAGCAAGAAAGTGTATAGTGCAAAAAATTCCAAGAATATGAAGTACAGTTAGTACATAGAATAGGAAGACTTAACCCAAGTCTTGACAGGGTAATGACAAGATTTATTTATTTATTCATTCATTTATTTAATAATTAAGAAAGGGGTTCGCTTATTTGAATTATCTTTGACATTACTAAAATAATATAATAAATGATAATTTCTTAATGATAGTGCTGAATAAAAACCTCTTCTAATCTGTTGAAATGCATGCATGAAGAAAAAATAAGTGGAATTGATTAAGCACTAGTCCTGTTGGATCAGACTGGATTATGTGAAGTAATGTTGTAATGGCGGTATCCCCTTATATGGTGCAGAACCTCAAACACTTTGTGTCAGAGACTATCTGATGTAATGGATTATTTGTCAAATGTGATGTGTTATTCTTCACATCAGCCATGAAATATGTGCTAATGCATTATCAATGAGGCAGAGTGTAAACACAGCATATGTTAGCAGGAAGCAGTCAATAGAGGATGTTTCTCTCTAATGAAAGTGTAATTGAAGCAGGGAGAGAACTCAGGATCTAAAACAGCAGCAGACTTAACTGCAACATTTCTGCAGGAACATCCAGAAGAAGTTAAGTGCTATTATCCTGAAAATGTGTGCTTTTATCTGTCTAAATAGTCTGACTTTGTCCTACAAACTTTGAAATGCATGCAGGGATTCTATTAAATGCCAAGTACAGTGCATGAGCAAGAATGTCCTCTCTCTCTCAAACTCATTATTCTCCAGAGCTGAAGCAAAGCATCAAATTATTCTGTAACTGAGACTCTATCATCTTGGAATGTACTGGGAACTGCACATTCACTAAACTCACAGGTTATGTATACTCTCTAAAAGCCATTAAAAAGTGTGGAACTGATCTTAGAGCAGACATGTGTGATGTTTGTATAACAACCCTCCTCCTATGTCAAGAGGAGGGGCTGTGGGATTCAAATGCAGCTCATGGGGCTCTAAAGATTTTCAAGAAGGAACCACTAAGATCTCTGGACAATCAACTGAAGAGAGAGAAAAACAAGATATACAAGGCCAACACAAGTAGGTTTCTTTAACTAACCCGAGCTTTGCAAATATAAGGAGAAAACTAAACCACCACTGCCGTGCAACTAACAGAAATCCATTGTTTCAGGGAGACATGGAAAAATCCCACAGAACCACAATGGCCACCAGAAACACCTTCGAGGAAAACAAAAGACTTAGGTAAAGAGTCATCCAACTTCGTCCAAACTAAATAGTTATGGAGTTTATCAATCATTCAGTCAATTAGAGGGCATATCGCTGAAGAGGATTTGTGATGCTTTGTGACAAACATTACACATGAGCCACAGAAGAGCTCCTCTCATAAACTCAGAGGGAGAGCAATTAGCCAGCACACGGTACTGAAAGTCAAAGGGTCGAGCTTCCTACACCTGCTCCAAATCAGGAGTAATTAGGTACACACACCTGACTGCTCACTGATGATTCCTTCAATAACTCAATGATAGACAAACAAAGCAATAAATCCAGTGATGCTCACACCAACAAATGTGAGGGGCAACAAGTTTGGTCTGTCTGTTTGTGTGTTTGTTTGTTTTGTTATATACTTACTCGTGATTTTAAGTGTTATGAACAGGTTATGGTTCACCACAGAATTTCTAACTCAACAATTTCAAGACTTTTCCATCTGCCTTAATGTTGCTGGTTTTATATGCAGTACACATTATGTGCCGTTACCAGCCTGATTTGTAACCTTTATGTATTCACCACATTTCCATTTTCTGTCCTCAGAACTCAGCCACAAATAACATTTAAAATTTCTTATTCAATGTCTGCAGCATTTCCTATTTCCTGAAGTGCCTGAAGGCAGCATAGGATACAAATCTGTCCTCATTTGGAACCACAGTTTTATACATTTAGCACTTAATTGTGATTTTATTTATTTATTTATTGATTGATTGATTGATTGATTGATTGTTTGATTGATTGATTGATTGATTGATTGATTGATTGATTGATTGATTGATTAGGCCATTTTGATAAAGAACTAATTTCCCACACTTCTTCATAGTGCCTCCCTGATGTTCACTGTCAGCATCCAATTGGTAGAGGATCTGCGGCTGCTGAAGGGCTTTATGACCTCCCCAAAGAAGCCTGCTGATTGGTTGTTGGAGAACATTACTGTCAATAGTGAACAGAAAAGCCGGTTGAATGATGGATACCCGTCCCCACCCTGAGCAAATGCATCCAGTTTGATTTAATTACTGTCACTGCAAACCAGCTCTCTCAGCCTTTACATCCAGTGCAGGTTTTCCTGGTCCTCCTCAGTAGCCACAGGAGTCTTATCTAAAACCAGCTGGAGGGAGATTGACCACTTCTCAGCTTCTGTACTCCCTGCCTGGCTAATGATTTCACTGCACCAGCCAGGACCTTTTTTTTTAACTTCACACCAAAACAAACAACAGAAAATTTTATGACACCCTGTCACAGTGTTGCAGCAGGCCAATAGATGCTCTCAGGCTGGATTTGTTTGCTCACTTCCTTCTCCGAACCTGGAGCTGTTTTTTATCTTCACTTTGGTCTGTTAATGCCAGTTTTTACCTTTCCTTACATGTCTGTCTGTTTGTTTGAACACACCTGACCTTTGTTCCAGAGTGAGCAGACAAGGTGGAGCAGAGCTGTGGTTTGTGCCCCTCTGGTCTTTTCCTACATGCTGATTGGAACAGGGAACAAGAACCAGACCCACAAAGAGAGACACAGCTTTCTCTCTCTCTGTCGCCTGTTCCAGTCCAGGCTTGTTGACAACAGTGCTGAAGCTTTAACAGCTTAACAGGTTGGAGCAAAGAAAATATATAACGCATCCTTATCATGGACTGTCCTGTATGGCTGTACAGAGCCTCAGCTGCCTTACAGACTGAAGTCAGGGCAGGGACAGACTTGAGGTGTACCTAGGACTCCTGGTATCTGGATGAACAAATTTTCTGGGAGTAGACTGTTATGATGTGTGCAGGAAAGAATAAGGCTGTAATTGTTAGAGGAACAGTATGTTTTACACAGTCTTTTACTCTTAAACATTCAAGGGGTGGACATTGAGGTGGTGCCAACCTACAAATATCTAGGTGTACACCAGAACTCTGTTAGAATTGATTCCCATATATCAGTGAAAGTTTATTAATCAATTTTATTGTTTGGTAATGTGCTCATTCCAGTCGTGTATTGTTGGATGTGTAATGGAAGGTTAAAAGCTCCTGAGAAGCTACAGATCACTCAGTGCAAGGAATAATAGTACGAACGACATGCTTTTGCAGAATTATATTTTTGCAGGCTTATATCTTTACAAGTTTATGTTTTTTGTGTGTTTATACCTGCAGGCTTATATTGAGACACAGAGGGTTCATATGAAGGACACCCTGAGATGTCAGCCTGACCCTTAACCATGTACTTAATTTTGGAAAAACAGGAAGAGAATGGAAGAGGTATGCGGGAGGAAAGTACCGAACAGTGAAGAAGACATTAAGCTGTACTAACTATATTTTTGTGCATTTATTAATGACGATTGTGCTCATGGAGGTCCTGTATTAGTGTGTGTATTTATGAAGGTGGTAAGCCCCTGGAAGGCGATAGATCAGCCAGTATGAAGGAAGAACTGACACCACTATACATGAAGAGCATCGCTTGAAGCTTTAATAAATGATTAATTGTGTTTACTCATGTGTTTGCTAGGTAGCTGTATACAGTCAAAAGGGAAAAGGGAGTCTGGGACATTGCGTTATTTTTGAGAATGTGCAAGCTGTAGGGAGTATAACTGCCTATCCATAGATCGTGGAACAGTGGGAACCTGGGTAACACACAAAAATCTATGATAAGGAAGTATGAACGTGCAAGATGTGTGTGTGTGTGTGTGTGTGTGTGTTTGTGTGTGTGTGTGTGTGTGTGTGTGAGACTTTCCTTTTTCAGGAAAACACAGAAAAGACCTTGAGAGTGATGGGAAACATCGTTGGCCCAGCCTGCATCAGAAGACGAGTAGTAACTGAATGTCTAGAACAGGTGGAGCAGCTCCTATAAGAAGGGTTCAAGGAGAGCACCCCAAGTTCTTCTCTGAAGGAAGGCTTCGAGACTTGTGTCAGGGCTGTCAGGGAGAGCTAATGAAGAACCCAGAATTCTGTCGCACATTCTTGATTTGCTGTAATCAATAAATCTGAGTTGAACTGAGAACTTGGATGCGTCCTGGTCATCTTCTCCTCCGATCAACGAGCATGCTGAGAATGGTGGAAAGGTAATTGAAATGTTCATGTGTCAGAGAATTAGGACACTATTCTAAGGGATAAATAATACAGTATCTGCAGAGTGCCCTCTTTATTTGAAGGAGGTGGCAGTTAGGGAAAACAGCTGAGCGCACAGTGAGAGATTACCCACCCCTCTAACATATAGGGAAGTTAGGGAAAACAGTAAAATTATCACCTGGAAGTGAAATTATTACACCATTTCCTTTCATCTCCAAGTTGGACTGGTCCTTTAACACAGATGCAGTCAACGGGAACAGGCAGAGCCACCTCTTTTTCTTAAGGAGGCTCAGATGCTGTGACATCTGCAGAAAGATGCAGCAGATATTTATCAGTCTGTAGTGGCAAGTGCGTTGTTCTATGCTGCAGTCTGCTGGGGAAACAGTATAAATTTTGAGGATGTGAGGCAACTGGGCAAACTGGTGAAGAAAGCTGGAAATGTGATTGGAACCAGGTTGGACTCACTGGGGGCTGTGGTGGAGAGATGCACACAGAAAAAGCTAGAGGCCATTATTAATTATACAGACCATCCACTTCACAACATCTTTGTGAACCAGAGAAACAGCAGCAGTGGACTGCTCGTCTCTCTGCGCTGCAGGACTGAGAGATACAGAAAATCATTCGTCCTTGCAGCCATTTAGCTCCCTAACTCTCTAATTTTTAGTTCTGTTTTTGGTTATACTTATTCTCAACATGAATATAAACATTTTTATATTTTGTAGTTAAAAATAATAGATGTAAGCCAATGATTGCATCAAATAGAAAAGAAACGTCTAATTAATAGTTCTTAGTTCTTTTGAAAATTATTGGAAGAAGCTATTTCAGATGACTTCAACAAACCCATTTATTTATTATCATTATTTCATACTTCCATAATTCTCTGTATTTTATTTTTCAGTGCAAATGCTCATGAGTGTTACACAATGTGGTTTTAAAAACAAGACCGTGGAAAACAATTATTTACAAAATATAAACAAATCTATGTATTATATAGAATATAAGTAGTAATAGTATATATATTTACATAAGCGTGTGTGTGTGTGTGTGTGTGTGTGTGTGTGACTGTGTGTATATATGTGAACCTCTTTGTGTTCTATCAGCTACATTTCTAGTAGATTAGGCCCAGTTTATACGACAATGGTATTAGGATGAAATGCAAAAGCTTTGTGCCGTTTTTGCCTACCATTTATACGGAAACGCTGTCCAGCCGACCTAAAACACCACTTTCTTAAACCCCCTCAAGAGTGGAATTTTTCTGAAATGCTGCAGCCTCTGTTGCCATATAAATGGCAAGCCGGAGTTTTCAGTGACAACACTGATGTCACATTAGATTTTGTGCGTGCACATTCCACTTTCGTTGTGGGAACTATTGCGAACCGGACAACAATAATGGTTTAATGGCAGACTTACCAGGTTGTGCTTGTGCTGCTGAATCTGCTGACTGCCTTTCAACAAAATGTTCATCTGTTGCTCCACTTCTGCACTCAGATAATATGTATTTAATATATACACCAGATGATCAGCCTACCTTCTCTTCGGCGGCAGACTACCAAAAGACTCTACAGTTATATCGCCACCTACAGGTTATGCATATTATGCATACTACAGTGTTTTCAGTCCTTCAGTGTTTCCGTGTGAACGCAGACTTTTTTCTCTGTGTTTTTTGTATTTTCCAGTGAAACACTGTGAAGCGTTGTCGTATAAATGGGGCCTAACAGAGCTACAGTGTTGGTTATCCCTCCTGAGGCTGCAGAACAAGTTGTTCATCTCCCGCTGATTTCCCCTCTCAGTCTCTCCTCATGGTGCCTCATTAAGACGCAGAGAAACAAGAGCCTCTGACCCAACGCTACTGTAAAGCCAGGCCTGACACGGCGCTGCTCCACCACATTATACAGCTATTTATGTACCATGGCCTGAAACAGAAACTCTTGTTTTCCCAGACTGATTTTTTCTGACAGGGGAATTGGTCGCGGTGTAATTTGTGAAAGGCAGCGAGAGAAAAGAAGCAGATGTTTGGATTTGAGGACAAGCATTTGTTTTCTCACTAAGTGACGTCTGAAGGTCAACTCTTCATGGCTCAGCAGAGCACTCGAGAAAAAGAAACAGAATTTGATTTCAAAATGAATTATGCAAAGAGAGAGTCTGTTTTCAGCCAACAGCTCCTTTAAATTGCATTTTAATCTCATTCAGCTTCTTTTTTCTTGAAGTTGTCACTCAGCAGTGAACATAAACAGAGGTCAAACACATTTATTCAAGAGTCTATCCACAATAATGTTCTTCTCAGTCTGCTGTCAACAAGCATGCTTTAGGTTTTGCATTTTTTAGAACAGCATTGAATAGATGAGCGAATTATTTCCTGTTTTACATGCACACCTGTTCTTCTGTTACATATACAATCATAAATCATTTTTCACTGACTGAAATTATTGATAGAATCTGTACATCTAACTTCCTCTCTGTCAGATAATGAACATTATTTCTTAAGACCATCTAACAGTTGTTCCCCACAATCTGAGCTCTTCAACACAGTTTTGTTTCTTGTTGTCATGCTGCTCATGTGTGTGCAGGAAAGTGAAAGAATTTCTCAACCCAAATGTGTCGTTGTGTGTTTCTTTTTCTTGTTCTACAGAGATGTTGAAGGAGCTGAACCAGCAGCGCAGTGTGAAAGAGTTTACAGACCTGAAAATAATAGTTGAAGGCAAAGAGTTCGAAGTCCACCAAAATGTTCTAGCTTCCTGCAGCTTGTATTTCAAGGACCTGGTGAAAAGGTTTGCCTTCTCTTCCCCCCTCCCACCAGCTCTTGATCCAATCTGTTCTTTTCATAGGGTGCATTTGTGTTGCATCTTTTTCCCTTCCCCTCTTTCTCTCTTGCAGGTGTGTGAAGACTTTGGTTCCTAGCACAGGGCCAGCAGCCATTCCTTCCTCCTCCTGCTCAAATGAATGTATCTGAAAAAAGAGAGAAAATGTGTCTATATTTTTGAGATTTTATTATTATTATTATTATTATTATTATTATTATTATTATTATTATTATAATTATCATTATTATTATTATTATTATTATTATTATTATTATTATTATTATTATTATTATTATTATTATTATTAATAATAATAATAATAATAATAATAATAATAATAATTTGTTTTTCCAGCTTGATTGAGAGTAACCAAACTTCAATTTGTGTTGTTGCCATAGTTGTGGGTTCATGAGTGTGACAAAGTAGTTCTTTGTCTGGCGAGAGATCAAGCAGAAAAAAAAAATTGTAAGCGTAGCCACAATGCCTCAGGGAAGTTTTCCTCTCTGCCCTGCAGCCATGCTGTCCTCACCGTGAAGCTCATCAGAGAGCAAAGAGCTGCTCATCAGCTGATAAACTCACCACTGATACACTTGTTCTCAACTGTGAATGGAGTGAGGAAGAGCAGATAGAGAACAAAGGTAGAGGAGTCAGAGAGCCTCTCCTGTCCTCAGACTGCTCTTCTCCATGACAGCTCCACTCTGAATAAAAAAGAGACACATAGTCCTTTTTGACCTCAACAACAGCAAAGCAGCTGTCTGAGAGACTGAGGTGACTTTAGAGGGAGCTGAAGCCCCCATGCTGGTCAACCTGTCCATCAGATTGTCTCCTCTGTGCCTCTCATCTACCACAGCCACATCTTCTATGCTTAAAGAAAAAACCCATGAAATACAGCAGGGGCCCCAGAGGAGCAGCTGAGTTTCATCAAACTCATCATGCTGCCGCTACAGTGTCTCATTTTTCTTCTTTAATCAGACACTTTGAAAGAGCAAATTCTCATCATGTAGTTAATTAGTTGTAAAACTTCTTTGAGTTATTATCACATCACAGTCATTTTTCACCAGAAACATCCAAAAACGTAAATCCCCTCATTTGACTTCATGTTGAAACACATTCAATTAATTTGTTTAACAAATCCTTAATTTTGTTTGACATCTCTGTCAGTTCGTTGATGAAATGAACTCATTTTTCTCTCAACACTACCGACACTGATGGCACAGTGACTGCAGTGAAAAAGAGACAATAATGGATTAGTGACAGTGACATCAAACAGAGCACATGAGAGTCGAGCTAGAAAACATTTTGGTGGTGAGAATCTCAGGCTTTGCTGCAAAGAGAGCCAAACTCCTGTCTACTATTGAAAAAAAGTATAGAAAACAGACAGTTAAGTTTAAAGACAGTGAGTTTGCCTGTGAGTCAAAGCTGCGGCACCGGTATGAAGATAAAAGTAACACATAGCTAAGGTTATTTTAATTAATCAATTTATTTTTTTAAATAAAGTAAAAAAGCACAAATCTAATAATAATAATAATAATAATAATAATAATAATAATAATAATAATAATAATAATAATAATAATAATTACTGAACATTAAGAAAAAGCAGTTGAGTATGTGTAGTATATATCAGTGCATGAATATTAAAAATAAAATCAATATCTGCCACCCATCAGGTGAGATTGCTTGACCAGATATGGAGTGCATATGTCACAGAAAGGCTGATGATCCATGTTTATTTTACATATTTTCATGAGATCAGGCCAATTACCACAACATGAATGTAGTTACAAGCACAAGAAATTTTTACTGATTTGTGCATTGGAATTTGTATAACATCTACTGTTCAAAGAGTGACAGTGTAAAGCCAGGAGTCTAATTTCCTCTTAACTCTCCTTCCTGATGTATTTTATTATTCCCGGAAAAAATAGACAACAATGGCAGCCAGTCAACAGGGGAGCAGTTTTTGTGGTGACCTCAGTTTGAGCCGAGCAAGATGACGTCCTTTTTTTTTTTTTTTTTTTTTTTTATACAGTCTATGATACATACCCACACCAACTCCCTCAAGAAATCACAGACTTGGCATAAACCTGAATTTAGTACCTTGAAATGAGCTTCAGCACTGCTAACACTCTCTCTCTTGCAGTGTATGTTCATGAACCCTGTAATCTTACCTCAGGATATCTGAAAGATGTAATTCTGATTAAAAAAAATATTAATGAAAAGATAAAAAAGTGCACACTCACACCTGTCCCTGACCTCACGACCAACTACTTGCCCTCTTTTTAAAAGTCAGTGCATGGAGCAGGGAAACAGCGTTTTTCAATTTCATTCCACAACATAAGTTTACGTAGAGGACTTTAATTTATGGCCACTGCATGTCTGCATCATCAAAACTTCTGAGCCTTTGAGTAATTCTGACTCATACTTTATGTCATTGGTTTGTTTCTCTCTGTCAGCCCAGGAGCTTCCTATGTGTGTGAGTCAGAGTGTTGTCTGTGAGCTGATATAGAGCTGTGTTAGAGCCTGTTACAGAGTCAGTCCTGTGTGAACACTGTAGCTGAGCCTGAGTGCTGCTGCTCTCAGCCTGAAGACAGGACGCTGAAATACTTCAGTGTTATTCCTCTGCTTGGGATTTCTGCTTGGATTTCCACCTGTGAACAAAACTTAATGCAGTACTGCTCACAGCATTGAACAAAGCAGCAAATGTAGCATTGGTACTTATCAGTAACACTTATTTCTCATGCCAAAGCTTTTAGGAGTAATGACACAAAACATCTTGCAGTGAGGACTTTTCTCTATCATGGCAACACAGTCCACATCATATGAAAGGTAAGTGGACAGCACTGTAGACAGATATCAATCCAGCAGGTTAAAAAAAAATCTCAGGTCACGAGATTTTTATAGATTCAGACATTCAAAGATTTATTTAAATCTGAGGATTTTAAAGCTGCTTTGATTTGGGGGGGAGATCATTATAAAATACAGCAGTGGTGAGGAGGAGATATTCAGTCAGAGTAAGGACTCCTCATCGAGCAGAGAGGAAGAGCTGCCTTCATTCAGCACAGACCTCCATAATCAATGCTGCTTTACTGGCTCAAACTTTTATTAGGTGTGGATGTCAATATTTGATTTTTTTTTTTTTACCTGTCACATTGAAAATTAAGTGGTTATCATTAAATTTGTGGGATTTTCAGATTATGGTCCAGTCCAATGGGCCACCTTGGTGTTCTGTAATGGAAGACTTGAGAGAATTGGGTGTAGTAGTAATTACGTAACCATGAAATCAGATGGTAAGACTATTTAATTTGAGCAAATATTAAGATTTAACATTTAAAAAGGGAACATTTAATTACATGATTATCAAAAACTACTGGAATAAATTTAGTTTTACATTGATTAAAAGGGTATTTGACTTTATTGTTCAGCAAAGTGTTTTGGAGGACATGTGACCTCTGTCATCTGTGTCAAAAACCTTCACCCAGCTCAGTCAGGTAGACTCCTGCAATCTCACACTCAAATGGAGATTTGGAGAGGTCACACAGATGATGTAAAAAAAAAAAAAGAATTAAATGGGAGATTTTCCTTGGTTGTCTTAACAGCTCTCTGGGGGAAGAGAAAGGATGAGACTCTAAGAGTTGCAGCAAGTGAAAGAGGCAGAACAGGAAAGAAAAGAGCAAATTTCCAGGTAGTTTCTCTTCCATTCTCCAGTGTACTTGGATCTCTGTTGGTATGCGTATTGAATTGCTGACGAAATGTTTGCAGGAGGCGGGCAGAACGGCAGGACGGAATTTGTTTAGTTTAACAAACTGGCTGCCAAACGCTAGGATTGGTTGGTGTTTCCCCAGGTTTACTCTTGCTGTAGACAGCAGATATTTTCCCTCTGTCTTAAGAACACATCATGCATTGATTGCCATTGGGACAGATCATTTAACCAGTGTAACAAAAAGTGTATCTATAATCTGATTACCAACACTGCCTTTAAATGCAGGCTCCTGCAGTGTACTGTAATGTGGTGTAGTGTAGTGTGGTAGAACAAGACCAGCTTCCACCCAAAAAAGGGTACATGTCTGCTTCAAATCAACACAGGAATCTGATTCTGATCTGTGAACTGTACACACACACACACACACACACACACACACACACACACACACACACACACACACACACACACACACACACACACACACACGCACGCACACACGCACACACGCACACACGCAGGCATGAGTCCTCACTGATAGTTCTGGAATAGGAAATGCTCAGTGGACAGTTATCATCGATGTAAGAGGATGAGGGCTTCACTGTTGCTTCACCGCTGCCTCTGACAGATCTGAGACGCGTCCTGTTAGACACATTATCCCTGCCTCTCATTGAGTTCAACCCATTCAGGTCCCCTTTACACCTGAGAGAGATAAAATGAGACAAGGACAACAGCAGTGTTTCCTTGCAGGAATTGCATTGTGACATGACCACATGTAAGACCAGGCACTAAAACTAGAGCAAATCAGAACACAAGTAAACAAGCACCAGGGAGATGGTGAGGGGAAAATAGTTTGCATGGACAAGTGAAAGTACCTTCTCCTGTGAAACTTTTTACATGTTTCACATACAGTGCTGTTTGAAAGTTTGTGAACCCCTTGAACACTTTAGATGTTTCTGTTGTTTTGCCATGATTTTCTTAATCTACCATCACCAGTTCTTATTAATGAAATGTCAGATTTATGTTTATGAATTGTATACACTTTTTTAGAAACTAGAAAAAAAAAATGCCAATCAGAGACGACAGCTTGGCCATAACTCTCCAGTTAGCCACCACCTCCACAGGGTCCAGGACTGAGCTTGACTTCTTCACCAGTGTGTTCATTCTAGTGGAAATTAACAGATAACACGAGTACTGTATATGTACTGTGTATATACACACACACACAAGATTCGTAGCTGTTAAGAGGAGACATTAGCTATCACCACCTGCCTTCTGGAAGAGCTCATGTCAACATGAAATTAAAGCATCAGCTTGAAATATGTGAATATGCTATGACATATATGATTTAATCTAATGCATAATACCATGTTAACTCAATAAGTATTAGTGTTTTCATATACTCCATATCAATGCTTTATAAAAAAAAAAAACTGTAAAGAGACCACTTTGTTTCTAAATATAACCATTTGAAATGAATAGCTTGAGGTCTAAACATGAAAGAGAGATAATTAAAACTGTGTAATTAAACCTCTACAGAGTATGTAAAATTTTGGACTGAAACAGTGTGATCACACTTAAATCATCAATCAACACCAAATGTGTGAGAAACTCTTAAGTGTCAAAACACACTTTCACACACACACTTTCACACACACACACACACACACACACACACATGCACGCACGCACACACACACGCACACACACACACACACACACACACACACACGCACACACACACACACACACACACACACACACACACACACACACACACACACACACACACACACACACACACACACACATCTAAAAACTGGTTGGACAACAGTGTTTCCCATAAAAGTAATCTCTCAATAAAGAGCCGTAGTTGTTGGGCTATTATCTGTATCCCACCAAGCAGAAAATAACTTGTGCCTGATGAAATGGTGTTGTGAGGCCCATAATACCATGGAGACACTATAATTAGACAAGTCTTTACAGGGAGGGAGAGAGACAGAGAGAGATAATGAGGAAGTCTGAAAATGAGGGAAAAATCAAACAGAATGAATGCAATTTCCAGCCTTCTTAAAATATCTGAGAACAAATTGATCTTTGATTTTACTATATGAATAAATATTTTTTGTCTTTATTGGTTTAGACATGCGTATCAGCTAAGCATTAACTTGTTGACTCAGGGGGCAAGGACTGACCTGACTGTGCTGGGCCGGTGTTTAAACCAGCCCATATCATGTTCAGTCTTGTACATGGTCCCAGGACACAAAATAGATGAATAAAATTTATCAGTTTGCTAAATTCAGTCATTATCAAACTCACTATGTGATACATTTGATATGTTGTCTTTGCACTTTTTCAAATAAATTAGCTTAGGGCCACATAGCATCTAACCATGTCACAAGTGTTCCACGAAAATAAATAAATAAATAAATAAATAAATAAATAAATAAATAAATAAATAAATGGTTGCTGAGCTGCCAAACACATGTGAGTGCTTCTTTTCAGACAGCTGGGCCTCTGAGAGAGGTGGCAGTTGAAACCCTCGTAAAGCTTGAACATGGACATCACTAAGTCTGGATCTATTCTTTGATTTTCCTCCTTTCTTGTTCTCTGGAGTATATTTTCTTTTGTTGGCAGCTCTTTCTTTAGCTGTGCAGCTCATTGTGTCTGCTCATCTCCTTGGTACTTAGCATAATGCTCTGCATGTTTAGCTGAATAATGCCGCATGAGGTTATACTCCCTAAGAACTGCAACTTTCTCTTTGCATGTGAGACAGGTGTGATTCTCCTTAAACTCAACAGAAATAATCATTCTCCCACTTCTCCTGAAACACTATGTGCCTGAGAGCAACCTTTGTTTTGTCCTTTGAATAAGACACCCTCATTAAACTACAAATAAGGACGTTGGCAGCACACTAAACTTCTTATTTATTTAACTATCTAGATTCACATGTTGACTATATTTCGTTCAGAGTCAACTCAGAAATCAGATATTTCCCAACAGCAGACCAGGCAATATATAATATAAAGTGGTGGGCTGTCGTAGCAGGCTATATTTGGCCCATGGACCGTTAGTTTGAGACCTCTGCTTTTAACAGAGAGCTGCAGTGCAGGACCGACCTTGCTGACCTTTCAGCTCCAAGTGACTTGTACAACAGAACTACAAAACAACAAAGCCAACAAACATCATTAAGAGAACACATAATGAGCTGACATAGCATCTCCCTCTCCCAGGTCTTTTCACTCCAGCTCATGTCCAATCTGTTTGAGACCAATGTCCTGAGACCAGAGGGGAGGAAATAAAATAAAGAGAGCAGAGGAGAAGTAAAGGAGAACAGAGCAAGGCAAGATACAAAATAAGAGGAGGAGGAAACATGGAAAAAAATTAAACTGGTAAAGTTTAAGTGAAATAAAGGGAAACACAGGGACAGGGAGAAATGACGTGAATACTGTACTTCAGTCTGCAGAATTTGCTGAAGACATTTTTTTCTCTGCTCAGCGCTGCAGATCCTGTCCTGCAGATGGAACTGTCTGTTTCCCTCTTCCATGAATTTAGTTTTCCCAACAGTTTGTTAAACAAATTGTTCAGAAAAAAAATGGTAACTGCTCCCAGCAAGAAGGTTTGAAAGTTAAGCAGGCCACTAAACAAACAGTTATTCTTCAGGAAGGAGTCAGTCATTCAGGAAAAGCTCACACTCCATAGAGTGAGTCATGTCACATAAAAATATGACACTGTAGCTTCAGACTTACAGAATGTTAGACAGACTTACTTACAATATAAATATATAAACCCTATTCTAAAATCCTAAAGCTCTGGATTAGCACATCGGTCTTACTCCTGCCAGAGAGGTCCTGGACCAGAACCCCTGTGAAGTGTTTCAGCCGACTATTAACTCCACAGGGCTACCGACAGGCAGGTCGCCATTTGGAAATGGAATCACGTCGGCTATATTTACGTGATCCCCCATCTAACTTTATTTAAACATTGTATTCTCAATGAAAGCTCACACACAGAGTTGTTCTTGTTCTTGAAGGGGTGTGTGAAGCACGCATACATGTATGCATGTGTGTGTGTGTGTGTGTGTGTGTGTGTGTGTGTGTGTGTGTGTGTGTGTGTGTGTTAAACAAAGTATTACCAATGAAGGCCACTCACAGAGGGATTCTTGTCTTTGAAAAGGCGTGCGGAGCGCACCTATGTATATGTGTGTGTGTGTTGATGATTGTGATTAAGGGACCTCAGTTCACACAAACCCCATCACATCCAAGCATGCGTTGGGTATGTGTAACACATCCACACATCTGGTTTCTGAACACATTGTTATTGACTTAAAAAAAGTATATGTGTCAAAATGTGTGTGCAAAGTGCGCATGTGTTTGAATGAGTTACATTTGACCTCATTTTTTCCAGAAACCAGATTTATGGAGGTGCATCCACACATCAATCTCACCAAACACCCACAGCCCATCCGTAGCCATTATGTTCCCACAGCAATAAGGGAGGGGAAACACTTCCAGGTATATTTAAAAAAGTACATTTAGTACATCAACAGGCTCCCCCAGCTGCTGAAGGTGTGCAGAGGGTGGCTAGCAGTCTATGCCTGTGATGAAACCGGCAGCATGGCACCCAAGCCCCCCTCACGATTTCCGTGGAAATTGTCTAGTTTAGTAATGTTCTGCTTCGTTGTCTTGAATCATATTTTGGGTTTTATGAGAATTTTTGTTCATATATGTTCATGTATAAAATATATTCTGTCAACATCAATGTTCTTATTTTATATATCAGCCTATATATTTTTTTTTTTTTTTTTTTTTTTCAGACCCCAATATCGATTTTAAGTAATGGCCCCTAAACATCCTATATCGGTCAGGCTCTACTGTCCACCACTGACTGTATGTGTATCCATGAGCTGCTAATTGTTTAAGTAGATTGTGGATATGGACCTGATTACATGTCATGAGACGTTGTGGGGATCAGGAAGATAAAAAAAAAAAAAAACTGGTATTGAGTTATCAAGAGTTTACACACAAACAAACTCATAAGATGCACTTTGATTAACAAATAGACCTTTTTTTGCTTTTCAAGAGGAGAAAAACTTTTAGAATACATACTGTGAGTAAATGTGTAACTGTGTGTGTGTGATAGAAACCATATAATGTCTTCTCATTTCCTCTCTCCACATGTGTGGCAGTGCTCAGCTCAGAGGAGGGCGGAGAGCACCAGAGCAAACTGTTAACTCAACCCAGCCAAGTGGAATAGCACTCAGACAAATGAGCAGTAATGACGAGGAGATACAGGGGTCCAACTCAGCTCACTGTTTTCTTTCTCGATCAGACGCAGAGAGACACACAAAAATACAGACACACAAACCTCAGCAGCAGAAGCATGTATTTAAGCTGTTTTTGCATCATGTTTGAATGTAAATATTTAAAATTATTCCTCTGTTCCTCGAGCAGGCAGCTTTCACAGGGACATAGATCAGCCTCAGCTCTTTGACCTGCTGTACCTGCTGCACAGTCAGAAGTCTGCTTCATCCTCATCATGATTCAGCAGACAGACTGAACCTGGTTTGAGCTGCATGTGACAACGGTGCACGTTGTCACATGTTTAGTTTATGCATTCATGTGGGGCTTTCCTGTCAATACATGATGGATGGGACTCAACAGACTGTGGAGATGGATCGTTCATCTAAAGTCCAAGAAAATATTATTGGCTTTCTCTCTCTCATGTTTCTATCTGCTCTGGTTTTGAGGTATCAATGTTTTCCTCAACTCACTCAGAGGTTGTGGGACAAAATTCCTAGTGAATTACTTCTTGTATTGAATAATCATTTACAATAATGTAAGCAGGGATATCTCCTTCCAGGGACTGTCCCTGTCACCCTACAGAAATCTAAAGAACAAACCCAGAATTATTTCTACAGGGAATACATATTTGGTAAAGTGGTTCTACTAAAAGTGATCATGTCAACATCTATGGGTCTTGATCCTAGAAAAACACTGCTGTGGAGTTTTCAATTTGTGGAAAATTGGATTATAATGTATCAAGGAAAGGATGTTTGAAGGAAAGCAGAAATTTATCGAATGCAACATTTAAAAAAATGTAAAAACAAAATAAAAAAATCCTCAGCTAAATCCAAAATGTACATGTATGTATGTGCAAAAATGTACTTGGTACACAAATAGAGAAGGAGAGAGCAGAGAAAACGTGGAGATATTTGCTGCAGGGTGAAAAAAGGTGAGGAGTAAATAAAGCAGGGTCACAGTAGAGATCAAGGAAACGTTACAGAAGACGATGGGAGAGAGTGTGTCAGCAGGGATGAGAAACAGGACTTCACCACCTCATCAGATGTCGGCCTCTCTTCACCTGTAGTGACTGTATCAGTGTGCGTCCATGTGAGTGTGTGTGGTAGAGTATGAGACGAGTCTTGAGATAACATTTTATGAATTGGAGTCACATAATTGGCACAATCACTCCACAACTTCTGTGACTGTATCACTTGAATTTGTCTTTGTTTTCTATTTTGTCATGTTTCCCAAATTGATATCAGCGTTTATTTTGAAGTAACATTTATAACTTAGTTGTGGCAAAATAGACATTTATACTATTACTTACAACCCCAGTTCCAATGAAGTTGATATGAAAATAAAAACAGAATATGATGATTTGCAAATCCTGTTTGACCTATATTCAGTTGAATTCACAACAAAGACAATAGATTTATTGCTCAAACTGATAAACTTTATCGTTTTGGGGTGTTTTTCTTTTTTTTACTCATTTTGAATTTAATACCTGCAACACATTCCAAAAAACTTGGGACAAGGTGAACAAAAGACAGGGAAAGTTGAGGAATGCTCAACATTTGGAACAAGTTAACTGGAAACAGGTGAGTGTTATGATTGGATATCAAAGGAGCATCCCCGAAAGGCTCAGTTGTTCACAAGCAAGTACGGAGAGATGGGTTCACCAATTTGTGAACAAAAGCATGGGCAAATAGTCCAACAGTTTAAGACCAATGTTTCTCAACGTAAAATTACAAATTATTTATGGATTTCATCATCTACAGTCAATTATATCATCAAAAGATTCAGAGAATCTGGAGAAATCTCTACTTGTAAGTGGCAAGGCCGAAAACCAACATTGAATGCCTGTGATCTTTGACCCCTCAGGCAGCACTGCATTGAAAACCAACATCATTGTGTAAAGGATATTACCACGTGGGCTCAGGAACACTTCAGAAAACCATTGTCAGTTAACACAGTTCATCACTACATCTACAAGTGCGACTTCAACTTCAAACTCTACCATGCAAAAAAAGGACAGATATCAACAACACCCAGAAACACCGCCGGCTTCTCTGGGCCCGAGCTCATCTGAGATGGACTGACGCAAAGTGGAAAAGTGTGCTGTGGTCTGATGAGTCCACATTTCAAACTGTTTTAAGAAGTCATGGATGTTTTGTCCTCTGGGCCAAAGAAAAAGGACAATCTGGATTGCTATCAGCACAAAGTTCAAAGCCAGCATCTGTGATGGTATGGGGGTGTGTTAGTGCCCATGGCATGGCTAACTTGACCATCTGTGAAGGCTCCATTAATGCTGAAAGGTACATACAGGTTTTGGAGCAACATATGCTGCCATCCAAGCCACGTTTTTTTCAGGGACGTCCCTGCTTATTTCAGCAAGACAATGCCAAGACACATTCTGTACGTGTTACAACAGCGTGGCTTCGTAGTAAAAGAGTGCAGGTACTAGACTGGCCTGCCTACAGTCCAGAGCTGTCTCCCATTGAAAATGTATGGTGCATTATAAAGCACAAAATACGACCCTGGTCTGTTCAGCAACTGAAGTTGTATATCTACAAGAATGGGAAAGAATTCCACCTCCAAAGCTTCAAGAATTAGTGTCCTCAGTTCCCAAACTCTTACTGAGTGTTGTTAAAAGGAAAGGTGATGTAACACTGTGGTAAACATGGCCCTCTCCCAGCTCTTTTTGAATGTGGTGCAGGCATCACATTCAAAATGAGTGAATATTTGGGGGAAAAAAAAAACAACTTTATATTGGGATGTGTATTACAGCTGCACATTAGCCTAAAAAGGTTCTACAAAGAATCCTCTTTTAGTAGGTTGTTCTCTCATCAAACCTCTGAGTGATTGACATTTGTCCCTTTGCTTATGAGTTAAACCTCTCTCACACGCAGAGACACAGCCAGAAGTGTTACTTTCCTTTGTTTTTTGTTCTGACAGCTCATGAAGCATTAACACTTGCACGCATGGTGAAATGAAATGAAACTGAAGCAGTTTGGTGTAAATAGTGTGTGTTGAAAAACAAAAGAGGGAAATATCACAATAATTCAAAGTAAAATATTTTAGGCACCTTTACAAGATTCATACAGACCTTTAATTTGCTGCCAGAAAGAGCAATGCTGAGGAAGTGTTTACTGCTGTGTCTTCACTCAGTCTCATCAGGGCTCATTGTGGTTTTTATATTTTCACTTTGTTCCCTCCTCATAAAGAAAAAGGAGTGTTTTCTTATTCTGTCTAATTTACCAGATTTCTACAAGAGTTTAAAGACAAGCTCTCCCTCCCATCTTCTTTGTTTGTACTTTCCGTCCCTCCTCTCACAATATGTCTGTCTCCTCCCACTGTTCTCCTCCTCTCCTCCCTTAGTTTACCTGCTACTTTCAGACCCATGACGTATTTCTGCCCAGCAGCTTATCATCTCATTTGCGGCTGAAAGAGCTGAGACCTGAGACACACATGTGGCAGTCTGCCAACCTGTTAGTGTGTTGTGGATCACTGGTGTCTTTATCCATCAGCTCCCTGTGTTTGTGTCTGAGAGTGCGGATCAGGTGAGGAGTAATGAGGATTAGTATTGAATTCATCTTAAGTATCCTCTTAATCATGCAAGGATCCTCAGCCTGTTAATCTATATGAGGAGACGTGTCTTCACAACAAATGTACACAAACTAATCTCCATTTGTTGGTTTTGTTAGTCTCTTATGCACCAACGGTGAATGTTTAACACAGAGTGTGAGCGAGTGAATGTGTAGTTCAGTGTTTGTATTTGTGGGGGAAAAAAAATAAGAAAGCTGGACCACAACTCCATTAGTCTCCTTAATTAAGTTTTACTTTCTTCTCCCACTTAGAGAAAACTTACCTGCTTAACATTTTGTTCTGTATTTTCAGACAAGTTTATTGACTCAGACAAAGTAGAGGCCGGTCTGAATTCAAAGCAGTACACTTATAACTCATGGCTGTTTGTGTAAGTCTAGTGGCATACCAAGGTCCTTAAGAAAAAAGTAAATAAAAATTTGGTCTTTGATAGATCCATTATGTGATATCTTAAGTATTTTACTGATCTTTTTAAAGCAAACAACTTAATGTCAGGCTGTGCCTCAAAATATTAATTGTGAGTCATTTGGCAGTCTAAGGTCGAAGAAAAAAGACTTTGCTTCAGCCTCAGACCTTATATCCTCATGGAAAACCATTCACATTGCCTCCCACCTCCCTTCTGACATGTCTTTGTCAGCTCTAGTTATCCTCCTCCACTTTATCCTGTAGGTGTAGCAGAGGTGATAGTTCTGGTTGGAGGGCGTCAGACCATCGGGATGAACCAGCGCTCCCTGACAGCAGTCACCTGTTTCAACCCCCAGAACAGTAAGTGGTACCCACTGGCCAGCCTGCCCTTCTATGACCAAGACTTTTTCAGTGTCATCTCAGCTGGAGACAACATCTACCTGTCAGGTGAGCTCAATGTACTGCAGGACAATTGTAGCTTTTCTCTCACAGTATTTAATCACACAGAGCAGGAGTACAGTGAACGTCTCAGGTTTGTCAGACTGAACTGAAACAGATGGTGGCCGCCCTCTTAGTTACTCATCTCTTCTTTTGACAATATGTTACTGATCAACAGAATTATTTGTGTGTCCTTCTTTTCAAAGAGTCCTTTTGGGGGAAAATGTCCCCTCTGTTTTCCGCTTGTGGAACATTTTTCTGAGCTTGACTTTTTCCTCCCTCTGGTTTTACAGTCTCTGCAGTGTTGTTCAGTTTATTTAGCTCCATAGTGACACTCTGTGCTCTCTGTGACTCTCTCTGTGAGACACCTTTAAGTTGTTTCTCCAGAGACAGACTGAATTTCTCACTCCATGGTCCATTTGTGCCAGAATCTTGCTTGCTGCTCAGACCTTGACATTGCAGCGTAGAAATGCAGCAGGATTTGTCCTGCATGTTCCTCTCCTCTCTCTCCTTTCATATAAATGTAAATTTGTGTGTTGGAACAGGTCTGCATGAGTGCACCAGGAGTCAGACAGCCAGAGGAGAAATCTGAGGTGTTCTAGTCAACAGGCTCAGCTCTGCAGCCTTCCTCAGACTCAGCAGGATCATTGAGTCTGCAAACACAGCAGCCTGGTGTACGATGGAAAGCTTTATAACCTGGACCATGTGAAGAGGTGACCCAACAACAGCAGCAGTCTGTTTCCCAAAAATACAAACCTCCAGGAGCTCTGAATTGGTGACTGCACAGTGATTTCAACAATGAGCTCTCAAACACGTCAGAGGATGTGATTCTAGGTCATCTTCTGAGCCTCACAGGGTTCAATGACTTTCTAGTGACTCATAAGATGCATAGGCAAAGTTCAGATTCAATTGTTTGATTTGTTTATTTTTCCACTTAACTTGGGCTGAGTCATGCGTTTCAGAAGAGAAACTTCCTTTTCCGTCACAGCAGAGATGAACCAAAGCGATCAAAAGAAAAATACTGAGTATAGCAGACTATTCATCACCTAGCAGCTCAGTGGATCTCTGAATCACGACGCAAAAACACTTCTGCAAACGAAACAGGTTAACGTAATATTTCCCCATAATGCCACAGTGCTGTGAGATGGAGTATTGGATACATGGATACATTTGATTCCTCTGACAGAGAGCTGCTGCTGCTTCTAGAGCATTCAGATTCACAGAGATATCAGTATTTTTATGATTTAATGTTTTTCAAAGTGTTTCTCATAAAGCTGCCCTTAGTTTAAAAGCAGCTGCAGACTAAACTCTCAGCTCTGAAGTCTTAAACCTTCTTTTCTTCTTCAGGAACTGCCAGAGCCTTCTCTGCCTGGCATAACAGCTGCACCGGCAAAAGTGAGAAAATATAACACACAGAGTGAAAAACAGTTGAACTTTGAATACTTGGGAAGAAAATGTTTGGTGCTTGGGCTGAGAAAAAAAAAATTATAAAATGAAATGAGGTCAGGGTCAAGCTAACCGCTCTCTCCTGCTGTTTGGACAAATTGCGGGGGGAAGTCAAAGAGCTTGTTTCTAAGCAACCCAAAATTTTATTTCGTCTTTTTTTCTAATAGCTATGTGGTGCAAGAGTCAGAATCAAGTCAGATGTTTAAAAGTCCAATGATTCTTGAAACTGAATGCAAAAACAGGCTGAAAAGGATGTGCTTTTTGTGAGGGCATGGGCTGGAGCAGCTACTCATGATATTATAAACAAGCTGGAGAACTTTGGGTTTTTTCTGTTGGGGGAATAATGATTATAAATGCTTTATTTTTTGGGTTCAGATTTCTTTAAAATATATAGTATTTTAATATTGTGAATTCTCTTTCCCCACACAATGTTTTCACCTGCTGTTGGTACTTCGATAGGGAATTGTGGATCAATCAACAGGAAAACATCATCAGTGTGAGCTGCTTTTATCTTTGTTGAAAACAAGTTGTCAACATAACATGTACTGGCTTTAAAAAAAAACTTCACTCTAAAGTTTAGGTTGAGATAGGGAAATTTACATAAACATGTTGAGTTTAAACCAGAATGTTACACTGTAAGCCACCAGTGCAACAGAAAGAACATCTTATACTTATTCATTTTGACCTTCAGAACTCATTTAATACTGTTGTGCAAAGTCAGTAACAAGTTTTTAGGACTTGACTTGTATAAACACAGGTACATGTTCCAGGCTCATGTTATTTCAAAAACATAGTGTTCAACTTTTCAAATGAATCATACTTGAAATCCTTAGCTGTGACGGTAAGGAAAGATCCTGATCGTTTGTTTTCTGAAAGCATTTATTAAAACAGCTTTAATTACCCCCTGTACCTGCTGTTCCTTTGTTTTGTTTCCCAACAGGCGTGTCTCTGCTGTGAGACTCGGGTAAATAGTTCAGACTGCAGCAGGAGTAAACTCTGACCAGAGATGAGGAAGACGTTACTCATTCTTTGTCTTTCTGTCACAGGAGGAAGAGCTGTGCAGGTCAGGAGCAGTTTGGAACACAAAAAGCTAATAATATTCATCAATCATGAGTCTGTCTGAAGGGCTGCCTTGTCAAAAACAGACACGAGAGCAAAGCCGGAATAAAAAAAATAAAAATAGAGGCCTGAACAAAATGAAGACAGAACTTCCAGGCTTGATTCAAATACTTTTAAGACCTTAACTGAGGCTACAGCTTCTCTTTGAGTCTTGATTTACCTCCTGACTGGTTGTGTGAGGATGCTCTGAAAGAGATCATCTCCTTTGTCTGCCTCCAGAAAGAGAAGATGAAATCCAATTCGGTCCATCAAAACTTTCTTGGCTCAAACAGTCTTCAATACTCAGTGTCGAACAGAACTTTCTTCTTGAAAGGCAATGATGCCAGTAATGCAGAAGATTCCCATTGCTGGCAGGTTCAGGTTTTTGGGTCCCAGCAGTGAAATGTACGCCAAAGGATAAGAAGAAGGAGAAAGGGAGAAGAGTGAGCCAAAGAGATTTCAGCAGCTTAAAGCTGATGAGAGTTTAGATGCAGCAGCCCTCAAGTGAACCTGTGAGCTCTGCGCATTCAGTCAAACTGGAATGAGTTGTCTCATGTGAACACCACCTCACCAGGAAATATTTTCTCCATCCTTTCAAGTGTCATGTGTAGATCTATTTCCATGTTGGTCAGGGACGGCTTGGAGCAAGATTAGTTTTGGGATAGGCTGGTAGACTTCGGGCCCTCAGCAGCATGGTCCTATAGTCTGGACTCTGTGGTTCTGTGTAGCTGTTTTCAGGAGTCTTGTTGGCCTTTACTTGTCCCCTTCATCAGCTTCACTCAGCAGTGTTTGATCCGTAAATCTATGAACCTCCTGATTTGGTCAGAGATGTAATTACAGCTTCCAGACACTGAGACACGTGTTAGTCCATCTTCCTCAGCAGGAATCAGTTTTAAACCTGATGTTTGTCTGAGTGTGTCAAAGTGTGTGTCCTTGTTTAAACAGGGTTAATTGGCTCTTCTGTGTGTTTGAAGTGTACCTCTCCAGCAGTGTGTTCTGTGTCATCAGTCTCTCTGACCGCCCGTCGATTTAAACTTGTCCCCTCAGCAGGTGAACCCAAAAACATCATCAGACCCCCAAAGTGAAAGTTTCTAAAGGCTAATCCACCCGTCTCCTCTCTGACTTCATCCAGCAGCCTCCTCACAGTGAGCTGGAGACCACCAGCACCTCCAGGTGTCATTCAGATTCAACTTCACAACTTCACATGCAGGAGCCGCAGCAGCTAAACATCCATGGAGTGATTGAAAAGAAGTCTCTGCTCTGTTTGTCTTTGATGCTACATCAGACATCCCGAGGACGTCTGCTTCAGTTTTTAATGTAAAGGTGTTTTTATTTCATGACAAAGACACAGCCTTGATCAGGACAGTTTGCGTTAGTGTGAATAGCTGTTTAAATCACAGATCCAGGATCAGTTTGTAGCTCTTTAATGAGGAAGGCTGTCGACTGCTTTGATCACAGCCTCATGGACACAGGGTTACACTGCTAACACACCATGCTACTGGAGCCAGGAGGCATTATTCATAAACAGATACACCCAACACTAATAAGAAGTCAGGAATTATTTTTATCAAGAGTATTTGACCTTTGACAGGCTCATAATCTAGGCATCCTCTTGATTTTGAGCTGGTGTGGGTCTGCTGAGTGTTTGACTCAGTGTCGAAGTCTCAGGTGCTCACTGAAAGGTCTAAAGCTTGGCGCTGACACACAGCTCAACTCCAGAGACTGACAGCTCCAAACATATGTTGCTCTGTGCAATTGCTTTAATTGCTTTAACTGTAGGTAATGGTTGGTATTTTTCCTCTTCTAGTGGTGTAGCGTTTCTGGGAGGAAAGAAAAATGTCAACAAGATTAACCCTTTGGCTGTAACAGCAAACATTCTCTTACGACACAGAGTAAAGCTTTCAGCTCCTCTGGGGATGTGTTTGTCTTAATTTGAGGCTGAATTACCCCAAACCACTCACATTTTGTCATGATATGGAAACTAAGAGATCTGTCTTAATGCTTCCCAACAAACAGTGATCATCATCTGAAAATTTGACATTTTGTTTCTGTTGGCAACACTCAGCGCAGCAGGCATCAGAGAGAAACTATGGGTCAAAAATGTGTTAGGATTCAAATATTTCCTGACAAGAAGTTGATCTCGTTAATAAAGGGTCAGCCTGGAGACGCTTCCCTCAGCTCTGTTGCTCCGATACATACTTGCTGTCTATCATTAGAACCTTTTTAGAAAAAGACTGCTGTGAGCAAAATTGTGATTGTGTAACATGTGTGTGTGTGTGTGCATGTGGGTGTTGGCCCAAAGCTGAATGATGTTAAAGAGCTGACAGACAGAGGAGGAATGAGAGGAAAGATGTCAGAGAAACATGTATGCTGGGACAGGCCCCTATAAATACTCAACACCTCATTGCTTCAACCAAACTGTACATCACACTGGTAACACATACAGATACACACGTTAATTACAAAACTATCAGACTATTAAGGTATGGTCAACGGTCCAAATAATCATCTCCTATTTCTTGTTACGTTTTGTCATGTTTATTGTTTTCCTGTGACCCATTGGAAGCATCACAGTGTCAAGGACAGATGGATAAAAGAAATGAAGAAAAGAAAACTGCAAGGTTTTGAAAATTTCACTGCCTTGACACTAGGCTTATATGACTGTTATTGTCATAGGCTGGCTGACAAAAAGATGGTTTTACTGTCCAAAAGATCAAAGATGACACTGGCAGGTTGAGGATGACAGTAGAAGGCAGGAGGAGAAGGAGGCTGGTATGAGCAGCTTTGGGTTGAGGCTCTGGAGAGGGAATGTGAGGTGGAGGCACTGGTAAAGCTCAGAGAGAAGCTCATGGCCCGTGTGGTGAGAGGCTGGGCGGTGAGGTGCTAGTGCTCGGTGTCTGGAGGCACTGGAAGCCAGAGGATGCACGATAAATCTATCCTGGTCAGTTAGGAAAAAAAAATTTAAAAAGATTGTTATAGAAAATGGAGTTTTGCAAAAAGGTACTAGTAGAGGTGGGAATCATCTAGCATTGGAGGAAAAGAAAAAAGGGTCTTAAATAGTTCAGCGGATGATTGATATGAGCCATGTGAGCCTGTAAGGTGTTCCAGCCTCTGAAAGAAAAAAAAATTGTAAAAATTAATAAATAAATAAATGGACCGTCTCCCACATAAACTGTAACTTATCAGACTCATTTATTCTCGCCTGCAGAATGAGAAATAATATACCATGGCAAAAAAAAAGTTAAAAAAAAAAAAAATCCCTTTGACAAGTCTATCAAGTTACCTGTCTGCTGAGCCTCCTCACAAAAGATCACCTCATACAAAAAACCATCATGCCTGGAGTTTGACACGACTGAGATTTTTACCTTGAAAATAACAAAACAGAAGTGAAAGAGATGGTGCTATCTACTTAACTTGGGATTTAAACATATTTTATTCTTATTATTATGTGCTATCAAAAACATTACTGTTTCCTAACTGGGAAAATGACATTGTCTCTATGAGCATTGTCACGTTTGAAAGTGTGCATGTGTGTTTAAACAGTCACAAGCAAATGAGGCAGCACCTGAGCTCAGCTGATAAGTCCGTCAGTAGAAAAGCAAAGAAAGCAGCCATCTGTGAAACATTTCTGCTGAGGGCTGTTCGTACGGGTATGTTTGACTTATTGTGAACATTTTGCAAGCTGGGGTTTATTTACACATCTGGAAATAATTTGACCCTTCTCTTTTCCTTTTGTTCCTTGTGTCATTTACTTAAGAGACTCATTTTAAAAGGACTTTTACTGAGACGTTTCATACACATAATCAGTTTATCCATTGCTTATACGTCAGTATTGGTTACAGCAGCTTCACAATTTTCTGACGTGATAACATAAAAATGTTTGTGCTTGAAAAATTGCACACATTGTCTGCTTACTTACAGTTGCAAAATTGTATTTGAAAATATGGAGTGACGAATGAAACATAACTTGAATTTTGATAGACAATGAAGGACAGACTCTGACTTTTTGTTTTTATATTGAAAACTGTGAAGTGGTCTAATTTAAACAAAAATATAGACATCTTAGTAAGAACTCTTAGCTGTAAGCCTTCTAATAGAAAAGTAGATTCAATCACAATATAATAAAATCAGCCAGATGACTTCCACACAAACTTAAATTGTCCTCTTATTCAGGCCTTTCATTACAAAGAACCCTGCAGAGCTGCACTGATTTAATCTGTTTCTTGACTTTATAGCTCAGATTTTATTAGGTGTAAACTTTTATATTAGTGGCTCTGATACATTCCTGCATTTCATCACTTTGTTTCACTCAAAGTGCTCCAGTGAACACTCAGTGCAGCTACAAAAGAAACAGGAAGTTTTCCAGAGCAATGCCGGACAGCGAGTCAAAAATCTTTTTATAAAGATTTACAACAAGGAAAGAGTCGTAAACATCTAAAATGACCCTCGTAGAGTTTGTTTTGAGATGCCCTGCTGACTGGAAATGAGACATCTCTTCTGTCTTATTTTGCACCAACTTAACATTCTGGAGCTTTTCACTGAGTCCAACAGTACACACATATAGGTTTTATTAGAAGTTAGTTACAGAAGTAAAACGAAATAAAAAGAAATTTAACTCATAAATTGGTTGTGCAGTTTCATCAAATATAGAAACACTTTCGAATATGAAAAATCGACTTTGTTTTTTTCTGTTTCTGTGTGAGCAGAAACTGTTATGGCCTTATTTTCCATAACGCGTGCTGGAATGCTCTTAATTTTACTGAAGTCTTTATCTTACCTTCCTAGTTCACACGTTTTTCAGGTCAGTGGTCATAAATGATGTGTTTCATTAACAGTCTACTGGATTTCTAGTTTAGACAGAAAGACATGTTTGATCGAGGGACACTTGGACCTTTTCTTTCTCTACCTGCTGCAAAGAAAGATGTCTGCTTCAGCTTCATGAAAGTTCAGCAGTTTGACCAGTGCATGCTTGTGAGTCTTCTAATACATCATAATATACATTATATACATCACCTACATCATACATTATATGGGATATACAGAGTCGTTGTGTTTGTCCATGTTAGAGGTGTCTCTTTCTCCATCTACCTCATATTAAATGGGGACTTTCACTCCCAGTTTGGAATATTTGAAATTATCTATAAATTCTGTAGTACTGAATCACTAGTGATGGTGGTCCAGTTAGATTCCACAGGGACTAATTATTGGGTAGAAGTTCCAACAAAACTTTTCATGGCAACATCTGGTGATCATCCTGAATATCTGGGAAGCTGTTTCTATAAAGACACAGAGCAGTTAAGTTTTAATGTCATTTTTAAAAGTGAGAACAGAATAGTACATTCTCTGTCATTGTGGAAATATAAATCTAAAATAAGGATCTCCTGGAACAAACAGGACCATGAGTGTCTTCTGGACCTGATATCACAAAATCTTAGTCAGCGGTCAGGAGGCTCCTAACTTTTTAAATCACTCTGAGGACACTTGACGCCTTAAGAAAGTGTAACTTTCAGTCATTAAAGAAGTGCAGGTTTTGGCCCTAAAGATGAGCAACACAAGCCAGGCACACACTCAGCTTCCCCGAGACTCAGACTCATACTTTTTGCCCCCTAAACCTCAGCATTATAAACTAACACCCTGAAGAAGAAATGGAAGGGCTGAGGTGGGAAAAAATCAAAAAGAGAGACAGATTAGAGAGTAGAGGCTGAGATAAGAGGAAATGGTTATGGATCAGTAGTGAGATATAAATGACTCTTAACCCTGACAGACTGCTGTAGTCACAGTGTCCCTGTGGCTGTGATACACAGAGAGAAAAAGTCTGAGCAGTTATGTCCATACTTACTCATCCTCAGGATCTAAAAGCTTTTATTTACATTTCTGTATATTCTCATATAGGATTTTTTCCTCTTTATATATTTATTCCTGTTTTGTTTTTTTCTTTTTTTTTTTTTTTGTTTTGTTTTTGTTTTTTTAGCTGGTATTTGTTGAGGTCTATGTGAAATGCTTTTTAGGAAAACTCTTAAATTCCAACATTCAACCATGCAGACTATCAGCTGTCAGAGTGTCTCCACAACTCCATCCCAAAATGTCCTTTGACTGCACCTGCTACAAGGTACAGCTGGTGAAAGAAAGGTCACAGCAGACTGAAGGAGATGGGTAAAAAGTGCAAGAGGTGAAAAAGAAAGATGCATGGAAGGAGGATAAATGGGAGGGTTGATAGAAGAACAGCAAAGACCTGTGGCACTTCGATTTGCACCAACAGAAAAAGAAAGTTGCAGGATAAAAGAGGAGAAGATTAAGCAAAGCATGGTCACAGTACATATTGAATGTGTCTTCATGAGTGCAGAAGTGGAGCAACAGATGCACATTTTGTTGAAAGGCAGTCAACAGATTCAGCAGCACAAGCACAACACGGTAGTCCGCCGTTTAACTGTTGTTGTTTCCCGGTTCACGCATGGAAATTAAAAGTTCCCACAACAAAAGTGGAATGCGCACATGCAAAACGGAGCATAACATCAGGGTTTTCACTGAAAACTCCAGCTTGACGTTTACACGGCAACAGAGGCTGCAGCGTATCAAAGAAATTCCACTCTGGAGGGCATTTCTGGGTTGCATCTGGGTCACAGTTCAACCCCGGTCTTTGAGACCTCAACACAAGTCATGCGTGTAGTGATGTTAAAGTTTGTACAAGTAATGTCTGAGGTTCACAGACAATACGATATATGATGTCTGTGACAATGGGTGCACAATGAAAACAGACTCATCTTTAAAAAAAATTGTTTTCAATGCAATTAAAACGTTATTTTTAACTTGAAAGAGTAATGCATGCCCAAAGAACTCATAAAAGAAAAAGGGCTGAATTGCTTTAAGCTGCACACTACATCATTAAGAAGTAGCTAGTAGGCTATTTGAAAACAGCCCACATCAACATGTGTAAGCCATATATATATATATACATATATATATATATATATATATATATATATATATATATATATATATATATATATATATATATATATATATATATATATATATATATATATATATACATACAACACAGTTTCTCTTTTAAGTCTTTTCTTTAATACTTAATTATTTAACTAGCTTTGAGAAACTGACAGCCGCTTGAAGAAAAAAGTGTAACATAATATTTATTTATTAATTCAGAACCATCAGAATAACACAGCCACAGATGTGCCTATCAGAGGAGTCTAAGCAGAGGTGTATTAAACTAGGAAAATGAACCCTGTGTTTGGCCTTGGTTTCAGGTAAATAGACTTAGAGTAGAAAATGGCATGTTTTCAAATATATGGTTAAAGGCTCATTTAAATGAACCCACAAAACACTGACACAGAGGGAGGCTGTTTGTGGAGCATAACCCTTTTCATTTGCTTTGTGAATTAAAGTATTTTTGGCTCATTCACACAGATTTTTTAGGCGCAAAAGCAGCACAATCCTTCAGTGACTCAGTTACCAAATACCAAAACTCTATCTTTCAAAAGGGAGGACATGGGAATGTATTATTCAATGATTGATTTATGTGCATGAAGAGAGGAAAAATAAACTGGGGGAAAATCCAAATGAGTGGCAGCAACATCAGTCTGAGTTTTACTTTGTTGTTTAACTAAAATGTTTCTTGCAGCAAAAAGAAAAATTCTGTATTTAGCATTTGCTTTGCATTTCCAGACAAGCTTAAAAACTCAGAGAGAACCAAAGGGAAGTCTGAATTCAAAACAGCAGACCTACAATCTGCGTCTGCTTGTGTAAGTGAATGCAGCCTGTCAAGGCTCTTGTCTGAAAATTGAAAAGCTTCAGGGGATTTTCTTCAAGGATGCCATTATTCAATGTATATACATGTGTAGTCCGGTTTTAAAAGCAAAGAAAAACTTAAAATTACAAGTACTGTGCTTCAAATTATTAAATCTGTAACTGCGGCAATCTGTTGTGTCAGAGTAACTGTAATTCAGACTAAACTCTCCTGAACCCTTTCGCCCCTCATCCTCTATTGACCCAATCATCCTCCTCCACTTTATCCTGTAGGTGTAGCAGAGGTGATAGTTCTGGTTGGAGGGCGTCAGACCATCGGGATGAACCAGCGCTCCCTGACAGCAGTCACCTGTTTCAACCCCCAGAGCAGTAAGTGGTTCCCACTGGCCAGTCTGCCCTTCTATGACCGAGACTTCTTCAGTGTCATCTCAGCTGGAGACAACATCTACCTGTCAGGTGAGCTCAATGTACTGCAGGACAATTGTAGCTTTGCTCTCACAGTATTTAATCACACAGAGCAGGAGTACAGTGAACGTCTCAGGTTTGTCAAACTGAACTAAAACAGATTGTGGCTGCCCTCTTAGTTACTCATCTCTTCTTTTGACAATATGTTACTGATCAACAGAATTATTTGTATGTCCTTCTTTTAAAAGAGTCAATTTTGGGGAAAATGTCCCCTCTGTTTACCTCTTGTGGAACATTTTTCTGAACTTGACTTTTTCCTCTCTCTGGTTTTACAGTCTCTGCAGTGTTGTTCAGTTTATTTAGCTCCATAGTGACACTCTGTGCTCTCTGTGACTCTCTCTGTGAGACACCTTTAAGTTGTTTCTCCAGAGACAGACTGAATTTCTCACTCCATGGTCCATTTGTGCCAGAACCCTGCTCGTCAGACCTTGACATTGCAGCCTAGAAGTGATGCAGGATTTGTCCCTCATGTTTCTTAGTGGTGTTCCAGCAAACAGGGTCACTGAGTCACTGCTCGTCTTCTATCACTTAAAAAAGTCATCAAAGTTACACAAAACAACCTTGCAATCACACAGTATACTTAATTTCTATGTCTTTCATTTTTTATCCCAGGCAGCACAGAGAGCAGTGTGATGATGGCTGATGTTTGGTGCTTTATGTCTTCGCCGGATAACTGGAATTTCAGATGACAATGGCTCATTGCAAACACAACAGCCCGATAGAAAGCTGTACACCATCAGAGGACTGGGAGTATCAGGGGACCTGGACCATGTGGAGAGGTGAGAGTCACACATCAACAGCAGCCTGTCTTTTGTGATTGTAGTAAGATGCATAGCTCTAGCCATATCCGACAGCCGTGTCAGAGTGTTCGATTTCAACTGATTTGTGTAAGCAGATACATTCTCACTAGGGCTGGGAACTGAACTTGGATTCTTTAGTGGCGCCAGCCAAAACGCTTCTGTAGTACAGAGTATCAAAATTAGCCTTGTCTTTTGGTGCCAAATTTCGGTACCCAAAGGGTTAATCACATGATCAAGATCTGACAATGCCACTGGTGATTGGCTGTAACATTACACAAGGTTGTGGCATGCAGGACAGTGTTGCCAGTTTAGAGACTTTGTCACTATCCAGCTTTTTCTTCATAAGCCTATGGGTGTTGACTTCCACCTGCAGTTATCGACTTCCGGTTGCTGCTGCTCAAAACATCTTAAAATAAAAAAAATCATAATGCTCAACAGGGCTCAGTGTAAACTTTTTTTTAAATATCCGCACAATAACTCCACCTCCGATTTTTGTTCATTTTGTCACTTTCTTGCTTTTAAAAGGCGGTTATCGAATCAGTGTGAGGGCTAGGCTAACATCATCAGCTTTGTGGTTTCCATGGCAACAAACAAAACATTCAACCGGACGAGCAAGACTGGCAATCACGAAGAACTATGGGTAGTCAGGAAAAAGGTTCCATAGTATTTTCTGAGAGCAGAAAGTGAAGAGGAATGAAAATGAGCTGGATTTTATTTCACAGCTGTGCATATTGTGTACAGACAGAGCACTTCTGACTTGTTGGTAAGAGCATTTTCTCTAAGAGGGCAAAGTAGTGTTCTGTGTTACTCTGAACCAAATAAAGGACCCACACGCAAGACTCCACTCACTGAGGTGATTTCAAAGTGAAGGAGGCAATCTGAAACAAGACACAAAGTAAGTAACAAAATAAAACAGAATGCACAAGACAAGAGACAAGGATGGATGAATTCTAAAATGATATACTATTTATGTATTTATTCATTCAATTTATTCATTTCATTTATTTATTTTATGTGTGCAGGTGTTTGTTTTGTTAGAACTCTTTAGACCAGACATATATGGATATCTTGTAGAACTTAATGAACATCTGAGACAGATTGCAAAGGAATTTTTCAGATTTAATAGACTGATTCATCCTCTACACTGCACTGAATTCTGTTCCCCATTCCTCATTTCTGTTCTGAGGAGAGTCTCAGCAAAGAAGCTTCCTCCTCCTGCACGGCAGAGTGAGATGAAACAAAGCAATAAAAGGAACATTACTGGGTATATTAGAGCAGGCCGCTCGTTACCTAGCTGCTCAATTGATCTCCAAAGCTTCTCACAACAGTCCTTCAAATGAAACAGGCTAATTTGATATTCCTCCAAAATGCTGCCACACAGGGTCGTTATGACGGCATAGATGTAATATTTGCCCCATAATGGATACGCATTTGGTTCCTCCATCTCTGAGCTGCTTAATTTGAGAGCTGAAGATGCACTGAGGGCATCCAGGGCTCTGAAGAAATCAGGGTGTAATGTGTTTGCATGATTTTTTGTGCGTGTCCTCGTGTGCACTCACAACTTATTTTTAAAGCCCACAGCAATTGGACTCAATCCCCAGCACTGTACAACTTAAAATCTCATCTCCTCTCCATAGAGCCACCAGATCCTTCTCGAAGTGCTCTGTCAACCCACCAGTCACACTTCTGAGGAATGCAAAAGAGAGATAAGTCCACTCACAGAGAAAGAAAGTCAAAGGGCTTGGTGCTGAGAAACCCAGCTTTTATTTTTATTCATTTATTTCTTTATTTTTCCTTAGAAATTTATATGAAACGAGAGCAGGAGTTGGATCAGATATTTTGAAGTTTTAGAATGTTTGAAAATGAATGCATCAGCAGAATGAAGTCGATGCTTCATAACAAATACCTTACTTCATCAGTACACTTCCATACCTTTTAGTAAAGTGAATTATTTAATTGTCATGCTTTTGTGGCAACACCATTTAACAATGGGACTGATTCTTGAAATGTCAAAAAATACTATGACAACACCAGAAATGCAAACAACACAGTTAACTGTGTCACTCTTGCTCTGGTGAAGTGCATTTATCCTCTTCTGGAAAAATAAATAAATAAATAAATAAATAAAACCCATCCCCATTTATAAATTGAGTTTAACTTCATCCATCAAGCAGTGATATACTAGCACAATGGGCTATTTCAAACAGTGGTAGCTCTGCCTATTCATTGCTTCAGAATCAGAATCAGAATAGCTTTTATTCACCAAGTAGCCTCAAAAGAATACAAGTAATTTGACTTCAGTTTGGGCTGTGCTCTTTCTGTACAAAATATATGAATAAACACTAAATATCACTAAAGAGATTAAGTAAGTAAAAATAATAAGAATAAAGTAACCTATATACAAAAAGCAATAAGCAAGCAATAAAAAATAGCAAATGAAGTTAAATAGTGGAATGTATGTATAAGTCAAAAAACAAAAAATCGATGAATTCCTGCAGAAAAATCACCACTCAATCATAGCGAAGATGAAACAATATGAGGAAGCAGATGGTTTCAACACCACTTATTGTGAAATATTGCCATATAGTCAATTCAAGGTACCATCTCAACCCCCATGTAATGACACACAGAGGCATGTCAACCCAAAGCTGAGCCAGCATCTGAAGTATTCAAGGGTCTGTGAGGACTTTATATGTGATCTTCTACCTATATGCCTGATCCTAATCCACAAATTAAAATAAGATTATCAACACCAGTATGGGTCATTTCTAAACACTATTTCTTAGCTTCCTGATCAGACAGGATCGGATTTACGGCACATTGAAGTCTCTATAACATCAATTTAGTTGTGAGAAGAGAGATCTGTTTTGGGGTTTTTTTCTGCTGAAAACAATTTATGGGATTAATTTTGTAGTGATGGTGGACACTGGAGCTGAACTTTCAGACAGAAAAAGGACGTCAGAGCAGAAGAAAGCTAAACAGGAGAGTGACAGAGCATGGGCTAAAGGCAAAAATACAGGCTAAACTGTTTATGATAATGTTCTTTCCAACCCACATGCAGCAGTTATACTGAAGTGATCTGTTCAAACTTGAGTCTATCTGTACAATGAGGAGTGAGGTTATGTTATCTGTACTTGGTAGATGAGCAGGACCTAAGGATACGCTAAGGTTACACGTTAGCCTACAGATACTTCTCAAAGAGAACTAGTGACAAAAAGAAACAAACACATGCCTTGTTAAAAATCATGTCATCAGGACAGTGAGTTGCGATTCCAGTCAAAGGTGTCATTGCAATCCAGTTCAAACAGTTCATTATAGCCCCTTAACCAGAGCCTTATCCTTTTTGGATGCAGTTTGTAAAAAATCAAAAGGGTGATAATGATTTGGGAATAAAGAATATTTCTAGCTTCAGGTTTTTGGGAACCTGCAGCAAAAAAGTCAAAAAAAGAGGAAAGAACAGCAAGCCAAGAACAGCTGATTCAAGCAGCAAAGAGCCTTTGGGGCAGCATCAATTTCAACCTCTGAGCTCTACATGATCAGCTATAGTGGAACCAATGGGCTCATGTTTCTTAAGTGAAGCCCGAATGTGAATGCCTTTTCTATTCTGTGTCTATGTGAGTAACTGTGTAGATATGATTTAATGTAGCCTGAAAGTAGTTCAGAAGGGAGCGGTGTTTCAGTGTTAGGTGAAATCAGCCATCCGCTGAACCTTCCAAGTCATAGCACTGTGGATAGGGACAACAGGCTCCTAGACACTCCCACCCCCCTACTACAGAGTTGATCCATGCTACTCCGGATTAACCAACTTCAAAGTGCTGTCCCCTACTGTGCTGTCAAGGCTCCAGTTAAGCCTCAGACCCAATAACAGCCACTGACAACCTCCACTATCCCCCTTCTGCACCAAACACCAAAGCTTCACCACACCTCTGAACAGGCAGTGTTGATTTTGACTTCCAGTCTTTGTCCTGCTCACTCTTGTACCATCTACAAGATAGCCTCTCTTGCTCAATGATGCCAAGGCCCCAGAGCATAAACAAAGTGGGTTTAAATCAAGGTGGCTGTATCTCTCATAACCCTCTCCCTACATTCTCTTCTACTCACTGCTTTTCCCTCTTAAGCATCTCTCACTTCTTCCACCTTCTGTCCCGTTGTTCCCCTCAGACAGCTTCATTATGTGGGCAAGAGATGATGGGTGTATTTGAGGCCTGTGAGGCAAAGACAGTGCGTCATTCTCATAGTCTCATAATAGGGCACTGAGGTCTCTGAGATATGGAGGTATGACGCTCTGTGTGTGTGTGTGTGTGTGTGTGTGTGTGTGTGTGTGTGTGTGTGTGTGTGTGTGTGTGTGTGTGTGTGTGTGTGTGTTTGTGTGTTGTATCAGCTCTGGAAGAACATTGATAAGCAGCAGAAGCTGTGCCTGAGGATGGTGTTAAGGCTGGATTATGCTTTCCGCAGAGACGTGACGGACGGAAATGAGACGCGTGGAATCGGCATGAAAGAACGCTTTTATACTTTTCAACACTCTTAACACTCCACATGGTGTCCATTCCCAAACTGCAGGGGGCAGTGTATTGCAAACACGTCGACTACATTACTAAACCAGAGTGGATTTTTTTTCACGGTTTACGTTGTTTTATGGCCATTCCTCATCTCTGCAGAGTTTGGCTGCAATTCCACACCAGGAATTGTTCATCACACAGTCATCACAGTGATCTCTGTGTAGTGAATCATATAAATGTCAGTAATTTTTGTACTTCAGACACAAGGAGCGGGTGAAGGTGCACATCGCAGAAATATTCGTTTGAAAAGGACCTCACGAGGGGGCAAAGCAGCTAAAATGACCTCATTCATCTGCATTCAAAAAATCCAGAGGTATACAAACTCAAAAAAAATCCAAAACTGTTATAAAATCAAAATCCAAAAACATACTGGAGAACATGACCAGACAACAATGCAACCATAAGACAGGGTGAACTGATCAGGAACTCAAGAAACAGGTTGTTTCGCAGCTGCCTACTGCATACCACTCTCAGATTTAGTATGCAGTGAACACTACATACCGCACACTGTGTGCAATATTAGTATGTAGTATGACTGCCAGACATCAGTTATTTAGTAGTGTGCTGGGCAGGGATGCTGATGCCGCTATAATGTGGCTTTCACTTAAAGTCCAACAAAAATGACACATAGATGATATCTTGTCTGTAAAATGAGTAGCGCTTTAAAGAAAGTTAATTCGGCGGCATTTGATTTACAGCTCGACACTGTTTATCTTCCAAAGTTTGAGGCTGTTTTAGCACATTGATTGGGCTGTACACACATAACATCAGGAAAGTATTCAAAGCACTTCATTTTATACACATTTTGTTTCCAAAAGCCTCATTCCAAAATGGAATAAATTCATTTCAGCCCATAATGACAATTTATTAAAATAAACTAAAATCACACGTCCATAATTATTCATAGCCTTTGCTACAAAGCTCAGAATTGAGCTCAGGTGAATCCTTTTTCCACTGATCATCCTTGAAATGTTCCAACTGGCTGTGTCTCAATTCAGGGGCTGCAGCCTACGAAGGCTACATTTGAAGACCAGTGATGCCACATTAGTGGGTTGAAGGCTGTCCCATTTCAAAGCTCCTCCAAAATGCAGCTGATGTGGCCGACGAATCCGGCCTTCTTTTCAGGTGCTGCAAAGGACGGATTCAGTGGATCTTTCGCAGCCCCACATATCCCAAGATTCATTGCGAGTGAAAGCTGAACATGATTGACACGGCAGAACACCAGGACCTCTCCTGTTCTTAGCCAGTTGTGAAGGATTTCTGGCAACAACTGAGTGATTTCATTTCTGAAAAGATTGGTGAAGATTTTGTTTACTGTGGAAAAATGTGCTGTTTGGGCTCTTTGCTTGTAATATACAGAGGAAAAAAATATCTGTAGACCAGACCGTCTCAGTTCACTTTGGCCTTTGCAGTCTATGAAGGCCAGGTCCTCTGAAGGCTGCAGCCCTCATGGGCTGCAGACCCTGAATGAGACAGAGCCTACATCTTAACTGGAGTCCACCAGTGGCAAATTAAGTTAATTGGAGATGATTTGGAAAGGCACACACCTGTCTATATAAGGCCACACAGGTGACAGTGCATGATAGAGCACAAACTAAGTATGAACTCAAAAGAATTGTTTGTAGACTTCCAAGACATGATTGTCCTGAGACACAAATCTGGGGAAGGGTCCAGAAAAAAAATCTGCTGCTTTAAAGGTGCCAATGAGCATCATACGTGAATGGAAGAAGTGGAGATATCTGAAAATGGCTGTTCACTGATGCTCCCCATCCAACCTGAGGGAGCTTGAGAGATGCTGCAAAGAGGAATGGACCAAACTGTACAAAGATAGGTTTGCCAATCTGGTGGCATCATATACAAAAACTCTCTGCAGACTTCAGCTCAGCTGCTTTGTTCAATCTGCTTGTTTGAAAAAAAGTACTTTGGATTCAGCTTGGAAAGACTTCTTGTGATTGGACTCAGCTTGATTTTCTTAATAGAAATTTTAAATAGATAACGTGTCTCTTATCTTAGATTAGATTATAAGAATCTTAGGGTATATTCACACCTGGCTCATTGGGGCAGTTGTTCCAAAATTAACCTAAAGTCCACTTTATTTGAGCAAATGTAAACACAGCAATTGCACTCAGATGCAGGACAAAACAAGTGGGTCGAGATCACCAAAATAGGGTGGTCTCTGCCCACTTCCATTCAAGCCCTGTAGCAGTTCCTTTGTAGTGACAGCACAATCCTCTCAGCAACCGGCACAACTGACTCATAACTGTGTTTCACACTGTAGTAGTGAGGGGACAGTAATGCAGTCGGTTGCCAACCATTCAGTCAAAACAACAGAAGAAGAAAGAGAAGAAGAATCAGCAAACAGCAGAGGAGGAAGAGAGGGCGATATAATGACGATTGCCGTATTGATCCAAACATAAGACAATCCTGGATATAAGACGACTCCTTTTTTCTCAAGACAGATTTTTGAGAACAAGGTTCTTGGATGACAAAACCTTGTTTTGTCATGAAGAACACGTTCACAGCTCTCCTCTACTCTCTGTATCGCACACAGCAGAGTTGCGCCCTGATTTCTGACCAATGAGAGAAACATTTAATCGCACATGACATTTGTTTACAGCTGTGGACCGCAAGAGACTTTTGCTGTGTGACCACAGACAACTGCAACAACTGTATCATTTTTGCCCCTATGTCAGAACAAAGCAAACGAGACAGCTGTGAATACACCTTTAGATTACCAGGGTACCATTCACTGGAAAAGACAACAGTAACTCAACTTCAAATTGGATGAAAACTCCCTTTGAACTTTCTATTGTTTTTGACACCCAAATATAATTATAACCCCTTTGTGGAATTTGTACTTACTTTTTAATTGTCAACTATGTACTTTGAAACTGAACTTTTCAAAATTACATCTCATAAGTGTTTGCACCTACATTTATCACATACATCACCTACATTTATCACATACATCGCCCTTGTTCACAGGCTTCCTGGCTCAGTGCATGATGCCAGGGTCCTGCAGTGGAGCTCAACTTATGATCACCAGCTTTACCTTCTCATGGATGGATCATCTGTGGGATGGGGGATATTCCTGCCTGGCTGCACCAATCAGCCTGATGACCCTGTACAGAGAACCTGTACAGAACCCGGTTCAGACAAGGTACAACAGCCACTGTTCCAAGGCCAGGTGTGTGGTGGAGAGGGCAGCTGGAATGATGAAAACACGATTGCACATCTTTCTTAAAGCCCTGGAGGTATGGTTGTGTCCACCCAATCCAACTACATGATTGTTTCAGTTACATTTAATTCTGGAAAATAGATTCAAAGGGTTATAGAGCGGTCTAATACAGACTACATTTATTCCATTGACATGATGCATTTGTGTTAAAATTATATTTATTTATGAATGTGAAGCCAACCTTTGTGCCAGCAGTGATATCCACACGTGCCTTCCACCACAATCTGTCCATGCCAAAAAGGGATCTGATGGAGCCAGAGAGCCATCCATAATGAGGTAGATGAAAACCCTGGTGAACAGATACCAGGGGACAATCAGAGAAGCAAGATGGCACAGAGGTGATTGAACAACTCCAAAAACATACAAGGATCATGAAGAATAAACACAGAGGATAACTAATGAAACGCAGAAACACCAAAACACAAGACAGACACACTAAGAGTACACCTAGCAAAAATCCAACACATGACACATTTCCTAAGTATTCCCCTCTTTTCCTTTGGCACAAATTTTCAGTCCATTCTTTCATGTTGTCAGCCATGTTGAAACAGTGCATTTGTGACTAATTATCAGCCATTAGGATTTGACAGATGCAGCAGTAGATTTGTCCTGTGCATGTTGGCTGAGGTTGAGGCACAAAGAGAAGTCAATGCAAGGTGTGCAGGCACAGTGATATTTTAAACCTTTGTTTGAATCTATGTATGTACCAGTTAGTAATGGTATTATTTCTAAGAGCAAAAACTAAAATTATCCTTACTTGGCCCTGTCAAAAAAAACTCTTACACTAAAGACTTGCCCTGAATGGCTGATGGCTTGTATGTCTGCCGGGGTGTTCTGTATAAACACAAACTCAATCTGTCCCTACTTAATTTTTTAAAGGACTTCCAGACATGCTAGCAGAACAGCCTGAAGGATGAAAGTGTCTCCTTGTTAGCTGGTCTCATCTTAATATTTTATGCTAACTAGCCCATGTAGCAGGGCTCTAAATGCTCACGCTTTGGGCATAAGACACACGGGTTTCAACCAGTTCACACACTCACACACCTTGTATTTCTCACACAAAGAGATTACTAGGACAACATGCACCAAGTTTTTTCCTTTTTTTAAACTGTGGAACATGTAGGAATCAAGTGGGTTTCCCATAGAGTTCAGAAGGGGCTTGCCATGTACCAGCTAATAAATTAAAGAAAGAAAGAAAGAAAGAAAGAAAGAAAGAAAGAAAGAAAGAAAGAAAGCCAGCCAACAGCCAATTAAAAAATAGCAGCATTATATCTGGATAAAACAATGCAACAACGTTATGCTCCAAAGAAAAGGATGCACATGGGCAATTACAGACTCACTGACCAATACATACTGGAAATTGCAGGAGCCTCATTTCGAATGTGTACAGTAAGTCATCTCATCATTTGATTTTGTAGGCTATTTACGAAATGAAATTGGGTTTTTTTCACAACAATAATAAGAGCTAGGAAGAGAGTATGAGAGAGGGCAGTCAAAACCATGAAGTTAAAGGAATAGAATTCAGCCTATATACGAGAACTTGAATAATATAATGAGAGCTAGCTGGAGATTACTGTGTACAGCTAGTAATCAATAATGTTAGCTAACAGTTTGACCAGAGTCTGTGAACTAGTCTAGCTAATTAAATCTTTGCATTTCAGCAGTTATTTTACCTGTATTTAAGTCCTAATTGTGGTCTAGTCTGGAGACAGTGCAGATTAATGAAAATTTCAGCATAGCCTCAATGTAAGTATGACAGAGTTAGCCATCAGGCTAATTTTCATCTGTAGTCCCTGGCAGGCCAGAGCTGAAACAATACATACAATTATCTGCATTGCACAATTTTCATGAAGAAAATCTTCATGAACACGTTGTCATTCAAAACTGTAAAGTTAATTGCCCTACTATGCTCAATGACTCATCACATGGGCAAACACCTGTCACACAGTCTTACAATTAGCAATCAGAGCTTTAGCATAAAAGGGCAACAGGTGAGCTTTTCTGTTTTGGAGCAATGGATCCCAACACTGGAAACAGAGGCAGGCAGAGAAAGAGGAGGACTGGGAGGATGAGGAAAGCCAAGGACCGTAATCCCTGATGAGATCTAAGCTACTGACTCTACTCACTCTAACCGTAATTGTATACAGTAAACTTTTCTGATGTTTGGTATGCACACCACTGAATGTGTAACTTTGTGTTAGTTGGGGTGTACACTGTGTACATTGCTTTTTTTTTTTTTTTTTTGGCGGGGGGTATAAAATATATTTAATACAGTGTATTTGTGTGTTCTGAGTATGCAAACAAATTATTTTATCACACACTTATGCACGTACTGCCTGTAATAAGTTTAACACTAAAAAAAAGTTCTGAGAGTATGAGGCATGCTTTCAGAAAATGTGTGGAAACAATCAAGAAAAACTAAGTTTATACAGTGTGTGTGTGTGTGTGTGTGTGTGTGTGTGTGTGTGTGTGTGTGTGTGTGTGTGTGTGTGTGTGTGTGTGTGTGTGTGTGTGTCTTTCTGTCTGTCTGCAGCTACAAATAGTCCGTGACCTCACACCATGAGGAAACAGACTTCTGCACAGATTTGGTTCATTCACAGGGATTACAGGTAATTCTGCTGGCCAGTGGATGTGTTGCTGTATGTCTCAAAAGGATTAGCTGAAGGTGACACGAAAGTGGCACTGTTGGTCTGCATCCATCTGTGTTTCCTTTAACTGGAGAGGCCTGCATGGTGTCTCTTGTCAGACCAAAAAGAAGTAATTCAAGCAAACAAAACTGAATTACAAAAATATATTAAGCAATATCTCACATTTCTCTTATGTCTAACTTTCTGTCTTTTCTGGAGATTTTCAAATGGTCAGTTTTGCTTCCCACCGTTGTCTCTTTTCTGTCTTTGTAGTTTGCTGTTCATACTTGTTGACACTGCGTCTTGGACTTTATAACAGAAAGGGTGCAGTGGTGAAGTTTAACAAGACACTTTCTAAACCACTAATCAAAAGCACTGGGGCTCCACTGGGGTGTGTATGACCCCCACTCTATTTCTCACTATATACTACTATTGTTCAGATTTTCTGATAACACTACAGTTGTGGGTTCAATCACCAGTGAAAGTAGATTTTACACTCTGACTTTAATTAGTAACTCCAGGGAAGAGATCAAAGGTTCAAACAGCTTTTACAGCAAATCCCACGGGTAACAGAAGTGAGTTTAAATGAGTCATCATAAAAAAATTGGCTGCTTTTAAGTACAAACATTTCCATGTTGGTCACTTCAGTAAAATGTAAAAATAAATAAATAAATACAAGTGCAACTGGGATCTTGTTAGTGATGTGAGACAGTTTATGTGAGTGTTTGAGCCCAGCTAAAAACAGGGTGATAGTAGTTTCTGTGATGTGCTCTGACACACAGATGGCAGCTGATACAGATAGACTGTCACTCTTCCCCTCCTTCTTTTCTCTCCTCCAAAAGTGGAATTTCACTTTCCATCTCTCCCCTGACTTGATGGACTTGATAAAATTTTCACTTTTGACTCTTGGCTTTGATTTTCCATTTTTCTAAACTTTACATACTTTGTCTTTTATTTCCTTTGTACTTTTATTTTTATTTTTTCCTTTAGTTTAGATGACATTTGCAGGTGGTGAGAGGCGGGGTACACCCTGGACTGGTCATCAGTCAGTCACAGTACTGACACGCAGACAACCTTTCACGCTCACACTCACACCTCCAGGCAATTTAGAATCACCAATTAATCTGATGAGCTTGTTTTTTGGACTGTGGGAGGAAGCCAGAGTACCCGGAGAGAACCCACACATGCACCTGGGGAACATACAAACTCTACACAGAAAGGCCCGCCTTGCTTTAAATTAAACAAATCTGCGGTTTTCCTGTTCAGATACATTTGACACAGTTCCAGTAAGTGCAGAGTGTTCACAGTGCACTCCATGTAAAGGCACTTTGGAAAGTATGTGGTTTGGGACGCAGTAATAGTTTGTTGTTTGTTGAATACGTAAGAAATTGCTGTGGCAAGTGTGCTCAATGTAAACCGCTGAAAATGCAACACTCTTTAAGGCCAATAATCTTTTTTGACCACTTTTTTTAATGTCAGTTTTTAGTGTTAGGCTGCTGATCAAATGGCAGAGAAGCCACTCTGTTTGGCTCAAAAATCTGACTCATCTCACCAGCCATGAACCTCTCCCTGCGTCACTGAGCTGAATGTACATAGAGTGCAAGTCAAGAAAGTAGTTAGGAGGTGAGTCCATCTGTATTAAGAAACAAACATGACAGGTGTGGTCAAACTTAATCTGTTGCCATCAAACACTGTGGTTTGTATTCAGTTTTGTCAATCATGATAAAGCTCCAGAGAAACATCATATTCCTTGTGTTGTCCAGGGACAACATGCAAACTCCACTCTGTAAGGCCCACCTTGCCAGAACAGGGATTCGAACTGGTGACCTTCTTGTTGTGAGGAAGCAGCGCTAACCTGTGTACCATGCAGCCCACAGCTGGTTATCAATCTACTAAAATCTACTCAGTTACTCTGAATGTAAGCATGCAAGCAACCTCATCATATTTTACGAACAAACAGAGCAAACTAGAATATTTTAGAAATATGAAGAAGTTTAACATATAATCCAGGAATGAAGGAGAAAAAAAAGACCATTCGAGTAAATGAACAAATAAAGACTTTTTACTCTCCCATCATTAGTGTGAAAAAGATCCTACAGCAGTAACTATGTTTCCCCCTAATTTGGTGCACAGATTCTTTCTTGAGGTGTCTATTGCTGGTATAGATGAAATGTTTCAGCTGCACTTCTAAAGCGGTACAGAGGTGATGAAACATTATACAAAAAGATAATTCAAAATGCTCACCACATGCAGTTTTATCATAGCATCTAGCATCTATGATGCTAAACTTATTAGTCTTTGTTCAAGGTTGATGTCAGGAAAGCACAATCAATAATTTTTATTAATAACTTTGACATGTAAAATAAAACAGGCTGACAAAGTGACCTGCTGGTCTTACCCTAACCCCCTCAATCAGCTCGCAATAGAATGATGTCTTATTTTAGGTTCTGAGAGTGAAACTTGTTGCTCAGAGGAAAGAAAAAAACTCTGTATACAACAGCCTTTGTTTTCTTTCCCAAAGCAGCTGCTTCATTGAACTAGGCGAGTGAGGACAGTGGGAGACAATTCAGGTTCAGGGACAGCGAGCAGCTGTTTTCAGTCACTCTGATGATCCCTTAATCAGCTTCACTCAGCAGTGTCCGATTTTTAAATCCATGAACCTCCCTGATGTGCTCAGAGAGGTAATTACAGCTGCTCGAGAATAAACACGTGTTAGTCCCTCTTCCTCAGCAGGGCTCAATTACTCTTACGATCTTGTGTGTGTGTGTGCGTGTCTGTCTGTGTGTGTGTGTGTGTGTGTGAGAAAGAGAGAGTAAACAGGGTTAATTTGGCACCCCTGTGTTAGAAGTGCACCTTTCTGGCAGTGTATTCTGTGTCCATAGGTTTCTTGGACTGCCTGATGATTCAATACTGTCCCCTCAGCGGCTGAAACCAAAACCTTCCTCAGACCCTCAAAGAGAAAGTTTCAAAAGCTTTTCCACTTCTCCTCTGTCACACTTAGAGTTTCTATTTGACATTAAAGTATAAATATAGCTGCTACAGGAGTTACAATAGAGATGAATCACTGAAAAAATGAAAAAGCTCAAACCTGCTTTCTTTGAGAGTACACCAGTTACAAAGTGGAGGAAATAATTGGATCTTTATCTGTTTGTTTTCTGAAATTAAAAATACAAAAAAATAAATTGAAAAAGATCAACCTTGAAAAAGAAAAAAAAAATGTCATTTTGAGTGATGGTGAGGGCATCAGCTTGGGTCCTAAAGGTTTTTTTGTTATAAAGGTAGTGTTGGCAATCAGATTTAGATACACTTTTTGTTATTCTAGTTAAAATGATCTTTATGTCCTGACGTCATTCCATACAAGATGTGTTCTAAAAATAGAGGGAGAAATATCCTGGGATATTTATAAGCCTGGGAAAACACCAGTCAATCCTTGTTAGGATCCAATTTATTAAACCATTCAAATCCTGTCCTGCTGTTCTGCCCGCCTCCTGTGCGTACATTTCGCCAGCGTGCACTTGCCCTGATTCTATGCACATTATCAAGAGGGATCCAAGTACGCTGGAGAATGGCAGAAAAACTACCTATACTACCCACTACCTATTACTGGTAACACATTGCGAACAAAAACGATGTGCTAAGGACCGGTTTTGAGTCTTGTGGTTTTAAATCAGTCACAATCATATGATCGCGAATCAGTGGCGCTAGTGCATGTGAGCCGGAGCATCATTTTGGAGGAGCTCCGAGTGTGGGAGGGCGGGGGCTAAATGGAGTCCTGCGGAGATGCTACATTCAAATTCATGCTAGTTTTCCGTAACTACCAACCCTGCCTTTAAGGAGAAGAAGACAAAAATAAGACATCCTTGATAAAGAACATTGCTTATGTCAAAGTGTGCCTTAAACACAGATCCAGGATCAGTCTGTGGCTCTTAATGAGCTCATTTTTCACTGGAAGGCTGTCAGATACTTTTTTCAGTGGCTCGTGGACACACTAGTGGAGACAGGAGACTCAAAAAGACACATGCACACACACATACACACTAAACACAAAGCACAGTTGACCTCCGACATGCACACAATCCCACAGGCCAGTGTTTTATTTACAGTGTGTCAGGCTGTGTTTGATCTGGTCCGGGTCAGCTGGGTGTTCGGTTTGGTGTCAAAGTCTCTGCCAAAGACGGCTCAGTGAGAAAGGCGCTGACACACAGCCCATCTCTAGAGAGTAATGTGTTGTAGCTAAAAACATGTTGCTTTGTGTGATTGTTTTAATTGCTGTCATTGTGGGTAATGTTTGTGTTTTTTTTATCCTCCCTGGTGACGTATACATTATGCTATCTGTCAGCCCAGAAGCCAAAACCAGTATTTCACAGTGAATTCAGCACAGGGGGGTCTTTTAAAAATACTATTGGTGTGTGTGGATATAATCTACTGGCTGCAAAGTGTTCAAGTGGTTGATGAATTATTGGGGTCAGGATTTTCTAAAGTCTTACCATAGAGCAACACTTGGAGCTTACTGCTTACTGCTGTCTTACCTTTCATAGGTAAGACAGGAAGCAGGAAGCTGTCTTTCTTGAGCTCAAATGTGTGGTTTCCTTCCCACATTATGACTTCCTATTTTTCATCGCAAAGAAAATTTAATCCTCACTAGCAAACTTGATTTCCATTACATCAGAAACCTTAAGTTTTGTTTTTGAACAGTAATGGAACATTCACAACCTTTACTGTAACTATTTATATGTATGAGTTGCTATAATCTTTAGTCAGTATCATCCTGAAACCTCATTATAGAGCAATAAAGAAGTGTTTAAACGTCCATTATGGTTGCCTAGAAACAGGGCTTTTGCATCTGCTTCAACTCAAACACTTTAATTCCTGTGCTTTATGTTGCCTGTTCAAACAGTGAAGTCCTGTTTGCCATTTCAAGATTAAATCTTGTTGCACACTGGCAGCTTTATAGAGGTGAATATTTTATGGAGCTTCTTGTTTTCTGTGCACTGAATACACAGAAGACTCCTTTCATTCCATCTCATGCAGAGGTTACAGTTATAGCATTTAAAAAAGGCCCACTCAGTCTTGACCAAATACTTAATCTGGATGTCCCAAAGTTTCCTATTAAAAACAGAAACATCAAAACATTTTAAAATGCACCTAAATGGAGAGTAAGCATTTATGAATGTGGTCTCTGTCTTTAATTCTGAGTTTTTTCCATGCCAAAAAGAAGTCAAGTGTTTGACCTTTTCTACCCCTATTTTTGTTTTTTCCATTTTAACCGTTAAAGGTTTATCAAGTTAGTCCCACCAAACCTGATATGTTGTGGGTCAGCTTTTAGTTTCACAAATAATTGTTACCTCTTATCACCCAGAGCTACCAGGGACCTGTGAGGGATTTAACAACAAAACACTTTAACCAGGTTGTTTAACTGCAGTCTCCTTTGTTTTCACAGGAATACATCTTTGACAGATGCAGCACAGCATTGAGATGATTTTTATTGATCCGTATGTTTTACACTTAACATTTTTACCAGTTTCTGTTAAATTGGGGAAAAAAATCTTGGGAAAAGCTTGTTCGGCATTTTAACATCATGCTTCATCATTTTGGCCATGAGAAGACAGAAAATTAAGATTGATAACACTTTTATATCTGTTTGCTAAATATAAGTCTACAACTGGCAGGTACTTAGCTTCGTGTGAAAAAAGGGGAAATAATCCATCTGCTTCTTTCAAAAGGTAAAGTCGTACCTCATACAAGCACAGGTGATGCTTATCCTGTTATGTGCCCAACTTCAGACCAAAAAACCAAAATCATTTCAAGATGAACAACAGAGACACATACTGTATGTCCATCACAGAATATAATATATGTATATGAGAGATATATGAGATATGGCTCAGGGGTTTCAGTCCAAACTTAATTACAAAACAAAATCTATAGTTATTTTGGCTCCTCAGCAGGCAACGAGTTTGGAATCCAGGAAGTGACAAGTTCAAGTCCAGAGTAACCCAGCCCCAAACAAACAGCTAAATGGTGAACTTTCAACAGTTCAGTTTTTATAACAACTCAAAAACAACAAATTAACCAGAGGGCTTAATGGGTGTATTTTGTTTCTATTTAGGCTGTTTAGCATCTTTAGGCCTTTGTGCTTGGCTAACTGGTAGTTTGCTATTTATTTATTTATTTATTTATTTATTTATTTATTTATTTATTTATTTATTTATTAAAATTATAATACATTTTCCACACAATACAGATTCTACATCAAATGTTAGGGCATGGTCACACTTGCCAACTGTACCTTGCTTGAAAGTCCATTTCATTTGGCCAGTGTGACCGCAAGTATATCATGCTTGAGCACAGTTCACTTCTTCTTTTTGGCACGCTTCAGAGAGGTATGCTTCAGCACGGTACACTTCATGCACAATCAGGAGCAAACAGACATGATTGCTGTGACCAGTCCTCTCGACAGTCATTTTAAGCAGTAACAGGGTTGTTAGAGAGCTTTGTCGGACCAAAAGGACTTAATATAAACCAAAAAGTGACTTAAGTCATACTTACGTTCTCTGTGTCTTAATGTGCTGACTCTGATGAGACAGCGGCATGTAAACAGACACTTCATGGTGACGTAGGCGGACCATGCGTGTGCCCAAAGTCTGGTTCATATTGAAATAGTGTGACCGCAGGCTGTACTGGCCAGTGGAGGAATGGCGTTGCAGGAGGGCAATTGTGCATGGGAACAGCATGGTTTCGATGGCCAGCACGATCACCTCATTTGACATGTTTGTGTTAGAAAGGTTATTAGGTCAAAGATCTGTCCAATGCTTTAAGAAAATTTATTATCAATTAATTGTGTCTAATTTAATAATGTGTAGGGTTTTTTCTGCTGTGAGATACATGTATAGCTGCAGGCATCAGGTAGAATTCTGGGTCAGAAATGTGTTTAAATTTCAATGTTTCCTGACAAGAAGTGTGATTACAGCTTCAGTGTGGAGACACTGTCTTCAGCTTTGTTGCCAGAAAAACTTGCACTCTGTTATTAGGGCCTTTCTAAAGCAAGACTGCTGTGAGCAAAATTCTGATTATGTCACGTTTAAGTCTATTTGTGCTGAAAGCTGATTGGTATTACAGAGCTGGAAGAGCAGCTGGCAGTGGGAGTGACACAGACACGCACAACTCCTGACCTCATCTCAGCCACATATCCTTTGGGAACACACACAAGTACAGACAAAGACAAAGTATGCATAATGAGCTTGGGGTTGCGCCAAGTGCGCGTGACCCGCGCAGACAAGCTTTCAAAGCTTTCATCAGGTGATCTTGTGTCTGACACCTTACAGTTAATGGATGGGTTTAGAGTTTCCTGTGAAATTGGGCCAGCAATGATCTTAGTGAGCCCGTGGGGAGCACTTCTCTATCAACCCTCTGATTCCCTCCATCGCTCTCCCTGTCGTATCTCCCACATCACCCCCCCCCCCCTTCTCTCTTGCTTTGCACATCCCTCGTGGTTGCTCTGTCTTATTCACTGACACACATACAGCTGTGTGTGTTTCCTCTGACTGTGTATACGTGTGTGTGCACTTAAACTGTGTCTGTGTGTCTTCCCTCTGCATGGACCGTCCCCTGCATGAACTGCAAATGGGTTTCACAAACACTTATCAGGGCTGACTCCCTCGCTCGAAAATAATATATCGTTTGTCACAAATAGTCCCTACAAAAAGTCTGTTGAGATGTGTCGAGTCTGCAGATCAGCTCATCTGTGTCTTTTTGTCTTCGATATATCTCTGTGTTAAGAAATATATATATATAAACTGATTTATGGAAGTGTTAATAAGCCTCCTCATTATACAGCAAACTAGCCTAATTTTCTTGCCAAGGCATGAGGAAGAGGACGAAGGGACTTGTGGTTGTTCAAAATACAGATCAGACCATCAGGCTCAAAAGACTTAACTTTAGAATTATTATTTTTTCTGCATAGTAAGAAAGTGAGAGAAATTTTTCAGAAACCTGTTATTGGTGAGACTAAATCATATTGCGAATTTCAGTTAACTACTCTGGATGGTGCTCAATAAAGTAGAATTCAGTCTGTAATTACAAATAATGATCCCTGCATTAATACATTAATTTCTGGCAATCATATTTACAGATTATCACAGTCTCAACTGATGGTTTGCTGTTTGTTATAAACTGGTACGGTGAAAATGTCACACATCACTTCCACACTCATGATGGCTAAACAATTCATATGAAGGTAAATTAGTTATTTTCATTACCATAATGTCACTTCTTTATCAAGTATAGCTTTATCTATTTCTATCATGAGTCTTGAAGCTTCCAAGTTAAACACAACATAACAAACATCCTCTCATGCACATGCACACTCTACCCAGCATGCAAACTCAGCTGACTCTATCGGTGCCTCTGGGACCTGTGTGTCCAAAGCTCTGCTCACAGATTAATTTATCAGGTATCTACAGCAGACCAAAAAGTCACACAGGTGACACAGAGGCCAAACAAGCACAAAATGAGAGAGCTATTATAGAAGTTGTGGAGGAGGAAAAGAGAGAGTATGTTCTCTCCCACTGCTGATTTCATCTTTACCAATGATACTCTTAGAAAAAAAAGAAGTACGAAATTAAAGACTTTTCTGCTTAAGTGACCAGTTTTAAGATCTCATCAATACTTACATCCACGACAACTGAAGCTTCTGTCTGCCCTTCTTTGCAGGGTCACAGGAAGCAGCAGAGACACCCAGCACCTGGTCTCTGATCTTTCAGAGATTAACTTGTTTATGTCGGCTGCACATTTCGTCACAATTTTGAGATGATGGTTGCTGTTTGAGATTATTTATCAGACAGAGAGGTCTTATCTAGATCCGTACAGTAAACAGTGTTAGGAGAGTTCCCTGTGCTGTGCTGTGATGTATTGGCGGTGTGTGTGCTGTCCTTGAAGGTTTCCGAGAATCAGATAAATGCTGTGTTGATGCAGAAATCAGATAGAAAAGGAAATAAGGCAACAATAAAGTGTTTGTTCAGACAGAAACAACAAAGTGTCTCATGGCTCTGCATACGTTTTGTTTGCAACATTGTGGGGTCCCAGACCTTGTGACTAAACTGATGAGATAGTCAGTATCCGCTCATCTGTGGCCGTGCAGTTCTTTCACCAAAGTTTGTTTTTCTTACTATTTTCTTTTGCTATAATTGTTAATATTATTTCATAGGCTTAGGTCAGAGGTCATTATAGATTTGCTGCAAGTCCAAACAAAAACTTCTATGAGGCCTCAAAAAATGTCCAGAATCCAAAAGTTCTAAGCTGACACAGACATAACTCTTCTGCAACTCAGTATTTGAGCAGACATGGTTTGTTTTTCAGGCTGATGAGCAGCAAGATGAGAGAAAACACACCACAGTGGGGAAATACTCATCAACAGCAGTCTCAAGAGGCTGGCCAAATAAGGATATAATAACCCCGCAGAGGACTACTCCGGAACTCAAACCTGCTTCTCAGCACAGGTCCATGAGACAGAGAGACACGCAGGAAGATGTGCTGAGAGTATCTGTGGGTTAAAGAAACTTTCCCTCTGAGGGCTTCATGAGATTATTCTGCCTCAGGCACTGAGCAGAGAGAAATGAGTGGTACGAGTTTATGCGATCAATATAAAATATGCACAAATGCTAATTCTGCTGGTAAAAAACTGGCAGCAGAATATCAATGAGGTGAAGAAACTAAAGGAAAAAACCCATCAGGCAAAATTTCTGTTTGTTAGACTCCTACACAAGTCTGAGCATGATTATCTCTTCAGTTTTTCTTTTATTATCATTCAAAATGTGTCTTATTCATTGAATTTGTACTTTTGGTTGTCAACCCAAGCATTGTAAAAGTAATTCATACAGAGTATACAATGGATAATGACAATATAACACTGTGCAGCTCATTCAGACTGTCAGTGGGTGGGACAGCTCTCAGCTCTAAAGATGATCTGTTAATCTAACATGTCAGACTCCTCTCAGCAGCTGGAGGAGAGAGAAAGGAAGAGGTACATCTACTACACAGGACTGTGGCAACAAACACAGGAGATGCCAACTTATGGCCCGGTGTCTGTGCATTATTCATGCTTCTTGTAAGATGGCCAGCTGCAGCCTGCTCAGGAAAAATTACTCTGAGTTTAAACTCCACACTCCAATCCTCTTTCCTCACACCACAGCCACTGCTCACTATCTACAAGTTCCAAGCAACACAGTTGAGCACAAACCCACTGTTTCATTTAGTTTACTATAATTCCACAGTGGTGCTACTTCAGTGCCTCTGTTTCCCCCTGATCTGAATACAGAATCAGATTGAATTATACAGAATGCACAGTGTACAATTTGCATATAAATATATTTCCCATACATGCACAGTTGGGTTTATATTTTTTCCATGGACAAACCAGACAAACTTATGCACAGCAATGGTGAATTAATAGGACTACGGTAATTTTTCATATTGCTGCAGCACTGCATAGAATTTGGTTGCAGTCTATCTTTTTGTCTTTTTCTTTTTTTTAAGCAACCTTGAGAATAGCTCACCTGCCAAGTGATAAGAACTATGTGGATGATGATTTTTACAGGTAGCCTGAGGGATGGAGGGAAAAAAAGAAATTGAAAACAAATTGATGCCATTACTTTAAGAGAATGACATTCAAACAACAGCTCTGTGCTCTTCTCTTCTTCCACTCCTCTCTCTCCTGCATCCCTTGACTTGTAGGCGACAAACAATGCCCTCATATTGAGTCTATGGGGTTTAACATTCACTGTGGGAGGAGCCTGTGCTTGATCCACCTAGATCTATAGACCAGACAAAGGAAACATCAAAGCTGGCCCCAACATAAGCCACTCAAGACTCTTCTGCAGGACAGAGACACCTGGCATCAACATTAAAATAAACATTTATTTAAAAATGAGAGGTGCAGATAAAATACTTTCAGTTGTATGCAAAGCTAAACAGAACTGTTTTCAGCCTGGATTTGAACATTGTCAGAGTTGAGGCCTGTCTCACATCTACTGGAAGACTGTTCCAGAGTTTAGGAGCATAAAACTGAAACGCAGCTTCACCATGTTCACCTCTGGACACCAGAAGGAGACCCCTCCTTGAGGTTCTCTGAGTCCAAGATGGTTCATATGGCTGTAACATGTCAGAGATGTACTTTGGCGCTAAACCATGAAGAGACTTGTAGACAAGCAGAGCTGTTTTAAAGCCTATTCTTTGGGCGACAGGAAGCCAGTGCAGAGACCTGAGCACTGGACTAATATGGTCGTATTTCCTGGTTCTGGTCAGGACTTGTGCAGCAGAGTCAGAGCAAAATCAAACAGCTACAAGGTGGTTCAAACAACAGAGGTTGTATGACAAGTAGACAGGGCCTCATGTTTCAGAACTGAAGGTAATGCAAAAGTGTATTATACAGCCAATATACCAAAACAAGAATATTACCAAACCAAAGCAAACCAAACAACAATAAGGGGCAAAGAGAAAGTTTGTCCACCCAGTTGAGCTTCAGACTGCAAGAATTCATCATTTCATGATTGGGTGGACTGTCTACCATCCACATTTAAACTCAGCAAAAGCCGACTCCCTCGGAGGTGTGTCTTATATGTCTTTGAATAAAAGACTTCCCTTTAACAACCTATGACCACATCATGGCTGAAAAGGGGATTCAAATAAATATTAGCAACATTGTGGCGACTTGCTCATGGTGTAATAAATGTGCAGATGCTGAAAAATGAACCCATTTAATTCCAGGCCTGAGACGCTTTGAGATTTATGTTTTACAGGAGCCAAGAAAGAAAAAAAGCAAATACTCATTGGAAGAAATTACAGATGGTGATTTCATGTTTGAAATGTGTCACATAAATCATGTTGTCAGAGTTATTGATAAGCTGCACCAGCACACACCAGGCAGCTGTTCTGCTACATTTAACTAAGTCTGACACACAGAGGAAGAGATGCAGGAGAGGAGGGAGGATAGTGAACAGAGCACACAGCCAACAGAGGAAAAAACCCTCAAAGACTCAGGAACAGCACTAATATCTGCAGTGTGTGAGGATGAAGTCGGGCAGTTGATGTGCAGGAGAGCTGATATTCTCCCTCCACTGCGTCCTGCTCTCTGCAGGCCTGCACCTCTCCTCTGTTTATCAGGAAGAGCAGCTCCGGGCTTTACTCTGCACACTCTACTTTTTGGATCAGCTGTGCTTTCTCTCTGAGTAGATTTAGGCTTTATGTAATAATCTTTCTCAGCCCAGTAGTGATGTGAATTTGTTCCAGCTGGCTTCCTGTGTGTTTTAGTGTGCACCTCATGTGTATGCAGCTCATATAAACCCCAAGAGGAGAACAAAGCTTCAATCAGCTTTACAGGCAAAGTTTTGATCCTCTCTACATGCAAACTCCTGTTTCTGTTCCTCATATCTAATAAGAATGTTTGTAGAGATACTTGATTTCAATAGTCCTGCCTCCGGGGTGTATGATAGGAATGTTTGTATTTATATCTTACAATGTAGCCTTTAAAGCAAATTCACTGTCTGTATGCATGATTTAAAAAATACAAAACAAAAGAAAAAAAAACTCAGCCACCCCCATCCAAGTTAATAAGAATGTTATATTTTTTTGCTGTTTGGCTTTGGCTCACTGGAACCCAGGCCCCAAAATCGGGGCGAAGGCCCTCTAGAAACCTTAAGGATAATTTTTCTTCCTTTTTCCTGCTGTTTTCACCCCAAATCGCAGGCCACTTGAGATAAACTGGAATGCACCTGGCAACAAAATTCACTCACAGCAAAAAAAATCTATGAATCTGTGTAGTTCAGTGCCGATGCATGCTCCACAGCGAACCCCTAATGAGATAAAATCAGCCCCCTCAGCCTACTTTCAGCTACAGCCCTAAAAATAATAATAATAATAATAATAATAATAATAATAATAATAATAATATATATATATATATATATATATATATATATATATATATATATATATATATATATATATATATATATATATATATGTGCAAAGATGATATTTTTTGGCAAAATGAAAACCTTAATAGCTCACAGGTACAATGTTGCATCTAGATCAAAACTCACACACGTTCAGCGTACAGCCTGAACACATCTTTATACTTTATTTCACCTTAAAGTACAGGAAGTCATGTGTTTTACTATGTGTTTGAAAACTCCTCCCCTTTATTTATTTTTTGTTTGTTTGTTTGTTTTTTTACATACTTTTTTCAGTTCTATTCAGTAATATCTTTCAGGCCTTCATAAAACATCATTGATCAGGTCCTGTCCTGTAGTTAAATGGTGTGTCCATGGCATTGCATCAAACTCTGATATCTCGCCATGAACCAGGAAGTCATTGTACCTCCTTCATGTAAGACCCAATCTACTTCAAATTGTACACACATGATCAAAGTCTACCATCAGATACATCCATATGGTCAATTTTTTGCTACTGCAATAGTGCCGCTCTCTGGAAATGCATGGAAGTATCATTCATATACATTCTCCAATCTTTACCAAACGTGATATTTACTCCTATAAACACCTTCAAATGTGCTTTGGATCATTCTCTTTCTTTAATGATCTCTCAATCACATTGCTGAAAAATGATGAATACTATATGAAAGTCAAAGCCACCCCTTGTGGTCAAAAGCAGTACTGCAATTATCTCTGTGTTTGAATTATTCATATATGCTTGCTGTAGATGCCACACCTCAATTATATACTTTTGCGGAAGTAGCTCTTGCTACACACACACAGTCTTGACACATGTCCCGATGCATAGGTGTGAGGACCTGCTTATAGCTGTTTGCAGCTTTAATTACAAATTGCAATTAGAGCAGCATTCCTGCTGCTGAGGGTCACAGCTGTCTAATATCAGCAACACATCAAGTTTAGTCACTCGTCAGTCTATCACAGATCCTAATAGTCACTGCTATACAGTTGTTTTTGATTGGAAGGAGCTTTTGGAGGAACTCAGTAATTTAACAAACATCATAACTGATGTAATCAGGTAGATAGTAGTGCTCATTAGTGACTGCACAGATGTAAAAAAATAAAAATAAAAAATAAAAAAAGAAGGCTGCCAAAGGCAAACTTTTAGTTGAGTAATATGCAGCCTAACTCCAGTAGTTTTATGAATTATAATTTACAAACGATGTGGAATAAAATCGCTGCCAGTTTCTTCAAGTAGACCTGTGTCTTCATTCTGTTGCCAGAACATGAGCATAGTTTCTCTTAGTCTGCTTTGTTTTTTATGTTGAATCATGAATATAGTCATATAGTTGATCAAAGATATGTTTACTTGCATAAGTGGGCATTCTCTCTTTCGTCACAAGTGTTGTCCAAATGATGAACCAAAAATCACTAAAGATCCTTATGTCTATTATGCTCTGCTGATTGAACTCTACGAAATCATTTTGTGAGTTTGTGGTTAAGACTGAATTCATGGAGCGCAGATGGCCTAGTGGTTAAGGTCGCGCTCCATGTACGCGGGCGGCCCGGGTTCAAGTCCGACCTGTGGCTACTTTCCCCGCATGTCACTCCCCACTCTCTCACCCTGTTTCCTCCTCTATCCACTGTCCTGCCGTATCTGATTAAAGGCATAAAAAGCCCCCAAAAAATATTAAAAAATAAAAAAGACTGAATTCAATATCCTTTTGAAGGATGATTATGGAATAAAAGAAAGGAATAAAGAGAGTTGAATTTTCAAATAGGTTACAATTTAAAAAAAAAAAAATCAATTTCAAAACAAATAAATTCAATTTTGAAATGTCAAATTCAATTTCAGATCATGCTTTTTAAATTCAATTTTTAATTCAAATCCAGTTTCTAGACGCACAAATCTCAGCCCATAGATGAGCCATTAGTGCAGTCGCTTGTATTTTGCCCTCATTGAGACGGCCCTGAATGCCTCATTGAATCTGTCGGCTGCAAAATGGCATTGACTCCAAAAAATAAAATCTTTAGTTGTGCCTCTCCTCTCCAAAAATGTTCAGCCACTATACTGAAGATGAATGAAACTTGAGGTAAAGTGTTGCCACCTGCTCAGCAAGAGCACAGATTTTTTGTTTTTTTTGAATAAAAATAAGGTATCAAGATTGAGAAACGCAATTTCACACCACAAAATGATCATCATCAGAGTCATATTTATACACGGTTACACTTTTTAACACCTCTCTGTGTCTCACTCTACATCCACACACCAGCAGACAAATAAATTCTTCACTGCTTTGATTCTTTGCAGCTCTGATTTAAAGTCTATCGGCCTGAAGAATTACCTTTTCCTCCCCGAAACACAGGAAACAAACTAACCTGCATATAAAACCTCTCTGAGCCTTCCAACCACAAAGATTTTTCTGCCCACTTGCATCATGAAATGTAAAAAGATTGATCCCTTTAATTTTCTTTAATTGAATCAATTTGGGAAAAAAGTTTAGACATTTCCAAACTTTGTGGTTTATGAGTGTGGCAGAAGAGATACTTTACTTATTTATTTTTATTTATAATTTTTTATTTTTTTATCTTATTTATTTGGTAAATTGACATGATGAAAGTGTAGTTTTTAAACCCATAAACAGCATACAATAATGGAATTTTTGGCTGCAGTACCCACTGTGTTATGAACGCTGCTTTCTGAGAAGCTAATGTCTTTTTTATGAATATTAAACATTAATACAAAAGGCCCTAAGAGAGGTTCTCAAGCCTGAAAAGCTAGGCTGTTTGTCATTAAACATTTAAATAACATACATACTAAAATGTTTTACATGACATTAAGTCACCCAAACAATGAAGCCAGGGCCGCATGTTGGCACGATGGTTAGCACTGCAGCCTCACAGCAAGGTCATCAGTATGAATCCCGGTTCGCCTGGGGTTTGCATGTTCTCCCTGTGCATGCGTGGGTTCTCTCCAGGGCTTCCTCCCACAGTCACAAAAAAACATGTTGATCAGGTTAACTGATGATTCTAAATTGCCCGTAGGTGTGAGTGTGAGTGTGAAAGGTTGTGTGTCTCTGTGTGTCAGCCCTGTGATTGACTGGCGACCACTCAGGGTGCACCCAGCCTCTTGCCCTAAGACAACTGGGATAGGCTCCAGCCACCCGCGACCCTGAACAGGATGAGCGCCATAGAATCAATGAAAATGAAACCATGAATCCTTTGATATATACAATGATTTACAGGCCAGACATTAGCAGCTCATACATGAGCAAAAAAACTTCAATTTCTCATCAACTAATGCTAAAAAAATTAATAAATATTCAGCCTGAGGCCATTTGAAAGTCTAATTGCTGATCAGAACAAGCACAGAGAGTCCATCTGGCCTTAAGTGAGAGCAGGGTGCAGTTAGTTCCATCTATTAAAAGGTCAGCTCCTCTTTGAGACCAAGACAAGCCGTACACTGGTGGAGGACAAGGAGAGGAAAGAGACAAATGCATGGACACACTCTGCTTCACTTGCTTGCAAACTGTTAGCACAGACATGAGGTGCTGCAACAGAGTGCAACGTTGAGAGGAAGTGACTTCAGCAGCCGAATACAGAATCAATCCTGCATACACATGTATACATTGGTGTGTTTTTTCAGTCTGGAGATAGGAATAAGGAGATGACCTGCTGCAGGAGCTTTTGCAGTGCTGGAAACACATGCAAACAAAACACGTGCCAACCAGCTGACATTTCTGTTCTGCAAACACCAATTTAGGCTGAGAGGATAAAATGAACTCAGACACAAGCCCTCCCTTTCTCCAGCATCCAGCATCCAGCCTGTCAGCAGGCAGCACCACCTGGCTGACTGTTTGCCCCCCCTATTTCTCTGCTGTTTCCTTTTTCTGACACCCCTACAGCCAGTTTTGGCTACCAGCACCAGGACAATGCTTCATCTCGCCAGCTGTCTGCACTGACATCTACAGAAGCAGACGACCAGATGGGAATCTGGGGAAATAAACTGACGTTATTTAGCATGGGACATTTTTAAGAGATTGAATCAACAAAAAAAGATATAAAACGTGACCTTTACTGTTTGTTTATTTCAAACTCATACACCTGCTTTTGACTTCTAGATGCTAGTCCCCGTTTGCTGTTTGTCTCATTAAGCATAGATGTTTCAATAGCCATCCATGAATAGACAAAATGGTTCTCATACACCTGCTGGCCCTGTGGCTCTATTTACCACCTTGCTTGGGTTGGTGTTGATTTCTAGTTCTTTAAAACTCCACTGAGCAAGTGGCAACATGAGATCTGGCACATCCTCTTAAAGGGCTTTAACCTCTTACTGCCTGAGTTACAACCCCAATTCCAATGGAGTTGGGATGTTATGTATAACAAAAATAAAAACAGAATACAATGATTTTCAAATCCTTTTTTACCCACATTCAAATGAATACTCTACAAAGACAAGATATTTATTGTTCAAATTTATGTTTTTTCCATCATTTTTGCAAATATTTGCTAATTTTGAATTTGATGCTTGCAACATGTTCTAAAAAATGTTGGGACAGGGGCAACAAAAGACTGGGAAAGTTGAGAAATGCTAACATTCCACAGGTGAACAGGTTAAATGGAAACAGGTGAGTGTCATGATTGAGTATAAAAAGAGCATCCCTGAAAGGCTCAGCCATTCACAAGCAAGGATGGAGTGAGGTTCACCACTTTGTAAACAACTGAGTGAGCAAATAGTCCAACAGTTTAAGAACAATGTTTCTCAACATACAATTGCAAAAAAAGATGGATTTCATCATCTACAGTCCATAATATCATCAAAAGTTTCGGAGATCCTGGAAAAATCTCTCCAGGTAAGTGGTAAGGCCAACAACAAACATTGAATGCCCATGACCTTTGATCCCTCAGGCGGCACTGCATCAAAAACCAACATGGGTTCCACATAGGCTCAGGAACACTTCAGAAAACTATTGTCAGTTAACAGAGTTCATCGCCACATCTACAAGTGCAAGTTCAAACTCTAACATGCAAAGCTAAAGACATATATCAACAACACCCAGAAACACCGCTGGCTTCTCTGGGCCCGAGCTCAAGACACACAGTATGCATTTACATTTCTTTGCATAAACATGTTATATGATAATGTAAAGTGAGTTGAACACATCAGACAGTGTTGATTAACTAATCTAAAAAGCTAATGTTGGTTTATGGAAATGATGTGTTTGAAGGTCAGCTGTATTCAAAAAGCATTAATATCAGAAAGACAGCTAATTAAGGTGAATCATAATAAGAGGGACGTTTACAGTTCACTACTTGACACAGCAAAGGCCCAATAATTAAACTTACCATCAGTGATACAAGACAAACATTTGAGCCTTGACTGAAATATAAATAAAAATGTGTGTGTGTGCGCGTGTGTGTGTGTGTGTGTGTGTGTGTGTGTGTGAGAGAGAGAGAGAGAGAGAGAGAGAGGGAGAGAGAGGGAGAGAGAGAGAGAGAGAGTGACTATGTTACACAGATATCCAAGAAAATGTCAAGTTTTAAACGTTTTTTTAAAGCCTCATTTATTTAAGGCTGAGAGATGAAAATAGTGAGCAAACTACAGAGGCAAAAAGGTCAGCACTGTAATAGTCTCTGCACTTTATCAGTTATGATTATCAGTGACAGAACAGTTGTCCTGATAAAAGCAGAGAACAAGAGATTTATTTATTTATTTATTTATTTATTTATTTATTTATTTAATAAAGTTACAGGCTATCTGAAACACACATTTCTTTATTTATTTATTTATTTATTTATTTATTTATTTATTTATTTATTTATTTATTTCGGTCACGTCAGCACACATACAACATCACATATTGTCAATAGTTGAACAATTTGTACATGTCCGAAAGGGAAGACGGGAGAAGCAGAGCTTATCTAGTCCCGTCCCCATTACCACCATCTGGTTCAACTGAGGACAAGAGACACAATTTTTGAAATCCAGTCTAAGTTGATCTGAGTTAAAAGAGATCTAGCAACAGAACACAATCTAAACCTGACAAAGATGCTGCTGTCATCTTTCCTCAACAAAACTAAAGTGATGGGTATATTTCCAGGCGCTGAACATAAACGTGTACTGCTCCATCTTTCAAGCTAGTCAGGGTTGCTTGGTATGTATGACAACAACTGAAAAACAAACCCATCAGCCAAAAAACTACCCATGGCAGTTCCTAAAAAGATGCCCAATTCTGCAGGAAAAGCAGCAACAAGTTATTTTTTGTGTGAATAACTGTAATTTTATTACTGGAATTTCCAGAGTAATTTGTCACACCACTCGTTACTAGTAAAAGTAATATTATTACTGTAACGCATTACTAGTAATGTGTTACTGACCATTATTGGTTTAAAAAAAAAAAAGGTGAAGCTTATAATCAGTCTATAAAGAGAAAACTTTAAATTATTTTTTTTGATGAAAACAAGTTAAACTTTCTCTGCTTTATTTTCATTCTGTGCTTCTATTCTGTTTTCACTTCAGTCTGAGTTTTCAAAATTTCAGACTTCCTTGAATTTGACTAGCAGGATAGGAAGGTTCAGCTGTTGTGTACTTTTTTTGCATAAAATCTTCAGCTGATGATCATGTATCTGTTGATCCCTGTTGATCCCTTGATAATAAAGTGTGGGCACAGACTCTGAGACTGCCACATATTTCTCCAACGCTCCAAAATTATGATCACCACAGCTTCAATCCAGTTTCAGCTGCTTTGAAGCTGAAGCTGAAGTTGCTGCAAGTCTAACAACAGCAGCATACAAGCTTTAATTAGCCCCATTACAGCCCATCTCAAACTCTGTAGGACATCGCAGTGACCTTTCTTTCATCCAATACCAGCGCATTTATTCCTGATTATGTTTTCCATCTCGTACTCTAACAGCAGGGATACTATTTTAGAGTGCATCTTCTCTACTTTTCTGTCTCCTATTTCACTCTTTAATGGAAACTCTCTACAAACATCTTATATTCACCACTTTTTCTTCTTTTTTCTGATATATTTGTCTCTTTCTTTTCTTTTCTCTTTACTTCTGTGTTTCCTCTTCTTCCATTCCCTTAAAAGAACTTTTCTCTTACAGTAAGCCACCTGACTGCAGAGGTGTACTTCCCAGCTTCTGTTATTTCGTAGCTGTGAGGCAGTGTGGAGTAAATAGTGTGATTGTGTCTTACATGGGATTCAGCGACTGCATGAGGCAACCAATCAGGCAGTAATTCCATGTGTTACAGACTGCGACTGACACGGACCATTTAACCTCAAACTCCTCTAAACTCTCTCGTTTTCGCCAAAATCACTTTCTGCTCTCACATCTCTGTCTGACCCCCTGATTGTTAACACAGCAGATGAAGCAAAGAGGGCTGGGCGAATGTTTCTTTATAGAACAAACTTGTATAGATGTGACCCAAGAAAGTGTGGCTGCAGACCTCCACCTTCAGGCCTCAACATCTACAGCAATGCACTCCATAGTCAGCCAGGAAATACATGCAAAAAGTTTCAAAATAAAATTGGGTTGAACTTCAAGTGAAGCGTTTGGTTAGTTTTTACGTGTTTCATAAGATGCATGCAACATGTTTCAAAACAAAATTAGATATTCACTTCTGGTTTTACATTTTAGTCATTTTAGAATACTCTGAACCATGATGTTAAAATACATTGGTAGATACAAACCAGTATAAACATAAATCACCCTCTAAAATATGATCACAGTACATGTTAATGTTATTACATGACAGCAATACTAATGTTCATATGGCACAGCTGATGCTTGCCTTAGTGAAGCACAGCTACCACTAACATTCATAAAGCACAGCTTACAATAATTTTCAGGTATTCACATATATGTTCTGGTGTCACATTACTTATTTGATAAGTGTCCAAAATAATTGAAATGATGAAAAAAGAACTAACACAAGTTAGGTTCATACAGAATAGCCACATTACTTTTGTCTCTGGGTGCAAACACCAATATAAATTACATCACTTCCGGGCTGTCTCTAGAGATCTGCATTACTGTAGAGGTCTACCTGATAGTGGGGGTCTGCAGCCCTTCTAAACCGATTTGATCATAAAGAGAATTTTTGCACATGGAGGGACTGAGATTCTGTTAACATCAGGTGGTTTTTACAGAATTACCACAGAACAACAAGGATACTTTACAAAAGCTGAAACACTCTTAGCAGAGCTGTTAAGCTGCACTTGAAACATTGGTGAAATGTCATGGTAGACTCATCCACACTATTTAAAAAATCTTCTTATGTAATCACAAAATGTTTGGTACGACAAACCCTTCTGTTCAGTACTTGCAATTTTTAGTTTTTTGGTTAATCTATTTAATCATTGTTGTTTATTAATGTGTGTTTCTGAAATGTATTTAAAAAAATGTATCAGTCAAAAAGCTGAGAATCATACATGAAGAGTGACAGTAATGTTGATGCAGTGCTAAATGAAGGATGTTTCCTCAGCAACATGTATGTTTGTATGTTTGAAAATATATCCTCAGGACTGACTGAGTTCGAGAGTTATCAGTCAGTGAGGAATATTGAAAGTTTAACAGCCATTATCGTCAGGGACACTGTTAAACTTCCAATATCAACTTATTTAAAACAACAATCCGCCCCATTCCATCTGATTTTCTTTTCCCTAATAGTAGAAAATAAATGACTCTGGTTTGCTTGTTGCATTTAGTGAGGTCAGAGGGGGAATTAACGCTAGTGGGTGGTAATTTGCTGCAGTGACACATGATGTGGCTCATAGAGAACTCAGTCACACAGGTAATGCAACAAAGTGTTATAACAGTATGGGACAATGATTTGAAAATACAGCAAGGTCTCAACAAACTCAGTGAAACAGCCTTTCATTCAGGGACAGGTATGGAATATCCATGCTGTTGTCACTGACTCTGCTTAAATTGGAAAAATCTGATTATATAAAATAAAATAAATAATGGTCTGTTCTAAGACACCTGATAGCTATGCAAATTTAATTTCAAGCAAAGTTCATATATGCATATCTGTTCATTTGCACAGGGTCTGAATTGAACTATATAATTCTTCATGCTATTTTTTTTTCTAATTACAACTAATGTCAGATTTCAAGAATGTATTAGACAAGTGTGTGTTTGTGTGTTTGTGTGTGTGTGTGTGTGTGTGTGTGTTTGTGTGTGTGTGTGTGTGTGTGTGTGTGTGTGTGTGTGTGTGTGTGTGTGTGTGTGTGTGTGTGTGTGTGTGTGTGTGTGTGTTGGTAAGAGCATGTGACGACCTTGAAGAGCAGAATTCACAGACATAAGCTGGAGACAGACACTAGCCTTAACAAAGATAATGAGTACATATCGGCCATGAGGCTGTACAAGAACACAGTCCAAGGCAACATGAGCAAGACAAATGCTGATCCAATAGAATAAAAAAAATAATAATAATATAAGTTGGAATATTTTTGCATAACCCTTTTTAATCAAGACATATTTTAATGATCATTACAGTGATTTTGATGCTCTACATGTTCCAAACTCTAAAAGTTACCATATTTATTAATGAAGAGCTTATGCAAAAAGCTGAGTTTTCCAGTAAGAGTACAGCTGCAGCAGAGTTGCTGTCAGACTGAATACATGTTAAAAAAAAAAAAAAAGAAAAAAAAAAAAAAAAAGAAGATTTTTGATAAAGACAAATGTTGCACTGTCCACTGTCGGACAAAGATCAATGTAGGAGTTCTGCTGAATGAATTACCTTTCACCCTTCGCATATCATTTTCAGGTCTCAAAAATACTAACTTCCTTGGTAACCTCAAATTCTTCTTTACAACTGATAGTAGGAGTACACTGGCCAAGTACTTAACAAGCACAAAAATGTGAAAGTCCACCAACAATATTAACATTTTTGTCTGAGTGTAAGAAAAGATATTAAAAATGCACCGCATAGGAGCCATTGTATCCAAAAGAAAGGTCATGATTTTAGCTTTTTGAGCTCTTATCCTTTAGCTTGGATCAATTCTGTATGACAAAATAAACAAGTTCATAATGTGCGGGACTATAAAGAAAGGACAGTACACTTTAGTAGACGCTATTTACATGACTGCCTCTCGAAGGTTCAGCTATGTGAGTGCAAACACACAAACCACTAAACTGTGAAATTCATCCTCCTGAGTAAATGGAAATGAAAGCAGCTCTTCATACTGGTGAGACCAAGGCTTTTCACACTCTTATGTGTTTATTGGAATCAATATCTAAGCTGAAAAAAATGTGCACCAGATAAAAGACCAAAGTCTCAAGTATTTATTTTGCATTCATGTCATTTTGATATTATCAAATATGGCCCTTGGACAAAGTTTCACTCAAAATATTATGCAAAATGCACTGTACTGAAGTCCTTAGGAACTGCTGTTAAGTCTGGCTCTCAGCCTCAAATTAGTTTTAGTTACTTTTCTTAAAATAACAGATTCAACTGAACTACAAAAAAGAAAGCATGGATCCACTATGAAACTTAACACAGTCCTAAAATGTGGCCACAATTCCAGGGACTCATACTCTTCTGATGAAGAGTCAGCTGGAGTTTTTATTTTTGTACATGCTTTTTGTTTTGTCTGTGTTTTTCTTCTTTGTTTTTTGGATTTGGTTGCCTTGCATTCCTTTTTGAATTTCCTTTTTTTTTTCTCTCTCCCTTGTGCCTTCCTTTCAGCTTCAAATTACTCCTTCACGTGTGTCAGTGAGAATAACAGTTTTTTCTATTATTACTCTGTTGTTTTTTTATTGGACCAGCTTTTGGGTATGGTCTGATATCTTCTTGAGTTAATGTGTTGGTGGAGGTGGCATGACTACAAAAGGTTGAGGTGGTAGCTGGCTTGCTCCGATCTGGAGTTGGTTGGTGCCGGGTCCTGGAATGACCAGGTTGGTGTTTGGGCCTGGTAGGGCTGGGGCCTGGCCGGAACGATGTGAGACATATGATGGTGCAAATTCTGTCTCCAAGAACACATCCTTGTTGTAATGTTGAACCCCTGTCATCTAAAAGCCAGCCTAAATATTCAGTGGGGTTGCATCCAGAGGATAAGCAATTGCCACAATCCCGGAGATGTCATAGATAGTGATTGTTGTACCTGGGTTGTTCCTCATCCAGGAATCAGAGACAGTGTTTCCATGCTTTTTAAGCAGCCTTAACACTTCTGTCCAAAGGCTGCAGCCAGCGGGTGCAGTGGGGTGGGAAAGACAATATAATGATGCCATTTTCTTTGGAAAAATTCAGTCCATCAGTTGAAAGTTGTAAGCAGTGGTTATCCAGAAGTAGTTTCAGCACTTGGCATGTTTCACAAAATCCTTGAGGAAATCAACAACGTGAGTTTCTTTGTTTTTTCCTTCTTGTTGGGTCTCTTGTTATGCGCATCCTTTTTGCTGCCAGATGGCCAATTGTTGATGAAGTGATAATGAAAGTGCACCCAAAGGAATATGAAGTTGGAGGGTATACTGTTCCCTGTAGCTGAGACTGCACAAGCAAGCTTCATGGGGATACCCATTTCACCAGATGTGAGTGACCCCACCTGTTTGAACCCACATCCATGTTCCAGATATCCCCTAGTCCCAGGGAAAGTCTGATCAACAATTTCTCCAGACATTGTCTCAGCCCAACCTTGTGGAAAGTGCGGGCCCAGTGCCACTGCAAACTAATTTGTAAGCCAGCTTTCTCACCTCAGTTGGAGACAAACCAAAATAGATGTAAGCTGATCTCATAAGATACTTCTCAAGCTGCAGCTCCAACTCTGCACTAAAAACCAGCAATGGTGATTTGTTCCAAACCACTGTAGCTGGGACAACTGTCTGACTCTCTATTTCAGCTGGGGCCAGTGTCTTGCAGTGCCAAGCCAAGGTATGGTAGTTTACATTAAAGTCCTTTGCTGCACTCCTGATTGATTTATGAGTTAGTGTCACCTGCCTCACTGCACTCATCATGACATCAGGTGCTGCAATGCAACATTCTGTTTTTCTTTTGCAATTCCTTAGTATGTCTTCTCGCTTTCCCCTCTCAAGTCAAAATGACAACTGCTGATAAGGAGACCCTCTGTTTTGATTTAAATCCTATTTCAAACTTGTTCTTCTGGGGAAAGTTGACACATGTTATAACTTACCCTTAAATGACTGAGCTGTGTTGCCACAGACTACCATATTTGCTAAAAGTAGCTCTAGCTAAAAGTTAGTTTACAACAGAACAAGGACTGATACTTGACGCCCTAATCTCTCCTCTTACAAGTCTATATGCATCAATGTCAGGATTTTTATCTGAAAGGTTATTTTTGCAATATGTCAAGTTGATTTTTTTATTATTATTTTATTTATTTTTTACTTTGGGTTTTGCAAAATGGTTAATTGGTGCTCACCTAAGCTTACAATGTGCTACTCTCTTCTCAGACAGGAGATGACACTTGACCATGTATGGGGGAAAAAAAAAGTATTCCACTTTTTTGTTGCGCCCTCTGGTGGGGAAGATAATTGCAATATGACATCAAGTCCCAGTCTCCTCTTCTATCTATTTTTATTGCCAATCAAACTCTGCTCCAGCACTATTATTAAGCTGTTCTCTTTTCAGCACACATGCATGATGGCCACTTTGCCAAAAGGCCCCCTGTTGTTCTTAGAGTAAAAATGACGGATGGTGGAAAGATGAAAGTGGACAGTTTCTGTTGACAGGCTTCTCAAAAACAGGAAATCCTGAAATACTGTCATAGCTTAACATCCAGCAAGAAGACTTCACACTGTGCCAGTGACAATAAACACCCGATCCTTGTGGGCAGCTGCTGCAGAAAAGAGCAGTGTAGGCAATAATCTCTGTGTTCTCAAGGAGAAATTGCTTGGCCAGATTGCATTTCTTGTTCCTGTGTTCTCATCTGAAACCATCAGCAAAACGTATTTCAGTCCATCTGTGGATATGACTCTGATTAGCGATGAAAGTCAAACAGCTGAACATAAGAAACATTTTGGAGTCATATGAGAAACAAACCTCAAAACCTGTTTATTCACAATGAGATATTCATTTCTATCCAGAAGACATCAAACTTAATTCCCGTCAAATTGGAAATAAAATAGCTTCATGGTAGAAATAACAATGCACATACCATCCCTGTCCTGCAGCCTGTGGCTGTGAGTAAAGGGTCAGTGAAAACACTTTTTTTTTCCCCAGGCATTCCAGGACCTCTTTCTTCAACATAAATCAGAAATAATGAGCCCTCTACAATCAATGACCACCACTGATGGAGCAGAACATCGCTCACTGCAGACCCAAATACACATCAGGCAGCCTGCCAGTCTCAGCCCTGCCAGCAGATATCTGTTCAAACAGTGACTCTCATCCTGTCCACTGGATATTGTTTTTTTAACCCAGAGAAAATAAATCAGACGAAGGCGCTTTTTTCACAGTATTTAAGATGTGTTCCTACCTTCTCCAACAAATAATTCTCCAGATTAGTGCTGAGTGTAAGGTACGGTAAGATCGAGCTAACTAAGGGCACGGTCACACTGGCCATCCAAACCCCGTCATACTCAAGCAGTCCTCTAACATCCCTGTTATTGTTTAAAATTATTGTTGTGGCAGACATATGTTTTCTAATCTGACAGGTTCAGGAAGACTTGACGTGTACCCTACTGTCACTCATGTCTTGATGTCACTTTGGTGTATGGAGAATGTGAGCTCCTGTCAGGGGAATACTTATTTTACATCACTTACAGCACACCGAGTGCCCTGAAGCCAAAACCCCCACCTGATCAGTGAGAAGTGCTGTAAGGGGAGCCCACTGAGCCGAGACTTTAATTCATGCTAGTGGTATTTGCTGGAACTCCGGTGTGACTGTGCAGAGCACACCAGAGCTGCTCCACTTGTTGTCTGTTTGTTGAAAACATGCTGGGATAAGTTGGCAGACGCAAGGAGGCAAAGAGGAGCTCATGTTTGAGTCATAACCTTGTTTCTTTACATACTGCAGATAAAACACCTGTTGAGACATCAATCTAGTCTGCTGGTGTAATTGGCTTCCTCCGTGTTCAGATAGCAGAGATTCAAGTGTACAGTTATGAAGGAGATAGAGGAAGCGTCATGGGAAAGGGAAGGCGAGATAAGACTGAGGAGTCAGAGTTATCCATCTGAGGAGGACAGTGTGACAGCATCAGCTTCACCCTGCACACATGAAGCTTAAAGCTGGTCATCCATGGCTGAGTTTCCTCCACACCTAAAGCTCCATTTCATGAAAATGTTCAATGTATGAGCCGTCTTCTTAGGCTCAGTGTGAAACAAAAGAAGACATCTCATTATCCAGACACCAATTCTGCTTCAACATATTCTATTTTTAGAAGCTTTGGCACAATGCCAAATGCAGAGTGTCTCTGGGATGAGCAGCAAACGGCGTGTGTGAGCCCATGCCAGCAAGAAAATTGAAGAACAGCTGTTCCTCTATCGGAAGGGAAGGGAAAGCTCTGAAAAATACCTTCACACACGTCACCTACAGCATTTAAACAAGCATTTAAACAAGAGGTTAAACAAGCATCCTTGTGAACTCAAATTGTAACAAAGTCAAAATCATATTAGGCAACAGCTTAAGATATAAGCACATGTTTTATGCAACCATAGTCTCATTTAGTGAGCTGAAAAATGTAAATGTTCTCAACATCTGGCTCTGTTATAACCAAAACATGCACAGACTGGGGGTATTAGGATTCATTTACATACATACATACATATATATTTTTTAATGTATGTGGAGTGATGTAACCCCTGTGTAGAATAGAATAGAATAGAATAGAATAGAATAGAATAGAATAGAATAGAATAGAATAGAATGTACTTCATGGATGTTTTAGGATCATGTCCCAGTGCTTTGAGTAAAAGATGAGCAAATGTCATATTCCCACTGTGATTTGGTGGTAGTGCTGTCAGGAATGGGTCAGACAAGTAGATGGTATAGAGAAGGGACAGTTCCTCAACCTATGCAAGCTTCCTTCAATTTATTGTCAAGAACAGCCTTAGACCCAGGTATGATTCCTTGATATGAACATTTTTATGACAGATCTTAACTGCAAGTATTGAACGAATAGAGTGTCATTCAATCCAAAATAAGTTTTTAACTTTTGAAATGATATAATCTCTCCATTCTTTATAATAGTCTGACTGTCTAAGTCAGGACCATTAACTCCCTGCATTCTCTGGTGGTTGCCAGGCAACTGGTGTCCTTTCCCCAAAAAATACTGAAAATGGTGGGAACATACTGTAAATAATCTCTGCAAAAATGAAGTAGTCATATTTGCTGATTTCTTACAGAAAATCCCTCAGATAAGAAATATTCTTTTTATAAGTATAATTCATCTCATTGTGCCCTCTGGTACTTTAAAAGAAACGTCCATTAACAAAGTTATTAATCATGATATCATGTTGTGATCAGATGTGCAAAAGCACCAGTGCAGCACTTATGTACACGACTGGCAGCAGGTAGGGGCAATAGGTCTTGCTCATCAAAACAACATCTAAGGAGGTAGAAATGCATGCTAATCTAATTACAGAACAGATTACAAGGATGCCAGATTGGTTTTCATGTCATTATTGGGTGGGCAGCCTTTATCTTGTACTTAAATTTGCTGAGAGCCCACCTCCTGTTGACATTATTTTGTTTTAGTAACAGATGCCCAAACTCAGCAATCTCATGCTGAGAGTGGACTGAATGATAGAGCACATCCACTAAATAAAGCATCCCCACATTACCAAGCTGCGTGTGCTGAGTATAAAGTCTGTGTGCTGCAGGTTGCAAACAGACAACACTAAAAGTTGTCCTATGAGTTCTCAAGTGTCCTGCGGTGGTGGTGGTATGCCTGCTCACAGTAATTAATCAGCAGACTTTCTGTCCAGAGCTGCAGATGGCAAATGCTGTGCACTGCAAAGATGGTAAATACACAGAAAGTCAAACAAAAACAAAACTAAAAGAAATCACGCTCAAAAATACTTACTAACTCCTTCCTGTTAATCATTTGAAGTATATCCAAGTTTAAATATTCCAAATTTGGTTTGGTTCTGGTTGTGTTTTCTTAGACAGGACTCATGCAGAGGAAATCAGTGATTGTGGAGCACTAAAGAGGAGTATTACACCATACCAGTCCCAGCCAGCATGAAAACGTTTTTGTACAGTTCTGTAGAATTTTGTGCTGAATGTTAAATAGTTGATGATTTCCTTTTCTCTTTCTAGTCCGAGTTAGACTTCAATGCTGGCTTTCAAATTCACTTGAAGGCCTTTGTTTTATCTGAGAACTCATCCACTGAAAAAAGATAAATGGTTCATTATATTGAACTCAAAATCAAGGTGTAAATGGTAAATTATCCTTGCTTGTTCAAAGTTTATAATGTATTCTTTACAATTTGAGTGAAACTCCAATAAATATTCTACCGAGACAACTTTTTCTCATTTAATCCCTCCTCGTTTTAATACCACAGCCAAAATTTAAACAGGTAGAAAAAGAAATATTTCAATTTCTTTGCCACAACAAGAAACCAATGATCACTTTAAAATGTTGATGTCACTGAAAGAGAAAGGTCTACCCAGCCTGAAACTCAACAACTGGGCATCTCAGCTCCATGCAGTGGTAGCTTTGTGGGTCAATGATCCAGAGAATGGATGGGTTTCTGTTGTACAAATTCTGTACCAAGACGATCTATCCTCCCATTTCCCAGTAAAACATTTTTAAAAATGTTATATGGTTTGTATCAAACACACACTGAATGTCCAGAAGTCGGTATAGAAACAGTTTAAGGGGTTATGGTTCTGTCAAGGCCAAGCCCATATTAAGAAATGTGGTGTTGATCCTCTCTGTGTGATAATGCCTTTAGGAGACAGATGAAAATTGGGCTCAGGATAATCAACAAACTGTTTGATAATAATAACTGTTTAATAATAACACACCAACTTAAATCATTTTCATAACTACAGCAGAATAAAGGGGGGCATTTTACACCCAAAACTGACTGGAAAGGTCACTCAAAAATGAACCCATCACATATTTCTAGATGCCCACCCTAATGGACTACAACACAACTGGCCCTACATCAGCACTGGTCCAAAGAGTCAGCTAAGCTGCCCATTTAATACAAGTTCAGACAGACATTGCTTCTTTAACAGGACAAACACCTTTTTTTACTAACCTATTTACTTCCACACTCTGCTGTGTGTGCACCTTTAAAGTTTGTGTGTGTTTCCATGCTATTAAACAACTATTTTTGTCCTCCTGAGAGTCAATGCTTTTTATTTCCCCTCTATGAATTTAGATTTATGATACTGGGTCAATGGTGTGGTGTATTAATGCTGAAAACCATTAAAATGGGACAGTATGTAAATATATAAACTTTTTTGAGGTAAAATGTGGTAAAACAACTCTAATGTTTTTTGCACTCAAATTGGGTCCAAAACATTTAAGATTAACATCAGTCTCGGCATATGGGAGCTGTAGATCTCAGGAGGAGAATGGAGCGTATATTAAAGGATGCTAAGTAGTAAAACCTGTTAGACTTTAAAATTATAGTTTAAAATAAATGGGACACAAGAAAGTGTATGAAATGGAAGAAACACAATTAAACAATGTGATATTTTTTTGTTTGTTGCTTTTTTCAGGTTAAGACTGAATACAAGTATAATTTTTAACTGAGGGCTGCTTGACATGAGCGAAGCCGATCTCCATTACCAAATGACCTCGGTCTCTGACATTAAGTATATAAAATGATGCAGAGGCCCTAATCCCAACATAATGCTCAGCCATCACTGTAACTAATAAGGACATGTTCATGTAGGCATGCAGTGCACTTACCTGCAGAACCAGGGTGAGTCACAGCCCAGCAGCTATTAGCTCTTGTCACACTGGGATGGACCAGAGTCAAGGCCTCATCTCTCTAACATTAATGAAATATTGATCAGTCTTTTCCTCAGTACTGTGACTGATGATGAAGAGTTCAAAGCTGAAGTACTTGGAAATCAAAGTTTTGGTGACATTGTCTTTTGTATTACAGTTGTCATAAAAATTTGTTACCATGTCATGGTGACACAGGGCCCCAGGGTCTGTGGGTCACTGAAGAAGGACAGCAGTTTGTCACATAGTGACTCTTCACACTCACACTTAATGGGATGTCCAAATCAATAAATGATCTCATCTTTGCTTTTGGACATGAAGGAGATCAGTCAAATCGATTGCTGTGTGGCTGCCTTCTCCTTTTTCACCTGAAGGCCTGTATGGCCACTCCACACCACGCTCACTTTAAAGGAGCAGTTAGACATTTTTGGAAATACACGATGACTTTCTTGCAAACAGTCATATAAGATCAAATCCACTTTGTGACTATACACTGATATGAACAGGTCTGTAATTTTTCCTCAGTTTTGAGCTTTAAAAATCTTTTTCAAAATATTTGCATTCAAGCTTTTTATTTTGTTGATCTAAATGATAAGATGACTGTAAGGTAGTGCTTACTGTCACTGGTTTTGACTAAGACTAACAACTGGACAGCAGGTCCAAAGAGGAAATAATACAGTCAGGGCATGAATTTATTTCTGTGGTTCTCCTCTCTGCTGCTCAGTAAATGGTCAGTGGGATGACAGTCCCTGTGGTGCCCTCTTCTTAAAAGACAGGTCTGCCCCTATGCACCAGCAGCTCCAAGTAATGTTGAAGATGTCAGTGTGAGCTCACTCATACATACAAAGCAGGACATGAAAGCCTTCTGGGGAAAAGGTCTGTTTCTCTCAGTCAATCAGTCAGTGGTGTTTCTACCATTTTTGTTCTTTTGTGTGTCCAGAGGTACTACATGTAACCATGGTTATATTGGTCACATACAAGATCAGCTGGTAGCAGCCTGTAGCATGTCGATGCAAACCAGTGCTAGGCCCACAGGCTGAGGAGAAGGAAGCGAGGACGACGTGCTGGTACTGTGGTATTAGCTAAGGAGAGTTGACATCGACCTGTCCTACCATCCATCATTATGGGGAATCTAAGATCTCCAAGATGGACGAGCTAGCAGTGCTAACCCAGCACCAGAGGGAATACCAGAGGGCAGAGTATGCTATTCACAAAGACATGGCTAAATGAGCTAACACCGCTTACAAACACTGCATGGGAACGATTTCACCTGCTCTAAGCGGAAAGGGTACAGGAGTGCAAGACTGAACAAACGGGTGAAGATTAAGGCCAGCTCAGTCCTGGAGCCTGTGGAGGTGGTGGCTGACAAGAATTATGGCCAAGCTGTCGTCTCTGATGGATAAATAAAGTACATTCTATTCTATTCTATTCTATTCTATTCTATTCTATTCTAAACATGCATTCAGAAAGACGGCAGAATGAGCAAGAGGACCAAGGTGTGTAGTGGCTGGGTTGACTCATTTACTGACATACAAGTTTTCACACTGGCTAATGGAAGAGAGCTCACTTCTCCCTGAGGAGAAGGCCACCTGCTGGCAGAGGCCACCTGCTTACTGAAGTTTTAATGAAACACTTTCCCATTTCTGCAGATTGTTCAACCTTTGGACCTTGAGATCTGTGAAGAAGAGCTGGTTCTTTCTTGCAATGGGAGATCCTAGTTTTTGCTTGCCTTTAGGAAATATATAGTCCCATTTTTCAAGCATGTTTATACAAATAAGATGTTTCCCTAAGTAGGATCCAAATTAGATTCCCCGTGGGTCTGTTTAGGAATTAAAGTTGTCACAGCTCTACAATAAGAGGAAATAGCTGAAAGAGTTATTTAATCAAACACTGTTTACACAGAGGTTCTTTAATGTATAGCAAAAATTTGTTCATTGATGAAAAATAATGAAAGTTAGAAGTTGACACGTCGTGAAAATCTCAAAGAAAATCAAATTTTGATACATCAGGCAATAAGACAGTTCTTATGGTGTCCATCTTAAATCAGCTCAGGCCCAGAAAACTCACTGCCTTATCTGGATTGTTTTAACAATGAATCCGAAGCCATGGCCAAAAACTGTGCTCATAGTCAATGGTTGTTGATAACTGTGCTATTCTCAAGCAAATAAGGTTTAAATGATCTGCAAAACACTAAAAACCTGTTTTAGAACATTTTCCACAGAGTCCTAACATCTTTTGATTTGGGGTTATAGAATATTCCCTGACATTGTCTAGATTAAGACTAATCCTTACTTAGATTGCCTCATGTTGCGGCCTTGGACTTTGACTCTTGGGGGATTAATATTGATTGTTCCCAGCCTCCAGCCTACGGTCAAAACAGGACCCAAATAGACCCGCATTAGCATACAATTCCAGTGAAGTCTTCCCTAGTGTGTCAGTTGTCAGTTTAAAATTGTGTGAGTCTACTGATTTCTTAAGTCAAATAGAAGTGGTAACATGATTTTAATCTGTGTATCTGTCATCTGCCAGTATGTTCCAATCCTACACCTGTTGGCACATATAGTCTGTTATCTGTATCCCCACAAAAGAGAAAACACATGATTTTTTTAAAATGGATACTTTTGCCTTTTGTATGGTCGCCTAATTGCATTTCCGTCTGTACACAGAAAACCTCTTATAACAATTACTCCTCATGTGTGTACACAAACTTGATAATTGGAGGTAAGTTTGACCTCATCTGTCACAGCTAATTTAAATGTATACATTTATACAGTTTATCTTAAAATACCACCTTTTTTCTTGGTATGGTACACATAAATTAATATATGATTCTTTCCCTTCCTATGTTTAAATGCATTTTTCCCTTTCCAGTGACTGAATCACTGATAGATTTTCTGAGGCAAGAGAAGTTCATATATTCAATCCACCCACACAGATCTTGAAATTGAATTCAAAAACTTTTTTCATATCTTCAGATGAGATGTGTGAAATACTATCTTTCCCACATGCAGACCTTAAATCTAATAAGGAAATCCATATTCAGTTTAAAAAAGCAGAGTATTACCAATAAACCTTTGGTCGTCTATTATGAAAATATTTTACTCTGACTAAACATCAGTGCAGAGTAAAAGAGACAGAAGGAAAGCACCTTAAAACTACTTTTCCCTGAATTACAGGATAATGTGACCACAATGACATCACAAGCTTCAGATGAGATAGTTTCAGTATATTGAATCATTTACAAGTTTTTGCTGGAGAGCCACTGGATTACATAGCTGCCCCTGACCTAAATGACATGTCTCCATAAAGAGCTGGTTAAAAAAGGGGACAGCTATGTTTGGAGATAATTAATCTCATCTCTTGGTTTAATGGGGATTGTGGCAATTAGCCAAGATAGGTGTAATTGCACTAGTAATTCCACATAATTAAAAACCTTGACTACACACACTGTTTAATGGAGGTCTAATGTTTCTTGTTTAATGAGACTATTTCTTAAAGAGTCTCCAGAGATGTGGGCATGGGTGGTTGAGTTTCTCTTTAGGGAAGTTAATTTCCTCCATGGAAAAATTTCATTAAATCTTCTGTCCTGGAAATAAGATGTTCCAGTATCAGTGCCACTTACAGCAAAACCAAAGGACCAAAATCAAGGCGAAGTGATAAAAATTGCCTTCAACAAAGCAAAAAATACATAAAAACACAAACACATCTAAGATTTTTTTTTTTTTTTGTAGGTTGAACACCAAGCATTTTAAATGAGACAACCAAGCAACTCAATCTTCACATCACTGCAAGCAAATACAAAATACAACAGACGAATTGGCTATCTTCAGCCCATGTTGATCTTATAATGGGAAACCAATTCTCTTTGTATTGAGCGAGCTTTGAGCGGAGTATGGGGTTAAAAAAGATCATTGAGAGTCCACCAACAAATCCATAAGTCATTTCAATTAATTCTGCATCATGTTTGTGAAACAGTTCCGCTCAGTTCCTGCTGATAACGACAGACGGAGAGAAAATGCATCCCATTAGGCTGCTCAGGACATACCAGCTTCTGATTGACTGCTACGTGGTTAAAAAAAAATGAAACGAGGAGATGAAAAGCCCAGGAGGCCTGGTACTGTGTGATTTTCTCTCAGCCTAAATGGTGAGACTTTTGGGCATTCTCACACTACGATTAACATAAACTGAAATGAAAGGCCGGTCAATCTTTGATACAAACCTAAACCAGTAATGGAGGCATCACTACAAGCCAATGAATCATTTGAGGTCCAGTCCTTTGTGACCCCTTGGTCTAACTGGTTGGCCTAGCATCTCAAAAGAGAATTATAACACATCATTATTGGACATTGTTAGTATTGACTCTGTCCTGCGTTCAAACCAGCCCTCCGTCTTCTCTCTCTTTCCTATCAACACTCCAACATCCTTAAGGCAGCAATGCTATTATTTGTCAGGCATGCCGAGGCAATGAACAGCTTCACTGAATCATTTCAGTGTAATTTTCTAAACTCATTTTTTCAAAGCAAACGTGAGCTGCTTTAAAAATGTATTTGGTCAGCTCCATCCCAAAGAAATAAAATACAACATTAAAGTCTAAATCACAACTCAATCTTGTTGATTGTCCACACACAACATGCTAATACAACAACACACAAGAGAATCAAAAGTTAAAAAAACAATCTGGTCTGCAGAGACAGTAACATTGATGTCAGCTCAGCTGCAGCCTAAAATAATGAATAGCAGCGAGAGGCATCATGGATGATTTTACATTCATTAAACGCTTGATACCACAATGATCCCAGAGGCGTCTGAGCCCACGAAATGGCAACTTAAGCAGTGCTCTCTGCTGCCTCAGTGCTTATTTGCTTTGGGTTTTGGGTGGATTTTGTTTGTTGCTGGTAAGTGCCACAGGGTTTAAGCCAAGAAACACAAGATTGTTTTCACCTGATAGGCAAAGAAGAAGCTGAGGAGGATCAGAGCACAGGTCTAACCATGAATAATAACTGTGCATTCAGTTTCAGGCAAGATGCTTTGTTCTGTGCTTTCTTTGTGTTGGCAGTCCCTGGTATTGAATAATTCAGTCTTTCTGACTGTTGAAGAAATATTACATTTATAGAAAAATATGACACTGGTGGTCTCTATGAGGCTGTGGAAAATGAATGCCACATTAAGAAATTGTGGGAGGACAAACTACATGCATGGAGAATATGATGTAAAATGAAATACAATGTTGAATAGCTCATAAAGTGAAAACCTTGAAAATAAATCACATTTAGACTATGAAATCCATAAGTGCAGAGACAAATTGTTTTCTGCAAATTTGGTTTAACAATAACTTGTCTGATCTTGCAAAGCTACACAAGGAAAGAACTTCGTTGTTACAGTTTCGTTCCAATTTTCTTATTGTAACTGGGATTTGGAGACGAGGAAGAATAAACAACTACAGGAAAGAGTGGTCACTTGCATTATTAACCTTTTCAGTCCTCATCTTTGACTGAAGGATCAGAAAAGAAAAGGAAACTGATCAGCTGTGTTTACAAATGCCACTAACTTTCTCAGTTCACTGACATTGGTTTGAAAACTGTATAATGTTAAAGAAAAATGACTACTCTGGAAATACTATAGCTAAAGTGCAGTCAGAGCAAGTACAACTTTTGCAAAGTAAACTGCAGAAATTGAAATGAACAGTAACAGCTGGAGACTCAAACAGTCTGTTTTGTCTCTAACAATAAATGATGTGTATTTGGAGCAGCATGAATTGAACCAATCACTGTAAATACTCTATTCTTCTCCAGCCAAGTGTGCTGGCACCTGGTGCATTGTAATTTGTACGATATTTTACAAGCTACTACATAATCAAACCTGGTTAATCACAAAAAGAACTCCCATGAATACAACATTTAGGAGCAGAAGAACTGCAACATTACCAGAATGTCCTTCACATTTTGGGGAAATACTGCATGAATAAAATTAACCAGATTTCTGTTGACAGTTCCTCTCTGCTGCCTTCAGATAAAAATGTGCCAAATGACTCTAAATTCACCTCATTTTAAGACCAACACAAAAGTTTAATGTTGTCAAGCAGTGCGTTGTTGAAAAAATTAATGACTTTCATTAAACTATTTCCTCCTGCCGTGTCACTTTAACAGCATGACACAGGATGTGTGTTTGCTGTCCTTTTGTCCTATGCAAAACTGTAGGTCATCCTTTCAGTAAGCACTTCAGCCTGAGGTTAAAAAAAAAAGCTGAAAGATTGTATGTGGCAAGGCAGGGAGGCACTAAGGCCTGGTGTATTATTAACAATACTCTGACCTCATAACGCCACCTGGGGAATTTCACCCCAGGAAATATACAAACACCTCAGTTCCTAAACAAAGGGGCAACACAGGTTCCATTACTGAATTAAGACAGAGATGTGGTTCCAACAGAAAATTTGAATTTATTGAGTTTGACTGGAAGTACCTGTGGAGAGAGGGTTATTAGTTATTGCTATAAAGAAGTGGCTTAGTCAACTTAGAAAAATATAAAAATTTATTACAGTAAACATGCTTTGTTTTATTCTAAAAAAAGACTTCCAATCCAAAGTAATTTTAAATTAGCAAAAATGAAAGGTGGATTGAGGCAGGCCAGCAGAAGGGAGGCAGCCTAACATCAAGGTGTGCGAACCCACAGCTAACGGCAATCACAGCAAACAGGTGCAAACTATTGTATCCCGGTGAGCTCACCACTACAAACAATACAGGGAACCACCTAGAGTGCCTAGCCTCCATCAGTAGCCACTTCACTGTTGGGGCAATAACAAATGGATTAAAGGAAGAGAAATCAGGTGGTTGTTTAAAAGTTGCTTAAAACTAGTACAAACACAGGCAAAACAGCAGCCGATCACATGCCTGAAGTACAGAAAATAAACATTAAAACTTCTTGTAACAATCTAATAAATGTAATTAGCCCATAAGTTATGTTGCCCTACTTGCCAACTAACTGGTTTTACTCATACAATGGCAATAGGACATTACCTAGATGTCAAGTCTTCATGCCAAGAGTAAAAGACCAGCAGGAAAATTGACCCTATATACAAGAAATAAAATAGGTTCTTTAAAATATCCCTGCATCTCAGCAATGAGTTAGCAATATTTAAACAAAACAAACCTTCACTGACCGGACATCAGTTCATCCGGCCAGGGCTGAGAAGCAGACAGGCGGACACACAGACAGGATTATTTCAGGACCAATTAGAGAGTTAATGGCAAATAAATTACTTGGAACCAGTCTGAAATCATTATTGGATGCATAAACTACCTCAGCACAAAAAAAAAAACAGCAAGACAAAAGGCAGCCATGTTGCCACAGGTGCTTTATATAGAGTTGAGCTGATTAAGGGGAGGAGCTGACCAGTTTTCAGGCTGTATTCAAGTTCAACCATGAAATAAAACCAAGACTAGAACCACTGTTCCCACTACATCTATAATGACTTCAAATTTACTGTCAGGGTCTTGTGATGGGTTGACATTGGGTGACAAGGAGGGAAGCAGTCTTTTTACTGTGATGTGAGATACAAGGCTGTTTAGGTAAGAAAAAGCAAAGTCCTACCTGTATGAACACATCCTGGTAGCTGCTGCCTTCGGCATGCAATCGAATGACACGGAGGATACATTATGCAGCACCAACATCATTATGTCTTTCTTCCATGGGTGTGTATGTGGAATATGTATGTATGTTTATTTATATATTCATATTTGCATAGGTACAAATGTATGTATGCATGTATGTATATGGGAGCTGGAAATCAGGTGAAGAGTTTGGGGAAGTGAGAGAGCTGTCGGTATTTGTCTGTTTTTGTTTATGTTTATGTATTGTAGTTTGTACTGTTTTATGTTTTCGTGTCAGGACCTCCTTGAAAACAAGATGTTGCATCTCAAGGGGCTATCCTTCAGTAAATTCACAAGTCCACAAAAAATTCAAAGGCTGTATTCAGAGCAATCTTGTCAACTTGCAGCAGAAAAACAGTGATGGAAATCAATAAATACCAGCAAGAGATGATGAGAAAGTGATATTTAGTCATGAACTTTATCTACAATGTTTATTTCTTAACAGAAACATGAAAAAGAAATCTTATTAAAAGGAAATAAAATAATACCCATCACCATGGTGGGAATATGAGTAAGCAAATATTGTCAATTATAAATGAATGGAAGACACTTTATATGACCCTAATCCATGATGTGTTGCCCTCTGTATGAACCCGCAGCTGTGGTCCACATAATTGGCGTGTTGGTGGCTGTGAGAGGGTGAGAGCAGAGAAATTGTGACAGCTCATTCATGTGGACTAATAGAAATCACATCTTTCACCCTGTTTCCTTGTGAATCAACATCAACAAGGTTGTTGTTTTCCACCTTCTGACTGACCATGAAGCAGTACTGGCCACCGTGAGCTTATAAAAAGCCCCTTCTTAATCAGAAATAGATTTAGGTTTTGAAAAGTTATTTGTGCAACTTCAGCCACAGTCCCTAACATTCCATCCCATTTCCTAGATCCACTCTTTGTTGTATCTGGATGTCACAGATGTTTCTTGGCTCTGAGCAAACAGGAAAGTGGGGAGGGACTGAAGGAGCAATTGAAGATGAAGTGGACCAGATAAAAGCCTTACAAAACTGCAGATATCTAAACAGCCTCAGATAGGCATCCCCTAAAGATCAAGAATAACTCTAACCTTCCTGTGTGCTGACCTCAAACAGAGGATACAGGTAAACCCAACAACCTCAAAATGACCTGGCTGCTGTGGGAGCAATTTATCACTTGATGAATCATGTTGTTGATGTGAGACTGTATCACATCTGCAGTGATCTCTGTGATCGATTCACCTAATAGCTGCCTTGCTGAGGTGCTCCAGGTGAGCACTGGCTGCTGATGTCACAAATTAATCACCTCAGATTGGCTCATTAATTGAGTCTCTGGTGGAGGCTGATAACAATACTCCAAAGAGTATCTTGATTAGTGATCCACATCTATGATGTTTGTTTATTTTAGATAACCAAAAGTGTAAGTGAAGCCAAAAGAAGCACAAACAAGTTTACTGTGTGCTCTCATCCTCAAAAAAGGTTATATTCATTATGACACAAATCAGTGGTTACCAATGATGCATTGTCTTCCTTCAATTTTCCTAATTGACATTGATCAAAATAGTATATGATTTTGGATTATCAAAATATTGTCTAGTTAGTGATGTAAATTGAAAAGGGATGTTAGCCTTTTTTATACAGTTGGGAGCAAAATTATTCAACCCCCCACACACCCTAGGTATATTTGGCTAGGTCAGAGCATTACAATTCCCTGATCACACAAACCTGGAAGCATATGAATACTGTTAATTTATTGCAACCTAAGTCTCCTAACATCTCTTCAGATCTCATGACTTAAAACAGCTTAAAAGTAATATGTTTTGCCTGAAACCCCAACACACCAGGGGGGTTGAATAGTTTTGCTCCCAACTGTATTAGGTAAATGGACTTTAAGAGCTCCAGAAATGTTAGACTATGCCAGGACCAGCAAGTGTTAAAGTTAGTGAGTGTGATGTGTTGCTGTGTGTTGGTTTATTTATCATAAAGGGGTCATGACGACCATCCAGAAAAGCTACTGTTATTTCCGGAATAAAGACTCCATTTCCCATGAGCACTTAGCACCCACTACAGAGAGGTTGCAACTCTTACCAAGGCATGTATTTGTTTTGAAGCAAATGAGTGAAGATCAGATGTTCTTCTTTTAAAAAAATAAAATTTTAAAAAAATCTACTTTTCATCGTTTAAGTCAATTTTTTACTGGATAACAAAGCAACAAAGTAAGTGTTTACAGAAACTGAGAAATAGCATTTAGAAATGACCTACTGTTGCACTGATGATCTCATTTTAAATTGTGAATTATGATCAGGCACATACACTACTCAAAATAAGTTATGGATATTGTTATTTACATGAGTGCTTTTCATATTTGGTCTGAATTTTAATGAAATAAGTAATACTTCCCATTGATATTACTATTGATATAATAGGTGACCTGGAGAGTGCTGCACGCAGTTCTGCCAGGTCCCTTGGGGTTGGGGTACAAGCATCCAGTCTCTGCTTCAGCTGGTCTCAGACGTGCTCTATGGGGTTCAGGTCAGGGGACATTGCTGGCCGTACCATATGAGGCACTCCAACTTCCTGAAGTCGAGCTGTGTCAGTTCTGGCATGATGTGGTGGAGCATTATCCTCCATGAACAGAGAGTTGGGGGTGTGCTAGCAGAATTGGGGGATGATGATGGGTCCTATGATGTCTCTGAGGTAAGAATGTTTAGTGACTGAGCCATCTACAATCACCAAATCTGTTTTGTCCAGAGTGTTGCACCTCCTCCACCAAAGCGAACCCTGGGGACCATGTTGACCTCGGCGTATTGCTCAACTTGCCTTCTCCAGCAGTGCTGACGACCATCATTTCTGTGCAAGGTGACCCGACACTCATCAGTGAACAGGAAGGCAGACCAGTGCTGCATTGTCCAGGTCACATGGTGCTCTGCCCACTACATACGGTCACAGCGGTGTCTTGGTGTCAGTGGAGTCACCTGCAACAGTTGTCTGGCATTCAAGCCAAGTAGTGGAGTCAGTTGTGAATGGTTTGTCTGGAAACCCTAGTACACCTCACTTCTCGTAAACAGCCCTGCAGCTGTGTGGCAGTTGCATGAAGGTGTCTGAGTGCACATGTCCTTAGGTACTGGTCGTCATTGTAGTCCATCACTCGTTGGGCTCCACCCCTGAGTCTGTCACCAACACTGCCAGTAGTTCTGTGTTTTGCTACAAGTCTGCTGATGACACTTACACTTACAGACCTGTAATTTCTTTTTTATTTCAATAAATTTTCAAAATTAAAAAAACAAGAACTTTTTTTCATATTGTCATTATGGGGTATTGTGTGTAGAATTTTAAGGAAGAAAATACATTTATTCCATTTTGGTATGAGGCAGTAATAAAACAAATTGTGGAGCAATTGTATGCTTATTTTGTGTTTATCTTTTCTCCTACTCTTAGCACATAAAAAGCGGGAAGCTAGAGGCTGTAAGATGTTAAACCTAAATACCTCTGATCTGTTCAGGTAACAACCTCATTAGTTTGTCCCCTGCCCATTCCCAGCCTCTTTCAACCCTCAGGCACTGCTGTTTATCACAGGTGGGCCTGTAACTGCTCAGTGGTGTAGTCATGCTCTGAGTGGTTAGGAGAAAACAGTCTAGTTTAGAAGACCGCTCAGTAATGCTTCTCCAGTGTTGAGAAATGTATGTGAATGAGTAAGTGGGCAGGTGCTTGGCACTACACACATACATCAAGTTTACTGTTATGATACAACACAGTTGTGTCACAGACAGAGAGACACAAGGAAACCAGAGACAAAGTTTGAGGGTGCTTGGTTCAAACAAGAAGGTTCATGTGTTCTTGGACAGATGCTGATTTATTTGTGTTCTTATTTTTGCTGTGGTTGTGATTACATTGGTTAAATACATTTTTCTGCTGGTGAAAGATGTAAAGATGAGTGGCAAATAATAGAGTAAGAAAAACACAACCATGTTCGTGGAAGTGTTTGCCATGTTCATTTCCCCCCTTCAATAACTTCACAACCTTTAAGAGATTCATTTAGACATTTTCAACATTCGTTTGAAAAACAGAAACATCTCTGCTCTTCACCCAGAGGACCTACCAAGCTTTGTTCTACACTTAATTCCCATAACAATACCTCATCCAGTACCTGCCCCATACTCAGCTCCCAGACTGATCCCCATTCCTCGCTCGGTTCCCAGGCTGTTGCTGTCCAGAAAGGCAACTCCTACGAAGGATCTATGGTGGGTTTCCAGTCTGCCAAATTGGCAGAGGGTCTCCTGAATGGCCTCACGTGTGTGGCCTGCCACCAGGCAAGCTCTATGGTTAATCCTGGTGTGTCGTAGTGATGTGTCATGCTGAAAAGATGTGGCTTTTGGAGCCAGTGCTTTGTAGTGAATCAGAAGAACCGACTCCCATTGAGTGAGCTCTAGCTTCCAACTTTTTTCCTTTCGTTGCTCAGTTCTGCTCCTGGCAGGACTTTGTTTTAATTGACAGCATAGCAGCCATGCAACCAATCAAATGTGAGGATATAGGATCATACCATTATGTGATAGCAGAGAGGGGGACTCAGTCAGGTAAAGTGCCTATCCCCACTCAGTGAATAAGACAGCAGACAGTGGTGAGGGGAAGAATACGGCGCAAAAACATGTAAATATGAGTGAAACCCACAAAGAAGCAGCATCTGGATCAGCATCTTTTGTTCGTTTATTTCTTTATTTATTTAATTATTTTGTGCAAAAAATGTTTGATATAAACATTAAACAAAAGTAAGAAAGCCTGCTTCTGTAGTAGAACAGATGTATAAAACTAGGCAATTACAAGGCTTCTCATAAAAACACTGTGTGCAAAAGAGTTTATCAATACACAAATCATTTATATTTGCCAGGTTAGGCTAAAATGTGAGGCTAAAAATTATACTAAATAATGAGCTGTTTGGGAGCTGAAAGAGCCAGCTCTCTGAAAAGAGCTGAACTTCCCATCACTAGTGTGTCGGTCTTGTGTTTTCATTTCATTAGTTATCCTCTGTGTTTTGTCTTAGTGATTCTCGTCTTGTTTTCCCTTGTGTTTCTCTCTCTGGGTTGATTGGCCCTCATGTGTTTCACCTGTCTTCATTAGCTTGTTTCTTTATATGCTCTGGGTTTCTTCAGTTCTTTTTCAGTTTGTTGTCATGTTTCATCTGCCTCGTCATTCCCTGCCTTTTGGAGTTTTGGATTTTGTGGGCTTTTTTAGGTTTGCAGGGTTTTTGGATTTTGGATTAATAAACACATTTGAGTTTAAATATGCACTTGGGTCCTCCTCTGCTTGTGTTTCAGCCAGCTCTTTGACAACTGGGGAACACAATGAAGCAGTGACCTGCCATTTGAAACCTACAGCTTGTGAGCAGCAGTCTGGCTGTGAGATTTCAAACTTAGTGTAATTTCTCCAGCTGCTGGCTGCAGCTGGCCAATTTATGAGCGGCATGAATAATGCACCAATACTTGGCTGTGAGCCTCTTTTCTTGCTGTTTGCTATCACAATAAATGAACTTTCCCTGCTGAGGGTGGGGAACAGCTTTTCTTGTGTTGGAGAACCACGTTCGACTTTTTTTCTGCTTGTCCCCCAGCTGCTTAGAGGAGTCAGACATGTTTGAATAACAGGTCACCTTTGGAGGAGAGAGGAGCTCCTGCTGCCTCACACTCTGACACGCTGAATGAGCCGCACTACATAATCCTTTCAGCCATTAATACCTCATAATAATGGACTAAGGACTGGGTGGATTTAACTCACTCAGAAAACTGGACGAAGATAGAATTTTTGGGATGGTTTCCTGCAAATAATTCTGAATTGTATCTAAAATGTTCATTTGATAAGCTTTTGAGGAACATGTTCTACATTGCACATAACATTTGCCATCATGTCTTGGACTAAACTCTTACCTTTTTATTTAGACATGCTAACTAGCTGTAGGACAATATATTGATACAGCAATATATCGTCATCCTGTTCCTGAATGTGAATATTTAAAGTGAATAAACACATCGGATTTCACTGTTAATTGAACTCACTGCTTCACTGTTGCTTCTCTTTCTAACCCTGATAAACACATTGCTCTGATTGGTCCTCCTCACATTCGGGCTGACATGTTCATCTTCTTCCTCTACTGTTTTCATCTTCATGTTATGCTGCTGTCAGAGTACCCAGAACACATGTAATGGGGTGCGCATGCAAAACTATATCTGCATTATGTTTGATGTTGGTCTCATAAACACAAAGCACTCATTTCTCTCTGCTCGCCGCCTAAGGCAGAATAATAACAGGATGCTCCTAGAAACAAAACTTCTTCTCTTTTTTGCCTACACACACTTTCACCACTTCTTCCACAGTCATGTCCTGAAATCTATAGCATAACCCAAAATAACGTTGTCTTCACAAATTAATTTAAAATCAATCTCTAAGATGTTATTAAGAAAACCATGTTCACAATATGATAATTTCTATGAAATAATAGTGGTTATCATTTTATTGTTTTATGCCAACTGCTTATAATAATAATTGTGTTTATCTAGAAATACAGCATGATATCGGCGTTATATAGAAGCCTTTGGCTGACTTTCCTTCAAATTATCAACATCAGCATCAGCCAATGAAAAACCAATACCTGTCGACCACCACTGATTTAAATTTAAAGTCCATGTAAAGCAGAAATAAATTTATGTTATGAGTTTGTCACACTACAGAAACATGTGTCATTGACCATTGAGCCAAATTTGAAATATTAAAACAAATGCTAAGTATATAAAATTAGGTCTCAAAATCATGGAAAAATAAGCACTTGCTGTGGAATGCTGGGGGCGTGTCAGTTAGAGGCACTTAGCCACGTACACATGCTGGAGGGGGGCTGCATCTGCGTACTGTACAAGGATGGTACCTTTAGAAACAATGAAAGCTAGCGCTAGCAGCGTCATCGGACGGACTCAGCCCTACCTGTTTGAGCCATCAGAGCCAAAAACTGACTCTGAATCTCCTCACAGTCTCCATCAGAATGGTTGATTTGTTTCTGCTAATTATGCAATTTAGCACCATGTATTATTGACTAGTAACATTATAGCCTAGCCAGATACAGTTAGGCTATCAATCCACCCATTTCTTCAGAAGCCTATGGGTGTTGTTATGACAGATTGCTACTTCTGCCGGCGTTTATTTGTTTCTGGTTGCCTTGCAACCATATGGCTGACCACCGCCGGTGGCAGCAGGGGTGGAGCTATGCTAATGGATCTGTGATGTAACCCATCTGATATTTCTGACCCACCCATTAAATCCCGAACACAGAAATTTGAAACACAGTCTATAAAGCCCAGCGCCACAATTGAATCCTAAATGGTCAAATGGCTTTAACATGTTTTAAGGAAATAAATTTGTGACCTATTTCATGTGTTTAGAAGGAAATGGCTGATTTTGCTTTACACAGACTTCAAATTTAAATAAAAGAAAGCGTGTTCTGCCACATGGATGAAATGAATAGTATTCTCAACGGTTGGGCCCAAATTCTGAAAATTATCTCAAGCTCCTTACATTATGTGACTGACTTTTTAAAGAAAGTAACAAGGCATCATGAAAGTTTATTATGTGAGGAGACTCATTTACACTACAGCTGCACTCCATATGCTGCTCAGCAGATATTTATTGAAGACAAAGGAAAACACAGATGAGCAAATCTGTAGAAGTATCACACATCTCAACAGACTTATTAAAGGGGCTATTTTTGGCATAAGTTATATTATTTTTCACTCAGCAGGAGAGAGGAGGTCGGTCTGATAAGTGTTTGTGAAACCCATTTGCAGCATATGCAGGAGATGGTTCGTGCAGAGGGAGAACACACAAGTACACACACAGTGAGATAGTTGTAGGAAACACACAAAGCTGTATTAATGTCAGTAGAAAAGATGGAACTGGGAGATTAAGACAGGCATGCAAATGCAGACAAAGCAACAGAGAGGAGTAGAGGAAGAGACAAGGAGATGAGAGGGAAGGAGAGATGTAGAAAGTCAGAAGGTTGATAGAGAAGTGTTGTCCAACAGCTTAATAAAATTATTATCAAGCCAGTACAGGAATCTCTAAACCCGTCAGTTATGTTTTCCTCTTTGACTGTCTGATCTAAGATCATCTACTGACAGATGATCATCTTTTCATGAAAAAAATACACTTATATGACAGTAAAAAATTACAAAAGCTTAAGCCAACACAGATGCAAACAAATACCCCTCGAGTAACTTCTTCCCTGAATGAAAATAATTCATAAGTATGTGTATACCTGCGTGTGCGCTCCAAGGAGCTGTATAGTTGAGATGAGGTCAGGAAAAATGTTTGTGTCGGTCTCTCTTTGTGTGTAATTCTCAAAAGATGTTTTTTCCCAGTTATTCCTCCTCTGCTGTCTGCTCTGATCATTACATAATCATAACTTTATTCACAGTAGCCTGCTCTTGAATGGCTTTTATAACAGAGAGCAAGTTTCTGAGCATCGGCACTCAGCACAGCTCCTCCACAAGGTTAATATCTTATTTGGAAATATTCAAATTCAAACACATTTTTTGACCCAGAGTTTCTACAAACACAGAGAGCAGAGAGTTCAGAATGATATATTTAGTCTGTTCAATAAAAGAACAAAATATAGACCTGATCTTTAAGAGAGGAAAGCTTAAATTACTTCTGCTTTTATCTGACCGTATATAGAAAATAAAATCAACACTAAAATGTTTTGATGTCATTAAAGCATACAGTATGAGAAATATTTAAATGCCCCAGCATTTATTTATTTATTTATTTATTTATTTATTGTGTAATTCATACAAATGCTGATGTTTGACATAAACAAAATTTGGACAAAACAACAATTATGTTATTTGGAAGACACAAAAATAAAATAATATCAAAGTTTGAATCATAATAGATAACTAAATTAATATTTGAGTGGAACAGACAACATTTCTAGGTGTGAGTAAACACAAAAACGTCTGCGGGAAATCTCATATAAGTTGTTTTTTCTTCAAATTGGAAAAGAGTGTGGGTGTTATGTTGAGATAGACAGTGGCTGAATCACCTGTAATTACTTATTTTGTATCACTCAATTGTATTATCATACCTGAACTGCTGCGCCAAAGTGTGAGGTAATACCAGAGAAACCAACCAGCTAGAAAAGAGCCATAAGACTAGTTCACAGTATGAGACATAGAGACTGATCATACCAATCCACCGTTTTTGGAAGAATCTGCATTAAAGTTCCAAGATCTGGTAATATTCAAAACAGCAAAAATTATCTACAAAGCAAAAAATAATCTTTCATGAACACCATCCAAAATTCAAGGACTACACTGAAAAGTATGTGTATTTCAGTTTGCAGGGTTAAACTATAGAATGGCCTAGAAGTTGAGGTGAAATCCAGTAAGAACTTATTCCAATTCAAACATATGATCAGATAAGGAGTATTTGACAGATATAATAAGGAAGAGAAATGAGAAGTTATTTGAAGAGATGTTTTTCTTTTTGTCTTTCAATTTTGTTTTGTTTGCTTTGGGAAAGGGTTGTAAAGAGCAAGTAAAGTGTGGGTTTGTTTTTGTTGTTTTGGTTACTTATTTGTGACAACTGGGGTTGGTTATAGATAAGCTCTTCTTCTTCCATCCCCATTTCAAACAGAGGTGGCTGTAACTATTTGAATTGAACTGAATTGAACCGAATCAAATTGAATCGAATCAAACTGAATTTTGCTGCAGGGCTGAAAGATAAAATCAGTTTAACCTCTATTTAACAGGAAGGATAAAAAAGACAAATCATTATGCACAATGGCAGCAATTCATGGTCTGCAAGCCATCAGTCTCTGGAGTTGGGCTGTGTATCAGCGCAGAGCTTTGGACGTTTCTCAGTGAGCTGTCTTTGGCAGAGGTTTTAACACCCAGACAGGCACAGAGACTGTGAGATGAAAGACCATGACTCAAAGTGAAAACAGCACAGGCTTATAGGGTTGTGTGCCAGTGGAGCATGCTCAAATATATTCCCTGACTTCTTATTAGTGTTGGGTGTATCTGTTTATGTGTAATGCCTCCTGGCTCCATTAGCATGGTGTGTTAGCAGTGTAACCCTGTGTCCACGAGGCTCTGATCAAAGCAGCCAACAGCCTTCCTCATTAAAGAGCTACAAACTGATCCTGGATCTGTGATTAAAACAGCTATTCACACTAAAGCAAGCTGTCCTGATCAAGGCTGTGTCTTTGTCATGAAATAAAAACACCTTTACATTGAAAACTGAAGCAGACGTCCTCGGGATGTCTGATGTAGCATCAAAGACAAACAGAGCAGAGACTTCTTTTCAATCAGTCCATGGATGTTTACTTGCTGCGTCTCCTGAGGCATGTGAAGTTGAATCTGAATGACACCTGGGGATGCTGGTTGTCTCCAGCTCACTGTGAGGAGGCTGCTAGATGAAGTCAGAGAGGAGACGGGTGGATTAGCCTTTAGAAACTTTCACTTTGGGGGTCTGATGATGTTTTTGGGTTCACCTGCTGAGGGGACAAGTTTAAATTGACGGGCAGTCAGAGAGACTGATGACACAGAACACACTGCTGGAAAGGTACACTTCAAACACACAGGAGAGCCAATTAACCCTGTTTAAATAAGGACACACACTTTCATGGACTGCATGGTGATGCAATGGTTAGCGCTACCTCCTCAAAGCAAGAAGGTTACCAGTTTGAATCCTGGTTTCCTGGTGTGCCTCTCTGTGTGGAGTTTGACAACACAGCTGTCAACTGTGCCTGGCCAGATTCTGTTTGCAATGGGCCTATACACACATTGCCTGTCACGATCAGGTAAGGCCCATTTAGAGCCCCACTCTTGGTAAATATCACAATTGAAGCCTTCTGTGCTATCATGTCCATGTACAACATTATAGGCCTGATTACAAAGATATATCGTTCATCTATACTTTGCCTGTGATCTCAATCATGCATATCAACAAACTTGGTACTAAAGAACCTGGTGAAATTATATAAAATAAACAGCTAGACCTAACTTTATATTACTCAATTGGCAGCTATTTATCACCTGCTTCTGTAGAAATAGCAGGCCATAATTACACAGTGATGTTGGGAAAATTTTCTGTACTTTTTTTGGTTTATTGTGTTTTTAATTCGAAATAAATTGTTTGCTAATTGTCACCTATTAACCTTGAAATTTGAAGGGAATTTCAATGAAACTGAACAAAACAGTTATTTACCATTAATGACTTGCTCACAATTGAATTTGGACATTATTTTAAAGATGTTACATGCTAACTTGCACCCATTTGTCATGGAATTTGGGAGTAATTTTAAAGAAATTAAAAAGTTTGTCTTATTATTACCTAATTGTGAGGAAATTTGTGGACAAGTAAAGTGTTGCCATGAACCTATACAGCTGGGGTCGTACCACACACTCTTTCTTTCTCCCTGGGTATCTGTTTCTTTCTGCCTGCAGAGAAAGGAATAAATCCCTTTATAGCATCCTCACATGGGAATTAAACCATTTCTCACCACAACTTTCCAAAAAGGTTACATTGGGTCTCTCCCACCCCTGCTGTCCCACAGATCAGTACCTTTCTTTCTGGCTGCTTCTCTCCTGTCATGCTTCAGTTGATGAAATTTTAAACACTCCTTTGTAAGGTCTTGGAGGCCTTACAACTTGCCTCCTCTGACTGAGTCTTCACTTTCATGGCCTAATGTTCTATTGAAAGGTATAATACAACTTGATGGAAAGTAAAAATCAGGACATATAAGGAGAAAGACCGTGTTAGGAGAAGGATAAAGGCACTGGCAACACTGACCACTCTATAACTTCCTTCAAGAAATAGAAAAAGGAACAGAAATCAGGATTAGATGATGGTGAATACATATGCCTGAATGAAAGCACAAGATTATCGGGATGTTAACACAACAATAACAAATGTAACAGAAAACAACACATGTACAGTGGAGCTCTGTACAGATGCAGACAGCGGCTACCTGCTGCAATCTAAAAGTTTGTTTTCGTTTGAAAGCCTAGGAAACATGATCTGTGCATCTCTTCTCATTTAGACTTACTCGCCAAACAGCTCAAAACCTCTTGTAAAAAAAATGTTGTTAACTCAACAGTCTTCATACAAAATTAACTTGCAATGAAGCTCAAAGGATGCATAAACTTGTTCTAAATAAATAAAACAAAACCATCTCTGATTGTCATATCATTAGACCGCTATGAATAATTTATTATCGAGTTTGCAACAGGATAAACAGGAATAACTCTGACTACAATTTAGAAGCCTCCAGAGCTCATTTTCTCATTCCTAAAAGTCAGTCAGTCAGTGGTAAGAAGAGCAGAAACAGAAATGAGCCTGCTCACTCCTCTGAGTGCTGATTTAGACTTCCTGCCTGGCTCAGAGTAAAGATGCATCAGACTAGCTTTGCAATGGCTTTGACTGAAGATATAATTGTGATTGTGGGTGGATTTTATGGTTAGTAAAGACCAGAGAATGTGTATTTCCAGAAGGTGGCGCTATTGAGTAGCAGAGAATTGGGCATATGGATGTGTTTGATGGTCAACTTTGATCATGTCTGTAAAATTTGAAGCAGATTGGTCCTTATATGAGGGAACTACAATGACTTCCTTATTCATGGTGGGACATCAGAGTTTGACACGTTTTCATGGACAAACCATTTAACTACAAGACATGTCCTTATCAGTGATGCTTTATGAAGACCTGAAAAACATTACTGAGCAGAATTGAAAACTATTTAAAAAAAAAAAAAAGGGGGGGGGGGATCACAGAGTAAAACACATGACTTCCTGTCGAGACTGGGGGACGGTGTACTTTAAGGTGAAACAAGGCATATAGATGCATTCGGGCTGTTAGGTTAGGTTAGATTAGCTTGAATTTATTTGAAGATTAGAATAATCAGTTAAAAACAACAACAAAAAAGAGATAAAGTAACAGCAAAAAAATCAGCAACAAAATAAAAAAAATATTAATGTTCAAAAGGAGTGGGAGGAAGTCAAGACTTATAAGCTCCCACCCCTAATATTCAAACTAACTTCCTTCAAAATATTGCTATACCCTCATATTAATTTATACTATAAACTAGGTATGAGTAAATAAACATCTTGTTTGAGCAAAAAGAGACTTCTGAATTCTCAAAGATCACATTTTAAATTGAAGTGTGAATCAATTGAACATGAATTTATAATCTTTAACAAGGAAAATGAGCACTAAACATCTTTATAGAGCTCCTCAGTGTTCTGACTGAATATCAGATAGAAAGTCTCTCTCTCCAAAAGCACATAATCTTTAGCCTGTTTGTGCGTCCACTGTTAAGAATAATCATGCTTTACACCTGACACGATTCTGACTCTTGCTTCTCACAGATGTGTGTGGGAAAAAAATAAATAAATGAATAAATAAATAAATAAATAAATGAATGAATAAATAAAAGTCTGGGTTAGTTGGAAACAAGCCCTATGACTTTTCTGACAAGTTGTACAAACAGGATGAGCGACCCATTAACTTTTAGATTGCCAGGCTACCGGACAAGAAACTGACCCCATGTCACAAATGGTTTTCTTCAGCCTGAGAACCAAGCATTTTCTTTCAACAGTTTGGAGTTCAGCTGCACTGCTCTGTGTGTGGGTTATTTCTCACTTGCCGTGGCAGCTTTCCAGGGCTCAACACCAAGCAGAGGAGGCATTTGGGAGTTCTTGGTGAGGATAAAGTAGGTTAAAGTTTCCAGAGCTGATAGCTGAGATCAGTTTCTGTGAGTCTTAGAGAAGTTTCATGTTAACTAACAGAGGATTACTGACAAACAACACATAAAACTATTTCTTCTGAGCTGTGTATGTTGAATGCTTTTGATGCATCACTGGCTCTTAAATGAAGCTGCTTAGAGACTGAAAAATCAAATGTGTATCCATTACTAAGCAAATACTCCATCTACCCCTGTACAACGACCCTGTGTGGCAGCATTTTGGGGAAATATCAAATTAGCCTGCTTGATTTGGAGGACTGTTGTGAGAGGCTTTAGAGATCAAATTGAGCAGCTGCGTAATGAGCAGCCCGCTATAACATATTCAGTAATGTTGTTTTGGTTGCTTTGGTTCATCTCACTCTGAAGTGCAGGAAGGGGAAGCTTTTCTGCTGAAACTCAAACCTCAGCCCAAGAGGATAAATAAAGAATGGGAAATGAGAATTATAAAAACCAACAATACATATTTATGTCACTAGAAGTTTATTGTATTCCACAAATAAAGTGTCCCATTTGTAAAAATCTGAAGAGAAGGCCTTAGGATGAACTATCACTTCTGCTACACCTACGGTATTAAGTGGAGGAAGAGGCAGCCATTTGTGAAGATAACAACAAGCCCGAATTAGCTCTTTTCAGCCACTAGAGAATTAAAACTGACAGATTTGATATTTTGTAGGTTTTTTGCTTTTTTATGCTTTTCAAAGCAAACATTTTTATACATTGTCACAACCCTTGTTGAAGCCATAACAAGAGATGAGGAGACGTACAGTTTACTGTAATAATGAAATAAATGTATTTACAAAATAGGAATTCAAAAGATTAACAACTCAAAGAAACAGCAGCTAAACTAACACAAGGCGTATTTAAACAAAACATGGTGCAACTGAGGATCAGATCTGAGCTGAGCAGAGGGTGCAGAGCAATGAGGCCTTCTCTCTGGAGCGTCACACGAAGTGACGTGTTTTGGTGATGACGGCATCATCTGATCACCGGTGGATCATCTGTCAGTCAGCTCTAACAGCTGTTTGTGTGTTTGCACATGTGCGCTGTAATAACTCTAATAAAATAAAAAAAAAAAACAGTAACAGAGCTTTGTCTGTGTTTTTAACCTGTTTAACATACACTTTCACATGAAGAAAACCTGACCTCTGTTTATTCTGTCCTGTTTAGAAGCACATGGAGCACTTTACCAGTAAAACGCATCATTATTAAATTATTTATCAATTATTCATCCTTTATCTAGAGCGTATCTTATCATGAACCCTGAAAGTTATTAATATAACCTAGTTTATGATGTCTCAGGAACACTGGATATTAGTTATTTATTTACATCTCAGGGAAAATGGAAATGGTGCTACTCTTTACAAACCCTATGATCATGAATGAAACATGTAACAAGTGTTTTTATTCTGACAGATTTTTCTCTTGGACTCAAATGCTCCTCATAAAAGAAAAGAATCAACAAGAAAATGAACGATTTTCTGTCTTTTTTTATTGCACTACATGAATTATTCTTTTGTTAGATGATGAATCTGACCTAAACAGTGATCCTCTGTTTTATTGATTTCATGATGGTTGTGTTCAGTAATTTGTGCTTTAAACTCACTTCAAACACTTTTTTTAATCCCTGCTTTATGACCTGTTTTCAGAACTATCCTCAGTGACTGTTTTCAGCTCTGTCTTTTAACTATCATTAAACTCTGGTGATGATCCAATCAGTGAGTGATATCCCATATGGGGGCATATCTGTCAGTGAAAAGACTTACATGAAGCCTGCTCACAAGTCTCCTTGCTCCTCCAATCAGTCTCCTCTGTCCTCTCTCCTCCAAGCAAAATAATGCTTTGGGACGTCCTTCAATATGGCAGCTCAGAAAGTACTTCCAGTGCCACAAAGGAGAGAAGAGCGAGTGCAGTTTAACGCTTTGGGGACACACAACACCACAGCAGGCCCGAGAGGCAGGAGGCCATCAAACCCTCCTCATAAAAACGGGGTTCCAACCCCAGAACCACAAAAATTCCTCAAACTGAATTTCCTGTGTGCAATCAAAATTTTTGTTTTTGTTTTGGTCAACATATGACATTATATTATTTACAAAACTTACCGACAGTCACTTTACCCTTTTACAACAAGAAAAGTATCCTAATGCTTAATGCCGATACGTCCTCCTTCACCTGTAGCCTGTATCCCCCCCGCCCCCCACCTTAGCTACCTGGTACCTTGGAGTAAGTTAAGTGGGGACAGGGAAAAGAAGCAAGTGATTAAGAGATAATGAGACAGCATGGGAAAATCCTGTGGCTGTTTTACTTTAAAAGCGATCTGGACTCACACTGACAAATGGCACCCTACAAGACAAACTTTTAAAACTTAAATATCTCACTAAGAACGGTGAAACATTCACCGTTTGTGCATCAGAGAACTACAAAAAAACAAAAACAAAAAACAAATGGAGATCAGTTTGTGTACATTTGTTTGTGAAGACATGTCTTGTCTCATATGGATTAACAGGCTAAGGATCCTTGCATGATTAAGAGGATACTTCAGACAAATTCAATACCTATCCTCATTACTCCTCACCTGATCTGCACTCTCAGACACAAACACAGGGAGCTGCTGGATGAAGACACCAGTGATCCAAAAACACACTAACAGGTTGGCAGACTGCCACATGTGTGTCTCAGGTCTGCTATTCAGCAGCAGGCTCCTGAGAGCAGACATTACAATGAGCTGCTGGACCAACAGGTGATTCGTGTTTGTAAGCAGCAGGTGAGCAGCGAGGAGCAGGTGATAGTGTTTAGCCTGTCTCACTCCTACTTATTCCCACCTTTTACAGTGTCTCTGTTTTATCTGCTTGGATTGATAAGTTTTTCCACAGACTCTCTCCTGAAGTACACATTCATAGACTGCTATCTTTTCCTGTTTCTGCTCTGAGTGACAATAAACCTCCACTCACTTTTTTGAGCTTCCATTTTTGTGTAAAACTCATAAAAATGATTTTTTTCACAGGAAGAGGGATAGAAGTTAAAAAAAAAAAAAAGTATAATTAAAGTGGGTTCAAATGAGGCTGATCAAACAGAGCAGTAAACATTGGCTCGGAAACACTGTGGACACACAGCTCAGACTGAGTGCACAGCTTGAAGCTCAGCGGCCCGTTTTCTACAAAGAGATCTTTATGTACATATTCCTCTGCCCAGAGTAAGGTCAGGTCTGTTTGTGTTTGACCAACTTCAGCAGTTCATATTTCATGTTAATGCAGGTCTTTATTACCACCGAGTGCATATGTGCAGGTTGTTCTTAACACTTTCCACTTGTCTGCACACGTCAGTAAGAGTCCAAATCTGGATGATGAGGCGGCTGTGCAGCTCTGACCCTGAAGCCCTGAACACACTCACCAAATAACAAAAACCGTAACAACGACCTGTCAGAACACAACGACACAGGAGAGAAGCACTGCTGACGTGGTTGTGTGTGTGTGTGTGTGTGTGTTTCAAGCCTCACAAGGACAACTGTCAGTCAGAAGTTTGATGAGAGTTTGGTGGAGGGGTGAAGGGATGGAAGGATGGAGCTTGTTGGGGAAGGAGGGATGACAAAGTCTTGACAGCTCTTGTTTTTTCTCTGACAGACTTTAAACCCATGGCAGTTTGGGTTGAAAATGGTTCCCTCTCCTGATTCTTACTGACCTTTAGTAATATTTTCTAACTTATTAGGAAGCAACAGCTTAGAAAAAGTAAAAATGTGACCAAGGGCATTGAGTCTTACTTGTATTCAGAATCTGATGTCATCACTGTAAAAAAAAAAAAACAGTGAGATCTGCACTTACTTCTTATGACAGGAATACACCAGATGCATCTCTGGTCTGTGTGCGCTCCATTGGGTATTGACTGTGTACTTTAACTCACACCGGCTGCATATTCAGTCCAGCACCGTGCAGGACTAACAGACAGCTGGAGTCACAAGAATGGGGAGTTCCTGCGCTTCTCAATCCATTAATGAGTCCCTCTTCATTCATATTTGGCTGCAAAATCTCAAACATGTTGACTCCTGGCTGTGCTCATTATGTTGGTTTGTTATTAGTCAAGCTAAATAAGATCTGGTTTTGATATGGTTTGTTTTATGTAATATTTTCATGGAATGATCTGTAAAGGTGAATTGTGTCAGAGGGCCACACCAACAATAACATGATCTTAATTCTGCTCAGTATAACATTTTTTTTCCTTTCGAGAATGCACTGACTTACATTTTGATTAGCTGCTACTGGTAACCAGAAGAATAAGGATATTCTGTAAATATGTATATAAATATGTGAAATGGTGGTGTAGGTCAAATAGGAAAATAGTAATTTAAAAGTAATCAATAAAAACAATAAATTAAAGTTAAAAAAAAAAGACAAATTGGTCTTGTTAATCTCAAACAGTGAAAAATTTTAAAACAACTTTGTAAAAAAAAGATAAAAATAAAATAACTTGAGTGGGGTTTTTTCACTTCGTTTTCAGTGAGAAAAATCTAGTCTGGTAAGCACATTAAAATCTGGATGAATTTCTAAGGTGGTTGTGCAAATGTCAAGCTTTTCAAGATAAACGCAACACAGGTGTATTGCGTGCACAACATATTTTTTTTTTCCATTTTCTATATTCTAATTTATGATTGACCTCATGCGGGCCAGGCAGAGACGCCCAAAGGGCTGGATGTGGCCCGCGGGCTGCATTTTGCCCATGTCTGGTCTAGAGTGAGTCATAGACAGAAATGACTCTGGTCATATTTTAAAATAAAACATCATTCAGACGTAGATAATAAATCAAACGGAAATAATGGAAGTTATTTATTCTTTCTATGCAGCCCAGTACCAAATGACCCACAGACTGGTACCAGTCCACAGCCGGGGGGTTGGGGACCTCTGGTATAACACATGGCTGTAGTCTCAATAAAGTCACCCGTCTGTTTCTGATATAATGTAATGAAACCAATCATCATAAAGGGCCATATTAAAAATGCTGACTCAAGAGGCAGGCTGTGTACTGTTAGTGAAATTACAGTTTTTTTGACTTGAATAGAAACCTAGCTGATCTGGTGCCATGACGCAGTGGAGCCAGATGCATGTGGTGTATTTTGGCTGTCACTCTGTCGGCTCTCTGGCCCCAGCTGTCCCTGCTTTAATTATTCCTCACCAATTTTATTATGTGGCTAGCACCTCATTCTTTCTATATCTCCCTCTTTCCCAACTCAGGACTGCTATTTGTCTACACACTTCTCCTTCACTACATTTTGCTCTTTGACCTTGCCTTGTGTACCCTTCTTTAACCTGATTTTTTTTTCTTTTTTAATACCTTTCAATATCTTTCACGAGAGAATGTTATGCACATGTCCTCCCTGCACTCAGGGTCTTTTATATGTTTTTTATATTTTTATTTATTTACTTACTTACTTATTTATTTTTCAAAACAAATATCAGCTACAAATGCATTCCTGATCACAAACACCACTTGCTAACTATAAATATACATCTTGGGTTTCAGATGTATTTGTGAATTTGCTGATCTGATTTTTTCATTATTTTTATGAATTCTTTTTTTGTTTTGTTCCGAAGAATTTGCTCTTTCCTTCAAACATTTCGTTTTCAATGTCCACGACCCAATTATCTGCACTTCGAAAAAAAAAAAAAAAAAAAACCTCAACAGCAGTGCATCTCTGTAGAACTAGCATCCCTGGTGCAGGATGATCCACAGATATCACTGTGAGAAGTTTATGGTGGAATACTTTCTACCAAAGGATTATTCCCAGTAGATATTGTTCAGGGTTTGTGCTGCAGATTCCTGCAGGGTAACTGGGACAGTGTCACTGGAAAGAAATGTTCCTCATGAATTTTTGAAATTATGTTTCAGTGCTGGAAATCCCGCACTAAGAATTTCATTCCTCATTCTGAATAAACAAGAATGATACCTCAAAACCAGAGCAAACTAAAACAAAGGTATCTGTAAAGTAAGACACTAGTAAAATGAATTAATGGTTACCTGAAGTTTAGGTATATGACGCATTAACTTCAGTCTGTAAAGTCCCATACATCATGCAAAGTCCAACCATACACAATGTGGAGAACCAACCTTCACCACTGACACAGTGATAGAGCTCTGTTTGCTGATGAGGAGGAAGCAGCTTTCCAGCTTTGCAGAAGGTTAAAGGGCAGAGACCGATGGATGTTTCTGTAGAAGCTGCTTGCTTTATGTTTGAGGAAGTTTGGGAAAAGAGAGAGTCCAGTTTTCTTTTAAAGCTCAGTTGACCTCTCAACTATCCTTCCTTCCTTTCTTCCTTCCTTCCTTCCTTCCTCCAGCCATGTCTCTCTCCCTCCTCTGAAGCTCCAGCTGACAGTCCTCACTTGTTAAAAAGTAAGGTGAATGGATCATGAACTCTGGCCCCAGCACTATCAGACTGTTGGCCCCCATGTCCTTCACTCTAGTTTTACTGACCCTGTGTTACATCTGTGAGTAGATAAAGGTGTGATTGGACAAGCTACAAGAATATCAAAACCTCAAATTCTCTTAAGAAAAGCTGAACCACTCTACCTCTCTCCCCACCTTACGAACTTGTACTGGTTCCCTTTATTCCTCTTAAAACATAAGCTATGGGTTATTGCACAAGTACTAATCTAAGTTATGGGTATTGCACAGAGGACAGTGGCAATAACCAGTGTCCTCTGTGGGTTCCCAAACAATTAATGTCATTTTATGGCAAAAAAAACATATTCCACAGTGAACTCTCAATTAATTGCAAATTGATACTTTTTTAATTTCTTCTGAATGCATCCTAAAAGGATATTCTTTGGATATTTTTGTCAACATTTGGACATCTCATGTTTTAAGTAGATCAACAAGAAACATTTAGAATTTTAAAGGTACACTGGTTCAGTACATTTTCCATCACTCAAAAATCCTCCCCTGGATCCTTTAAACTCAAAGACAGTAATCTCACACAATACAAAGTAATTATGTCCAACATCACATGGGGGAAATAAAGGACATCCTGGGTCCTTGTGGAGAGGCCTGGACAAAGAGGGTCTCTGCATCAGCTGTGTGCATGGTGTGTAAGAGGTATTTGAGTTTCAGTGTAATCAGGGTGCAACTCGGTTCACTTCAAGATTAAATGCAAATAAAATTGGTCTAGATGAGATTAAAAAATGCACGACTTTGAAGGTAAACATACTGTTTTAAAGGCTTCAAACATGATGAACAGAGCAGCTACAATCCTGCTGTAAGACAGCGTTTCATTTAACTGAGTGAACCTGAGGGAACTTGCTGCATACTGAAACTCTTACCTACTGAAACCCCCACAGCTGCTGTTTGCTCTCTCTCTCTCTCTCTCTCTCTCTCTCTCTCTCTCTCTCTCTCTCTCCCTCTGTGTGTGTGTGTGTGTGTGTGTGTGTGTGTGTGTGTGTGTGTGTGTGTGTGTGTGTGTAAGAGAGATAGAAAAGCAGTAAGTGGAGTTAAACTAGTGTTTCTCTTCATCATCACAGCTCATTTGTCTGAGTGCTATTCCACTTGGCTGGGCTGAATAAACAGTTTGCTCTGGTTCCATCCTCCTCTGAGCCGAATGTCACATGAGGAGAGAAGCAAATTATACAATAATTTCTTTACACACACACACACACACACACACACACACACACACACACACACCACAAATATGTAAAAATGTGAAGCTGTTGGTATGCACATTGGCCCATTTATTGTCCCGTTTTCTTTCCACTTAATTAATAAAATTCTTCTCATTTAGTCCATTATTGCTTTTGCTATGAATGATTGTAAATGGAGCACCAAGACTCAAAGTATGAGACACTGGTTTAACAGATTTTAAAAAGGTATAAAACTCTCTGATGAAGTTAAAAAATGTGCTGAGAGAGTGAACAAATTCAATCTGTCTTTTGCAAAAAGACTGAAGATAATGCAGTCTTGCATGTGCCGTACACACACACACTTTACACTGCCCATAAAAACAGTTTATCAGTTTCCAGATTGACTGCACTCAGCAGAAATGCTTCACAGACGGATGGTTTTCCCTCTTTTCTGCTTGACAGACTTATCAGCTGAGCTCAGGTGGTGCCCATCGGCACACAAATGTGAACATTTAAAAATACACTCACAAACACACACACATTCACATTCTTCGACACTGCTTACATAAGTAGACACACACTCATTGAATAACTTGATGAATAGCTGTTCCTCTCTGATCCTTCTGCGCCCTGTTCCCCTTCTCTCTGACCACATCCCAACCTCTCCTTCTGTTCTCCATGTCTGTTCATTTTTTCAACCTTGTGTCAAAACAGTCCCCAACCTGCCTTCCTAAAGGTGAGGCTTGAGGATGCTGTCAACATTTATCAAACACTGAAAATAGTTTGTGATGGAGACTGCTTAACTAAAGCTCTGAAATTAAAGGGAAACTACTGAAAAGATGAGAAACAGGATGGTGCTGAGTGAATACAATGCAGAAAATCCCTTTTCTCGAGAGACTGATCTTATTAAGACCTTATTTCCATGAATTAAAAGCAGTTAAAGATATGATGTATACCTGATGGAATTGGACCAATGTTTGTTTACTATTAAATAAACTAATGGGGCAACAGTGTTGGCCTGTAAACATGAGGAGCCATTTGTTAGGTAATTATCTTTAAACCAAGCAGAAAATAACTTGTGCAGAATTGTAAGGTTCTCTAAGGCTCATAACACCATGCAGACACTATAATTAGTCGACTCTTTACAGGAAGAGAGAGAGAGGAGTCTTGGACAACCTGTAGGGAAAATCTAACAGCCTGAGGCAATTTGCAGGCGCCGTCAAACTGCCATGACTGATTCTGTGATTTTACAACATTCATAAACACTTTTTTTTATCAGCTTGGACAACAGCATCAGCTGAATATTAAATTGGTGACTCATGACTGAGAAATTAAGAACAGACCTGACTGTGCTTTGAAATCCTGGGAGAAGATGTTCACATGCTGGTGTGCTGAGCAGGGTCTGGATTCAGTAGCCCATAGAACTTCACGCTGCTTTGGTCATCAGAAGCTACTTCTCATCGGCTCTGCAGCAACATCACCTACTCCGGTGTGACGATGTGGTATCATTAATGACGTACTAGTAGTGGTAAGAAATAAACGGTGGTTGTGTCCGAAATCACTCCCTCACTCCCTACTCCCTATTCACTATATAGTGAATTAGATGTAGTTGAGTATATAGTCCACTAACTCAGCAAAATTAAAACAACATTTTGAACACTACTTACTACTCAGAGCTGACCATACTGACCCTGTGAGCTAAATTAAAGCTATATGTGGGCCACTTTCAGCCAGGTGGTGCCCTTCAAGTGACACAGAGGGAAAAATGTGCTGAAAATCAGAGAGCACATGAGAGAGTCTTGCTCTTTTTTGTAAAAGAAGACCTGTGAACAACACCTGAATTTCTTCCCCCTCTTCTTAGCTTTAAAAAGAACTCATTCAAATATTCTGGTCTCCTCTACAGTCCAGATCAAGTGGGCTGAGGACTTACCTGAGAGTGCATCCGTTGTAGGTGTAGTGCATGCTGGGATAGATATCACTGACCTTGAAAAGGAATAAGCGTGAATGGAAAATTCATCATGTGTGTACTCCTTCAGAAAAGAACAGAAGAGTTCAAAGTCAACAGGTCCCCAGATCAAGTTGTAACAGAATAATGTACAGACTGAGCCACAGCTGAGAGCCATGCTCAATGTTCTCACTGGTAGCAGAGCAAATCACACCCAGATCAACTCTCAGACTCACATGTATTAAAGACATCTCTGTGGAAAATACAGAAATGATAAAAGCATCCTCCTGCAACATCTGCAAATCTCTGCTCCACACAAACCCACATCTGTTTTAGTTTCTCTGTTGCTTGCCTTTTGCCTCTTTAAAATGACATTAAAACTAGCTCAGAGAGACAGCATCTGGTCTCTGCAAAACAGCAAGGCATGCTCCCACATGTATATCAAGAAAAACACACCCACGTAAATATTTCAAATCTGAAAGCAGAAAGAGACAGATGGATGACCCTAAGAGAAAAAGCCTGTATGATTGTACTCTTTTAAATCATGTGATGTTGAAGGTCAAAGTTGTTGCATTCAGTCTTGTTGATTTAGCTCTAAATCATGTTGAAGAGATAAAGTATTTCTGTTTGTGTATTCAGTATGTTGGGATGATGCCTGGTGGGGTTTTTTCTCTGTATTTTAAGCTCCCATCCCTCTATTACGTCCTCTCTCTCTCTCTCTCTCTCTCTCTCTTTCTCTCTCTCCACCTTTAAATGAATTTTTTTTAAATCCATCTCTATTCTAACTTCTTCACTCTTCTGCTCCTATTCCACTCTCTGCCTTCCTCTGCACCTACATTCCCGCTCCTCACTCTTCCTCCCACACATGCATATTTATTAGGATGAAAATGAGGTAGAGTTGGAAACTTGCTGCTAATTTACAAATCCAAATCATAAGACTGCAGATAAAATGTTTCCTGCAATGTTGCAGCCACTGAAACTACTCAGGATTAGACGATTATGAAAAAATTAATGGCCTTATTTATATCGCGAATAAGTGTTTCAAAAGTCACGTCTTCACATGACTTTTTTTTTCTTAATTTAGGTAAACATATAAACTACTTCTTATATACAAGCAGCTCTTAACTAACAAATACTTTATTAATCCCAGGGGGAAATTTGGTATTACTGTTGCTATTCACATGGTGCAGCAGTTGGGGTTAAGATGGAATAGGGTAATAAAATTGAATTTGTTTGTTTTTTGCATGTCTATATTTGATGTTTATTTGAATTTTATTCTGTAAAGCGTCTTTGAGTTTTTGAAAAGCGCTATATAAATAAAATGTATTATTATCATTATTATTAAAATAAGTGATAAGATACGCAATAAAATAAGAAATAAGCAAGAAATAAGCAATAAGAACTAAACAAGATAGAAGAAACTATTTACAGTATGAGTATTATGAGTGAACTTGTTTATTCCAGAAACACAAACCCAGTTTGTTTTTGCAGTAGATATACAGTACTAGCATTAGCAGATGGTTTACTCCTGCTAAGTCTTAATCCTTCAAGAGGAAATTATTTTACCATTATGCTGATTACATTCTACTGCAGGATAGGTCAAGATTTCCCTTCATATCTCTTGGACTGCGTTTGCTTCCTTAAAACTCAGTCTTTTTTATTGTTTTTTATGCTAGGTGCAGTTAGCAGATATGCTCAGTACAGCACACAGCCTTCTGTTGAACAGCAGGCTGAGTTCTCCAGAGAAAGACAGGGCAATTATACAAGGAAACAATACACACCAATGACAGCACCGGGCAGTCGGTGCATCAGACGCACTGACTGCCCAGTGATCGTGGCGCTGGGGGAACCTTCCTTGTTGGTCTGACTCTTGGGGTGTCTCTGCCTGGGCTCTCTGTCTCCCAGCAGGCTGTGTTGTATTCCTCTGTATTATTTACTCTGGCATTCTCTTGAGAACTTAGCCCTCTATTCAACATTGACACCAGGCAATGGGCTGGAAACCGATAAAGCTGCGTACATAGAGACAAAAACTGAATCAAAGAAAATAATGGAGCTACCTCAGTGCCACTGCTTTGATATTTTGCCTAAAACAACATAAAAATAGATACATTTTACCTGATTTCATCCAGTCCTGTCTATTCCACTGCTATGCAATTAAAACAATGCTTACTTGCGGCGCATATGCAGTGTGAAGAACCAATGTTTTCCAGTTGATGCATAATGCCTGTTGCCTTGTGACATAATTTTGACAGATATGTCCCAGTTGTCAGGATCGTATTCCTAATGAAGGAAGTAAAATTGCAAAAATGTAATCTGTGTTTGTTATTTTTCCACCAAAATAGGATGGCTGCGTATTAGCTGCAACATGCCGGACCAGCCACGCAGCAGGACTGCAGCAGGACCGCAACAGAACGGATCCAATGTAAGTTGACAAATTGACAAATAGAATGGAAACCTATCTGATCGGGGCTGTGAAGGAGCGGAGACGGACTGCAGACGCAGCCGGTGTATTTCAGCCATAAAGCAGCAGGCTAACCCCTCCACAGTGAGAATGAGACATCTCTGACTTGCTTTGGATTTGCAGTCGCTGCACTTGAGTGACTGCGGTCCAACTGGCTGCACACATCAGGACTGCAGGCGCTCTGGGATGACAAACGACACGTATGAGGCTGAAGGCCTGGAGTTCAGTGGCCTGTATCAGATCTGGTCCATTCTCTCTCACTACCACTCGTGCATAAAGTAATTTGTAGACGGTCCCTGCACACTCCTGTCATGGCTGCTGTAAGCTCACAGGACTGCTTATTCTGATTAAGGTCTGGTTCTTGCTCCTTACCTGCTCTACTCAGGATGAAAAGGTGTTTTTAAATTCATATTCTGCTGACTAGTCGTCAACCTGGAGCCAAATCTAAACTTTTACTTCACAACTGTACTTCACATTTAGCCTCCTTAGATCCTTTCCATTCACTGAGATCCAGTCTTGACTGACAGGGAAGACTTCATGCTGTGAGGGGACATGTATGAACAGTCCGCTGAAATTTTCCAGAAATGCTCTGCAGTGTGAAAGAGATTTCAATCACATCTGTGCTGCCTGGATGTCATGGCTTTACACAGAGGAACCATCAGCCACCTGTATATCAGATCAGAACACATGGGGGCTGTTTTCCATTTCTTTTCCACTAAATCTCTGCTCAGTCATTTCTGACCTGTTCTGCCTCTTCCTTTCACTCCAACTCCCCTTCCATCTCTCCTCTTGTCTCTGTCTCTCTCCATAGACGGGTGTAGAAGGAGTGCACCGAGTTGTTAAGGTAACAGGGGAAATTGCCCCATTTCTCTTTTCCTACATCTTCTAAAAGAGTCACCTCTGCCACTCTCCATTAGACTGTGAGATTGCAGGTGTGTCACAGACTGAGCTGGTTGTCATCTGTATCAAAAACCTCCAAATCTCAGCCCCAAAAACCCTACTCTCAGTGGTTTCACTAGTGGGAATGAATACTCCCCAGGTTATAAAAAACTAGCAAATGAATGTTTAAGCATTGCCCTCTGCTTTCATGGTTATCTACTTTGTGCTTGATTCACTTACGTTCTCTAAAATCCTCTTAAACAAAACACCCAGAGGCCCAGACGGTTTTCACTGGAGTCTCTTTACACCACATATCAAAGGAAAACCACAAAACGTTTAATCTATAAGGTGAAAAAATCAAATGCTGATAGTCACACCTCATAAAAGGTTGAGTCAGTAAAGAAGCATTGATTGTGAAGGTCTTTGCTGAATACGATCCATCTGATATGAAGCAGTTCATCCTCTGTTGGTCTGATGAGGAGTCATTACTCTGACCGGGTATCTGCTCCACTGATGAACTGCTGGACTCCATTTGATAATAATCTCACCTTTACTGTCTAGCAGCTATAAAATTATCTGATTTAAATTCATATTTTAATGTCTGAATCTATAAAAAATCTCATTACCTACGTTTTTTTTTTTCCTTCAGGATTGATACTTATCTACTGTGCTATTATCATTTCTAGGATGTGGACTGGTGCTATGCCTTGAGGGCCTCGACAGTAATTCCACTTTGCTAAAATCAGACATGGTCTCACTGAATAAGCGATGTACAAACAGACACACACTTCACAAACCCACTCATCAGCTCTTTTGCTCCCTGCTTTCTTGAGTGGAGCCTTTATTCCATTTAATGACCATCTCGTAGACCAGCTCCTCAGCCTTAGTGTTTACGAAACAGGTACAGATGGACACCTGGAGGGAAAGAGGCCAATGACGCCCTTAATGTAGCATCAATTTATGGTTTGTCAAATCCATATAATATGTGCTCATAGCACAGGGACATTTTAATCCTTGAACTGGAGTGTTAAAGCAAGCATGAATGGACCAGTTGTTCAAACTGCTGAAAAGTCTGTTAAAGCTTTGGCCATGTTATGAAGCGCTTTTCAGCTCAAGGCTTCAGCCATCACCAGCACTTTCAGACAAAACAAATGAGAAAGACGCACCGGCAGATAAATTAGGACAGAGGAAAAAACACTTTTCAGACATTCATAAAGAGATCATCAGTATTTCGACCTCTGCAAATGAGTTATGTGTCTAGAGTCTATTAAGCACACAAATGCACGCTCATGCAAGACTGCTCAAACAATAAAGACAGCAAGAGGCCTGCTCTGTTTCCTGTGATCCAAGCATCGTTCGAGGTGCCATATTTGTAATTCTACAATTCTGTGTTAACATTCAACAGCATTTCAGTTTCCTATCTAGGAAGTAGTTAACACACACACACACACACACACACACACACACACACACACACACACACACACACACACACCAGTGTTTAGTAAAAGAGGTCTGATTAAACACTGGCTATCGAGCAGAAGTAGAGCCAGTCCTTTTCCTCTGTGAACTCAGAGTCTGAAAAGTCACAATAATGATATCAGCCAACAAGGTCACCTCACATCTTTTCAGTCCGGACCAAACTAAAGCAAAAAGGAAAGAAGAAATCAAACTGACTCATGCTGCATCACATTTAGTGAGCTCAGAGTGTCACAAAAGCCAGTCTGAAAATATCCCTCTGTTGTGATATCTGAGCAGATGAACCGTTATTTCACTCACTTACACACTGGAAACACTCTGCTGGACGTTCCATTCATGAGTTTATTCAGTACCCGACAGATAAGTTTCTTTTTTCTTTTTTACACAAAAGTGTCGAAAAAACAGCTTCACAATTTTCAAATTCTTGGAAAGTTGTTTTTATTTTATCAGTATAACCCCCCAAAAAACTGAGGCATGTTGGTTCACTTCTTATGATAAAAGAGTAATGATCACCAGAGTCCACAGTTATGTCGAGAATCTCTGAGGAAGAATGGATGATGTCTCCATGTCCATGAAGTCTACACATGAAGACTCTCTCCAGTCCTTTTTATACAGAACTGGGCAAAAACAAATCAATGACATGGCTATGACAGGTTCTTGTTTACATTCTTTCACTGTTTTCCTGCTGCTGGCATTAACAATAACATACACTTTTCCTTCTGTTATCACCAGAGACGCATTTAAAGAATGCAAATCCTGACATTTGCAACTCTCGGTTGGCTGGTTGCTTTCCAAGATCTATGAAATGCTGATTTTTATTCTTGTAACGCAATAAAAGCCCCATCATCCCTCTCTTCCTTTGCTTTGTTTTCCACACCATGTAAAAGTGTCTGGCTATATTTCATACATAATGGCTCAGGCCACATTATTTGACATTTAAGTGACAATTGTTCCCTGACTTTTTTAAGACACTGCTTTCTGTGTTCAGCTTTGCTCACTGGGATGGGATTGGAGACACTGTGCCTGACCTAAAAGTGTAAGCAAATGTGATTCCCACACAGCTGCTCAGGGCCAGATCTACAGGGGGGGCAAGGGGGGGACGTAGCTGCCCCTTGCCTCCCTAATTTTAATGTGATTGATAAAGTTGTTTGAATTGAATTGAATACTTAGCTACACCCTTGCAAGTCTGTGTGACGAACCTTAGCACTGCTGTGAATTTGAATGAGAGTGGACAGACTGAGCTTGCTAACATCTGTCTGTGAAATAAATTTCCACGGGTGATATTTTCCACCTATTTTCAAGTTCAAGTCAAATTCGATTTATAATCAACCTGGAACCAAACACCAAAGGTGACTTTTCAAAACCGTCTCTTTTACGACTGTCTTTTTTTCACCTGTTGGTGAGCTGATTAGTAAACATGAGATCATTATATGAAGTTTTCATATTTAAAAATACATCTATAAATTAATATCAAGTGTTTTTTATTTATTTACTTATAACTGATGTGTATGAATCCTGAAGGTGGCGGTTTAAGGAGCTTACAGTGAATGTAAAAGAAATGATGGCGAGATAAACATCAGGTTTCGTACAGTGAGCAGAGCCTGCCATCCTGGAGATCAGTTTCAGTCATCAGACAGATGGACGCCTTTTTAACCAAAATATCTCCACCGCACTATGGGATCAGTAAAATCAAATCTTTCCTTATGAAGCTGCACAATTAAACTACAACGCATTATTACTGTCAGACTGGGTAAATAATATAGTGAAAATAGGTAATATATGCATGAGTGTTCGGATGCTGTGAAATACCATACAAAAACCCTGAGGTTTTCACATTTTGTCACTTTCAGGCCAAATTGGAGAGGAAAACTGAAAATATAGATATCTCAAGTTATTTTGTTTAAAAACAAAAAAGGGAAGAACAAGCAGGAGAAGAAGCAAGAAAAAGAGATGGATAGAAATGAAGAAGCGAGAACAGATGAGAGATCAGGAGGGCCAGTGAGAGAGGAACAGAGCAGGAAAAAAGTGAGACAGAATAGGAACAAGAAGACTGGTGTGAGGAATGAAGACTAGAGGATGTCAGATTTAGGGAAAAAAAGGGGCAGATATTGAAGAGGCTGGCGATGAGGATGAGGAGGAAAAAGACGACAGGGAGTCTGATGATCAACCCTCAGTTTCAACTGAACCACATGGTATGTTTTTCATTTTCATTTAAAATTCAAGTGTAGTAACATAAGATGATACTCAATAAAATAATGTGGTTTAAGAAAATCCTTTGTTTTAGAGTTAGATCAGTAAAGCTTTATAATTTATCTTATTTTATCTCTAATGAACCACATCCTGTGGTAGAGAAACAGTTTGAAGCTGCGTTTGATCATTTTGTGTGAAAAGTGTTTGTGGTTTTTTTTTTTTTTTTTTTTTTTTTTTTTGGTTTGCTTTTTGTTTTTTTTACTCCATTTACATATACACTGGACTTTCCTCATACTGCACTGACATCTTCCCATGCCGCTCTGTCTAGACCTCATGCTACCCCTTTGCCCCCCCCCCATGTAAATGTTCTAGATCCACCACTGCAGCTGTTAGCTTCTAAAACAGTTCAGTAATGAGTGTGATTTACTGGAGATGGCGAGGGAACTATCTTTAGACATACCCATGTGATTTGTGAGGTCATTAAAAGTGTTTAACAAGGATGTCAGGGAGTGTATGAGCAAAATTAAGAGAATATTTTCCCTCATAATGTCATGTGTGTATGTGGGGGGGGTCTTCTTTCTGAATGTTTGTCACTCAACCTAGATCAAATGGTGGAGATCTATTCACATGCAGGATCTCAGAGAAAGGCATGAGGGAGTTAAATATAACCTCACCACCAGCGTTTAATGTCCCATGTGAAACAATAAACCACTCAAGGACAAAACAAATGGAATCAAAGCACCTCAGAAGACGTGCCCACACTGCTACGTCTCTACCACAGTCTGTGGGCATCAATATAAGAAAGTATCCATCAAGATAGATGTGGGCTGTTTGTGTCTGTCACTCACCGCAGCACAGATACCTCTGTTTCTGTTTGAGCGTGTTTGTGACTGATTGTCTGAGAGTGTTTTCCTCCTTGTGTTTCTGGAGAGGAGGTTTCTTGGATTGGAAGTCATGACAAAGTAAGACACAGACAGAAAAACAAACACAATGAGACAGGTGGGAGAATTGATTAGAGTGAGATGAGAGAAGAGGTTGGAGGGAGTGAAGGGTGAGGATGGGGGAGAGACACTTCCACAGGGAGCCAGTAGACACCCTTTTTCAGAGTTTCAAAGCTGACTGGCGTGATAATGACATTCATACATCACACCATACCTCATACAGAAAATGGAGAACTGATGAAACAACTCAGTGTTTGTCCTCATCCACAATTGCACCTAAACAGATCCTTTTCCTTGCTGCAAAACTCATCAACACTCTGGAATGTATGAAATGAGTCATGCATTTTCATTCAAGAAGCATTCATGTCTTCACCCTCAAGTAGACATGTGCTGTCTTTCTGTTGTTTCTGTCAGATCGTGCTCCCCTTATTTTCTGCACACCTGCCAAATTGTGATGTGGAAAGGTAGAGGGCCCAGGCTTGTTTGTGGGTGACTCACACTGATCTGTCTTCTCTGGCCATTTGTCCTGTGCAGGATTGTGTTGGAATACAACACAGATTCATTGTGACCAAAGTGTAAATATCAGTTAGGTGTTTTCCCCTTATTTTGTGGGTAAAGCATGGGTAGTGAGTTTACTGTGTTATTTGAGATATTGATGACATCAGTATCACTGAAAGTGCATATAGGCTGTAGCAGCAACACTATGAAAATGAAAACTTGTGGTTGTTGGCCTGAAAATGATTTACTTGTTAGGTGAACAAAAAAAAAATCTACTGTGTTGCAAACTATTTTGAAGTAGTTATCTCAACTACTTAGATTAAGTTTGCTGTGTAAAGTTGGTCTTATTTCATAAGTTAAGTTGGCAAAACTTAAAATTACAGGTTTGAGGCTAAAACTTAATTCAGCAAAGAATGGGGTCTACAACTCAGATCTACAGGGGCCTTCATCTACACATGTTAATTTCCCACTTGTGCCATCATTTTCCCCGTTCATCTGTCCTGTGTAGATTTTATGGCCATAAAGGTGAATATTTTTCTGAACGTTGTATTGAAACTACAGTTGGTGGACTGATTAATTAGTTTTTGCATTTTGGCTCAGTTGTAGAGTCATCGTCTCCCATTTGGGAGACCAGTGTTCAATCCTTGGCCCAACAGTCACTTGAAAACTTTTGCATGAGAATCATGAGTGTCAGCCAAAGCTGATGGTCCCTTACCAGAATAGTGCACAAGGAAGTGAAAGAGGGTGAAAATACAGAGTACTTTTACACTACAAAAAGTAACTTGGCACTATGTTTACTTTCAAGAATTCTTACTATGTAGAACTTCAAGTTTTAAGTCATTTCAACAAAAACTTGCAAGTTGGTTGAAATGTAAAATTTTTAGTTGGCCTCTAAACTCAAAAATCCAGTGCAGACAGTTGCCTTGAAATTTTGAGATCACACAACTTTTTCATTTTTACAGTGAATGACTGTCACAGATCTCGAACAAAAACAATCTACACTACTAAATATCAGGTAAGTAATTTGGATGAACTAAGACTTTAATTATTTCACGTCAGAAAGACAATATAATTGAAGTTGGAGGTAAATATTTCAGTGTCCTTCCTTCAGGCTGAGAGCAGCAGCACTCATGGCTCAGCTGTAGCGTTCACACAGGACCGACTGGAACAGGCTCTAACACAGCTCACAGTCTCAGCACTCTGTGACTCACACATAGAAAACTCCTGGGCTGACACAGAGAGAAGCAATGACAACAGCGTAATCTCGGGCTGCTCAAATCCATTGCCGTTTTTCGCATCACTGTGGCGCAGACATACAAGGGCCATAAATTAAAGTCCTGCAAGTAAAACTGAATTACCCAAGATGATCTGTCTCCTGCTCTCTGCACCCTTCAAATGGAGGATAAAGAGTTTGATAGGTGGCAAAGGCTGGTGTGTGTAGACTACATATGAAGCAGTTCAGATATCATGAAATACGATGGCAGGTTGAATGAACAGACTGCATTCAGTGAGTTCAGCCTTAATTGATTTTTTTCTGTTAGTTTTTCTCTCCTTCAGTGATCCAGCTCGACTTACTCCCTGACTCATGGTGGTCTGGCTGAACCGTACACAAAAATTATGTCCTTGGGATCCACACACACACACAAGCTGACAGAGAGGTGACAGCAGGTAGCAGCAGTAAATGCCTCCTGAATGGACGAGCGAGAAGGCGGCACACAAATGAATATGAAGTCATTCTCTCTTTTATTTGGCCTCCTAAAGATGTGGACTGCCGGCCATAACTCAATGACAGACAGACCTTTGACTTTATTTGTTCTTCTCTGACAGAACCTGAAATATCCTACTTGACTGACGTCTCCTCTCAGCTATGATCCAAATGTTTTTCATCTCTGCCTTCATGTGCTCTCTTTCATGTCACTGTCAGTCATTTGTTTTGTTTCCTGCTCTCCTCTTACTGCTGCTTTCATTTCTGACCACCTCTCACTCATCCAATGTGCAGGCAAATATGGATCAAAGTAGTTTTACAAATAATTAACCAAATAATGAGAATTAGCTTTTTCAAAGCTTCGAATTAAAGAATAAAAACAAGACACTGTAACAGCAGTATGTTGAGTTTGATGAAACTCAGCTGCTCCTCTGGGGCCCCTGCTGTATTTCATGGGTTTTTTTCTTTAAGCATAGAAGATGTGGCTGTGGTAGATGAGAGGCACAGAGGAGACAATCTGATGGACAGGTTGACCAGCATGGGGGCTTCAGTTCCTTCCAAAGTCACCTCAGTCTCTCAGACAGCTGCTTTGCTGTTGTTGAGGTCAAAAAGGACTGTGTGTCTCTTTTTTATTCAGAGTGGAGCTGTCATGGAGAAGAGCAGTCTGAGGACAGGAGAGGCTCTCTGACTCCTCTACCTCTGTTCTCTATCTGTTCTTTCTCACTCCATTCACAGACGAGAACAAGTGTATCAGTGGTGAGTTTATCAGCTGATGAGCAGCTCTTTGCTCTCTGATGAGCTTCACGGTGAGGACAGCATGGCTGCAGGGCAAAGAGAAAAAACTTCCCTGAGGCATTGTGGCTACGCTTTTAGCAGCTGCCTTTGCATACTTTGTCTTGCCATACTAATGAGCACACATACACACAAAAACACACACCGAGGCAGCAAAGAACCTGGGTACAGGTAACTCTCGTTTAAGCTAAAAACACCTGCAAGAATATGAAGTCATGGAGAGGACATGAGTTTTAAATGCTGTTTGTAATATTCTACTTTTGTCATTCAGTTCATCATGAATCAGAAATGTTTCTGTAAAAAACACCCCAAGTTGAAAATATTGGATTCTTTTGTTTTTTTCTCTTTGTAAAGTTTTAAAACATCCGCCGACATGGAAGATTCCCCGTGCTCATTAAAATAAAGGTGTGTTTACATCACCTTACATGAGGAGGAACATAATAAGGTTTGACCTATATTCTTATTCTAGAAACATCTATTTAAGCTGGAATATACAGAAAAAGCGCAACGAACAAATGTAAAATGATTAATGATAATATATGCACTTAAATTCGAGCATAAAATCACAGCAAATTACTGGTCAAATTTTGCACAACTTTCACAGTAATCTTAACAGTAAATTACTGCTAAATATTCTCACAGTTATTTCTTTTACCTTCTTAGCAGTAATATTACAGGAATTGTTCATGAAATTACAACTTTATACGTTTATATGTAATTGTACAGCTGCACGACCCGAGTAATTCCTGTGATATTACAGTTTGCATTACAGTATCTGGTTGTTTTTACATTATAAAAACTGCCCACACTGTAAAAAATAAACAAAAAAAAGTAAATGGATTATTTAAACTATTGAGGTAAAGTTTACATTAGAATGTGATGACAGAGCACTCAAAGTTCTGAGTTATAGAAACTTAGAATGTCACGTTCTAGCAAAAACACACACAAACTGTTCAAGTTTAAGTTTTACAGTATTTATGTTTAATAGATTTAAAAGAAAAAAGAGAGAGAGAGAGTTGTATTGATGGGCTCAGAGGATGTGGACTGATGTGGAGCACAGCCAGCCAAGCCCACACAAAGAACAGACCCATATAGCCCCATGAGTATCATCTGAATTTTCAGCAGGTTCTTATATCCACTGTGTTCCCTCCTCACTCACAATGATTTGGATTTACTCAACTATCCCTATATTTACAGTAACACCCTGTGATAGAGGATTTTGACTTCAGTATTTTATTGTGAAACAGTTGTTAAATGCTGTGAAATCCAGGACACAATAGTTTTTACAGGTATTTTTGTGATATCACAGAAGCTTCTAATTATAGTATTTAACTGCAAAATAATATTGTTGAAAAATGCAAAACCCTTGTCCCCTTTAAGAGTATATATTTCAGAAAAGCATGCATTTACAATGAGATTCTATACTGTACACTGTACTGAGACATGAAACACTCAAAGAATGCTTTTGGATAATACAACGAGTGAGAGAGTGAGATCAAAAGTTATTGTTTTTATGCAGAGGAAAATATTTGACCTCAGTACATGTTCTCAACAGAGTGACAACTTCAGTGAAGAGAAGTTGAACAAGATCAAAAAGTGTTTCAGAGAGATGTGAGCTAAAAACAGAGACTCTTTTAATGCATTATTCATGTTGAAATCAAATTGTTTGGCCTCTTGTAAGAGCTTACTTTGACTAACAGCTGACCATCGGACGACCCTCTGTGAGAAAACAACTGCTTGTTGTCAAACACCCGCCTCTGTTCTCAGTGTGTTGTTGGAGGCTGTGATTCACAATGGGTGGTACAGTGTGGAGCAGCTCCGTGTCAGGCCTGGCCTTACAGTAGCGTTGGGTCGTAGGCTCTTGTTTCTCTGCGTCTTAATGAGGCACCATGAGGAGAAGCTGAGAGGGGGAATCAGCGGGAGATGAGCAACTTGTTCTACAGCCTCAGGGGGGATAACCAACACTGTAGCTCTGGTAATCTATCGGAAACACCCTAATGAGAACACAAAAGGATTCAAATAGCGAACTGAAGAAACAATAATGAGGATAATTATAGAGAGAGCCAGCTGCTGTACTCTCAATTTATTGTCAAATTTAGATTTAAACAGATTTTTCTGCAAAGGACAAACAGTGGCCAAGAGACTGGACTGTTGAGAAACAAGCAAGATGTGTCTATTGATTATGAGCCTACTACGAGCCATTATAATAAGGAAAACTGTACGTGATGTAATGGTGACACTCATTAGTAGTGAAATACAGGAGTTTGTCATCCCAAGAGGTCTGACTTCACTTCAGAATGAACAGACTGAGATACAGTTCACCGAAACTGACACTTCTGCCCTCTCTCTGGCTGAAATGTGTACTCATTTAGCGCCTACTTTATCCTGGCTGACAAAAGGAGCTTTGAATTAATTCAGTTCACCAAATTATACAAAATGAAGACACATGACAAACAAGGTGCTATTCAGAGGCACTCTTCTGCTCTCAAAGGTGCTGAGCAGCTTTTGCATAACAGAATTGATAAGCAGAGAGAAAATGAGCTGGTTATCAAACACGCTCAAAACAGGAGGAAAAAAACAATAAAAGATCCAGTTTTTGACATGTTGAGTTTCTGTCTTGACAAGATGCATGGCAGCATGAGTTAGAATGAAGAGCACATAAACATGCAAACACAGGCCAAAGTTAGCCTCATCTATCATTCCTCATCTGCTGTCTGTCTGTCCGTCACTTATCTGATGACTGCCCAGGTATAGACAGTGAATACTGAACACACAAGTTTGAGTTTGTATTAGTGAATCTCCAGCGACTGGTACGGCTCTCACCTCTAATCAGCCCCACAGCGTACCATCAGTTTAGCCCGAGAATAGAGAGAAAAAGAGGAGGCGATGGAGAACTCAGCCTGTCAGCAAACAATGGCTGCCTCCCTCAGAGCCGGGAACACACACCTCAATGCCTGATAAAAAAAAGAAAACTATGGCCTCTAAGACTGCCTCATCCACACCGTGACACTGCAAATAATATCCCCTTTTTCAGCCTGGTATGGAGTGTGTCAGGCTGAGTTCAGTGGGACCAGAATGGCTGAAACAGCGGACATCTCAATACTCTAACAGGGAGGAAAACTAGAGAGAATCCACATATACGAAGATGCTAACCTTAAGCTAACTCTTTCTGATTAGTCGGCGGGGAGGGGGGGTGCTGAAAATAGGGCCAACTCTGCTGGTCACCCTGGTAACTATTATGAAAAATCTGAATGTTGGGGCCAATGGAGCCCCTAGTTTAGGTTTCCAGCAGCCTATCAGAGTGCAGTATCCTTTCCTTTCACTGAGCTGTGGTTGGCTGCTGCTGAAAGGCAATACGGCACACCATTGTTGGCTGATTTGGAAGCCATTTCAGGGTTTTAAATGTATTTTGAATTCTACATGAACCTATGTAAAACCATAATTTTAACTTTAAACAAGAATTCAAATTTTTAAAAAAAGATAGCTCAATTTTTTCCCAGACATTTCTTTAGATAAAGAATTCAAATAACTATAAGACTGATTTGGCAAATACAAAAAAATCACCTTACAACAAAGAAAAAGGAGAGACTTTTATTATGATTTTATATCCTGTTTCAAATATGAACAATTTCAAGATATTTTCTTTTAAATAGCAAATTGCAAATAAATGTAGCGTTAAATACAAATAAAGATTAACTTTAAAATGTAAAAGTAACGTTCAGAAGAAGCAATATTAAAAACAATTTACAGTTGAAATGTATCATTTGAGTACAACAGACTGCAATAAAATTATGTTGAATGTATATATAAATATATATAAGTATATTATACACACACACACACACGCACACACACACACACATACACACTGGTTTCTCATTGTTTGAAACCACGAGATGAAAGCTTGAAATTGACTGACTTGTTAAGGAGACCTTTAGACCAAATCTTCATTTAATGCTTTTGTTAGAAATTCACATGCATTTGTTCAAAACATATTCAACTACTGGCTCTTTGACCTTGTTAATAAAATGCTACAGTCCTTGTGAACAAAAGTTTATGTCACTAATTTAGCAGCAGAAAAAGACTCTTATTGAGTTAGTGCGCTCAAGGTTAAGAAAAAAAAGCTAAAGCACAGAATGTATTAAAATTAAATAGATTTTAATGACAGGCTCCGTTCATAGTGATAAAATCATCAACACGAATCCTCAATGACATGTCTTCTTAAGATTCATTTTTTAAGGCTTCAAACTTACATTTTGTTCTGCTCTAAATACAACGAAAAAGATCATTTCAATTGAAAATAAAATACTGGATTTACTTTGAATTTAAAAATCCAATACTTACTAAGTATTAAGTAAGTATTGGATTTTTGGATTCAAGACTTTCTTCTTTTGTTACTTAGAAATAACTCTCAAAACTACATATTAATTTGTTTCAGGGTTTTTTTTTTTATTTTGTTTTTTGTTTGTTTGCTTGTTTGTTTGTTTTTACAAGCAATTAATGGCTACAATAAATTTGTTGGATAGTAACAATTAATAGCCATACTAAACATTTATTGTTAAGGCAAAATTGAGTACACATTTAATGAGTTCAAAGAAGTAACAAATTTAAATAAATTCCAATTTCAAATATTATATCATATTTATTTTTATTTTATTTCACTCTAATTATTAGTTCTTGGAACCTATTAGATGCGCTTTAATACATTTTTAGTTCCCCTCATGGTCTTAACCTATTTATTGATTTTGAAATAATTAATTCTTACATATTAATATATTTATAATATTTTTAATATAATATATTTAGAGATAAATGGATCTTACTTCAATTATAAATATTAATGTAGCTATACATTTATTTGTTATAGTTATTATTTGTTATAAAATTTCTTATTTGTGTTAAGACAATAAGTCATAAAGGGTTAAAGTTCATTGAAGTGATATTACTGTGAATTCTTACTTATTTGTGTGAACAAAAAGAGGAAGGTGTTTATCTTTGGAGACAAATTTTGCTGCAGCTATTATCTTCAGCTCAACTCAGCACATTCTTAGATCTAGCTTTAGGTCATGTCAGCTTTGGGCAAGATACACCACGAGGTAGTGACTGGCATTTTGAAGCCAAAATACAATTTAATAAATACTATTTGAGGATCATTGAGGATGTCTTGATCGTGTAGACTGCATATGCTCAGTCCCAAAACACACAGCACCACACCTATATTTTCTACAACTGTCCCTAATGTTTACTTTTTCTTTAGCTGTTGTATTATTAAATCAAGACTGACCCGAGATCAAATAATAATAAAGAAAAATCCCTCCTTTGAGCAAGTCACACTATCACAAATCAAAGTCTGTGCGTAAAAAAAATCAGCCTACATGTCAGGTGAGGCACAGCTACTCTAAAAACTGTGTCAAACATACCTCTAACAATCAAAGCCTCATTATTTCAGCAGACGCTTCATCAGCCAGAGTCTTTGGAAGCCCTCTGACTCCATTAGTCTCTCACTGCCCTGATTTTAGCCTATGAGGCAGCAGTGGAACCAGGCAGCCATACAGAGTAGTCCATGATGAGGTCTTTATAATTCCCCCTGCTCCAATCTGCTGAGCTGAGCTGCTCAAGGCTCAGCACTGCTCCTTGCCATACTGGACTGAGCCTAAAGGAACAAGCCAGGAGGGAACAAAGAAAGGGGGGGGGGGGGGGGTTGTCTTCTCCTATCAGCATTCAAGGAAGACCTGGAGGAGCATAAAGCCCTGCTCTGCTCTGTCCTGTCTGCACAGCCCACACCAAAGGTCAAATGTGTGTGAACACATAGACACATGTGCAAGAAAAAAGGCGCTTACAGACCAAAATGGAATAAAATACACAAGGCTTAGAGGAGATGGAAAACAAACAATAAATTAATAAATAAATAGAACCCTGGAAGGATCTGTTGGCCTGCTGCTACAGTGTGACAGGATGTCATGCTATGTTCTGGTCTTTGTTTTTGTGCTGTATAAAAAAAACAAAATAAGATAAAAAGAGGTGGGGAGAAATCTTCTCTCTTGTCCCGGAGGGTGCCTTATTAGGAGGACACCAGGGACAGATGGTGATAAGTAGTCACACTCCACCAGACAGGTTTTGGTGGGAGGACACTGCTGGGACCACTGAACACAGGCAACATCATGTCATAAGTTGCTTTCAGAAGCAGCAGGAAAAAAGGAAATGTCGCAGAAATATACTGTACACATATACTCAGCTTAACAACAGTCACCGCATACTGAAAATACACGAGTTGCACAATTTGCAAACAGTGGTTCAGAGTAAAAAAAAGATTTACTGCATCAGAGAGCCCCTGATTACAACTTGTTTTCTTTAACCATGATGTGCTTATGGAAATGTTAATAGAACAGTGAAGTCTTAATGTTTCAATTCTACAAAGACTGCTTTCTTAGCTGACAATGGACATCAGTAATTGAGTCGACTATATTGGTTTAATATCTTTAATAGAGATGTCATGATATCAGTAACAAAAGGTGTTTTTTTTCTTAGTCTTCATTCTTTATAAATCCCATAATAAAAACATTAGCGTGTATTTGTTTTGTGGTTATTACCATATAACGAGATTCTTAAGTCCTTACATCAATGTCTTTAGTAAATCAAAACTACTCTTTTATGTCTTAAGATTGAAATTCAACAAGTCAAGCCTAAGTCTCACATTTTGGATTTTTATTGCTCGAAATATCAAAGTGGCAATGTAGATTTTTAATGTATATTCATATATTTGTAAGTTTTCCAGAGGGATTTGTGAAGGTGGACTGGCCCTCCTCACAGATTAGCAAACACTCTGCCAAAACAGGACATCACTGTCAAACTCAGCTCTCAGGGTTCTGTAATTTATTCACCTCACAACAGACGACACTGTCATTATAAATAACACAAAAGCACTGATGCAGAAAGACTTGCGCGCTGCCATGCATATGCAGGGGCAGAACAAACACACACACAAACACACTATTGTAGGACACACAAATCCGAAGGGAACAGCCCAAACAAAAAGACTGTATTTAATAGAAGATGCTGGTGCATGTAGATAACATACTGAATGCTTAGAGAAGATTTGGGCAGAACACTGTGCAACACTTCCTCATTTCTTTTTTATTTAAATAGCTCAGCTTCTACTTTGTATGAAAAATAAAATACATTTTTTTTTAATTAGATTTCAAAATGTGTTGTGAAATATTTGCTGAATTACTTCAGCTGTATCTGAGAATGAGATATGACCTTAGACCATGAACTCTTGAAAAAGATCAAACTGATTCAAGGCTCTTGGTCAGACAGCCTGTACACTGGCACTTTATCAGTTTGAGTTTCTACTTTTACTTTATTACCTCGAGCAGTGGAAACAAACACTCAAATTTGATCCCCTTTACATTTAAAACTAAATTTCTCAATCTATCAGATCTATAGGCTTTGTTTCCAGAGACTGATAAGTATACAATCATGACAGGACACGTCGTTGAGAGGCACTGAGTCAGTCACTCGACAAAACAGCATGTCATGGAAGTGTGAGGAGTTGTACTTGCTCTAGTCAGAGTGTTGCTGCCTCTGCAGCTGCAACCTAGATGTCCTGAAGCAAACTGCCTTCACAAGGTGATGTGACGTTTATTTCACACTGCTGGAATTAGATTTTGTTGTTGTTCAGCGTGTGTGTGTGTGTGTGTGTGTGTGTGTGTGTGTGTGTGTGTGTGTGTGTGTGTGTGTGTGTGTGTGTGTGTGTGTGTGTGAGAAAGATAGAGGAAGTGGGGATGTACATCTGCGCCCCAGCTTTTGAGAAAGATTCTTGACTGTTTTTTACCAGCTCTGGAAACACAGTATACTCACCTCCGTCGGCTACATCTCCAAAACTAACCCTCAACAGAAGGGGACACACACACACACACACACACACACACACACACACACACACACACACACACACACACACACACACACACACACACACACACACACACACACACACACACACACACACACACACACACACACACACACACACACACACACTAATGTCAGCAGTTCAGCATGGGATAAATGTCACATCTCCCCCTGAAGGCAGTGTGTGTTTACTGGGTAACTTTGTGAAAGTCACAGCAGCTCCAGCAGAAAGCTTAGTGGGGTGGTTAGCTTGCATGTGCGAGTCTTCTCAGCCGATTGCACGCCTGACATAAGTGCGCAGATATTCAGCCAGGTGAGTAACTGTTCCTTTTCATCACATTTTTTATTCTTTTCCTTTTCACTTTTCCTCTTTCCTTCTTTCTTATCACGTCTTTCCCGTTCTCCAAGTAACAAGTTCAAACTGTGTTTAGCAAACTCCAGTGCTTACATGTGTACCCATGCTTGTAAAGTTGCACATGCGCTCTATCATTCTGCACTAAATGAGAAGACATTTCTGTGGTGGAGAAAGAAGTGTGATGGAAATACTTAATCTGCGCTGATCTAACTGTTCAGGTAGATTTTAAGTCTATGAAGCTCACATTATGCACTACAAAGATAGTAATCCAAATCATTAACATCTTAAAGTCTGATGTTCAGCTTCAGCTGTGAGGAATAATGAGTTTCAGAGAGACAGTGTTTGCTCATGTCCTGTTATTAATATGTTAAGATTCCCTGCACACCAGGAACATTAGCAGAATAATGACACTTAACTAGCAGCACGTCTGCTGCTGTTCTAGATCCTGAGTTTTCTTTCTGCTTCAATTACACTTTTCATTTGAGAGAAACATCCTCTATTGACTGCTTCCTGCTAACATATGCTGTGTTTACACTCGGCCTCATTGATAATGCATTAGCACATATTTCATGGCTGATGTGAAGAACAACACATCACATTTGACAGTTAATCCATTACATCAGATAGTCTCTGACACAAAGTGTTTGAGATTCTGAGTCATTTAAGTGGAAAGCTTAATTTTCATGACAGCATTACCCTACAAAATATAATCTGATCCACCAGAACTGAGGGCAAGTGGACACTTAATTAGGGGCTCGGGCTTCGCATGAGCCCATCTCCCCCATAGCAAAGCTATGGGGGAGAGGGGCTCGTGGCGAAGCCACGAGCCCCTATTGTTCTTCCGTTCGTTTCTTTCTTTTTCTTCAACTACTTCATCTTCCGGACAAAACTTTGGACCGCTTCTCCTCCCAGAGCTTTGAGAAAACCCCAACAAATTATATATCAAAACGTGCGGCTCGGTCCAGAATGGTGTGCAATGACTTTTCTAAGAATTTCGGCAATTTTTGGCCGAAAAAACCCTGAAAAACCGACGAAAAAGTCCCATTAAGAATGAATGGGAAGGCTCCCCGAGAACACCAAAAAAACACACTTTTTCACACGGCTCCTGCCTCGCCATACTTTCAGCTAGAGACGTCATTCTTGCTTCAAAATCTTGACACATCTTTCCACGGCTTAAGTTTCAAGGGGCATTCTGCTGTCTTTAATAGTTTTTGAGAAAACAAAGGTAAAGCAACACAAAGTTTTGAGTTTTTTCACTAAAACTCAGCTCTCACAGTGCGTGACATCATCAGTTAGAGTGGGAGCAGCAGCTCATGACACACAAGGAATTTCCCAAACAAATGTCTCGTGGGACCACAAATTTCACTCCACGGTCATAAAAATTACATCAAAACGTAGGTATTTCCGTTGCGCTTCTGTCAAAGCAGCCTTTGAAGTCAAAAGATGGAGCTCTTAGTCAGGAAAGGGCCAACTGTCAGCCAAACCTGACCACCTCTCTGTATTTACTTGCTTTATGAATCTCTCGGGTTTTTCAGAAAAGGGTCACTCATTTTCAACTCGGCCGTGAGGGCAAATTCTTGACCCTACAAATATAAACTGCACATTGACGGATTCCTCCGCCCGTCTGGATTTTCACAGTGTGCTCGTTTTTCTGATAGCTATAACGGTTTGGCCACAGCGAGCATTTGTTCGGACACATGCCTCATCCCAAAAAACAGCAGAGAACAGCTGTCACAAAGAGGTGTCCCTTGATCTCCACAGCTGCTCTCAGTTAAATCGTCATGGAAACCACGCAGCTCTACATGAAAGATGACTCATAAGGACAAAACTTTGGACCGCTTCTCCTCCCAGAGCTTGAAGAAAACCCCAACAAATTATATATCAAAATGTGCGGCTCGGTCCAGAATGGTGTGCTATGACTTTTCTAAGAATTTCAGTGTTTTTTGGCCGAAAAAAACCCCTGAAAAACCGACGAAAAAGTTCTATAGACAATGAATAGGGAGGCTTCCCGAGAACACCAAAAAAACACACTATTTCCCACTGCTCCTGCCTCGCCATACTTTCAGCTAGAGACATCATTCTTGCTTCAAAATCTTGACACATCCGTCCACAGCGTAAATTTTTAGGGGCATTCTGCTATCTTCAACAGTTTTTGAGAAAACAAAGGTAAAGCAACACAAAGTTTTGAGTTTTTTCACTAAAACTCAGCTCTCAGAGTGCGTGACATCATCAGTCAGTCACAGCAGGACTGACGGAAGAGGGAAACCATGCAGCTCTTCATGAATGATGACTCATAAGGACATTCTGGGGCATTCTGGGAGATCCTGGCTATATTATCAAAACAAGTACACACACACACACACACACACGGAGAGAGTGAGGATTCCTTTTGAATGAAATAACTCATTTCAAGCAATGTATTATCATTGAAAGCTTAAACACAGAGGTTTTCTTGTCCTTGAAGGGGCATGTAAAGAGCACAAACGTGTATGTGTGTGTGACTGTATTGATGATGTTTAAAGTACCTCAGTTCAAACTAAACACCCTCACATTCTAGCGCGTAATGCTCATGTCTTTGTGTGTGTGTTAGTGTGTGTGTGTGTGTGTGTGTGTGTGTATGTGTGTGTATGTATGTGTGTGTGTGTGTGTGTGTGTGTGTGTGTGTGTGTGTAGGTGTGTGTCTGTTTTTCGTTGAAAAATTTTTTATCATTGAAGGCCATTCACAGGGGGATTCTTGTCTCTGAAAAGGAAAGCGAAGAGCGCCTATGTGTACGTGTGTGTGTTTATGATTGTGATTAAGGGACCTCAGTTTACACAAGACACCCACCACATTTAAGCACGTGTAGCGTGCATGACTCTTTGTGTTTGTGTGTGTATTTTTGTTAATCAATGTTACACCATTCAAATCATCTCACAGAGGGGTTCTTCATTTTGAAATGGCGCGCGGAGCGCGCCTATGTGTTTGGTGTGTGCATTTATGATCGTGATTGAGGGACCTCAGTTCAGACAAAACCCCCACCACATCTAAGCATGCATATATCTGTTTGTGTGTTTCCAGAGTGTAAAAATTATATGTAACAGTGGGCACATAGTGCGCATTTGTGTGAATGAGTTAAATATGACCTCAGTTAAACTACAAACCACATGTATGGATGTGTAACCACACATCAATCTCACCAAACACACCTATAACCCATGAGTAGCTTTAATTGTCCCACAACAGTTAGGGAGAGGACACATTAGAAAGTATATCAAGAAGAGTATGTATGCCAGCCGGCATGCGTCCCGAGCCCCTCTCACGATTTCCGTGGAAATTGTCTAGTTTAGGTGAATATTGTTGTTCTAGTCTCAGAACTCTCATATATACTCAACACATGACAATACAGTTTAAAGAAATAATATTTTATTCTGGAAAAAAAAGCAAGTGATGGAAAAATATCTGGATGTGTTTTTATGTTTAATGCAGATATGCCAACACTTTAAACACACGATCATTCATAGTTTATTCTTCCTAATAAATTCTGAGGGGCTGAACAGTTGATATGACTTCACTGTTTGTTTTCAGGCTGATTCACTGTTTCATAAACATGCAGTGTAAGGAAGAGCCACACTATTTAGATGGGAAAAGGGTCTTTTTCTGATGGTCAAACAGACTTGAAGTAGGGCTGCCAAGATTAGTCGACTAGTCACGATGACGTCGACGATTATTTAATAATCAAAATCGTCGTTTTAATATTTTTTTAAACTTTATTTTTCCCTCAAAACTGCCGCTGTACTTTCACCTGTCTCGTCTGCTGTTCTGTCCTTGACACATACGCGCAGAAGTGGTAACCGGGGTAACCTCTGATGTCACCAGAAAAGTTATGCCCAACAGTATCATGGCTAGCCGGCAACAGAGCTTGAACGTTTGGGAGCAATTTTCCAAAATATAAAGGAGAAAAGTGTGCAATGCAAAATCTGCAAAACAGAAATGGCCTTCCATGAAAGTACGACCGCGGTGCACGAGCATCTGAAAAGAAAGCACGCCGTGGCTGATTTATTTTCTGACGAAGAATGACAATCTCGGTAAGCTAATTGGCTAGTTAGCTGCTAACATTAACGTCAACAGGGAGCTACCTTCTTAATAGCGATGTCATGTTTGAATAGAAAATTGGTACATAAAAAAAATGTCAGAAATGCTGCTACAAGCTGCAAAGTTCATTAAAAGTTGAACGAACTATCATCTTAACTGTCTTCATTTTTAGTAAGTACATACCTTAAACACTCGAAGCTGGAAACTTATGTTAGCTGTATGCTGGTGCAATAAGCTGCAATTTATGTATGATCCGAATAGTCGACTCATCACAAAAAATAATCGGTGACTAGTCGATTATCAAAATAATCGTATGTGGCAGCCCTAACTTGAAGCACTTTGTCACACCCGCTTTGGACAAAAAGCATCTGCTTAATGAAATAGTATAGTTGTATAATTGTAGGGTGCATTTGATTTATTCTCCCAGTCAGCCCTGTTTGTGGAATAGCTCCGGTGGAGGGATGTCCTTTTCACCAAGAATTTTAATAGTAAACTCTGCACTATTTTTTGTGCTGTAATACAGTAATACAATATAAATCCTCATTTAATGCCCTTTTTTAAGATAATGATCCCATGTTATGTCAAACATAACAGTTTAAGCTTATGTAGGTAATTAGATAATAGAGTCCCACCACTAATTATTTCAGTTTTTTCATGTTGGAAGATGAATCCTGGGATTTTTAGCGTTAAGTAGCTGAACTCTGCAGCTCATCATTTAAATTAAGGGGTATGAAACTTGCCTTAGGTGTAACGGGATTTATTTTCTTTACAAGCTATAGAGCTGCATACTTTCTGTGAAGGTAACAATGTGAAAAAGAGAATCTCATGAAGTGTTTGAACGTAACCAGCATCTTAAAATGCTCCATCTGTCACAGGCAAATAGGCAATATGGGATGATAGGACCGATTTGTTCCCTGTTTTTACAAAGTGAAGCTGCCATTCTTTAAACACAAGCCTTTAGACAACTTCCTCACAACTTTAGCATCAACGGAGTGGAGAAAACAGGAGGTGGAGAAAAAAGAAAAGCAAAGCCTGGAACAGATGTTGAGTATGGAAAGAAGATACAGAGAATTTAAAAAGGAAAAAGGAAGGTGACAGGGAAGCTGTAAGCCAAGAGAGGGAAAAAACAGAGGGTTTACGTTGGTGTGGGTAGCAGGTGGATGTTAACATGATAGGGAGTCTGGAGTGAATACTCAGGATGGGAGTGGAGAGGGAGAAACTGACATATAATTGCACAGCAGGGAAGAAGAGGGAGGCGTGGACGCGGTGCCTCCTGTAGCGTGGCAGGGAGCCTAGTGGTTCCAGAGCGCCAGCGTGTCAGTGAATTTACATGTAAGAAGCGAAGCTGTCAGACTCCTGCTTCTGCTGTCACGCTGCCACTGAGCTTTATCTGGAAAATCCTGGTGATTAATGAAGACACTGATCTACACAGAGGTTATAGATGAGGAATGTTCAATTTCAATGAAGTGTCCTTTGTCCTTACATTAACTGTGAGGGGAATAATGTATGGGGCTGCTGGAGGGGCTCCTCACCTTTATGAAACAATGATGAGAGGGAGAAAAGGAGGGCAGGCAGCTTCCCCTGCTTTGCTCATGACACAAGCTTCACTGACTCTATTTTCCTCGTACCTTTTGCAGCTAGAGCTGTACCAGACATGCTAAGAGTCCCAACGTAATTTTTAATATCATTAATGACTTCTTACTTAGCACAACTACTGCAGCTACATTGATTTATACAAGACTTATAGACCACAACGGGACAACAGCTAACAAGAATCAGTACAATCTGTGCATAGGTGGGCAAACAAAGCTAATAATTAAATCTTTCTGAGTTCAGAAGTTTTCAGAAGGTTGAAAGAGCAGATGAAAATATAGCAGATGTTTGACCATGTTTGACTCTCTGCAACACACTATCACTCTGGTTTTAACGCATCATAACTCGATCATCAAGTCACAGTGGGGGATCATGTACAAAAGTGAATCAGACTTCTGGCCGAGGACGTCTCATGGTGCTTTGATAGGTGGCGCTGTGTCCTTTTTTGATAAGCGAAGCTGCATGTGTATCAGTTTTGAGTCTGTGGTTTTGAATCAGTCACGATCATGCGGGGGCATCATTCTGGAGGAGCTCTGAGTGTGAGAGTGCGGGGGCTAAACGGAGTCCTGAGGAGATGCTCCATTCAAATTTATGCTAGTTTTCCTTGACTACCAACCCTGCCTTTAATGTGCAAGAGGCCCTGTGTCACTGTATGCATGACACAGTGGGCATCCACATGTGTCCTTCTCTTAAAAATTTTTGATCATTGTGTTTTATGTAATATATTTTTAAGTGCTTAGTAAAAAAAAAAAAACAATTCAAAACCATCATCGACCGGCCGCCAGAGGCAACAGCATTAACTTTTAAAAACAGACATAAAAATGATAATATCAAATGTGTTTTTCTGTCTGATTCCTTTAAAAGCAGCACAGTCACATTTACAGTGAGCTGCTCTGTCTCCGAGCTCTGAAAAGGCTTCTCCCAGCCTAAATTCATCCAGACAGCCATTGAATTTAATGACTCGCTCAATAGATGCATTGACTCTGCTCTAAGCACTTCTTTTTCTTTCTTAAGTTCACTGTCTCTGCTGTCTTGTACTTGTGTATCTTCTGGATTGTCACTTTCAAACAACAATTCTATTTATCCTAAATCTTACACAAAACTGTTGCCCACTGTTTACTTCACCAAAATAAGACAGAAGAAAACTTTGAGCGGAGTGAGACAAAATAATAAAAACTAAAAAGAAATTGTGGAGTTTGATGTGTTCACTTTGACAGGCAGATATGATGAAGGAGCCCTGCTGTGGATGGAAGAAGCAGGTAGGCAAGATCACAGCGGGGTGGCTGTAACATCAGGAGGTGAGGAGGTCAATGCAGCGCTCAAGCTGTTCTGAAGACACACATAAGCATACAGTATTCTCACAGACATATACAAACAGACTCAGTATGTACTGTAAACAGAAACAGACAAAGGCCCGGAGACAAAAACACTTTCACACAAGAAGAGCAGCACACAGCTGTTGATGTGTCCACTGAAGCAGAGTGAAAACAAATAACTTCTTCTGAAGGCAAAAATCAAACACAGTCTGATTTCTGTCACTGCGTTGTTCAGCTTTCAAACCACTCAGCTGACATCTGACAACATTCATAAAGTCGCATCCAAGAAGTAGGACAAGCGTGCAGCAAAACGTGCATTAACAGCAGCACTCTTGTAGAGCTTTATCTGTTCCTTGAAGATCCCGGGGTCCTTGTACTGGTCTTAGAATTCAATAAAGGCCCCCCCCAGAAAGTTGGTTTCATCCATCATGACCAGACTTGTAGGTATGCACAGAGACAGACATGCAGAGACAGAAACACAGTGTAGAGCAGAAAAACACAAAAAATGGACATCTGTTTCTTGGGCTCCACATTGTAAACTCTAGTCGTTAAACCAAACAACAATTTACAGTTTCGCAGAGAGAAACTTCCAACATTTCAGAGAGAAAAACAGGGGTATAGACAGCGAGGTCCTTAGTCTTTGTGGATAGTGGGTTTTCCAAGGTAAAAACAGTCAAAAGATAAACCTGTATCACCTTTTCAGAGCAGTTTCAGATAAAAGATAGTAGATAGTAGACAGAGACAATGGGGGGACAATTTTTAGTGCTTAGAGTGCAAAGATAAACATCAAGTGTCTTTCTTTATGGTATTGGGACTACTTTTAAAATTTGAGTCACATAACTAGTTATTATTTGCTATCATTTCATGAATTCAAAATTCATTGATGTTGTTGTATCAATTATTGTGATCCCCTTATATTTCACCATTTATTCAAAATAAATATTCACACAATAGCTAAGTCCTTTGTGTAATTCTGTTAAGAGTTCAGCAGGTCCTGGATGGAGATTGATTATAAATTCAACACACAATTTATTTAATTTTCTCTGTTAATGAAGGTGGTGCCCTGGATTTCTACACAAGGTAAGATTATGAGGGATGAATTTCATGAAGCTCAACTAATCAGGCTGTGAGGATGACTGTGGGTTTAGTGGGGAGTAAATACACTGACTGAGCATGCTCAGTTCAAATCTATGAAGAAAAGGGTACATTTTTCTGTTTTACACATCATTTTTATTAAGGAGACTGTGAGGACTTTCTAAGTGATTTTGAAAAGTTTCACTTTCGTTATCCACATTCTGAATGGGAGAGAGATAGAACAAGGGCTAAAGGCTAAACTACGAGCTAAAGGCTAAAACACGAGCTGTTTGTGATAATGTTCATTTCAACCCACATGCAGCAGTTATTTTGCAGTGATCTGATCAAGCTTGAGAGTCTGTCAACAAAATGAAGAGTTAGCTGTGCTTGGTAGATGAGCAGGACATAAGGATTCGCAAACATTACACATTAGCTAGCCTACTGATACATTTCAGACCACTGGGATGCAAGTGGCACTAAATCAGCTGGCGACTAAACTACGGTATTAAGTTTTCTTGGTTTCATGTTTCAAATAATAGCGCTGTGTAACTCTTGATAAATGCATAAAGAGTGTTAAAAAGACAATCCGATTTCCATTCATTTCCAAACTGAACACAGGCCTTATTAAGAGTCATGTCATCACAACAATGTGCGAGCGATTCCAGCCAAAAGGTGTCACTGTAAACCATTTCCATAGACTGTATAAATAATAGATTAATGGTAGTCTCCATGACATCATTCGTGTGTTTCTGAAACAGACTTTTGAAGCAAATTGGCTGAGCTGAGCTGTGCCTCTGATTAGGCAAACTCACGATCTTAATTGTCTTCTAAGATGCCGAGTAAGAACCCCCCCACCCCAACCCTCACTCCCATACAGTGCATGACATTAGTGAAATTAGCAATTCAGACAGGAGACTTTTTTTTTTTACCATGCTGTAAACATGTTTATTTCCGCTGTGAAAACAGCTTTTTTTCTGCTTGGTGTGAATGTGACTTCCAGTACTTCCGGAGCCAGGCTTAAACAGACACTCGACAAACTGCAAACTTTAGCACTTCTGCATTGTCTCATATTTTCAGTTTGCCACTTGTCCAATTCAAACAGATAGTCCTCACAGACTCTTTAAATTGTGTAAGCTGAAAATAAGGAGTTGATAAAAACGGGGAATAAAGACATCTCCAGTGTCTTCTCTACACAACTGTCAGCTTGCTGCTCTGCTTCAGTTCAAGCTTATGGTTGCCCCACCAAGCATAAAACAACATGAGCAATGTGCAGATCTGTCCCTTTGATTATTATTATACAACAGTTTAGAGAATAAATTTGTTATAACTGAATAAAAGCTTGACTTAATGTGAAAGCTGTAGCTGACATTGTTATCTGAGTATTGGAGCCCATCATTCCTCAGCCCTGAGGGGTTTGCTGCTAAGACTGAGCTGAAAGATGTAGCCACACAGAGCCTGACTGCAGCCTCCCTCTTCCAATATCTTCTACTGCCAGGGTTCAGCAAATGGCTCAAGACTGTGCCAAGGGGCAAAAAGCTAAAGGCTTCACATATTTTTCATATTCGCTCGGCTGATATGTTAGCACAGGCGGAGAGAGATAGGGGGGAGGGTATGATGAGCTAAAGATAGACTGCAAGAAGAAAAGCAGACAGATATGAGAGACTCCTGAAGACAGATCAGTTCTGTCCACAACTCACACGTCTTCAACAGTGTTTTATTTCCAAAAATTGATCCAACTCTGATGGGTGAGAATTCATTCATTCATTCATCTTCTGAACCACTTATCCTGTTAAGGGTCGCAGGTGGCTCGAGCCTATCCCAGCTGGCTTGGGGCGATAGGCGGGGTACACCCTGAATTGGTAGGTACAATTCTTATGTAATGTATTTGCATAGGTTGTATAGGCTGTATGTATATGTATAGGTTGTTGATCCAGTCTCTTTTCCTTGTTAAAGATTCTTAGAAGCACATGTGCTGTCAAATTTCTTTTGTTTTTATGTTAGCATTTACTTTGTAGTCAATTTGTTTAAATCCGCACCAGAAGCAAGTCAGAATTAGGAAGTTTGACAATATTTTATTACAGTCAAAACTTGCTCAAGAACAAAGGAGTGAAAATAGTGCTGCTGTCTGGCTGCTGATCCTGGCTGCAGAGTGAGAGAGAGTGGGAGGAGCCAAGCACTGGCTTTTGTAGCCAGCTCACTGGTGCCAGGAAATCAGGCGCAAACCATGTATGGAGGGCCAAGGTGGCCTCGGGATAAAAAAAGGAAACAAGAAATTAGGATGGCACATATATATATATATATATATATATATATATATATATATATATATATATATATATATATATATATATTATTAAGACAAAACTCTTAATAATAAACATGGCAGTGAAGTTTCCACTGAAAGAAAGCTTCTTCTTTTTTCTTTTTTTTTCTGGCAGTTGTTAATAAGACATACACTCACTCTGCAGTTTGGGTGCATCAGGAGGGCAACAAGTAAATCCCACAGAGATAGAAAGTCAGGACCTTCATGAACATAAGGAGACTGTAGCCACACAGCTGTGGGAGAAAATTCACCCAGATCTGAAATCCCCAATCTCATCTGTAGCTTTCCACAGTAATTAAACTTTGAAACTAAAATGATTTTCATTGGTAGGTGATTAAACTGTGTTATAATTAATATCAGATCCAATCTTCACATAAGATTTGCAAATTACTTTTAGTGAGGGAGCTGAAATGATTTTTTTTTTGGATATAAAAAAAGAATAAGGTTATCTAAATTAGACCTGGTAAAGATCATTGAAAATACTTTCAAAGTTTCTTTGCACATTAAATTTAGATCAGCTTCAGTTAGTGGCTAAGTAATATTATCATAGATGATAAAATTAAAGTGGAGAGAGAGTGTTCGCTAGATTTGTTAAGGTGGACACTTTACGCTTATTAAAACTTTGTAATTCTACACTCACATCTCAGTGCATTTTCCGTGATGAATCTTCTTTATGTTAAGATGTTGTTTGTGTATGTTAATTATTCATCATGTGGAGGACAGCATGTTTTTTTATGTTGGCCAAGTCAGCAACTACATGTCATTAGCATTAGCATGTGAGGGTGTGTGTGTGCTCGTGTGTGTGTGTGCTCGTGTGTGTGTGTGTGTGTGTGTGTGTGTGTGTGTGTGTGTGTGTGAGATAGATAGGGAGAGAGTGTGTGTGAAAGATTCATTACTTCTGGACAAATTTTATAGTTTAGTAAAAATTCACAGTAAGTCAGTGGTTGTGTTTTTTAAGGACTCGGGGTGAGTATAACTGATTTAGTGTGTCTTACTCGTCACGGAAAGTGGGTGCAAAATCCACCCTGTATGTGACAGGGAAAAAGCCTCTGGAGTCTTTGGGGAAAAGATGACTGAAATATTTTTCACAGTCCTTTAAATTCATAAAGAAATAGGTCAAAGGTCATTCAGGTTCAAAGCCCCATCTGAATGGAATATCTTCCCAACTCTTTAAAGTCCATCAACTCTTTTTTATCTTTAGATCAAGTTTGTTGTTTTGTTTTATATGCTTTATTACTTGATTCAAAATTAATGTGGTTTTCTGTTGCTCCTGATGTTGTACTGTATTGCTATGGAGTTATGTGTATGTGTGTGAGCATTATGTTTGAGAACTGGTAATGGGGTGGATGGAGTGTGGGAATTGTGGAAATGGTAGAGCAGTGTGTTTTGTGTTTGTTATGTATGTAATATATTTTTCTGCAATTTTTTTATTACCATTATTTTATTTTTTAATCATATCTGTTGGGACCACCTCAAACACAAAATGCTGCATCTCAAGGGGCAATCCAATATAAATTGAAACTTAAAATTTGAAATCCATTTCTTCTGCTCTTACACTAAAAACATTAGTGTCTTTATGCGGCTTCATATAAATTCAGACCCTTCCTCCAGAGACTGTATTTGTTTATTTTAAAATGAAAAAAACAAGTTGTTCTGCTTGGGAGGAAAGTAGATTTCTGAAAACAAAGGATGAATTCAACTGAAACAAATCATTTTACATATTTGAAAGTAATAAGAAATTCAATTTAAGAAAAATTAAATGCATTTTCAAAATAAGAGGTTACGCTGTGTGCAACAGTTAAACCCATGAAACTACACCAGCCCAAGGTAAGCCTGTCTTTGCACCATAGTCTATATCTGATATCTCTGTTCTGTTTGTGGAGTAAGAAGTGTTATCAAGAGAGTCCAGGATGGTGGAAGAAAAAAAAAAAACAGGATCAATCATCTCTGAAAACTTAAATGCTCTCCTCTCCCTCTCTGCAGTTTGGACACTTTGGTCTCACAAACATGCAGGGAGAGAACAGTGCAGAGCAGAGTCTGATTCCCCAACTCGCAGCTTGAACCCTGAGTTAATAGAAAAGACCTGGTCACCAGGCCCCTCCTGGCTGATCCCTCCATCCCTTTGTTCCATTATCCTCCCTGACCCACCGTTCAATTCATCAAGCAACCAAACAGCTGTGCTGACAGAAAGGTCCAAACAAGTCATTTCCCAGCCTTGCACAACTGATAGATCTTCAGGTGGATTTATCAGCTCTTTGGGGACTTTCACACCAGTTTTTCTCAATTTCTTTTCAGGCCAAGGACCACTTATACCCCCCCCCCCCCCCCCCCCAAAATACCTCATGGACCACCAAGAAAAATAGCCCCAGAACAACAGACTAGATAAGCAACTGATGTAATATAAAAATGGCATCATACATGTACTGGCTACTAGTACTGGCACTAACGTTAGCTTCCACAGTGTCCACAATGCTCACTCTGGCTGAATTGTCTTGCTGCTGCACTTGTTTGGGGGTTTTCTCTTCCTCATTTGATTTTCTTTTTACTGTACCCATCTCAAGCCACCCATACATGATGAATTTGCCTGTAGGCTCGTTTTGCTTTGGGTTTTTTTTTTCTTTTTGGGGTGGAGTTCAAGGAAACTTTTGTGAGCCCTGATGAACTTGTCATTTTTATGTTCAATAAAAAATAATAGCACCACAATTTGAGAAACACTGTTTTACGATGTCAGACAGGGCCTACCATCCAAGAACTGCTTTGATGGTTTTTCAATCAATGCCAAGTCAAGTGTTGCCATTAAATTGTGTAATTAGTCAAATCAACTCTTCAAACCTAAAATTTTGATTTTAAATTCCTGATGGAGAGGGAAATCCTTACACTTTCAAGCTTGAACCATGAAAGTTTTAACTATTTGCTTGGGAATCACTGAAACAAGCAATTTACCATAAAACCAGATACATCTGTTAACATTTGCAGCATTTCATGTTATTTATGCAGCACAAAACCTGTTATACAATAACTTCTCAACAGCAGACGTGTTCAGTGAGAGTCACTGAGTCGATAAATCTATACCTGAAAGTTTTCTGACAGTTTGTGCGTGCTGAGAGGCAAAAGAGAAAATAGGAGAACATCCCAAGGCAAAGTAATAAACAAGTGAGAGAGTGAAGCTGGTGGGGGAGGAAGCAGGCTGTCAGGTGGTTTGGTCCAGCTACACCTGTTGACTTCAGACAAGAGAAAACTGAAATGATTTACTCAAAGAAAGCCCTCAGTGCTCAGTTCCTCCTGAGCGCTGAGGAGACTCTGGGAGCAAACATTCAGACTGTTTTAAAGGTGTAGAGTTGTTTCCTATTGCACAGTTTGTTTTAATGAGCATCCTCCTTTGCTGTGTAAGCTTTACTGTATTCCTCTCCAGCCATACTTTACCTTAGACAACTCCTCGCTGACTAACAGCACATGCTCTCTTGTTTTCCTTCAGCACTACACCCGCCTCAGAGCACACCCCCATCAGTGCTTCCACCAGTCCACTTAAAACAGAGACAGATCATAGAAGGTCTACTCCTCAATGCCACCCATCTGTTACAGTTTCAGTTCTGCAAGTAAAAAGAGGGGTGAATTGATAGCATCACACCAGACATACTCAGAAGAATCTAGATCAAACACGGATCAAGGTAAGAAAGGAGACACGTTAATAAATGCAAGTTCAGTAGAAACCACAGGTCTGCAGGAAGAGGCTAAATGAAGGTTAAAGGACAGCTCCTGACATTTTTCCCCTATTTTATTTTCTCTCCTCACTTCCAGCCTCCTACTCCCCAGCTGCACGTTATCACTGAGCTGCACACTTTTCCCTCTGAATAGACAATCAAATGCAAGAGAAATTAGGGGAGCCAGATTTGAGAAAACTCAAACCAATCTATTTGTAGTCATCTGGCAGGAGAAAAATTGTTTTATACTGTACTCTAATCATCCATGCACCTCATTCACTGTGGGTTAAATGATGTTGTGTTTGAGCGTAGATGTACAGGTACACCTCTCCACACAAAACACGACAGGTGTTTTTCTCAATATGTTAAGCTTTTACATGTCTGCATATGAGCATTTGTGAATGAAAGTTGTATCAAAACTTGCCTGCCAAAACGTTTATCAAAAACTTACCTCCCTTCAGATCCAAATACAGAGACTAGTTGACTTACAAATGTGATTGAAGAATTATAATACCAATGAAGAAACATTCATCGTTGATGTAGTCAGCTTTGGTGAACTCAACATTGCTTGCACGGGACACAGAATCACTCAGCACATGATAATTAATCTGAAGTTTGTTTATTGCTGCTACACCACAGTAAACTTTAATATTTTAAGACTTTTTATGTGACTAACAAGTCACGAACAAGTGAGGTATCTACAGAAGACTAGGACGGCCACAGTTTTCTTTTTCGTCTCTTTTTTTTATGCACTGTTATCTTGTGTAGCGCTTTCTTTGTATCAGCTGTCCTGATATACAGCGCCCTGGGTTCATTAAACAATATTTAGAAAGAAAAGTTTTAGCTAGCAGTGCGGTTGTAACTATTTTAAGGTTTAAGTGTCATTCACCTACCTGCAAATCTTTGTTTTTAAACTGGAAAACTCAGGAATTAGCTGTATGATTTTGTACCTCAAAAAACACTTTAAACACTAGAGATAAAACTATTATCACACTTGTAAATCACCAAGAGAAAATCTGCAGTTTAAATATTTATTAACACAAAGCAAAATAGAAACTGTGTTTAAATCTACTGAGCCACTTTAAGCCTCCGTAAACACAGAGAATAAGAGTTAGTCCTTGTTGTGGCAACTTAAGTACTTAACTTTCAACTATAACACACAAAAATAATGCTTTAGCATAAATGTTGGCCCACACAACAAAAACACAAAAAGCCTGCTGTTAAAACACTAAAATAAAACATAAACCCCCTGTTGCAGGCCTGTTAGGTCATCTTACCGATTTCCTTATGGAGATGAACAACACCTTGAACTCCTCGGCGCTCGAACTCTGTCCCTCGGATTCTCTTGCTCACCCTCTCTTCTCAGCAGCAAAAGGAAAAGCAGCACCCAACGTCCTTGGACTCGAATCCAGCAGCTCCAGGAAAACCAAACAGGCAACGTCCTCCACAACTCTCCCGCTCCCCTTAGCAGCAAAAGGATGGAACACACTAGCCGACGTCCTCAGATCCCTCGATTCTCGGAAAACACAGCAGCCGTCGTTCTCGCCTCTGCCTCAACAGCATGCAGAAACAATCAGCAAAGTCCTTGTCTCCGGCTCCACAGCTTACAGGAAAACCGTCCAGAAAAGTCCTCGCAGTCAGCTCCACAACGTGCGGGGAAAACGGACAGCTTACCAACGTGCAGCTAACAAAACTTCCCGCGAGCTAACACTTCCTGCAAGCAGGTTCTTCCCGCGAGCAGCTCAGTTCTCTCTCACAGTTCGCGCTCTCTCTCGGTCTCCCCTCTTAGTCCCGCCCCCCAAGCCAATCACAATAAAAGAAACATGACGTCCCTTTACATTGACAAATAAGAAGCAGGAATCTAAAATCACATCAAGTTAGTTTGTGATTCCTCATGGTGAGAGAAGTACATTTCAGACAAACATTCAAACATTATGAGGCTTAAAGTGGCAGTGTACTGATTAAGTATCTGCAAAGTCTCAGCTTTTAAATGCATTTTATAACATCAAGCTTAACTATGAGGTTTTACTTGAACTTTTAACATCTTTAACCTAAAGGTTTAATCTTATATTTTTACTGAGATTTTAATAAAGTCTAGACTAACTCAGGGATTTATCCCGGGGTTACACTTGTGATAACGACTTTGTATTTCTTTCTCTCAATATAACAAAGATTGTTTTCTTGTGACAACGAATAAATTGAGGGGCTGCAGGTTAGCAGATGAGAGGCTGACAAACTCCTGTTTATCTGGCTGCTTCAGCTAAGCTAAGGTAACGTAAATATAAGCTAACCCCAACTTGGCAATGTAATGTGAGATGTAATTAAATGTTGTTTATTGTTTATTAAATGTTGTGAGATGTCATTTAATAGTGTTTTGGGCCAGCCTCTTGTTATAACAAGAAAACGATCTTTGTTATATCAAGATTATGAAATAATAAGCCGTTCTCATAAGATAACATAAAAAAAGAAAATCCAGGGTCGTTCTCTTCTTGTGTAGGTATTTTTTTAGAGACAGAAGCAGCAGCAACCATCTCCTCCTTCTGTTCAATCACACATGAACACCTACATGCACAGCAGAGTTCAACAGATCTTCCCTCAAACCTCTGTGTTGCAGAATCAGTGTATTGGAGAGAGGACAATTAAATTAACATGCAACAGCATTAAATAAAAGCTTTACTATATGAGCAGAGCAAGCAGTTCTGAGGTGGATGGTGTATTCCCTAATTTCTTTAACAAATCAAACACTGACATCTGTTATTTCATGTTTCAGGGCTTCACAGAACTAAACAGCATCACCTCTCACTGCGGGCCACCTTCAGCTGTGGGTTGTGCTGCTGCAGGGCTCAGGGGCTTTGATTGCTTGGAGTGATTCTCAACAGCCACATCACTATAAACTGAACATGTTTGCTCACAGCTTTGTGTTTGTCTTTGGGTTTTGTTTGAGCCAGCCTCGTCTGTGGGAGGTATTGCAGTTCAATCCTGTGCTAACAGAAGGACACCGTGACTCTGCAGTAAAACAACCCACATTTTTGCCAAAGCCTGAGCTCTGCAGGTTTTTCTGATTGATAAATCTGTTCATCTGGTCTAATCTGAAGGTGATGGACCAGGATTAATGCAGGCTCAGGTGAACTGCTATCACCTTTCAACTTAAGTGCATCTGATGAATACAATTCACATCCTTATTCAGCAGCTGTCACCTGGTGGGTGCATGGACATGCATTTGATTCTCATTTAATTTCTACTAAACTCAGCCAATACAGCCAATGCTGAGCTGCTAGACTGGGTACAGCCACCAAACAAATCCTCAGAAACAGTGTGCTATTGAGGAATGACCTTCAGCACAGACAGAAACAGAAACATGGGTCAAAATGTGGGGGCTGATGGAAATGATGATATCCTCAAAACTAACAGAAAAAAAAAGATTTGAGAGGAAGAGCATAAAGAAGCAAGTTCATTACATTGAATTATGAGAAATGCATCCTCACTTTTTTTTCCTATCAAAACCTCTGACCCTGTGTGATATGCCAGGAGCGCTTTTAAGTGTGCAACAGCACAGTTTCTCCCTCACTGTACATAACAAACTTTTCTCCATGACAATGCACTGACACCTGAGTGTTACGTGGACTTTTCTTGACCTCCATCATCATGCTGAATGCTGGAGCCGGGCCATGTGGGGCAGCTGGGTCTGACCCCCAATTCACACATACAGCGTGAGCGCCACGGTCCGTCATCGCTGCGCACTACACTTCACACTACACTTCGCTGCCATTCAAGTCAATCAGTGCATTCACACTACCCGCGCCGCGGTGTGTCTCCAATCCTTGCTACCAACAGCTGCTAGCAGTTGTTTGCTGCAAGTCTATTTTTGCCCGAGTACACTGCACCATGTTCAGACTGTCGATCGTAAAATTATCCTGGTATATCAAAACTACGACACTGGCACAGGGCCAGCAGTCATCAGCAGGTCAGATCCAGAGGAAATACGACACCATGGACGAGGAAAAGTTTATATTGGAAGTGGAAAGCCTTATAATTATATGTAACACAACACATTCTTTCTATAAGGACACCAACAGAAACCTAGGGTCTCTAAAAGTAGTCTGGGAGGTTGAGCCTTTAGTTATCAGGCTCCTCTTCTCTGGAATCATTTACCGGTTGAGGTTCGGGGAGCAGACACCCTCTCTACTTTTAGGAGTAGACTTAAAACTTTCCTTTATGATAAAGCTTAGTTATGCTGCTATAGGTTTAGACTGTCCAGGGAGAACTGACACACAAGGCTCCTGTTTCCCTCTCTTTTCTATCTGTCAGTCTAACTTCTAATCTTAATGTTGCATTAAAGTTATTAACCATTGATCTCTCTGGGAGTCTCTGAGTTTGTCTGTTAGGTTCCTTCGGATTGTTGCTGTGGACGGCCTGCTGCCATGGACCTGCTAGACTCCAGCTGCTACGGCTTCTTACATTTACAGTTTCTCCGTGATCATCACTACAACACAGAAATATGGACTCTGTGTTTATGTCTCCCTGTGTCTATGTCTCTCTTCCCACCCCCTTTCTCTCTCTCTCTAATCCCAACACAGTCGAGACAGATGTCTGTCTAACATGAGTCGGGTTCTGTCCGAGGTTTCTGCCCGTTAAAGGGAAGTTTTTCCTCTCCATTGTAACTTGCTAAATATTGCAAAGGTCTGTACTCATGGTGGGTTAAGATGAGATAAGACTTCTTATCTTGTCTTGATGTTGGGTTTCTGTTAATAAAATTTTATTATCATTTACAGGTCTAGACCTGTTAACACTTTGGAAAGCATCTTGAGATAACGTTTGTTATGAATTGGTGCCATATAAATAAAGACTGATTGATTGATTGATTGATTGATTGATTGATTGATTGATTGATTGATTGATTGATTGATTGATTGATTGATTAAGAAACTAATAGTGGAGGACTGAATTGGTGAAGTTCTGGGAGGGCCAGGTGAGTTTAACATACTAAGTAATTATAATGAAAGCAGTTGTCATTGTTGTAATTCCTGCGGGAACATGTGGTTCTCCTGTGATCTTGTGATCTTGCATATCCAGCTGCTATGGAGCTCCAGAGACCGATGCAGTGTGAATTGGCACGCGCTGAGAACTTCAGCACTGACAGACCGTGGCACTCATTGAGTATGTGTGAATTACCCCTGATTCACACATATTCCGTGAGCGCCGTGGTCCATCAGCGCTGTGGTTTGTCAGCATTTTAGGCAGTCATCTTAAAAGCAGTGGTTCTCTGATGGACAAAGTGTGGTGCAAAAGACAAAGGAGGTGCATTTTCAGACTGACCCCTCAAAAGAAGCAGAAAGAAAATAAGGAAATATTCCATTTCCATCCTAAATGATCAAATATACAGAACTGAAGAAGATTAACTGACAGATAGGTGTGTGTGTAGCGCTGCACGGTGTGATCAGTGTGATGTGGCATATCTAAAGCATCGATGCTGTGTGACCTTATTATTCAACTGACTCAAAGACTGTCAGATAAATTCATGTCCACAAAAATCTGCAGTCCAGCTCTTTTCTCTTCTATCCGATTCAAGCTGGTTAATAATTTGAAAATGGACTGGCATGCAGGCTCTGATTGCAGGAGATGGGGCTCTAAGTTATTTGGCACAAGACCAGCGTTACATGATCATAGATCTCATCTTTATTTTCATCAGTGTTGTTTAATTTACTGAGTGTGGAAAGTAAATCAACTGTTAAATTTAATCATTGCATCTTTTTATCCCTGGAAAAAGTTTACAGCATCTTCCTTGTAATTTAAGTGATTCTCTTTTCAACACCTTTCTTATTCTTTGAGCAGTCCAGCAGTTTCAGATTATTTTCATATCTGCGAAGCTCCTCTGCATTGATCTAATCTGATTAGCATGGAGCTAATGTTCCCTTTAGCCAAATGCCTTAAGTGGACTTAAGGACTCCACTTCAGCTGAAATTTCAGCTAAGATGCTCTGACAGCTTAGCGAGCTCTTTGAACAACGCACACACGCTTAAGGGAACAGTAGCGTGATCACAGGAGTGAGGCTGAGCAGCAGCAGTAAAAAAAAAAAAAAGTTAGAAAGGAGGACTAAAACTTGAACATGTTAGCTGTGGAGACATTATGTCACAGTAAAACTTTCCAGAGTATTGTGTAAGCAGTCATGTTGGCCTCCAGTGCCCCTGATCAAGACAGTGAGAGACAGAGGTCTGCAGCAGGCCATGACCCTGCCTGATAGGTGGTGAGTGTTTGGGAAACTAAGTACCCCCTGTCTCTCATAGTGGCAGCCTCAGAGACACTAACAAGACTGTGTAGTTGTCTGTGGCTGAAACAGAAAAAAAATGACAAAATGTGTCTCAGAGTGTGTGCAAGCATAACAAATGAGTTCTAATTGGGCAGTGCCAGCTGACTTTAAAGAATAAATTTAATTCATATTGATATCAATAAATGCATGGAAACAATGTCTATTGTGCCAAGAGGGCTGTGTGGCATTTTCTTTTAAATTCATGCCATCAGGAAGCCAAAAACTGTTTTGTTTTTTGTTGTTTTTTCTTCTTTTTTTTTTTTTTTTTTTTTTTTTTTTTCTTTGGAAGAATTAAATTACCATATTGGAAGAGCTGAATGATGGGAGAAATGCTTGGAGACTGTTCTGGCTTTTAGGGCTTGGATTCTTAACTGCCACACTAAACAAAAGATATGCTGCCATGGTCATCCATCTATAGGTAACTCTCCTTACAGGAACAATCATAGTGTCTCACTGTGTTAACATACAGAAAGAACAGAGTGAAAGAGCCTCAGTCTAGCAGAAGCTAAATAGCATTGAATATATATGTTTTTAAATGAAGTTATATTCTAACAGTTAAAGGCTGTTTTACATCTGTCTTCTCCTTCTCTGAATCCTGTTTGCCTGACCACATTACTTACATTTCTTCCTGCCTTTAACAGTTTCTGCTCACAGGGTGTGATGCGTTGCTCCTGAGAGCATGTGTACTACAATTTTTAATTGCATTTGGCAGCCCAATGGAATTATATAATAGTAGTGTTTTGCAGGACTTGCAATGAACTTAATGAGAGAAATTTGATTGATTTGATTTTGTTGTTCAATATCCCCAAAACACCTGAAAGAAAACTTTTTAAATAACCACAAGAGTAAAGAATTAAACAAAAACAGAGGCCAGTATTTGCTGCAAATGTGCAAACTGACTGAAGCATCAAATTGAAAGCACAATTTATCAGCTCCTCTTAGTTAGCTGAACTCTTGAATGAATGTCATTTGACTGCAGAGTGCCTCTCACCTTGTAGTTCCTAAAAATAGCAGCATGAAGTGATGAACAGCAGGATCTGCATTCCAGCACTGTCAGAGTCAAACCCCTCATGACTCCACTGAAGCTTTTCATATCTGTCATTCTTCAGCCTTTGCAGAAATTTTCCAGGAATAAAAAAGTGCACTCTCAGTTGACATGAGGGCTTCACAAGAAAGCCAATAAGTGCTTATAATCCAAATGCTGATTTATTTTCCTTGAGTGGCACAAACTGAACCGTGTTTGGAGTTTTGGCTGAGATGATGGCAGAGCTCCATCCTTTAAAGTTTTAGTGTCAGAGCTCCAGCTCTGCTCCCTCCGGGGTTTGATAGGAGAGTGAAAGACTGGTTTATCGCTCAAGATAAAGCGGTCAGTGCTGTTCTGTGCTCCTGTGAGCACAGGGGGGAGTCCACACAGCGCTCTGCTTGGGGTAAGATATACACTGAAGAGACACGCTGTGAACATTAGACACAGAGGACTCTTAAAGAAAGTGAGAAATAACCGTGAACTTCACTGCAACAGACTTGAATTGTGGGAGGGGCGTTTCTGTCTGTTTTGAGTTGCCTTTCAATGTAGCAGTGAATGAACTCTTGATTTGGTCTTGCAGCGGTTGGTTTTTCAAATGCTAATGTTGCCAAAAGTAATTTCAAGGTTTACATCTTGTGTCCAAAGTTACAGCTGGATAATAAAATGCTACTTTTTATGAGTTGGTTGATCTCACCATGCTTGTTCTGTTTAAAAACAGCACTCATCTCCAAAAAATGGGCTTTTAAGTCTGTTGAACTAAGTGTTAAAGATATATTACAATCTTGCGGACATATTCACTGAAGTAAGACTAACAGCAGTAGTTTGCAAAAATCCAAGTGAAGTGAGTGAAGGTAAGTTTGTTCAGGAGAGATCCCTCTAGTGAGTTGGCAGAGATAACGTCTTTGCCATTTCCTTTAAAAGTTTTAAATTCATCTTTCTTTAGCCTATCAGTGTCACTGCAACTGGCGGACTCAGAGATTTACTTTGGTTTGTTGTGGAAAATCATCAGATCAGGAAAAAATAGGTCCCACTGCTTAGAAACAAATCTGGAAGTAAAAAAAAGAAGTCATTATATTAATTTGTTTTGTTACTTGATGTAATTTTAAATTGCACAAAGATAGGCCAGACTTAAGAGTATAAGCTTCAGACACAGAGACAACTTAAACTAAATTCACTTGCTTGAATGAGTCATTGTCCTAAAAACTGCCCCAAATCTGAATTCAGAGCTACAAAAAAGAGTTGAGGGGGATACTGTAATACCTGAGGAACATTTTTGAATATTTCGTTGTTGTTTGACCAGGAGGGACACCTCACACCCACTGATCAGCACAAAACAAAAACGGAGAACATTTGTGAAAAATAGTCATTGAATACAACCTTTTTGTATAAATACATTTGCTCTAGGCTTGAGATATGGTAAACTTAGGAAAGGGTGATTTAAAGAAAAGAAAAAAAAAAAACAGTAACAACAACAGCTTGTGAAAGAAATCATTATACTGAGCTGATTTAAGTTGGTCTTTCAAGTAAAGTCTTTCGGGGACTTGATACAAAAGTCCCTCGTCATCCAGAAGTGAGCACAGAATGAGGTAATGATACCACGAGAGGCTGGATTTCAAGACACTTCTGTTGTACACACAGTCCTAGTTCCCTCACAACCTGAACACCAGCTCCCTGTGTGCATGTTGACAGCAGCTTGTAATCCAGAATAGACTGCAGGGTAGAGTTGTTCAGTCCCTTGTAGGAACAGGATATACAGCAGTTGTGGAAGGAAAAGAAGGAAAAGGAGGAAGCATCTTCTCTCTGAAGCTTATTGAGCTGTCAGGTTTCAGTCTCAGTCAGGTTTCAGTGATTCACCGTCACATGTTCCTCCATATGTGTTTACCTCTGTCTCTGACAGGAGCTCTCTGCATGATGAGCCTGATTTGATGGTTATGACCACATTATGAGGCTTATTGATCTGAGACGACGCCAAGCTCTGCTCCTTATCCGACTCGATCAATAACTGAGTATTGTAGAGCTCGTTCGAAGCTCTGCTCTTTCACTGAAACTATCTGTCTGCAAATTGAGCGAGACACAGTTGAGTCATCACAAGGCCTTTACAAACAATATTTTGCTTGTATTTCCCCATGTCATTGTAAATGTGCTGTCCAAAAAAAGGAACTCACACACTATAAAAATACAAAATCAGTAAGAGAAAACAGGATTTGTTTTCCACAGAGAGCTCGCCTTTTGTAAAGATATACGGTGTGCATGCAGAGGACACTGCTTATGAGGACAGTCACTTGCTCTCAGATGTGCCTGCACATTAATGGGAGTCATTAGGCTTGTTTAAATGAGGTCATTAGGCTGACAAAATGAGACTGTGTATTCAAGTGCAGGGACAAAAAAGAGATCTACCCAGTTCCCATTGGCACTAAACCTTGTCTCAGTCAAGTACAGCATAACTCAGTCTGGAACAAGGCCTGGATGAGACATTTAAAGAGAACAAACATCACCTGCTACAGAGTTCAAATCTTATCACTGTTGATTAATGCCTGCAGCATGTTCTAAAAAGCTGGGACAGGGGCAACAAAAGATTGGGAAAGTTGAAGAATGCTCAAAAAACATCTGTTTGGAACATTCCATAGATGAACAGGTTAATTGGAAACAGGTGAGTGTCATGATTGGGTGTGAAAGGAGCATTCCTGAAAGGTTTGGTCATTGACAAGCAAGGATGGGGCAAGGTTCCCTTTGTGAACAACTGTGTATGCAAATAGTCCATCAGTTTAAGAACAATGTTTCTCAACATACAATTGCAAAGAAATTAGGGATTTCGTCATCTACAGTCCATAATATCATCAAAAGATTCCAAAAATCTGGAGAAATCTCTGCACGGAAGTGGCAAGGCCAAAAACCAACATTGACTGTCTATGACCTTCAATCTCTCAGGCAGCACTGAATTAAAAACCAACATCATTGTGTAAAGGATATGACCACGTGGGCTCAGGAACACTTCCTGTTATTTGAATATACACATGGTTTTTCCAGTAATACAATTAATAATGGATGCTGGGTATTTTTCAGGGTAGGATAATTGTTTTCATTCAGTAGTTTACTCTGCCGTGGAAAGTCAGACAGATAAGGCCTGAATGGTAAAAGAAGATTAAAGGGAGAACTGTAATGATGATAATAACAACGTGAGTTGGAACCTGCAAAGTTGCTCATGCACACGTTTACTGCAATTTAAGACCAGTGTGTAAAAAAAAGCTCCACTATGGGAGAGCAGATGAACTAGTGGTTAAAGTTGCGCTCCATATGGGCAAAAAAGCCCTTGAGTGGGCAGCCCGGGTTCGAGTCCAATCTGTGGCTAATTTTCCATATGAAAGGACCCCAAAAATATAACTTACAAAAAGCTTAAAAAAAAAAAAAAGCTCCACTATGGCACCAAGCAATTCTAAGTTCAGTGATGAGTGTGGGAATCAGGGACATCCACTGTCAGCCCACTAAGGAGGGTTGAAGAGGCTCTTCAGGCCAATCACTCTGCAAAGTGATCGCCAAACATGGGATAGAGGGGCTGGAAAAGTAAAAAGCTGGCAAATCTCTTATCAGTTCGCTGATTTAATAAAGCTCTCTAATAAAGTCACTGACTTGGGTAAATTCTGATTTAGGTCTTTCAATAACAAAGAGCTGAAGAAAAAGGCCTTTTGTAATTTTTATTGCTAAATATTTTCTTTATTGTGACTGAGAATGGACCATGTTTGTACTGAGCATTATTTGTATTATATATATATTATATTCAGTACTCTGTGACCACTGTCAATACAAATAAAGGTTAAGTTGAAAAATATCTTGTGTGTCTTATTACTGATCTGTAGCAGACTTCCTCCTTCAAATTGTTAACCAGGAGTGTAATCCAGTGGATTAATCAAATGAAGTCATTGTTATCTATTTGCTTTCATTTTCTTTTGAATACTTTCCCCTCTAGTCTCAGTAAAATATTAACATCTACAGACATTTTATTTCATTCAAATTCCCAGATTAATTTGAGCAGGGATATTATCCTTCTTTTCAAACATGATTAACTGTTATTTCCCAGAAGTATCTCATCAAATTACAGCTTCAATATATTTGTCATGTTTGTTTCTGGAGTAGAAAAATAGAAGAATAAAAATGTTGTGGTTTGAATTTAGATACTAAGAGACACTGGGGTTAAAAGATGTATGTAACTGGTAATTTGAAGAGTGGGATTAAATTAATTTAAATTTGTGTATTTACAGAATGTATGCTGTCTTTGTGATACAACAACTTCAATAATTCTTATCCTTTTCTTGGAATGTGTAACTTCACCTATGTGTGCAAAAAAGTTAGTTAGCATCTAGCAAAAGTAGATAATCAGAATCCAGCAACCAAAAAAAGAATATTGAGTTAACAGCCTGCTGAGATGAAAGGAAAACACTAACATGGTGTATGCATTGGTGGAGGTTAAGAGAGTCTTGACAGTGTGATTAGTGTCCAGATGTTTGAATCTCCTTCTCCACACTAAGCACAGAGCTCCCAGAAATCTATTAGCTGAGTCAAGGTCACACCACAAAATTCTGTCTGACAAAGTCATCCCCAACATCTCAGTTAGAATTCACACTGACATATAGTATATCTTGTGTTTCGATGGTTGCATTATTAAAAATGACTGGCCGTGGTCCCTGAGTACAGAGTGCAGGGAGAGAAACAGAAACAGGAGCATTATAGTTAGGGCTGTCAATCAACTAATGGACAGCCTGAGGTAATAAATAGAGTTCAAGATTACAGTTGACAGTAGTAGTCCAAAAAAAGTTTCTGAGAAACATCAGCTTTAAGAGAGCAGCACACCTCCAAGCCCACCATTACTTTCACTACATTATATTAAACAAGAAAAAGATTTGTTTGTCGTTCAAATTGCTTGATTATGACAAAATAGCCATATGTTAACCCCTTAACCATCCTCCCAAAATGGAAAAAAAAAGGATGTAAAAGGCATACCCAAATTAAATCAAATGCTGTTCTTGAACCCTTCGGAGTACAAAACAAAAGTTTGGTCTTTCTGTAAAGGTACCACGCTGAAATTTTATCCTCGGAAATCAAACTTGTTGTATCTGTAATAAGTGTGTAGTTGTAGTTAGTGTGTAGTAGTCATCCCCTGGATTTTTTTTTCTAAATGTAGCAGCGCATTACAGTATGGAATCAAAACTCAAATAAGAGTATCTAGGTGTCCGTTCGCACCATGTCACACTCTGGGATCTTATTGGCTCTGGAGAGCCACATCACCCGGTTGGCCAAGTGAGGTGCCAGTCACAAAGATTACAATGTTGACACAGTAATATTGAATTCTGAAACACCTCAGAGAATTTACAGGGCTCTAATTTATTCCAGTTAATGGGTTGATGTATTTTTTTATCATTTACCATGCTATACTGAGGAAATAAACCATGGATTAAAATATTACCATCAAAATACTGGTACAAAATCAAGCACTTGAGTGTCTTTGCAGTACAAACAAAACTCTGGGAAACACTACAGGATTACAAGATTATTTGATTTTAAAAACTTTGAAGCATATGATGGGAAATAAGGATGATATGAACTCCTTACTTTTCTGCAGACTACTCAGCTTTTAAGTTTTATTTACATATATTCTCATAAAATATGCAACCATTCATTGCAATACAAGCCCCTACCTGTGGATGAGCCAATGTTCTACAGAAATAATATTAACCACGGCCATGTTTCACTTTGGCAGATTTAAATTTAATTGGATGAATCATTCTCAAAATTTGTTATCTGGACAGCATTCACTTCTGCCCCACACTGCGTGGTACTTCCTTAATTATTTGTTGAGATATCTCCATCTGAGCCAAAGTGTTTGACTAACCATCACACGTGAGTCTTTCCAAACAGTGAAAAACAACTTTTCTCCTGAAGTTTTAGTTCTCTGCACTTCAGTCTGTGTTCTTTAGTGGTGACATTGAAACTTCAAAGCGTGGCTGAAGTCCTCTCTGGAAGTCAGAGGAGAAAGTGGAGCACAAAGTCAACTGGCTAAGGATTTTGTTCCTAAGTATTTTTGAAGCTTCTCTAAAAGCTTTACTCCCTTTTCCAAGTAGAAACTCAATCAAGTGAAGAAATTCAGTTTAAGAGCAAAAGCTGTAAGTGTGTTGACAGCCAAAGAAAATTAGAGCTGTTTTTGTCCACCTTGTTCAAATAGGAGTGAGGGTGTTAATGTCTTATTTAAACCAGGAGTCAAGATTCAGCTTCAGGCAAATTCTGAGGGTGATCGTCCATCTCTGCCAGTCTCTCCTCTTTTTCCTGGCAGAAGTCATCCAAAAAAAATATGGCTGAGAGGCATAAAAACATCTCAGTTTGTTTTTGTTCATATAAATATTGCTGAGAGCTCCACAGAGACAAAGCTGAGCAAAGTGTCAGACACACCGCAGAGAGACGCACTGTTTACCTGTTCATCTCAAACGCTCCTCCTCTCTGATATCTGATATTCATCGTGACATGACTGATGCTTTAACAGCCTGCATTTACCATCACCTTTCATAGAGAGTTAACCTCAAAGTGCCATCGCTCTGAATGTCAACTCCTTCACATGTGGACCTTTTGAAATGTCAGCAGTCTTTATTCTACTTTTGTGGAATAGCACACACAGTTCATTCGGTACATTCATTTATCCTTTATGATGTGAAGCATGGACAAAGTGGGAATCTGAAGATTGTAAATGATGACATGCCAAGTCCGTAAGATCTCCATGTCTGGGGTTAGAGTGGACCATCATCTTGTGGGCTGTGCTTGGGAAGAGGATCCCTCAGACTCATCCTAAATAGCTGCCCAAAAGCCAATGCAGGGTGATGCTGGCGGCATGATCAAGTGCTGAAATCTGTGGCAGAAACAGCAGCTGTCAGCGATAACCACCAATAAACTCCTCAACGCAAAGAGGTTCATCACATTTATGAAGGCTGGAGAGCAATCACCCTTCATCCAAGATTAGCAACCATCTCCTCACATCAGCAGCCGACTGGCAACTGAGAGTTGATCTTGGCAGGCAGCTGCTGTTCCCACAACACATTGCCTCAACAACTTTCTGTCCAGACATGGTCATTTCTTCTAATCCCACTAAACAAGTGATAATGACAGCACTAACAGTGTCCTGGGAGGAGCACATGGGCGAAGCTCATGAGAAGAAAAAAAGCCAAGCACCAGGAGCTGACAGCAGTGTGGGAATCAGGGACGTCCACTGTCAGCCTACTGAGGAGGGATGTAGAGGCTCTTCAGGCCAATCACTCTGCAAAGTGATCACCAAACATGGGATAGAGGGGCTGGCTAAGTAAAAAGCTGGCAAATCTCTTATCAGTGCAAGAGAGCTGAAAAAGGGGGCCCAGTAGTCAACGGCTATGGATTCATCAGCCCAGCTGGGTCACCTGGGGCGGGGAGTCTGATGTCTAAAAAGAAAGAAAACCCATTGCTGGGATGATGCTTTTGGGATGATGCATCAGTATGTGGAAAAGTGAAGTACCAACCTTTGGATCCTTATGCTGCTCTCAGACAACAGTTTTTGGTGTTTCAGGTGTAGTTGGCTGTTTTTGATGAATGTTTCTCACTCTGGTCACCCAAACAGCCACTAGAGATGTAGGACATAAGACAGAGTGAATAAACTACAGACTTTTTTAAATTGCATTCATACAGTGATTTTTGGGTACAGTCGCATCTACTGAAACACAAACAGTCAAAACCACTTACAGTAAATGACTCTGTCAAACACAAAAGGTTCTGTTACTTACTAACACACTCTTTATTTACATCAGTCTGATGAGATAATTTAATCTCAAACAATGTTTACTGTTTTTTTGAATTTTTTTTTTTTTTTAATGTTAACTTACCATCGTTTAAAACAGTGACAAAACTTACAAGCATTTCACATCCACCTCATTAGAATGAATGTTTCGTAACCTTACATACAGTCACTGTGTGAAGTATCGGTTTCTTCTTTAACACAAGCCTCTCACCCCGTATACTGAGTGGAGGTGTGAGATGCAGTGGTTACTGAGATGACTTGATGGAAGCAAATCTAATATAGCAGCCACGTCAGTTGAATTTAGGACTAACAATGATCACTTCACAATAAGGAGAGGTTGACCATTCTGACAACCTATGACATGCTGTGAGGTTAGGCCTTGTGTGTTTCGGTCTGTTGTTCAACAGTGTGTTCTCCTTTGTGTCATGGGGTACAATGACACAATTTCAAGTCCCGAGGAGATGAGGCATGTCTCAGGCATCAGAACATGTGGTGCTTGCTGTCCCATATTACATGGCTGCCGTTCAGTGCCAACAGATCAGTTCACACCAGGCTCAGGGGAAGGTGATTCAGATGCAGGAATGAGGACCTACATTCACCAGGCAAGAAGCTGTTGGACTAGCTGGAGGAGACGGGGAAGACTGGCTGAAAAGTGTTATAAAAGTGTGATGGAGGGAGATACAAAGATGAGGTCATGAATAGCAAAGTGAATACATCTGAACCAAACTGCTGCAAAGTGAAGAATTATTCTTCAGTCTCCAATTTTACTAGACTCAGAGGGAGAGAGTAGTTAACACCTTGTGTTTCACAAAGCGGACTGAGATTTTAATCTGATATCCACTGACTTCTCCTTAGATGGTGCCATCATGCTCAGATTCAATAATGTTTAATATGGCAGCCAATGTGTCCAGGAGATGTCTTTACACTTACAACTACAAATACAAAACTACTTCTCCTTTTCTGTCAGAAAATGTGAATGCAGTCCTTTAAAAGTCCAGCAATTCCGAGGAGAAAGCCAAAAGCCAAGAAAGGTCTCCAGTTTGGGATATCAGTGGTTTTTAGCGCACTAACTGAGTCTGTTTTATTTCTTTGAAGGGTTTAAATTCCAGCTCAGATGTCACAAAAGCAGAGACAGAGAGAGAGAGAGAATAAATACTGGACAGGCTCTGAAGAATTGTGACAGAAGAGACAGGCTGTTGGCTGTGTGAGTGCAGATCTTCATTGTTAGTAGAAAAGGTCAACCAAGACCCAAACCCTGACAGAAAGACAGACACAGGAGGATAAAACTGGTTATCCTCTCACATATCACTGGGAGGAAAACCTTTATTTTTTTCTTCTCAAAAGTAAAGTTATGAAAGCCTCGTCATGTGATGAGGTGAACAATCTGTCTGTTTTTTTTTTTTCCACATCTGTGGTTTCATACACCGGTGACAAAAAGTCTTACTCTTCTCTTTTTACAGTGTACTCTTCTAACATTTTGACAGTGAAATCGTCATGGCTCGGGTCTTTAGATGTCTGCTTTCTGTCAACCTGCTCAGCTCTCTCTCTCTCTCTCTCTCTCTCTCTCTCTCTCTCTCTCTCTCTCTCTCTCTCTCTCTCTCTCTCTCTCTCTCTCTCTCTCTCTCTCTCTGATTTACAGTCACTGCAGTGGAGCTCATTCTGATTCCGAGTGGAAAGCTACAATTCCCCCCTCGTGTTGCTGAGACATCCACACTTTGTGTAACTGTCCCTGGCAAGCACACAATCACAGCTTCTTGTTAACACTCCGAACTGAATCTTTTTTTTATTAGACAAAAAAAAGAAAAGAGTGAGCTGAGTGTTTGATTCAAACATGTTCTGATACATGCAACACTTAACCGTTTACAAAAGTGTTCACCAGACCTTTAACTCCAAGACTTTCAAATCTATAAAACTGTTCAAACACTGAGCAGGAGATGAAGAAGTGCTTCACTCACTGGCTGAAAGCACTGAGGTTTTACCTCAAGGCAAGATGAAAGTTATTAAGTCTTCTTTGTCATTTCATTTGGTCATGTTCTCAAAGAACTCAGAATTTACAGATGTTTCATAGTGAGTGACACACAGTGAGTCAGTGACACGACAACACAGAGTAAATCAAACCCAGACAGCAGAGATGAGGATTGTTAACCTCTCTTCTCCTCAGAGGAAGATAAGCAGCTCCTGCTGCTCAGCATTTAAAAGGATGCTGAGTTTGTAATTTCCTTCTATGTAAAAAAAAATCAGGAAAAGTAACACAGCATCTCTTCTTTATACATCATCTGTAACATTTCTAAAGTAAAAACACTCTATCAGACTTCATCAGCATGTGCCTGTCAGTGGAAGTATAACAAAAAGCTGGACGACATTAGTCAAGCTGAGAGCAAATCAGTTTTTCACCAGCTGTGTTTTGTTTCTAAGTAAAATAGCCGAAATGTCTTCAAGACTCCCCGTTGTTCCTGTCAGTTTTCACTGATGATTCAGTTTCACTCTTTGATAGAACTGATTGTATTTTTCTCCCCAATCTAAAGCCAATTCAAAAGCTCTCATCTGCCACCTCACATCCCAGCTTTGCCTGCATCTATCCTGCGTTCTTTATTCAGGGATCATCTCAATTTCAACAAGTAACAGAAATACAACTATGTTTTGTGCAGCAGAAGACAAAAAGAAGCCTGCTTTTAAATTATGCCTAAACTTTAACTCTAAACTTTAATAAGAATTCTGATTTCTGTGATCTCCCTGATGCTGACTGAGTGGTTTTCTTTGAAAATAAGCAATAAATCATTAAGCACTCCTGGTGAGATCTTCAGTCATATCACTGTTGTCATTTCAGCTGCTTTGAAGCATGTTCAGAGTTTCAAAGCTTTTATCCTGTCACTGTCTGGTAAACCAAACATGTCTGGCTGTGGCAGCAGCAAAGACACAAAAACGCCAGAGAAGGAGACAGGAGTGCTGCTTGTGTGTTTCCTCCCTCTTTCTGACAGTGGCAGAGTGAGGCCATGACTCCACCGTGTTGTGTTTGTCACAGTGTGCGCTCTGCTGCAATCCACTGACTGAGCTGACCTGGCTGAAGTCAAAAAGTTACAATGGCTGATTCTGTTTCACGACTATCTAATGGTTTGGATCAGGGACATTTTCAGCCAATATTCTTATACGATAAGAGTTTGAGATAAACTTCAGGAGAAGATTTCAAGAGGTCTTTAAATAAGATGCTTGATGAATACAGATACTTGCTAAACATTGCAAAGGTCTGTACTCATGGTGGGTTAAGATGAGATAAGACTTCTTATCTTGTCTTGATGTTGGGTCTCTGTTAATAAAATTTATTATCATTTACAGGTCTAGAACTGTGAACACTTTTGGAAAGTGTCTTGAGATAGTGTTTGTTATGAACTGGCACTATATAAATAAAGTGGGTCGGTCGGTCAACATTAAAAGATTTTAAAAATGTTTTTCCTGTTTCTTAGGCGTGAGGCTACATAAAAAATGTGTTGTATACACTAATTATTTTTTCTGTTTCTAAAATGATAAAATCAGAGAAATTCATTCTCTTTTTTTCTAATGATTTATAGCTTTTAAATTTTGTCACACTGCAAGCAGACATAACTGAGTTACATCAGTCTATAGCCATGGTTGTCCTGAATCTATAGAGGTGCAGGACTTCACTTTGCTGAGAAAAATAAAACCACAGAGAGTAAGTGTGACAGACAAAAACAAGAAACTCCTTGGGATCCAGAGGGTTAAGAGTTCATGATCATCCAAGATACCGACAGTGAGTTTGATCTTTGGATATTTGTTTCTAAACTGAACAAAATACTGCATTTGGCCCTGCTAAGTGGAGTACAGCAAGTTTGTTTCATTGTGTTATAAGAAATCAATGATGCATTTATGTTTTTCTAAAGACATCGCTCTCATAGCGCACACCTTAGTATGTCAAGTTTCTGGACTGTCCTCTCGCTTTGTCCGTCATGGATCTTCCGAGCAGTAGAGATCAATAAAAGCCTGTCAGCTTTTTAGTGTAGACATGTACAGAGCAGACACAAAAAAGGAGAGCTACATCCTTCCATCACACTTTGTGGCGTGGCACCAATAACAGCTCTGAGCAGAGACGACACAAAGACTGAGAGAGCGAGTGAGGACATCAGACAGCTGAGCGGAAGATAGAAAGTCAACTGGCTGCCCACGGACCAAATCCGGCCTGCCAGAGCTTTCCATTCAGCCCCCAGGATATTATTGAAAGATACCCTAGTAATGAGATCAAACTATGTTAAATCATTCATTTACTTTGTAAATCAGCCCTCTGAAAGTATCTTGTGCCATAGCCTGCCTTCAATCAAGGAATAACCACAAACTTGTTGCTTTCAGAGACACTTGTTGCCCTGTCGTGTTAGGTTAATAACTCTGCTTGCAGTAATATTCAGAGTAGAGTTTTTTTTCCTCTGATGAGCCTCTGACTGTTCAGTCTATGACTCTTTAAGCTTGCATGCTTTGTCTTGTGGTGATGCTTCGGTTATTTTCTTTAACAACAGCAACAGATTCATTGCAAATAAGGGCGCACGGGTACTGCATTTCTAAAAGCTGGCACTATTAATACATACTGTAGCATCTAGCAAAAGAGACTTTGAGACTTAAGCTTGGATGGATGTTGCAGGTGTAGTGGAAAAGGTTACTGTATGCCAATTCCAAACTTAATAAAGTTAGCACTCTACACCCCCTGGTCAAAGCCTTATGTATAGAAAACACATTTTCACATTTTTCGAAAAACACACTTTTCGATCCAGCTTCCCAAGATGACCACAGGTTACTCCCATCCAGCTCACAAACACATAGACATGAGCCACTGAACTGTGCATACACTTGAGCACTGTTAATCTGCATCAATTATCTGTTTGAGGCTCTTTGACATGAAATTTTCTAAGCTTTAAATATAATATAATAAAGGACTTTCTTCTGCTGGTGTTCTCCTCAACCTACGACGCCTCATTTGAAGGTGATGGACAGCTTGACAGACTCACAAATATGAAACCAAAACTACTGCAAACACTTTGTTGGTGTGTGTGTGTTTAATTATTCAGACTGACAAAAGAAGAGGCTGGAGCTGTGTTAGAGTGTTTGGATTCTCAGTCTGTGGTCAGTACATTCAGCAGGGTCTCTGTTCACTTACAGGCTAAATCAGCAGAGCTTTGTTTACCTCTGCTCTGAGAGTGCAGGACCCACTGAGAGAAAGAAGGTACTGGAGAGAGACATGGGTCTGCTTAAATTAAAGCAAATGATCTGATAGTGAGGATGAGAGCTGGGAATAAGATGAATGGTAACCATGGCAACAAAGTCAGGGGAGACATACTTGACTGCTTTTTGGTAAAGACCCCTCTCTTCCCACACTGCTGACAACCACAGAGTAAATTTCAGAGTACACAAACTGTACGGCTCTTACCTGTTCAAGCTTTAGTTTTCAGAATGAAAAATGAAGTTAAACATGTTCTATGGAGGGACTTTTGTTGCGCATGCACATGAACTAATTTTACAGATCTTATAGAGGATGGCTTAGTCAATTCAGTAGTGAAATAGCTTAATGGATTATGGGGTGATTACAGATTCAAAAGCTATTTTAATCATGGTTACTATGTACAGATTCTAGTCCGAAAAGCAACAATCTGCCGCTTAACGGATAGAAAGAAAAAGGCTTTATTTTATGGAGTTAATAAGAGCTCAGGGCTGTAATAATGATGTTGTCTATTTTGTTGTTTGCTTGTTATGAAAATAATCACACCTCTAACCATCACGTCTGACAGCAGCACCATGAGTCACTGTCAGAGGTCGTTTAGATAATGAAATGTAACCAAGTTAGGACTGGTGAGGGACTTCTGGTATTAATAAAAACCCAACAACGCCACCTTGGGACTTTCACCCAAGGAATCCTTTTTTTACTCTGACCCCTTCAACAGAGGGTTTCCCCTTTTAAACACAGGCAAGTCCACAAATGAATACAAAGACGTGGTTTTTAGAAAAGTACAAATATATAAATCTTTATTTTATTCATAGCAAAAAATACTTTAAAATGATTTTTTATAAATAGACACATGTACACTGCAACAGTTGGAGGTCACTGTGAAGAAGAAGCTGAAAGATGACTGGAAAACCTGATCAGGCTAAACTAAGGGGAGAAAAAAAAGAAACACTACACATCTAATGGCAAATAGAAATGAAGGTAAAACACAAGAAAACAAAGAAAGCCTGATCAAACTGGACAGCCACTGCACGGCCTCCCAACACACCCCGGACCAGATTGAATCCAAACCAGTTTACAGCGCAGCGTCTGACAAACTTTTTACTGAGCAGCGTCTCCTGACAAACCTTTTACTGAGCAGCGTCTCCTGACAAACCTTTTACTGAGCAGCGTCTCCTGACAAACCTTTTACTGAGCAGCGTCTCCTGACAAACCGTTTACTGAGCAGCGTCTAACTAAAAAAAAAAGAAAGTAAATTTAACACAGAATGAGCCAAACAGAAGCGCAGTTAAACGTAACAAAACGGAACTCAAGCTAACGATAATCAAGATAAATCTACAGAAACACAAAGCTAAGGCTTCCAAATAACAAAACAAAGGAAAACTATAAACTAAGAGAAAACAAAAACAAAAGCCGGGACAAAGTCAACCAAAACAAAAGACAAGGCAAGACAAGGCAACAGTGGCAAACTGTAACAAAAAACAGAACATTAGCCACCGCCGACAAAATCAATGCACAGAAATGCTGCAAACGAGCCCGTACCTCAGCTGTACACGCCCTCACGTTGACATTACATCCCCCACTTCGGCTACAAGCAGCAACGTGAACGATGCCCTGGGATGATAAGCAGAGTCATTATACCGTTTATCACAAGTTACATGCTACAAATAGCTCATACCTGTTGCTCATCCGGAAGTTCACAGGATGAGAAGGTGTTCCGGCCCGTAAATATATCCCCGGGAGACAATGAGTGTGCCAATTATTGGTTCCGCCCGCAGCTGTAAGGCATACCCGCTAATCAGCCGGTTACATTCTACCCCCCCAAATTTTTATCAGCGTCCCGCTGATAAACAAAAATCACTAAAATTACGACCAGGGTCGGAAAATACTTTTAGCCATGCTGCCAGAACCCAACACCTGAGAGGTTGTAGCCCTACTTGCCTCCCCCTGCACTGATCGTGGAAGCCGATGCACATTTGAGTGCTGCCCTGCAGTTTTCCTTGCAGACTTGCGTGGGACCGCTGTGCTGGTGCTAGGGCCTCCTTGGGCTGGGGTGTGAGGAGCTGGGCTGTAAGGAGCTGGGCTGGTGGTAAGCATAGGTTGCAGATCCCTTGGCGCGCTCCGAGAAGGTGTAGTAAAAGCAGGAGTGGGCGGTGTGCCTGCAGGTGCTGTCACCAGCATCCATAATCCATCATCCCCAGGCTCCTCCTCTTCAGTCTCTGATCCTTGTGCTGCTTCAGATGAGCACCGCGGCCTGACCTGCATTTGCCCAGGTGAAAGAGGTCGGACTGGCTTTAACATCGTCCTATGCACTTGCCTCACACGAGTCAGATCATAGACTGGAGCAACAGAGTACACCACTCCACCCGGCTCAGGCGGCCTCACCACTTCAAAGACAGTGGCTCCCCACACGTCTTTAATCTTGTTACGACCCCGTGATGCATGGTCTCTCAGGTACACTCTTTGACCCGCCTCCAACGGCTCATCCAACACTCCCCTATCGTGTCTCTCCTTCCGCCGCCTCGCTGCAGCCTCCATGCGATCCTTGGCAGAGTCAAAAGCAACATCCAACCGCCAGCGATGCTCTGCCACCCAGTCACACACTCTCCCCTCCGTGGGTTTGGGAAGATGACCCAGCAGAAAATCCACAGGTAAGTGCGGGTCCTGGCCAAACATGAGGAAGTGTGGCGACTCGCCTGTCGACTGATGAGCGGTGGAGTTATAATTGAACACGAGCTGGGGGAGATGCTCCGGCCAGTGGCTCTTCTGGTCTGGAGGAAGGGTGCGCAGCAGGTTATGCAAAGTCCGGTTAAATCTTTCACACTGACCATTACCTTGGGGGTGATAAGGGGTGGTACGAGTCTTTTTTATCCCGTACAATACACACAACTGATGAACCAAGGCACTCTCAAAACTTCTCCCCTGATCAGAGTGAATGCGGGCTGGGACTCCATAGCGATAAAACCACTCCTTCACCAACACTTCTGCCACTGTAGCTGCCCTCTGGTCCCGGGTAGGTATGGCCTGAGTGAACTTTGAAAAGACATCCGTCATCACCAGAACAAGCTCCCTTCCATCCTCTGATGGCTCCAGCAGAGTGAAATCTATGGCCAGCACTTGGTTAGGTTTAGCAGCTAGCAGATGACCCATGGGCACTCGGACTTTCGGCTGCGTGTTTTTGGCAAGGGCACAGCGCTCACACCGCTGACACCATTGCTTTACATCCTGGTCCATCCTTGGCCAGTAGCACCTCTGTCTCACCAACTCAGCAGTCCGCTCCATGCCTTGGTGCCCATGATTCTGGTGAAGCTGTGTCAGCACCTCCTCCTTGAGAGCTTCTGGCAGAAGAAGTTGGTATACTTCCTCTCCACCATCTGGACGAAAGAGCCGACGATACAGGAGGCCCTCAAGCTGCACAATCCGACTCCACTGCCGGACCAGCCCCCGCACCTGAGGACCCAGCTCCTGTCTCTCCACCTGGCTTGGCTCCCTCTGCTGGTGCCAAAAATGAAGGAAGGTCCCGATGGCTGGGTCCGCTTGCTGGAGTGCCTGCAGGTCTGTTGGGGTGCGAGAGGGAAGGACAGTTACTTCAGACTGTACTGCAATTTGCTGCCTACCCTTCCTTATTGATGTCTGCAGAGCACCAGGTACCGCTGTTCCTGGGAGGATGTTCTTGAGACAGTCTGGAGTGTCAGCCATTGTCTGCCTCGAAAGGGCATCAGCATTCTTGTTAATGCGGCCTGGGCGATAGCGGACGCTGTAGTTGAAAGCAGACAATTCAGCAACCCATCGCTGCTCCGTGGCCCCCAACTTAGCAGTCTCTAAATGGCTCAAGGGGTTGTTGTCTGTCCAAACTACACAAGACTGACCCCACAGGTATTCTCTGAATTTCTCCGTCATCGCCCACTTCATGGCCAGGAACTCCAATTTCATGGAGCTGTAGTTCTTTTCTGCTGGGTGTAAACTTCGGCTGGCATATGCCACAGGCCTGACTTTGCCATTCTGTTCCTGAGACAACACTGCACCTAAACCGCTGTGGCTAGCATCGACCTCCAGGATGAAGGGGAGAGAAAAGTCAGCGAAGGCCAGAGTGGGTGCACTTACCAAGCAGGCTTTCAACTTACGGAAACTTTCCTCACAACTTTCCGTCCAGCCAGCTCCCAATCTGTGGTCCCGTCCCCTCTGTGCCTTTTTGCCAGTTAATTCAGCAACCAACCGATGCAGTGGGGCAGCCAGCTTTGCGAAACCCTCAACAAAGCGCCTGTAGTAGCTGGCAAAACCAAGGAAGGACCTGAGTTCAGAGACACTTGTAGGGTGGGGCCAGTCAGCAACAGCAGATATCTTGCTTGGGTCAGTGGAGACTCCGTCCTGAGAGATGAGGTGACCCAAGTACTGAACCTTCCTCTGGAAGAACGAACACTTCTCCAGTTTAATTTTGAGTCCTTCCTGCTGCAGGCGACTGAGAACAGCATCCAAGCGCCTCAAATGCTCATCCACACTGGAAGAAAAGACAATAATATCGTCAAGATACAGCAGTAAGGATTGGCAGTGCTGTGCCCCAAACATCCTTTCCATCAGTCTTTGGAAGGTCCCAGGTGCATTGCACAACCCAAACGGCATCCGGTTAAACTCAAACAGGCCGAATGGAGTGCAAAAAGCAGTCTTAGCTTTATCACTTTCTGTCACTGGTACCTGGTTGTAGCCGCTAGCTAAGTCCATTGTAGTGAACCACCTTGCCCCAGAAAGCGCATCTAGGGACTCGTCGATGCGGGGGAGTGGAAAGGCATCCTTCCTGGTTTTCCGGTTTAGCTGGCGATAGTCCACACAGAGGCGCAGAGTGCCATCCTTTTTCTTTACCAGCACAATGGGGGAGGCGTAGGGGCTACAACTCTCTCCAATTACCTGGGATTCCAGCAGCTGGTGGATGTGGGCTTTAACCGTGTCGTATTCTGATGGAGGGATTCGCCTATAACGTTGGCGCACAGGTACATCATCAATAAGTGGAATGTCATGCGTGATCAGGTTTGTACAGCCGAGGTCACCCTCAAATGCAGAAAACACAGGCTCATGACTCAGTAACAGTGATCTCACTTTGTGCTGCTCAGCGTGAGAAAGAACAGACAAATCTAAAGCCCTGATCTGTTCTTGCACTGAACTGGCTCCTAAAACCTGAGAGTTTACTGTAGCGACCCTTCCTGATTGATCACACTCCACCCCACCAAACCCCTGGGGAAGGCCTACAATCTCCACCTGTGACAGGAGCCCTATAGGACGACGGGGTCGAAGAGTCACAGCAGAGACACCAACATTTACAACAGGAATGTAGGCAGTGCCTCTAACTACATTAACTAGAGCGGGAGACACCAATAACCCTTCGGGGAGAACATGTTCAAAAGTAAGGGGCTCCACCAAGACCGACCCAAAAGACCCAACCTGTGCTGAACAGGTAGCAGCCACTATTTTAGTGGTGCCTCCTGGTATCTGGACAGGCCTCTTTCCCCTCAGCCTAGCTAATCCCGCTCGGGATGGAGGGGGCTTAATTTCAGCCTGATGGCACAACTGGAGGGCTCGCAACCATGCTTCTGGGACACCGGATACAGAAGGGAGGTCAAACAACTTAGGGCCGTGCTTTGCAAAGAGAACATCATAACAAGCTTTAATAATGTTCATGCCCAAAATCCCTGGGACTTCAGGTGGAATGGCCTGCTCTGGGGGGTCCCTCACTACCAGAACACCTCTTCTCGGAATTGAGTGGCCAAACACCTCAACATCGGGTTCCATATAGCCTACATAAGGGATTCCCAACCCATTAGCTGCTCGCAGTTGCAACCAGTGACAAGACTTCAACTTATCCTGAAAGTGTTGCAGAAAAAAACTCTCCCTGATAGTAGATACCATAGATCCTGTGTCTAGCACACATTTAACCTCCACTCCTGCCAATTTAATGTCTACGTGGGGACAAGGGGCAATTAGCCGGGCCATCAGGGCCTCATCTACCGGACTAGGGTCTGTGGAGCCTTCCAGTTCCCCACCTAATGTTTGGCTCTGCACACTAGGGGGCTCTAGTTTCCCGCTGGCTGAAAAGCAGCTGCTTGAGAAGCATGTGGGGTGTTAACAGGGCTACGTGGGACACGTTTGTTATCGCACTCTCGAGCATAATGTCCTGTTTGCTGACACCGTCTACAGACAATACCACTAGGGTGACTAGGTCTAGGGCCTAGGGGGACCTGCATTGCCTTAATGGCCTCGGTGAGCTGACTGAGCTGTTCCTGCTGTTTTTGCACCAAAGCGGTCAAAGCTGCAAGTTGTGCAGAGGTAGAACTGCTAGGGAGGACATCAATGCTCTGCTGGACACTGGAGCTCTGCACAGCACAAAAAGGGGAGATAGAATGGTGTTTACCGTTTGCAGGGCTACCCTCTCGTTCCCATTTAATAGCCTCAGCACGTACATCGAGTAAAGACAACGTGGGGTCACTCCGAACCAACCTCTTTAATTCCCTACGAAGATCAGAGTTATTCACGTTCTCAACAAACTGATCACGCAACAGGATAGAAGAGTTAGTCATTCTATTTGGGGAACTAGCAACGACTTTTTCCATCAAGCAATACAGGGCATGAGAATATTCTTGCAGGGACTCTCCCTCCAACTGCCTCCTAGAAAAGAAGTCCTCCTGCAGGGACACATAAGACTTCGGGCAGCCATAGAGATCCTTTAAAATAGCCAAGATACGATCTGCGTCGTCACGGTCGGTACGTGGCCTATACTTTATTTCATCCCTGGCTTCACCCTCCAGATGGTCAAAAATAAAGCATGCCTGGTCACTGGGACCCAAATGTCTAGCCCTCATGCTAGCCTGTACCTCCTCCACCCACTCATCTACCCCAATACCATAAGTTCCCCTGAACATGGGGCACTTTCTCTCTCGTGGGAGGTAAATGATGCGTTCAGGGGCAGCATTGTTCATCATTGTCCTGGGGGCACTCGGCCCAGCTTGTGCTTCTTCCCGTGCTGCAGCCTCTTCCTGTAGCCGCTCCTTGTCTGCCTGCAGTTGTCGCACTTGCTCCCTGAGGTCCTGAAGCTCCTCCGCCATCATGATGAGACACTACAGCAGCAGCCCCCGTGAAGTCAGTGGCCGGCACCCAGGACAAGCAGTTGATTCCACGCTGCGCCAACTGTTGCCTTGCCTTGTTATAAAGAAAAGAAAAAAAAAACTCCCTACACGACACACTGCTCAGCACCAACGTCTGCTCAAATATTACCAAAACAGAAACTAAAATAAATACACACGCCTTTGATTGTGTACAATCCTGCCGACAACGCCAGAAAATGGTGTAACCAAGTTAGGACTGGTGAGGGACTTCTGGTATTAATAAAAACCCAACAACGCCACCTTGGGACTTTCACCCAAGGAATCCTTTTTTTACTCTGACCCCTTCAACAGAGGGTTTCCCCTTTTAAACACAGGCAAGTCCACAAATGAATACAAAGACGTGGTTTTTAGAAAAGTACAAATATATAAATCTTTATTTTATTCATAGCAAAAAATACTTTAAAATGATTTTTTATAAATAGACACATGTACACTGCAACAGTTGGAGGTCACTGTGAAGAAGAAGCTGAAAGATGACTGGAAAACCTGATCAGGCTAAACTAAGGGGAGAAAAAAAAGAAACACTACACATCTAATGGCAAATAGAAATGAAGGTAAAACACAAGAAAACAAAGAAAGCCTGATCAAACTGGACAGCCACTGCACGGCCTCCCAACACACCCCGGACCAGATTGAATCCAAACCAGTTTACAGCGCAGCGTCGGACAAACTTTTTACTGAGCAGCGTCTCCTGACAAACCTTTTACTGAGCAGCGTCTCCTGACAAACCTTTTACTGAGCAGCGTCTCCTGACAAACCGTTTACTGAGCAGCGTCTCCTGACAAACCGTTTACTGAGCAGCGTCTCCTGACAAACCGTTTACTGAGCAGCGTCTAACTAAAAAAAAAAGAAAGTAAATTTAACACAGAATGAGCCAAACAGAAGCGCAGTTAAACGTAACAAAACGGAACTCAAGCTAACGATAATCAAGATAAATCTACAGAAACACAAAGCTAAGGCTTCCAAATAACAAAACAAAGGAAAACTATAAACTAAGAGAAAACAAAAACAAAAGCCGGGACAAAGTCAACCAAAACAAAAGACAAGGCAAGACAAGGCAACAGTGGCAAACTGTAACAAAAAACAGAACATTAGCCACCGCCGACAAAATCAATGCACAGAAATGCTGCAAACGAGCCCGTACCTCAGCTGTACACGCCCTCACGTTGACATTACATCCCCCACTTCGGCTACAAGCAGCAACGTGAACGATGCCCTGGGATGATAAGCAGAGTCATTATACCGTTTATCACAAGTTACATGCTACAAATAGCTCATACCTGTTGCTCATCCGGAAGTTCACAGGATGAGAAGGTGTTCCGGCCCGTAAATATATCCCCGGGAGACAATGAGTGTGCCAATTATTGGTTCCGCCCGCAGCTGTAAGGCATACCCGCTAATCAGCCGGTTACAGAAAGAAGAAAATAACCAAGGAGGGAGAGTCAGGGCGAGTTTGCCATTTGGCACAGAGAGAAAATGAAGATGGAGGAAAATGGTTTGGCCAGAATGAGCATTTCACAGTGAGCGCAGGAGAGGGCAGAGAGTGAAGAGAGGGACTAAGACAGTAGAAGAGAGAGAGAGAGAATACATGTGTGGGAGAGGAAAAGGACGAACCATGAAGACGAGCAGAAAGTTGGACAGAACAGAAACATTTGGAGAAAGTGAGAGAGCAAATCTGGAGGATCTTATTAGTGTGGAGAAAGTTGGAGATCATAACCACTTACAAAGTTTTTCAGACTGAAAAGTTGAGACAAAGAAGAAAAAGAAACTTGGGGAACAGGAGGAAACAATGAGAAGTTTTCATGACAACTTGTAATGAATCAGTTTTTTGCTGAATCTAATTGAACAAGGCTCTTACCTCAGCACATGGCCACAAGCCACAACTCCTGCTACTCTGATGCCTCTCTTGACCGCTGTGCCACTGCTCGATATTGTCACACTAACTAAAGCTGGCGTTGAAAGAAACCAAGCCCTGCATGGTTTTTGCCAGGGATGACAGCAAGAGCACTGCTTTGATTGGCCCCCCCATCAAAGAGACTAGAAGGACCAACGTGCTAATGTGACATCACAACAGGGGCAGGCCTGCAGGAGTCTGAAATAAACCACAAGTATGCGTGTGTATGTTTGTCAGAGAGGGAAGGTTTTTAAATTGAAGTCAGGGCAACAAAACGGCAATAGTGACTCAGAGATGCAGGTTGATGTTGGAGGTAAGTTTGTAGTACTACAGGAAACAGTTTGCACTAATCTGAGGCCTGACAGTTTTATGGTCATTCAGTTAGAGGAAAGTTTACTACATCAAGCTGACAGTGCCATGGGATGACACAGTGGAGGAGGCGTATGAGAGGAACAAACTGTATGCAAAGTGAGGCTGGAAAGTGAGGGTTTGTCCAGCAGAGGATGTTGAGGGTTGGTAACACGATTAACTACTTCACCAATGAAGAAATTGGGAGTGTGTGGACAGAATTTAACATGAGATCTGGATGAGGAGAAATACAAGTTGGGGACAAAAAGAAAAGAACAGAAAACATTCCTGTACATGCGTAATCCTTTTTTTTCCATCTATTTCTTTCTCTTCTCCTCTCAGAAAGCAGAGCACACAGCCTAGTCTGGCAGGGATGAGTTGAAGCCTGGAATGATTGTCCTAGCTCAGCCTTCCTTGTCTTCTTTATAACATCTTATTGCAGACTCTTCCTCTTTTTGCAGGGATTTATGAGTTGGGGGTGCTAAAGGTAATGTGATTGGTAGTATCAGTGTTGTCACATAAACAGAGCCTGGGTGTGTTGAAATTGTCATAAGTTAAATAAAGATGTTTCGCTTATGGATATGATAGACAGTGAGCGCTTGAATGGAGGGAAATGGTTCTAGGATGCCAGAGATAATGCTTATACCGTGGGTGTCGTGGGCCTAACTTAAGAAAATACACAAACAGGAAGTACACATTTGATAATCCCAATGATGCAAAAGCTCACATTGCTCATCTGTCTTTAGGCTTTAGAGTTTTGGCGACTTGAGGAGCTGTGTAGTCGGCTACTAAACTTGTCAGTAGAGGCAATAGTAGGTGGGTTTCTTCACCAAGTGCTTATTCTTTTTAAAAGCACAAGTACCTTGTGTTGAGCTAAAATCAAATTCTTTTATACAAGCTCATCTCTGTCCAAATACAGCCAGCTGGTCCACAGTGAGAGAAATCCAGACAGAGGGACTAAAAGCTATGGGCCAACACTAACAATCTCTTCCTTGCTTACATGCAGTAACCTTTTTGCTGTGCGTCCTTTAAAAACTCTGAATTTTACGAAAGAACACGCTTGAAGTGTGTCTGAAAAAAACATTGGACACAGAGAGTAACACAGTGTGAGTCCAGCTGAACAATGGCAGAGTTAATGCCAGGTAATATCCTTTTATCTGCTGAGCTCCACACCTCAGCTGAAAAATACGAGGGGAGACAGAAAATTCTATCACAGAAAAACAAAAGGAGAAAAAAAAAAAAACAGTATCTCTATAAGAGTCAGAATGGGGGAGGGGGGGGGGGGGGGCAGAGTGCTTTTGCATTCACAGTTCTGCACAATATGTTTTTATCAACGTTTCCAGACGTGGATATGTGCCGGCGCCTTTTCTGTGTCAGACTTTTCAGTGATTTACTGAGAAAAATGACTATAATTTTTTTCTTCCAGTAAACCTCCAGGAACACAAAACTAGAATCCATCACATTATGTAGAACAGGTGTTAAGTCAAGTTTGTGAAAGCCCACACAAGACAGAGCTTTGTGGGGAAAAGAATTGTTAAAGTTGAAATATAGAATAGAATAGAATAGAATAGAATAGAATAGAATAGAATCGAATCGAATAGAATAGAATAGAATCGAATAGAATAGAATAGAATAGAATAGAATAGAATAGAATAGAATTAATGACTGACAAGAAATAACAGCTGATGACTGAGAATCCTGTACTGAACGATGAAAATCCAGACAGAGTTCATGGAGCATCAACAAGACTGGTTATGAAGAAATAGCAAAGCCTGTGAAAGTAAAAATGTATTCATGATCAAACCTATCGAACAGACTGACCTTTTCATCATGCCTTCAGTCATAAACATCAATTAAAAGCTGCAGAGGAGGCAGTGCATGTGCTGGACAGGTGCAGATTTATCAGTTTCAAAAGTGAACGGCTCATATCATGTTCTAATCACATGTCAACGATGGTGTTGGTGAGCAGATACAGCACATAAGAAAAAAGACAAAGTCAAGGAGTAAAGTAGTGCAGGAGAATGTGTATGCAGATGTGTGGGTGTACACATCAATACAATGTGTGTGAGTTGCCATCTTTGTGACCTCACTTTTGTTACTGCAGAGATGCTCTGCATGAAGCAGCGTGTTGTCACATCACGCCACGCGCATTAAGAATGTTCAATAACTTTTGTTTTAAATCAACAGCAGAGCAACAAGCCAGGACCGAAATCTATCCATCAGGTGAGGATTTGAGATGCACGTCCTAAAGACCAGCATCTGCCACTCTGAGATAACGTGTGTGTGTGTGTGTATGAGAGAGAGAGAGAGAGAGAGAGAGAGACATATGAAGTCAACATAAGTGAGAAATAGGTGAAGTGTGATGTTTGCTTTGTTGGTTCATTCAGTCATGCGTTTAATACCCTCATGTGACCCGACCTGCTACTCTGAGACACTCTGAGAGAATGGCTCCATTTACAATCTGTAGCTGTTATTGTTTTGACAAAGCGACCACCTCACTAGCTTTACACACAGATGCACAAATCCTGCACTTATAAATCCATGCTTAGGTTAATTTCATCTATCAACAAGTCTAGACGTACAACCAGGGCAGGTGAAAGTCAGTGTAATTTAACTTTAAAGGGAGAAGATGGGACTGTAAATGAGCAGCCCTTTGGGACAGAGAGAATCTTCCTAAGACAACACTGAACCCACACACAAATAGAGTTTCACAACATAAAACATGCTGATAGCTCCTGCGGGACACCAGAGGAATCCATCCTCATATCTAAATAATGAGAGAGACTGCTGGTACAGGAACAGCCTGGAGCGATGTGAACTGGAGTCTGAGCATTTTTAAATTCTGCTCCTTCTGCTTCAGCTGGAGTCTGTACAGACCAGAGTACTCTGCAGATGATGAAGGAATAGTGATGTCAAAAAGTGTGAATAATGTCACCTGTGGCCCTGCTTAATGCATAAATATTGTTCCTAACACCAAAATATTTTTGCATGTTGTCTCAGCATTCATTGTTTATTGAATATTCTTGTACTTATTTGTTCTTGTGTAAATATTGATAGTTCTTTATTCTGTTTTCCCCTTTTCTATTTATTTTTATTTTTTATTTTAATTACTATTTTATTTTTATTACTGCATTTTTGCACTTTGTACTGATTGTTGTGAGCTGCTGCTGTGACACCCAAATTTCCCCCATGAGGGATCAATAAAGATTATTCTATTCTATTCTCTGCTACATACTGTTGACAAAATAGTTTTTCATGTTTTCTTTCCAACATCATTGAAATTGTTGTCCCTTCAGAGTGAAATATTGATTAATGAAACAAACAGGTTTATGCTTCAACAGAGAGAAATACAAAAGAACAAAAGAGCAGGAAGAAGAGGAAAAAGCAAACTCAGGAAAGGACATTTTTAATATTCTGGGTTGCTTTTTTGTTTCTTTTATCTTAGATACAAAATTTAAAAAAAAAAATACATACATAAGAACAATCTATCTTTGCACGCTGTAAAGAGGCTGGTTGTTAGTGGTAGACTCAGGCTGCTGCAGCACGTCATGCAAACAGCAGCTGGAGTGTGAATCCGGTCCGCAGTGCTGTTATAAAGCAAGTTGCATGTTTGTGTGTTAGGTTATTCTAAGTTCAGCAAAGGAAAAAAGCAAACAGCTGAGTGCTTCTTTATGCATCATGTCAGGAGAGGAGCAAATACCAAGGAGAAAAGCGAGAGCCAAATGGGAGCTCAGCCAACAAAGCAGTCAGTGATGTTAACTGCATCACACAGACCCAAAAGACTCTCCAGTGATGGTTTGAATGTTTGGTGACAGATTTTATTTTATCGATAAATGATCCAATTTAAATACAGATGTATATTTCTTTTATTTTAGCTGAAAAGTCTGATGTTGTCAAACCTATTTTCCAGTCTCATCCTCACACTGAGGGATTCAAGTTGGAGATACCAGGTATCAGTTTTAGGACTTGTGAAGTATTGGTGCATGTGGAGGCTGGTGTGGAGGTAGAGGAACAAATATAACTTTCTCGAAGGAAAGATTGCTGAGAGAAAGGCAGATACTTGTTGATGTGGAAACAAACAAGCCAATTGTTGCAATTGATAGGTGCATCATCAAGTCCAATTAATCCCAGCCATTTGAGGGGAATAAGCATTTTGCCACAATGTTTGAATTTCATTGGTAGTCTGAGTGGTATCAAGAGACCACAGATAAAGCCCACCATGGAAAAAACTTCATCTCACAGCTTCCTTCAATGCAGGTTACAAGAGGCACAGGGACCAGTTGTACTGTCACAACCACAGGTTCAACATTCATTCTGAGCTGATCAAGCACTGATCTGAATCCACCTCCTTGTTTCATTTGAAACCACGCTGAGAACTCTGACACTTTGATGGATGAAACACTGCAGGGTGACATACACCTCCTCGTTTTGACAGAGACAGACACTTCCTTATGAAATATCCCAACGAAGGCCAAATCATTCAAAGAAGAAGATTTAAACATGATAAAGAGGACCTATTTCAGGAAACTGAGCTTTAAAGTTCCTTTTTCACTGAAAGCAGTGTTGAGAAATATGAAGATGCCTGCGCTTAGGCAACAAATCTCCCTTTTTGTAAACCACCACAATTCTTTTGTCTCAGCTTTAATAAGTAAAACTTGTGCTGAGCTACACTGCCCATTTTGCTGGAGGCACAATGTACTACAAGGGATTCCAAATCGCTTGTTTACTGAGGGTTGAACTCACCAGTTCTACTACAACATGATCAAAAATGCATATTTCAACTGTACTTCTTTCCAGATCTGAATCTATTTAACCCTTGATAAAATGGGTATATCTCCACAACCACAAAGCCTATTTGAATATTTTTGTGTTAATATGAGTATACGTGATACTGGTAAAGAGTAAATGAAGATTCCACCCGGGAAAAACTTTAAAAATGTAGGTTTTGTTTAAAATAAAGAGAGAGAGAGAGAGAGAGAGAGAGAGAGAGAGAGAGAGAGAGAGAGAGAGAGAGAGAGAGAGATATTTCAGGAAGAATATCTCTTTGAAAATGATGCAGCTGCAGCTCTAAACCTTTTTTAAACCAAAGTACAACATATGAACATTATCTCTGCAAGGGTTGACTCTGATAAAGTGAAGCACAACAAAATTGGAGAGGTTTCAGTGCAGAGTTCAGGTGAGCTCTGTCTGCTTTGGCACAGTTTGGCTCCATCAGTGTCATTTAAATTTTCTCATCTACAAAACTATATGTTTCATTTGTCCGTCTTTATATATATGAATTTTACATCTTTCATTCTATGAAGTGTTTTTTGTGTTTGTGATCCTTTGGCCTCTATCTCGCTGATACTTTTCTGTAGAGAGCTTTGTCTTATATCATTGGAAACTGAGTTGATCTTTTGTTCAGAGCTGGAAATAAGCAAATGGACTAACAGTGGAGCTGTACATAGTTTGATATGTCATGATTCATTTAGTTTTTGTTTGAGTTTAATTTGTGGCATGTAAAAAAGATTTATACAGTAGTGTTGAAAGGTTAAAGACAGACGTTAATAAAAGCACAACATGATGACAAAGGCAAAACAGAAGCAGAAAAAACCAAAGCCAAATTCATACACTTCCTTACGCCTCCTTTCTCTATGAAGATGTTGGGCCAGCAGATTGCAGTCATGTGTTCATGTTTGTGCAGAGACAATGTGTATTTACGTATCCTCTGAGGCCCATAGCAGCTGTCGTCTTTCTCCCCATCCTGCACCGTTTTGCGGATTTCTCTCGACAAAAACAAACAACAGCATCAACAAGCGGCGTTTACTGCAGATGACACATCAGACTCACAAACAAGCTGGGAATAAAACAACATGACATAATGCGTCTATTTCAAAGAGTATGTGTACATGTACAGCTCAACTTTTGGCAGAGGGGCATGAATTAAGAGTTAAAGTGTTGTCTTTATTATCTAAATAGAATAGAATAGAATAGACTGTACTTTATTAATCCCTGAAGGGAAACTCAGGAATGTAAATGTAAATAACTGATGCAGAGATTACTGAGGGTATTGAGCATCCATCTCTGTCAACACTACTGCCAACAGAGTGCAAAGCCACAGCTAGAGGAGAGATCAGGAGATACAACACGAACAGAGACAGAGCAGAGATGAGAGAGTGAAAAGAGAGCAGGGAGATTAAATGAGATTCTAGAGATAGGACGGTGTGGACAAAAGAGATGCGGTGATTTACAGTGCTGTTTTAAACTGCAGGCCTAGCTATAAAAAGCTGCCATGGCATGTGGTTCTCTGACAACAGGGATCATGATGACATCATCTGTGTTGGCATGAGAGGCTCTGCATGTTCAGATTTTCCCGATATGAGATGGTCTGGAGGTTCATCTGTGTCATGACCCTCCTGCTTAGCAAAAACAAAAGCTGCACATTAAGGTCCACCTCTTCGTTACATGACTTCATCTGGAGGGCTTTGACACACAATCCCTCCTCTCAAGGCAGAGCTCCAAGAACCTTTAACCAAGATCAATTTAACCTCCAACTTCTCTAGAGGCCAATGTCTTGCTGGTTGGCCTGCACCCCAACCACAGCATGGGAAGAGAATTTCAAATAAACTGTATAATAAAAGGTTTTATTATGTGAGCATTCATATGGAACATTATCCAATGTCCCTGAAAGGAAAATTTAACGAAACTAAATTCCACCTCTGTCTAAGGCTCTCTCTTCATGAGAGGAAACTATTACATCTTCTCATCAGACGTAAATTTAAGAGTATATGAAAAAGAAACGACACCTCAAACAGCCAACATTTATCTTGTTAGAACTTTAAGGCTTATTTCCTGACAGAAAAGGCACTGTGATAAAGAGTGATCTTTCACGACTGGAAAGATCACTGGTTTGAATCTCCAACTGTTTCTTGTTCATTCTCTGTTCCTTCACTCTCCCGTTAATGCACCACTGAACAGCTGTTCTACAACTTCTCTGGGACATGCTTGGTTTCATCCAAGTTCAAGACCAGCCAATTGTTTTGTGCAGCAGTATTTCAGCTGTGTGAATAAAGCCCGGGTGCTAACAGCAACATCCTGGTGGTATGATGTAGAGCACTTATTGGGAGAAAAAACCTCTGAGGGGAAGAAACGAAACATGGGCGTAAGAATTAGTTATAGGCAAATGCAAAACAAAATAAATTCCAGTTTAATACATAGAGATTAATTTCTCTTAACATACTGAGCTCCATTTTTTGCTGTAAATGATCTTATTACAATGTTCTGCTTGGAGGAAACAGAAAATAAAAGCATGTCAGTAAATATTGTTCACAGTTCTACATCACGAGGGCTGTTTGGTGCACTTTGCTGGATAGACAGAGCATTTTACGGATGTGAGTCAAAACGACAAAGATCAAGCAAACATCAAATAAATCAGAGACTGATGTTTATTTCAAACAGTGGCAATAACATTAGAGCAAGAGCCAAAGTTCAGATGAGCTGCTGCTATAAATTCCCAAATCTGTATGCTTCTGTACTTTCTGTCATTGTCAGTGACGGAGTCTTGGCTGATCTAAGAACTCAGGGACACACACCCTTGATATACTAAGCACAGTACAGTACTCACTTCCTGACCAAGCCCGATGAGTTTTCATCATCTCTGATGTTGTGTTGCTGTTATGTGTCAGGAAAGCCAGATGTCACCTTCTCAAAAGGGAAGATACAACAAGGTCCCTAAGTTCAGATGTTCAGGGTAACGTCGTCTCACTCCTTCAACATGATTCTCTCATTCTGCTTTTACTAAACATATACAGTGACAGAGGGATCTGTGTATTTTCCTTTTTCTCCCCATATCTTCACTCTCTCCTCTATTATCTCATGTTGCTGGGTGCTTTCTCCAAAATTCATTCCCTGTCTCTGTCTGTTGTTTTATATCAGAATGAACACAGAGGTCTTTCAGAGCGCACAGTGAGCGGAGCAGCAGCTCGCTCTGACCCAGAGGAGCATTTGGAGCAGTATAGATTAATGACCCAGGAGACGGCCAAGACATGAGGAATGAAAAAACAAAGGCTGGCTGAAATGATCCAAAGTGAAAGGGAAAGGAAAGTTAATGATGAGGAGAATAAGGTGTGGGTAAACTGTTGGAAGGATAGCTCCTTTCGGAAAGTGTGGTGCTACAGAATTGTCTCTGAAAGAGAGTATTTGAACTGCAGGGTCATTGTGTGTTATATGATGTGAATTTGTGTCTTCTTCCTTGCCAGTTTGAATTATATTCAAAGTATAGAGAGGGTGGAGCCGCACACTTTGCCAAGACAGTTGAGATCCAGATCAGGACGTCACTTCTAAAGTAAACTGCTTTAGCTGGCAGTGTGTAAATATATGAAACTTTAAAATCAATTCATTGATTAACAGTGATGTGATGGTGAAGTTATGGAGGTTGTAAATAAAAATAAAGAGGACAGAGAGGAGGAGAGGAAGGAATGTTAGAGAAAGAAATGTTATCGCAAAAGTAAACACTGCCCCTCAGCTTGTCTTCTCATATTGGTTTTGGTTTTATTGCAGACAGGGAACTTTTTCCAGCTTGGCCTCACAAACCTCACACTGCATTCACCATCCTCTAGTTCACAAAACCCTCTGGCAGGTTGACCTTCACTGAACTGTCTTACCACAAGGTCAAGTCATCCACCATGTCTCTTATTGACTTGATTTGATCTCATGCCCTGCCTGCTTGGTTTCAGATAGATCAGCAAATGGTAAATGTTGTTCCAGAGAGCTGGATCTTGGTTACCCTGGGTCTTCTCGTAAATAATTAAAGAGGAATTTAATCTGCTTTTACTGACCAGTGGCTGAATAGAAGGATAGGTGTGATCAGCAAACTCTAAGCCAGAATTAGAAGATTTCTTTCCCATTCTTTAAAAATAAAATATGAGTGGAAACTGAATCTGGGGTATTAAACCTTTATCTGAAGTACAGGCTCTGAAGTATTCTGCACTTTCCTAACACTAAACACCAAAATGGAAAATAAATAAATAACAATAATTTTGTTAATTATAATTATAGTCTTATAATTATAATTATATTATAATTAATTAGCTTTGTCACATTTTCATTGTTAAACAATCATTTTGTATCTCTCTGTGGGTTAACTTAGGGTCAGTTTTGCCAAAGCACCTGCAGAAAAACAAACTGCTACCATAAATGTTCTGATCTTAATCTTAATTAGATGAACATAAAAAGCAGCCTAACACTCCTGATACTCATGAAGCATCTCACTCTCCCTCAGTCTGTCTCTCTTTAATGACATTTTGATGTCTTACAAATTTCACACCATGTGGGCGTAATGATCTGTGTTTAATCCTGGCCTTCATTAACACATCACACACGGCCAAGACATGGTAATTTGTTTCTGTTCAACCCAATCAAATGAGAGACTGCTTTTCCTTTTGCTGCCATCAAAGGAACCATCATAGACATCACAGGATCTGCCAATGCTTCCTTGTAAAGTAGCTTTTATCTATTTGCCTCTCATTCCCAATATGATCTGTTTAAACCCTGCTTCCTTATGTTCTACAGCTGGATTATGAGCTATGGTAGCTCTGCCACTTATGCTCCTCTGAACTGTGTGAAAAAAATGTGCCTTTATCAGGTGTACTGTAGGTGGACTGAGATGTGAGCTCTGACATCAGATGTATGGTAATATATTATTAAAGTGAGAAGATAAATCAGCGAGTGGCGAGTATATTTGTGGGAGTGTAAAAAAGAATATTTACATGGTATTGTTGTGGTGATAGCTACTTGTTTGGATCCTGTTTCTTGCATGGAGTTTCCCTCCACAGAGTTTGGGCAGCTCACTTCTGCTCTGGCTCCACCTGCATCTGCACACCTGTTCCTCATCATGGCAATCGCCATCGACACTTAAGCTCTGCTCAGGGACTGCTCAGGGAGTATTCCAGCTTCTCCTGGCTATTATGGCCGACTCTCTTTAGAGTTTCTCTCATGTCAACTACGGTCAAGTTTTCTAGTTTCTGGTGTGTTTTGCCTGCCTCTAACCATCGCTGTCCTCCTTTTTCCCCAGTGCCTCCATGAGCCCGTGTCACTGCCTTATCTCTACCACACACTCTCTGGATACCCACCACAGACCTCTCCCTCTCTTCTCAGACACTGGATTACTCCCCTCCACCCTCCTTCCCTCCAACAATAAACTCACTTTAACTGCTCATCTTTCTCTGGATACTGCTTTGGGTCCTAGTCATAACAGATGTGAAAGTAAAGTTGGCGAGGAGGTCATGAAGCAAAATTATCAAAGCATTTTATGGAGATAATACACAGATCATGCACCACTCAACAAGCGTTGTAGTCGGGTCACCATAGCTTGAGCCTGATTCAGGTCTCGAGTCAAGTGTTAGAGCCCAATTCACAAAATTTTGGTTTTTATTTTTTGATAAGATAAGATGTAAGATAAATATGAATCTGAATTTGGGATTTATGTACAAGAGGCAGAAGTTACAGGTATTTATAAGTAGCATGAGTGAGTTAAGGTGCAGTGTAGTGTCCAGAAGGTGAGGGGCTGCTCAGCATAGGGACAGTCTGGAGCTTCCTAATGCTGGGCTTACACCAAACGATTTTCACAGTCTCACAGCGCGCTCCCGTTTTCTTGATCGTTTAGTGTGAGATAGTAATCTGCGCTGTTTCACATGAGTCTTTTCCTAGTCTTGAGTTTGCGACAATATCAAACACGTTTGATATTATCGCAAGTCACAGTGACGTAACACAATCAACAACCAATAGATGAGCGCTGACAAAAGCAGAAACAGGAAACCCGGCAGTCATGAAAAATAACAACGGAGGAACGACGGAGAAAGTGGACCGTGGAAAAAGAGGAGCGAATGGTGGAGTTATGGGCAGAGCATCCCTGCCTGTTTGACATCAACTCTCAAACATACCACGACAGAGTGGAAAAGGAAAAGGGTTACTATTAGGAGCATGATGGGTGTAGTGTTGGTGCATATAATGAACAGGCAGTAGAAGAATAACTGCTGTTTGAATCTGGCAACTCCAACACTTAACTTGCAGTCACGATACAGCAACATGAATCAGTCAGTCTGCGTCTTCCTCTAAACTCAATCTGAGTTACAACAAGTCTCACTTTTAGTAAGCGCCATCTAGTGACACAAAGCAGCAACTATACAAAACTGAACACAATAATGGGGAAAAAAATTGCATCGTGGGAAAAAAACACTAAAAGAATCTAGTTGTAGTCTTGTAATTAGTGACCCTGCAAGATTCACAGTCTTTGTAAAATCTCAGTCTGAGACTAAAAACTCATAACACTTGTCTTTAGATGTGAGCAGGTGTGAGCTGATAGTTTTCCATGAGTCTTTTTCAAATCTTTTCAAAGTCTTCTGATGTACAGGTAGCATAAGTTGGTAAACAGTCTGATGGCAGTGGGCACATAGGAGCACCTGAAGCATTCAGTCTTTCACCTGGGTGGAATGGAACAAAGCAGACATGTTGCTATACATCTGTCAGCGTAAGCCATAAATTCTATAAAAAAAAAACGCACAACCCGTACACACGCATACTGTTGCTGAATGAGACTACATGTGAACACGTATGCAGGTCAATAATCAAGTGGCGGCCACAGCCTGAAAACTGATTTGTTATTAGGCCCTTAAACCAGAAGAAATAATGTATGAAATTAATAATGATACCCAAGTCTGAGTAGGTCTGAGTCTGAGTCAAGTCACGAGTCCTACATATCCAGACTTGAGTCATGTTTTGCGCCTTTCATTTTAATTGATTCAGCCAATGACTCCCTCTTCTACACCTGAGAAGGTAGATAAATATTACTTTATTGTTTATTCTACAGTAAAAATTTTGTCTCTGACATGGCTCCAAAACCTCACGCATATACAAGCCATGTCAGGATCGCTTCCCTCACAGAACAGCACCCCCATGACTCTGGTACAACATCTCTGTAATAAGCACACTAAGGGTGCCCTTTGACAGGGGAAGTGAACGTAGTGGTGAAGTTCAGAGCCAACAGTGTTGAAAAGGTAATGAAGCTTACTTGAGACCTGAGGTTAATAGAAAATTTGTATCCATATTGTTAGAAACAATTGAGCAGCATGATCCATTTGAATCAGTTGCAGGCATGCAAGGTCACATTATCACCAGGTGTGCTGTAGGCCTGTAAAAAAAGGAGAGACTGCAGAGCAAGGACAGTGTTGATATCTTTCCAAAGAAACTTCCTCCCTTCAACAAGTTTTCCAGGGAAAGAGTGGGAGTACATAAGCACTGCAACAACCCCTGAAGGTAAAATGAAACAAAGAGGTAGAGAGAATTATCTTCACTTGTCAGGGTAAAGGATTAAACTTGTAACTTTCTATAGAGCAATCTTTGAGCTTCTTAAAGAATTTTCTGGAGGCGAATTTCTTAAAGTCTTGCACAAATGGAGAGAAACTCAGATCTGATAAAAGAAGCCATCATGTTTACAGCTTTAACTCTGTTCAATGACAGGAGCATCTGTAGGCAACCTTTAATGAGAAGAAAGCATGCGGCTGAATTATGCAAATGTCTGTTAATTTAATGAATCAAAGGCAGAGAATGAGCCGGCTGTTAGTCTCTCCTAGACCCACAAATGCTGCTATTACGGATAAAGGGCTGCAGTCTGATTTCATTATCACTGCTCTGAAAAAAAGAAGAGAGAAGTGAGGGAGACAAATGAAATCTGGGGATGGAGATAAATGTAGATGGAAACACAAGCCTCCATCCAGAGCTCTATCAAGTCCAAATATCAAATTAGCCAAATGAATGAAACAAGACTGAGAATGGCACAGAAAAGAGAGTGAGAACAAAGGATGGGCAAATGAAAGAAGAGATATGGGTTAGGAGGGTATGTTATGAACTGGAGGTCTACATTGTTTCAACAACTGGTAAAGCACAAGTGAAAAGAGAGAGAGAGAGAGAGAGAGAGAAGCACAGTTCATTGGTCGTTAATGGACGACTGGAGGCTAACAAGAAGACTGTCGCTGGATCCGAATCATATGAGAAACAGTGGAGTTCCAGGCTTTTATTCTTGCAGCATTACAGTGTCTATGTCTACCTCTAAAGGGTCTCATTATGATTCAAGATTCAAGCTTTATTGCCATACTAACGCACATTTACACACGGATAGCACAATACTTTACTCTCAACATCCTGTTTTAAACCCTATAAATATCAAAAGAATAATACATAAAAATAAGATAAAGAGAGAAGCAAGTAAAAATATAGACAATTTGACCAGCATAGCAAATATACAATGTAAAAATATTAGTATCAAAAAAATAAACATTGCTTTCCACAAATGTCTGTGCAGCCTTCACCACCCTCTGCAGAGCCTTCCTCTCTACAGCAGAGCAGCTGCCATGCCACACAATGATAATGCTGCTGCTGCTGCTGAGGATGTTCTCTTCACATCAATAGAAGCTCCTCAGGATGGAGCTTCCCAGTCCGGCACGCTGCAGTTTCCTGAGGGGAGTAGAGCTGCTGATGGGACTTCTTAACAAGGCAGGAGGTGTTGTGGCTCCAGGTGAGGTCCTCAGTCAGATGTACACCCAGGTACCTGAAGCCAGAGACCTCTTCCACTGCTGCTGCTCCAATGTGCAACCTCATGCTGAGGTTGTTCGCTCCGCACCAGTCCCTCAGGTGTTCCACCTCCTCTCTGTGCGCAGACTTGTTGGTGGTGACACATACCACTACTGCTGTGTTGTCTGCAAACTTCACTGTATGACAGCTCGGGTGTTTGGCAGAGCAGTCATATGTTAGCAGAAAGAACAGGAGGGAGCTTTGTACACGGCCCTGGGGGGAGCCAGTGCTGAGGGTGATGGGAGAGGAGACAGTGTTGTGGATCCTGACAGTCTAAAGTCTGGTGGACAAGTCCAGGATCCAGTTTCCCAACTCAACCCTAAGGTTGTCAGTTTCTGTACCAGGGTCTGTGGGATGATAGTGTTGAAGGTGGAGGTGAAGTCCAGAAAGAGCAGGCGGACGTATGAGTTCTTGTTCTCTAGGTGTGTGAGGTCTGTGTGGAGCACAGATGAGATGGCGTCATCAGTGGCGCCTGTTCTTCCTGTATGTGTACTGGTGTGGATCCACGGTGACATCAGCAGAGTCTTTAATGTGGGCCATTACCAGCTTCTCAAAGCACTTCATGACTATGAAGTGAGTGAGGGCTATGGGCTAATAGTCATTCAGGCCGGTACCATGGAGCTCTTGGGGATGGGTATGATGGAGGCAGTCTTCAGGCAGGCAAGGACGAGTGCGAAGTGAAGAGAGGTGTTAAAGATGTCAGCTAGCACCTCAGACAACTGGTGAGCGCAGTCCCTCCGTACCACTCCTGGAACACAGTCGGACTTGTAGCTTCGCAAGTGTTAATCCTTAAAAGGGTTCTCCTCACATCTGCGCTGGTCATATTGACGGGCTTGTTGTCTGATGATGGCGTGAGTCTGGTGCTGGGCATTGAACCTGTTGAGGGCATCTGGCAAGGAGAGGTCCTTGGGTCATAGTGTATCCTTGGTGTTAGTTTGTGATGCACTTTATGCCCTCCCACATGCTTTGGATCTTTTTAGCATCTGTGGTCTTGGTCCTCCTGCTTCCCGCTGTCAGATCTCTCCTCGCTGCCCTGAGTACTGATGCTACGCATGTCCTGAACACGGCATCCCTAGCTTTCAGCAGTGTTCTCACCTCTGCATGCAGCCAGGGTTTCTGGTTCAGGTATACAGTTATTATCCTGGTGGTGGTGGTGACATCATCATTGCAATTGGAGATGAAGCTCTGGACGGAGGACGAGTGTCCCTCCAGGTCTATCTCTCCATCCTGTGTCGCTGCCTCTCTGAGGACCTGCCAGTCTTTGCAACTCCTGCTACAACAGCAAACTCTTAATTGCTGAGAAGACACTAAACTTTTCCAATCACACTCTTAGTGTCTCTTTTACAAAATTTGAGAACCCACCCCAAGGCCCATTAAAGTCTTTTCTGTGCTTGTTTACCTCCGTGTTCTGCTACTTTTAGCCGTAAAAATTACACTTGGCTCTCTATTTAACTCTCGGACGAGTACATCCTACATCTCTCTCTGCAAACTCTCAGAAAACATGTGGCCGCCAATCACGGGTGATGCATTCACTAAAGCTAGTAATTCTCAAACACAAAATAAACCCATTAACAGTAACACATTACCACTCCCATTATTTAACACAAATAACCCACCATGTCAGTTACAGTATCAACATGAAAAACCAGGAGTGTTGACAGGTATGTTGTTGTGTCAATGCAACAGTGGTCTCTGATTCTGGTTCCGACAGCTTAAGATCTGAACTTCACTCCCTCACATGCTCTGAAGGATTAACTAATCGATCACGGGTGATGTTTGTCGCTCTAAGCCATAGCTCAGCAGGTAGATATTCAACACTCACTTCAGTGTGGGAAATCAGGGGTGTAGCATGAGAGCTTGTCTCACTGCCAATGCATGAGTGTTGGCAGCTATGCTAAGCCAGGCACTGACTTTAGAACAGCAGTGGTCAAGCAAGGTGAGTCTGCACAGCTCCTGTAATTTCAAAATTTAGAATACTCACATAGTCCATCAGTGTTACATTATAAGTGGATAATATTTGAATTAGAGTAATGCCTGCTATTGTTCCTCGATCCTAATGAGTGATTAGCCTGAGACCTTTCTAAAGAGACCCTCAACACTCTAATACTGACTATTTTAATGGTGATAGTGTTAGTCTACAAGTGATTTGTTTCAAGAACATTCAACTATACCAAATAACCTCTCAAAATAATCTAAAGATGGTTAAAAAAAAGGCTAAATCTACACAGAGCAATATCAGAAACCTGAGTGTTTTGAGACCTCCCTTTATCGTCATCCAAGACGAGACAAACACAAATCAGACTCAAGCGGCGGAGTGCTGACTCTCTCATGACGCATCCATCAGCTGTCATTCATGTGAAGCCAGAGGGGTGTGCGCTTTCAGCTATGAAAAGCACACCAGCTTAAGGGAGGTGTGTTTTCATGCCTCTGTTCTAGAAACAGTCATGAAATAGTCATGGGTCCCTGTGCTGAGCCAAGCCATGCTGGGTGGGAAAGCTTCAGTCTTAGCACTCACAATATGCTCCTGCAGGGTCAGCTAGAGTGCAAGGTTGCTTTTCTTTTATAACATCAGTTTGTCAGACCACATGCAGCACAATGTGTTAACATTTCTCATAGAGACTGAACAACATGTGCACAATCAACTATCCTTAACCCCACTGGGTCATAAAGTAAGCTCACATCAGTCACTTTACTGTTTGAGTACAACTAACACATTAGATGGTCTCCTCCCTATTTTTTAAGAGACAAAGTGACAATATTTGTCAGTGTGTCTCTGTGCATGTGCCTCTCTGAATGAGAGCATAAATGCTGGTTCTGTGAAGGTCATACATCAGTGAAACCGTCTTTGCGCTCTTAAGCTCTTATCTAAAAAGATAAACAGCTTCTGTGCGAGAGAGTCCATCAGTCAAAATGGAGCAGCTATTTGCAGAGCTCAACAAAAGCAAATAAGCACACTGGGAAAATGGAACTACTTCTTCGATCTTTCATGGTGTTAGGTTCCCTCTCACAGCACATTTCTGCATTTTATTTTGGAAAATACTCATTATAAAAAATGACGAATTCTTACTCCGCAGAAAAGATTAGCTCACTTTCTGTCTCATATTTAGAGTAAAATAAATTAACATTCATGTGTCTTTATTATTCACCAATCTAGAGACAGATGGACAGACAGATAGAAGGACAAATGGACACTGAGTTCTGTTTGATGGCATGAAATTCACCACTGATCGGTGTTTTGCTTCATAACAGAATGCTTCGGTTAAAACCATATCTTTCACTGACATCAACTGAATCAACCACATTCGGATAATAGCAACACATCTTGTTCCTTTTTCTGTCTTATTCCTTAAAAAGAAACTGGTGATGAGGCATATCTGTCCTGTTTCCTGCATCGACTCTGTTTAGCAGGATGGTCTGTGATGAAGAGCTGAAGGAAACAGGAGAGACAAGCAGAGCTCAGGGCGGAGGAGGCCTCTGACCATCCATCTCTGGTTTCAAGAGTCAGACAGTGCTGACAGGCCAGGGTCCCCTGACACTGACCTCTGGACTGTAACCACAGATACCAGACAAACCAAGAGCTGTCACTCAAACGGAACCAGGTAGACACAGTCACAGGGGATGGAAAAACAGGATGGCGAGACACTGTAAGTGGGTATGTGTCTTACAAATGATGAGACAGAAAGTATAGAAGGTCATCTACTGAGATGTTGTCAGTCACTCTTGGAAACCTTGAAATAAAATCCTGATACAGAAGGTTTGAGGGAGCATTAAAAGCATCTGTGTTTGCCTTCACTCAAACTGCCACCTTATTTTCCTCAACCTTTTTCATCCTTGTGATTTCTACGCAGGTGTATTCTCCCAGAGGAAGGCTTTTCAACAGAATGTTGAAGTCTAGCAAGCAGGATCACAGACATTTGGAGATTTGTCAAGAATTAGTTTCAGAAGGAACTTTGAAGGAATTAGTTTGAATCAGTTTAGCTTAGCTGTAAAATTGCACCCTATGTTTTATGGAATCAGTCCTCAAAACAGAGGCCCTTGGTTCCATTTTTATCCTCAGCCATTGGCCAGATGTCACCCTCCAAACTGTCTCTACCATTTTTTGACTATGCTCTGTCATTTCTCCTCAATAAAAGCACAAAATCAATAAACATATATTAGGGATCAGTTTTAGTGAAGAGCAAAGCAGAAACTACCTTATAATAAAATGCATAGGTTGTGCAACAGAAATCACCAAAAGTAAAGGTTTGCAGTGAGGCTCTCCTGCCAGGATTCTTGTCCAAATGTCAGCTTTTGGAATTTTTTTAGGTGGCTTTCTCTTTGTTTTTCCCTGGAATAGATTTCACCCCAAACATTGTGATGTCTGAAGATTAGACACACAAGCTATGCAGAAAAATGACTCCCGAGTGCTGGGGTTTGATCCAGATGAAGCAATGACATAGCTCACTGGCCTGGGCACACACCGATGAGAGGAGATTTATACTGTGTACAGGCTTCACCATGCTTAAGTCTTACCATTACAGCTGTGGCACAGCAAAAAAAGAAAAAATAAATAAATAAAAATGAAAAAACAGGGAGGGAAATATGTTCTGTCTTTAGATGTAGCTTTACGTCTGGTCTGTCTTCTCTGTGATTGGTCTGCTATGCAGGGACCAAATAGCCTATTTACAGGGATCACAGATATGATTCTCTATCTTCATATTTTCCCTCCTTTCTATTGAAACTTAGCACCTCCTTGGGTATGGCTGCCTGTGTGCCATAGTGTGTTAATATTACTAATGTTTATGCCCCTCCCCCACTCTTGATCTGATGCCAAGCAGTGATCCCGGCTGTGCAGAGCAGCAAAAAACAGCCTGAGAGGTTGGTAAACATTACCCCCTTGCAAACAGGGCAAATCGATAAACATCTTGGTCGAGGGAGTTACTCTCTCTATCAAAGTGAGCTGACTCAGCACTACTAGCTGCCAACGGGGGAAGAAGAAAAGGAGGGAGTGGGAATGAAAATGATTACTATCATGCACAGTGGTGTTGAGAATCATCTCTGGATGCTACATGAAACATCCTTCCAATCCTCCGGTGGAGGAGCGGGAGGGAGGGAAAGAGGAGATTGCATGAATCAGTGTACATGATGGATTGAAAATACAATATTCCAGTCTGTGCTAGACTAAAAATGCAATCCAGCCATTTGTGTCTCTCTCTTTTTTCAGTCACACTTGCTTTCAGTCTACACAAATACAGTGAGACCAGATTTTAGCTTTTGCAAAGATAAACACAACTCCAGTGTATAAAGATGAAGCCAGAGGATGGAGAAACATTTTAATCTCATTCTGACTTTCACTCAAAGGTCCACAATCCTCTTCCAACATTGTTTTTTTTTTTCCTTAATCGTGTGCCTCCCCTCTATCCTTATTGCACCTCTTATAGTCCAGAAATGACAAGTAAAGTAACTATTGGAACATCACCACTCCCAGTTCTTAATCATTGACCAATAAGAATCAAGAAGGGGTGCAATACCAACTTTATCAACAGCCATGGCAGCAGTCCCTACTGGGCAGAGCTGCTTATTATATTTTAAACACTACTGATAGAAATAATAATACAGTTTCATGTCAAAATGCCATTAGATAAAAGTAAGCTTAGAGCATTTTAAAACAGAACAAACAGTCACTACTACGGGTAGCAGCAGTGCAACCTGACAACTTTCATAACCTAGCTACAGTAGTGAGAAGCATGCTGAAATTGTTGTTGGGGCTGCAAGCTTAATAAAAAGTACAGATGAAATATGAATATATCAATAGTTATTTTTAAAAAAATGCAGCACTCTAGAGATGTGCTGTCACAGGGTGAAACCAGAAGGAGAAGAAGTAATGAAGATTTTGCAACATATTTTGGTTATTTCTTGGATAAATGAAAGCTGAGGGTAGCTGAGTGCTGAATAGACAACACTGCAGGTCATCTCCATTATGGCAGCAAACATTTGTGCTTGTGGTGCACGGAGATGTCAATGGTGTGCTTACATCAGTGTTAGAGCAAGGCAACAGTGCATTTATCATGAAGCCATCTGAGCTAATGAAGAGAAGTGGATCCTTCGCCAGTGAGAGGACTGGTAGCTTAAGGATCTCAAATTTGATTAAACACTGAAAAATATCAAAACAAATTTCTCCCCAGAAGGAGGAAAATCAAGCCAAAAACTGGAAGTGTGGGATGTTAAGTACAAGTCTACATGTGATTTGGAGTTAATGATGCAAGGCATGTCAAACACTGGTAGGATTACTGAAGTATGTGTTCCTGAAAGCTGTGCTGCCGCAATTATCTCAGAGACTAAGTGAGCATCTGTTTTCCTCTCAGTTGTTGAGTGTGTCTCTCTTCACTCTCTGCGGTGACAGTAAATAAAACTTTGGTCATCAAGCTTTACAACAGTGCTGTGAGAATGGGTGTTACCATTTAATTACCCAGTGCAGCACACTAGGTATCTAAATGGCAACAGAAAATATTTAGGGGTGCACTTTATGAAAAGCTGATTGAGGTGATTTATCCCTAACTGTAATTTTCAATGAAATGTTCCGTGACAAGTGTATTACAATGTGTCAGAACTGCAACACCTTCAGGTTAAAACAGGTACTTCTAAATGCAGTGTGATAACAAAAACACAGCAATGTGACTGTCATAAAAAAAGTTTGTGTATTACTCAGAAAAACTTGCAACACCACAAACAACAACAGCCCTAAATAAAGTCTGAGGTCTGTTTCTCCCGTCTCTCTATTCTGAGCTGACAAAATTGTGCAGTGTGAGAACATTCTGCACACAGCCTTTACAGCAGCTCTCTGCTCTGCTGAGGGGCGAAACAAGACAACTGAGGTGAATAAATTACTCATAATAAATGTCACAAATGCCATTTCCAACTGCTGAATGTCACATAGACTGTTGGGGTGACTGCTAACGCTTCAGAGCACCATGATGTCTGTATTCCTGCTGTTAACACCCTGTAGCTCTGCTCTTTAATATTCAGTCCGAATCCTGCTCTCTACGAGGCAAATAAGTATCAATAAGTCAGAGCTACCAAAAGTGACGAATTGATGCAGTCTGTCTGGTTACCACTGGAACTTTGAGCAACGTTAAACTACAAGTCAGGCTTTCACAAATGGAAAGAAAACTTTTTGATTGAAATTTCCCATCAAATCAAGCACAAGGGAGAGAAGATGTTTCTGTTTCTTATTCTGTCTGGAAAAATATGCATTACAAAAGATAACTCTGCAGCTGGCTGTGCTGAACTCAGGGTACTAAACCATCAATCTAAAACTGGATTACTCTTTCAGTGTGTTAAAAGTTTATAGGCATGGAAAACATCTACTGTCATGCTAGTGCCAAAATGTTGGACTCTGTCTACTTGTTAATAAGCTTTCAAAGTTTTGCTGCCGTCAGACTTACAAAAGATCCGATTTGTAGGTTGGGGACTGTAAGAAGAAGGTACAGAACAGAAGCATGCAAACAAGGTGGTAAGAAGTATCCATCCTCCAGGAAATTAAAATAGTAAACGGACGCAGGGACAATGTACACAGCGGGACATGGCACCCACTAAACACTGAGGAGTTCAAAGACTCAGCTGCCTCTGACCTTTTGAAGATAAAAGGTGAGGAGGAGCAGCAGAGGAGTTTATTGATCTCACACAGATTATCAGTATCACAGGCAGCAGCCAACACACACTGCATTAACAACACTTTGACATGTCAGGATTAGGTCTGAAAAGCTGAGCTGACAGAAACAGGATGAGCACGATGTAAACAGACACACACATCGTATGTCCATTAGTCGTCTTTATATAGATGGACTGAAGCAACTCCCTGGAGAATGAGTGTGAGGTATCTGATGATGCAAAAAGACACGACATGTGTGTGTGTGTGTGTGTGTGTGTGTGTGTGTGTGTGTGTGTGTGTGTGTGTGTGTGTGTGTGTGTGTGTGTGTGTGTGTGTGTGTTAAAAGAGTGAATCATCAGTTGACCCCTCACGTTGAATGACTACAACACAAGTTTTTGTAGAACGAGTCCCCTCTGGAAATGAGGCACAAGGACCACAGCAGAAATCACAGCTCCCTTATCTCCTCGTGCTCCTCATACAAGGTTAGAAAAAAGGTTCAGATTCTTAGTTTAGGAAATATCAAAAAACCAAATGTGATTTTAAAACAAAAACAAGACAAAAAAGTGTTTAGAGCAAAGAGCTTAGAGCAAAGAGTTTAGAGCAGAGTTTAGCGTCTCGCCCTGGAGCATGTTTGTCTTCTTAATCTTTAAGAGGAAATTGGGTTTTCAGCTGGAGCATGTTTTCTCCACAGACATGTCAGACTTCTCCACAGATCAGAGATGATCAGACTCCTAAGCCCAGTCCACACTTCAGCCAATACCAGAATAGAAACGTCAGTGCAACAGCCCTGGATCAGAGGTCAGAGGCTGTTTTTTGGATGTGTAGCTCTTATCAAAAGAACATTTCAGGTGAACAATCCTTGATTTACACGTCCAGCCTCTGACAGGACCCAGAATACTCTCCAGCAATAATTCATAGACATTAGTTTATCTGATCAGGGAGCACCTGGACACACAGGTAATAAAGTGGAAACTGTCCGGTGGATTTCCCATTAAATCACAACCAAGAGGAAAATAAAGCAACAACCCTGCAGAAAACAAGAACAGACAAGTCTGTATTCTGTTCATATCAGGAAGATGGACCTGACTTGTGATTTTATAAAGATTATACCAGAAACTAATAAATGTGAGTTGAAGAAAGTCTTGTTCTTACAGTGGGTGTTCTTAATCAAACACAGCAATGTGTCTCCACCCTAAAAAACGTAAGACTTGAAAGTGAACTACATTTAATAAACTGTCTGAGTGGTTGAAGGTAAAAAAATGAGATCATGGTGAGGGTTTGATAAAAGCTGCTCACATGGTTACTCCCTGACTTTTTATCCCTTTAAAAGTAGTAAAGCCTGTATATTGTGACAGAGCTCTGAGAAGCTAGAGTTTTAGTTCCCAGTTCATGTTTGCTTGTCAAGAATAAAAATCTAATTTTTGCTTCCAACCAGAGTCCTTTTTGATTCTTGCCCACTCACTTTTCCTCCTGTGCCTTGACTTAACCTTGCTACAAGCCTTAAACATAAAAAGTTAAACTGTTTTAATTTACCCAGCCATAAAATATAAATTTAGACACCTCCATAAAACATAACCCCAAGACCTCAGGAAAAAAGGACAGTTCCTCTTTGAATACCAATTTCGCTCAATGGTTCTCAGTCAGAGGAGAAAATTAGGGTCACCAACTCATATGTCCTCCCTTATCAAGTATGTCTGTCACTCTGCATCTTACTAAACTTATAGGTACAGTAATATGGAAACCAGTGCTAAGTTTCAGTCATACAAAACAACAAACAGCTTGCAACTTTAGAAAAATTATAACAGTTTGACGTCTCCTTACTAAAGTTATTTTTGTGTTCATTATCCAGCGTGAACTACATACAGCTCACCTCCAGCTGTTCAGTGTTCTGTGCATCAGTACAGAAGTTCATGAGAGTTTACAGCACACAGGAAGCCCCGCCAGCTCTCAGAGCAAAACAAAGACAAGGACGTATAATGTTGATGTCACACTGTGTGTCACGACTGAAGTCAGGTGAACTATTTAAGTTGACAGATTCCCCACAGTTTATTTTTATGTAGAAACAATCAAAGACTGATTCAAGCCACATACATTTTCTCTTCTGCTGCCACGAAATTATCAAGAGTAATTAACAAACTGTAATAATACACTAAGCAATCTGTACGTCTTGTGTCCAAGGTTTTAGTTTGAGAGACATTTTTCCCCCATACTTCAGCCACTGAAGCAACTCTTACTCTCAAACTGATGGGAGTCAACTTGGGATGTTAAACCCAATAACCGGCAGTTTGCTGCAGGTACAAATTTAAAGTACTCACACATAAATCTGGACTGAAAAAAAACTCTCTCTTCTTCTTTAAGGAAATGTATGTCTATAAACAACTTTATGGTGATGTGGCAAACGAGAAATAGAGGGAAATAACAGAGATCACCATAGCAAATATTGTGGTGCTACTTTTTTGTTCATATTTCTCTGTATCATGTTTGTTCTCCCTGCCTCTCGCCCTCAGCCAGCTGGGATAGGCTCCAGCCACCCGTGACCCTGAACAGGAGAAGCGGTATAGAAAATGGATGGATGGATGTTTGTTCTCATGCCAGACCAAACAGCAACATAAAAACATCGATAATATGATGGCGATTTCATTCATTGAATTCCCGCTAAACATGTTGACATCAAACGCCTGCCAACCAAATGACCAATCAATGTAAACTACGGAGACACGCAAAGTACGCAGTCAATGATGGTATCACGTAGGTTCATCGTGTAAGTTCTGTTAGTCCATTTGCAATAGTATGTGAAACCATAACAGACCGAACCAAATGTATTCAATGTAACAAAAACACAGATTTTGGTTCGGACTAAGGTCCGGACTTTCAGGTGTGAAAACACCCTCTGAGTTCTGTGAAATCTGGACTTCCCCTTCCCCAACAACAGTGGTCCCAAAAGAACTGGCCTCATGTTGCACAGAAGGTCTGCTCCTGCTGCTTCACAAGATCCCTTTGAGCAAACAGTTTGGATGACAGCTGGACTTCCACTCTTTATCACAAAGATAAGATTATTTCCACTTTTTGGAATCCTTGACTGTGAGCCAGAGATGGAGGCTTGTGTGGGGGAAAAGTGTAAAAAAAAAAAAAAAAAAAAAAAAAAAAAACAGAAAAGGTTTTTTGATTCATCCGTCCTGGTGCAATTGCTGCAAAAGTCAAAGCTCCACTTTGGTCAACCAAAAACAAATAATAATAATAATAATAATGGATATGCCTCAATGTGTGGATAATAAGACTAATAATAAAACCCAGTTAATGTACAAGTTAAGCTTATACCCATAAAAATATGATGTAAAATAAGTGGCAAAATGACAGCTCTCAAAGACTTGAGACTTGACCTGCAAAAAGTAACCAGTTCTCATCTCTGCTAGAAGCCAACAAACACAAAAACTACAGCCCACTAGAGGACACAAATCTTGTGGATAGAAAGGTCATTGTAAAGGTGTGCAGTATTTCAGTATTTAAGCAGAGTAATGAAGTCAACATGATGACTTGCAGGAGAGTTTGACACTAATGACCCTCTAGCAGCTCTATTTCCAGCTAATTGTTCCCTTGAGTTTATCAGAGAAGGATAGAGTCATTTGAACAAACCAGGACTAGGGCAGCTCACCTTGACCCTGACACGCTCCATTAAACCCAGAGCAGAGGGAAAGTATGAGGTCCTGACATGCCTGGCCCATAGCGCTGCTGCTGACACAGTGACCAGCTTTTTGTCCCTCATTGATTTGCTATCTTGTTTAAAATAATCACCCGTAGCCACAAGGGTAAAAGTCAACGGCACAAAAGCTGCACCCAAAGGAACTTTGCTTTTAAACAGTTTTTCCTACCATTCTCTTCATTAGTAGCTCATGTTTGCTGTGTTTGAGTTTTACAAGCTGAGGCTGAGGTTAGCATTTCCTGCATAAAAAAAGAAGCGAGATTATAAGAGTTTAAAGCTATCTGGGACAGGTCTGCAGACATACAGACGCATGGAGCCTCCTTGAAGCAGTAATAATGTGAAGGAGATGGTGCTCGAGGTGGAGGGTCTGAGCATGTCTGGAATCCAGAAACTATCCAGAGCAGCTCTTATTTCTGCATGGAAAAAATAAAGGAAAAACCTTGACACTTATCTTTACAAATAAGGTCAAGATGTCTTCATCTGTCAGATTCTAAATGCATATTTTTACATTCTACACTTACGACTTGCAAATGAAGCCATTTTTGCTTTGCTCCTAGATTTTCCTGTCTTTTTAAAGTTATGCAGACGTACAACCTGCTCTGGAGACATTTAAAAAACACCTTGAACCACCACTGACTAAATCACCCTGAGATTTTTTTGCCATTTTCCCTGAGGCAGAAAACAGCTGGTCTGTGCTTCATCTCTGACACTCACATAACATTCTCCCCTCAACCTCAGAAACACAGACTCCACTGTGCTGCCTTCACTGAGCCAGCAGAAAGTCAACCAAATAAAGCTGAGAGAGAAAATTCACTCCCATCTTAGAAAATATTTTTGGTGTATAATGTAAAATTAGAAACTTTGACTCATTTGAAAAAGAGCAGCATGGCTTTTTTCTGAACAATACGTCATCCTCTTATAACTTATTACACTCCGTTCATGAAATCTCGGGCTTTATTAGAACTTCAGCACCTTCAATTTTATTTTAGTTTTACTGAAACAATGCAACAAAACTTTGCTTCAGAACTTTCTATGGTCAAACGATCTTTAGGCCGCTGGACTTTACACTGACGTTAAAAAGTCTCAGTTGAACATCTCGGCAGATGTGATGACTCTAAAGTTTTCAAAGAAAAAATCAAAGAATTATATGTTGTTTTTGTTGTTATTCATGCTCCATATTCATCAGTGGTGCTTGACACAAATTCAAATTTAGATGAGCCAAAAAGAGAAAAGAGAAAAATAAATACAGATCTAAAAAGGAAGAGGAAAGAGGATGATGGTGGAGAAGGATAGTCAGTTCCAGCAGAGGGGCCCTGCTGACCTCGATCCAGGCTGAGAGTGGGTGATATTAGAGGTAACGACTGCCAGGTGAGTCCTACTGAGAAGTGCAGTCTCTCCTTTTTCTGTTCTGACTGACAACTGATTCCTTACACAACCATGACAACAAAGACACCTCTCAGCCCACAAGTGACTCAGTTGGTAAAGGGGTGAATTATAAAAAGAGAAAAAGGAAGAGTCCTGAGAAAAGTGAAACGAATAAGAAAATATGAGCAGCATCCAGTGTGATTTAAGAGACAGGGACAGAGTCTCACAGGTGGGTGACCCTGTCAGCTCTCAGCTTGGATGTGTTGAAATCACTGCAGGCATGTCACAAACTTCACTTTCAAGAGATGATGGGGGAAGTGGATCTTTTAGCATAAAAAAAAAAAGTTGTGCCTGGTTCTTTCCAGTGGGGACGAGGAAATCATCATGTTTGAGGTAAAGTTAGGCGAACTCAGCTATCTTTTAGGTGTGATGGAGAGAGAAGCTGGACACGGGAGTGATACTACTTGTTTTTGATAAAAGTTAAACATTGTATACTTTTCCTCTGGCATTATATGATGGAGGACTAGGGCCATACTTAAAAAAGTAGATTTATGAGAATAAAGTCATAGATTTACAGGAATAAAGTCATAAACTTATGAGAATAATCTCCTAAATTAAGCAGATTGAACTAGTTATTTAAATCTATAGATTGGCTATCAGAAGAGCAGAAGCCACCTTTACAAAAATGAGGAACACAGAGCATCTCGTGAAGTTATGCTGTTGTATAGATTTTAACTTGGCCTTAATCCTCCGTCGTATAAAAATAAAAAGAAATCCTTATCTATCTATCTATCTATCTATCTATCTATCTATCTATCTATCTATCTATCTATCTATCTATCTATCTATCTATCTATCTATCTATCTATCTATCTATCTATCTATCTATCTATCTGTCTATCTGTCTATCTGTCTATCTGTCTTGACCCTAATCCTCCATTGTACATTTGTCAATGATAAAATGAAAAGTATTTCAATTCTCCTTCTTCAAGGATGGGCCTTTTTCTCCAAAAAGGAAGTGGCAATACATCTGTTCTCCAGTTTAAAGCAGCAGTATTCTTAAGATACTCTTGACATCTGCTCAGAGTTAAAAAAAAAAAAAAAAAAAAAGTACCAGGTTGGGGGCATCGTGAGTTTTTACATAGACATGAGGTGAGGAATAAAGAGAGATGAAGACAACTGCTAAAATTTGGGAACCTGTCCTCCTACCATTAGACTTTTACAGCCGCTTCAAATAAACAAAATACAAAGATGACATTATCCTACCAGCCTGTGTACGAATCAGTTCAATATTACAGCAAACATGGACAATCTATACAGCATGGACCGTCAACATTTCAGTCAACACATCAGCAGCCAGTTTGGCTGTATCAAGGCAGATGCATGCTATATCCCAGCATGCTTTGCTCCAGGTGTGAGACTTGATGGTTATGTGTTGAACATGTCAATTTTAATCTGACCTCAGCGGGTGTCTATAAGTTTGAGGAAAAGCAGGAGGAGAGCAAACTGTACACAAAAATCAATCTTTTATGTACTGAAAATGTCAAACCTGCAATGTTGTGATCAAAGGTTGAAATCAGTGACAGTCTCTCAACTGTATCATTCAGACCTGATAAAAAGTGAAGAACAAATCTTTGCCGAAAGACTTCTGCAGTAACCGTCCACAGACATGACAGCAGCCTCCCAAACTTGGTTCAAGGGGAAAAATGCACTTCAAGAGTTTTGTTCCTGCCAGTAAAAGTAAATTAACCTTAGTTATGTCTGATATCGGCAACGTGAACACCATAAAACATCTAATGAACACTTTGTATGCACAGATAGAGACGTGTGCGATAATGTGTTGCTCTCTGCAGATGGCCATTAAGGCTTATGTCAACATTTGGAAGTTTTCCACACACAAATTTGGCAAACGATACTTGTAATTAAATCAGAGTAAAGCAGATCTACCAGCAGGTCCATTGAGTGCAAATGAAACTGAGGCACATCTGAGTTTGTTGATAAGAGTCCCTGTTGGGTTCATTTTAGCAGGAGACATTTGGTGATGTTGTTAAGGAAGTTTTCATCACAGGCATTGAAACTTCCTCCCTCTAAATGAACCTTAAAAACACTGACTTTGTGAGCACTACTCTGCTGTCTTTGTCAGATCAGATTTTTAAAACTGAAGCTGGAAAGGGAGCTTCTGCTCTGTACGACAACTCGGCTCATAAAAGATCATCGTTGCTAAGCACAGCTCGTGTCACAGCAGCGCTCTCTTCATTTCTCTTTTCTTTTCTAATTTTTTCTTTTTTTATGAAACTGCTCATGTTTTCAGTGCTGTTTTTACTTTCTTTAGGTCCTGTGTATGTCCAGAGGTCCTAATTGTAACCATGGTTGCATTGTTTACACACAAGATCAGCTATTAACAGCCTGTAGCATGTCAATGCTGACTTGTGTTATGCCTGATGTTCCTCGTGAGCTGAGAAGAAGGTTGTTCATCCATTGTTATGGGGAATTTAAGATCTATCTCTTCAGTCTATCTGGTCAAGCTAGCAGTGCTAACCCCGCACCAGAGGGAATACAGACAGAGTAGCATCATGCTATTCACAGGCAGGGCTGACAAAGGTAAAACCGGACACAAACTCCACATTAAAGAATTTCACCAGCTGTAGGCGAACTGGATTCAGGAGAGCAAGAGTGAAAAAACTGGTGAAGAAGGCCAGCTCAGTCCTGGACCCTGTGGAGGTGGTGGCTGACAGGGGGAATTATGGCCAACCTGTCATTTCTCGATGGATGTTGTTGCACGATACTTTGTTTGTTGCTGTGATTCCTGAATTTCCCCTCAGAGATTAAAAAAATGAATTATATTATATTATATTATATTATATTATATTATATTATATTATATTATATTATATTATATTATATTATATGAGCTTGTTCAGTGCAAGGAGCAGAAAAGAGAAAGGGTTTTCAGTAAGTTATTGATATGATCTAAATATCACATATGGCATTATAAAGTCTGTAGGCTCTTCTGAATATGTGCGTCTCTTCGTCATTTTGGCTGGTAAATGAAAATCAAGAATTTAATGAGCAACATTAAAAACAAAGAAATCAAATGCCTTTCAAAGAAAGAAAGAAAGAAAGAAAGAAAGAAAGAAAGAAAGAAAGAAAGAAAGAAAGAAAAGAACAAGGTGCAGTGTACTTCAACATAAAACAGTGTGTTCCTTCAAGAACAAAGACAAAGTTTTGAGATCTTAAAACTAACAATATATCTTATTTGTAAAAGTATTAAGCTAAAGTTGAATCATGGTAACTCTGAAACTACATTCATAGCTTTAACCGTCATGTCATAACATCTTGTCAAGTCCAGAGCACAGACACACAGTATCATAATCAATCTGGCCCTTACTTGGAAGCCGAGCAGTAAGGCGACACTCAGGTGAGGAGAGTTAACAGATTAAATAAGCTGACATGACAAAGTCACTGTGAGCCCTGAAATGTCTGAGTGATATCATCAAGCTGCAGACTTCGTCACCGAAAAGGAAGTGACAGTAACAGAGAGCTCAGACAAACTATAGCTGACAGGTGTTCAGGATGAAGAGATGAATGAATGGAGAACTGGTGATGCTGAGCCTCTTTCAACCCTCTCAGGGTGTCACATCTCCAGGTCTAGCTGATTCTCCTAAAATGTGGATTTAAAAAAGTTATAAAAGGAGTCATTTTATGTACTTTCAGGTATTTAATACAACTCTGTGATGCTTGATTGTTTACACAGCAGTTTAAACTGAAGAGTAGAGGTTCTTCGTTTTGGATGGATCCATCAGCTTTTGAGTTCAGTTTAGTCTTGCTGTTGCTCATCCTTCTGATATTTATTTATTGATTGATTGATTGATTGATTGGTTGATTGATTTTCAGATAGACTTTCCTTTAGATTTTCTCCTGATGTAACATTCAAAGAAAACAACTGCTCTAAAAGTGGCTCCAATTTTCTCTCTCTCCTCTCCTCCATCTCTCTCTGAAGGCCAAGGGAAGTTTTAAAGTAAATTAGGTAAATTAGGGAGCTTTGTGTAAATTGGTCATGCTATAATCTGCAAATGATGCACAGGAATGGTTTTAAAACCACAAATTTTCACTTCACTGTTACCTCATAGTGATGCCAAATTTATGCCCCTTTACCACGGTTCACGGTTCTGTCTTTGCAATAAAATAACTATTTACCATTATAAAGCCACTCTTGCTGTATCTGACTGTTAAAAACTGTAATAGTGGGAGATGAATTATGACAGACCATGAACCAGCACTAAAAACATCATTTGCATTCTTTGTCTCCTCACTGCAGGACCGTCCATTTGGTAAAAGCAAAGTGCCAGGCGCAACCCGTAATTATGAAATGTATCCCTTTTCTAATAAAACTCAACTATACCAAATTTGTGTCATCAAATCTCATCATTTACTAGAATTATTGCTATAGATGACAACTTCAATACAATTATAATGGATACAGAGTGCAGTATGATAATCCTAAAACCATTCTGGCCACAAATAGTGGTTTGGCCTTTTAAAAAGGGAGAGTCGGATTTTACTGCATTGTTAAAATCTGTTGAAGGGAGAGATTTCCTCTCAGCAGAGCCTTTCAGTCAAGGTAACAAGTAAAAAAAGTTAAATTTCTATAAATATATACAGTCAGTTTTAAGGAGGTATCTTTTTCAAATGGTGAAACACAGATCTTCTGTCTGTCATTCAGACCGACTTTACTCCAAACCCATACAGTTGAGCTGACAAACCTTTTTTTTTTTCAATGACAAGATACACAATTGAAAATAGGGTACAGCAGAACATAATTGTGAACTGTGCAAATTAGAACCAGAAACCTCAACCTTTGGCATTTTAGGCAGCCAAACGTAATATAAGGTGACTTATTTTCTACTTTTTTGTGACATCTAGAATAAGCAACTAGTTTACAAAAAATATATTATTATTATTATTATTATTATTATTATTATTATTATTATTATTATTAGTAGTAGTAGTAGTAGTAGTAGTAGTAGTAGTAGTAGTAGTAGTAGTAGTAGTATACATCTTTTTTCTTGTCTTATGTCCTGAACCTCTCTTCCAGAGACCACTGCTAATCAGGTGCTTCATATCATAACTGAAGTTATAAAAGAATAAGGTTTGCATCACCAAATGATTAAAATAAGAATTTCAAAAATGTAAAAAATAAAAATAAAAGCCATAAGTATACAGCTTCTTGCTAAAACTCGAAAAAGATGACCTCTTGGATCCAAGCATTCTCTTTCACTCCAATCCTTAAGAGGGTAAAATCTCTTCATATGTATTTGGTACCAGTCTCAGACTTTCCTCCACATCTGAAGCAGAAGGTCAGCTTTTACTCAGTGGCACCTTCAGGATCTGATAATGATTTCTCTAACATGTGATAAAAGGACAAAATGTCCCCTGCTGTAATCACTTTCCCAGCAGGAACTCTTTTATTGAACTCAAGTGTACCTTCGTTTCATCTGCAGGAAAATCTTTACTCTGATTTAACTGTAAGCACCATCTGACAAATTTTTATGTTGGAAAATGTCTAAATTTTAACATCAACCCTTAATGGCCATCAGCAGGATCAACTCCTTTAAGCATGTGTATCATTTTTGTATATACTAAGTGTCCATCTGTTGTTTCAAGGTATTCACTCTGCCTCAAAAAGTAAAACTGAAATCTAAGCAAGTGTTTTGTTTGTTTGTTTGTTTGTTTTTGTTAGTTTTTCTTATATTTTGTAAGAATTTTCTTATTATACTTGATATAGGCCACATTTAACTGACAAGATATTTAAAGACAAAAATGAGGTCTGAATTGCTTGTAACAAGTAAAAAAATTCAACCAGTGGGATAAGAGAAAATTTCTTGTATTAAGACATTTTTCTAAACTTGCATTTTTTTACTTGTTACCTTAATTTTGTCTTTTAATATATTGAAATAAGACATGTTTCTGGACTGGACTGGTCTGGTGAATGTTTCTCATATTATGTCTAAAAAACATATATATATATATATATATATATATATATATATATATATATATATATATATATATATATATATATATATATATATATATTACTAAAAACTAGGATAAAATTACTTGCTTAGATTTTTATTTATTATTATCATTATTATTATTATTATTATTATTATTATTATTATTATTATTTGTAGTAGTAGTAGTAGTAGTAGTAGTAGTAGTAGTAGTAATAGTAGTAGTAGTAGTAGTAGTAGTATTTTTAGTATTATTATTCTGAAATGTATTAACACAACATGCAACAGGCAGTAGCAATAGGTGGGTTCCTTGACATACCCGGTCTAATCAGATTCTGGATCACTTTTCTTTTTTTTACTTCAATAGAAACACTCTGAAACTTGGCTCTGCAGCTACCAACCATGGCCAAGCTTTGTTGCTGCAAATGCAGAATTTGTGTTCTGGACAAACCCATCAATTCATTTCTACTTCATTAGCAGTGAGCAGACCACCAGAGGGGTCTGTACATGCATGAGGTCCATTACTCCCTGAGATCAGACTTTCCACAAGTGCTTAGAGACAGACTTGGTTTCACTTGCTGACAGACTTGTGGGATTTTTTTTAGGAGAAAGAACAAAGCCAGAGAAACTCATTTTGTAAACACAGCAGGCAAGTGCAGCAGAATTAATAACAGCGTATCAAATAACTCAGTCCATCAACCCCACACTGAAGCAGGCCAAAGGCACAGAACATGTTCATATGCACACAGAGCACAATGTGACAAAAGATTAAGTGTTGCATATTAAGGATAGTAGGTCGGATTCGTCACTTAATAGCTTTTTTTCATAATTTGAGGAATTAAATAAATCAGAACCGTTGTAAAAATGCATTTCTGAAAAGTATAAAAGAGGAAATAAGGAAACATTAGGGGCAGAATATGACTCATACCTTATTAGCTTCTGTATCACACTTTGGGGTTTGTCTGTAGTATAATAAAATGTTTATTGGGACATGGCACCATGAGCTTTATATAGTTAACCCGTTAATGCCTGATGTTGCAACTGAGATGACCTTTGTATCCCACTTATTTATATGAATTTTATGTGCTATATTCAAATGTACATTCTCCACTCACTCTAGCATCTGTAAAAATGCAAAAACACAAAAGAATTTATATATATACAAGTGTAAATTAATTCAGGCAGTGAGGGGTTAATCCTTGTATCCTTGCAGCCTTGGTCTCTGGTGGATGAGGACGAACATCATGCAAATCAAATCTCAAGAGTATTGCTGTCTGCACCTGCAGAAACAATAAGAGTTGATAAATGTGGTGAGACTTAAAGTCTGAAAATGAAGCAAAACGTCCATAAATCTGGCCCTGAAATTCCTGAGCATGCCATCTGTTTGTAACAAGAACAAAATCACCCATGCTTTCACCCATAAAGACTGGAAACAAAAACAACCCATTCATGTGTGAAACAATCAGCATAGAGAGAGATTCATTAGTGTAATCTGTAGTCTGGAGAACAGATAAATGACTCCACAGAGACTCATCTCCAGCAGTCCTGAGAGGAGATAAGAGATCAGTGGATAATTCAGCTACTGAAAGAAGGTCAAACTGAAGGCATACGGTTGAAATTAAAGAGCTATTCAGACTGGTAGTAAATAAATTCCTGACTGGAAAAAAAAAACAAAACATTATTTTGACCATAAAATGAAAGCTCTATCAGTCATTTTCAGTGTACCGTTTGTTGGTGCCATGTATGCTTTTTCTTTTAGTTTGTTAGACATTTTTATTTTTAATTTCTTACTTTAAAATTTTAGTATACAGTGCCTTTCTACTCAAAATATACTGTTGTATCCTCATTCCTATCTAGCCTTGTACTGATGCACTGCATAGAAATAATTAATGCACAAGGACAGCAACAGCATGCATTTGAACTTCATAAAGTGGAATAACATCACTTATAATTTCAATCAAAAATTAATAAAAGAGTTTTCTTACCAGCTGAAAACAAAGTTTCAAATTTCAAATCTCTAAAGGTTAAAGAGAGAGAAATCTAGAGTTCATTGCATTCAGAGGCCATTGAATGTCTCTGAACAGGGAAACTGAACACTTTGAAAAATGATATCAGCATCACTTGTCCTTCAGAAACTGAGTTCAAGAGGGCAGCTGAAGAGACGGCCTTTCATAGGTCAGTGATCTTTAAAGAGCGCAGGAAGCACCGCGCACCATTTGCTAATGCCTTTTAGTCCCATGTACAGGCTGTGTTTAATGCCTTATGAAGATTTAGTTATTAAGAAATCATGATCACAATCCAAGGGAAAAAAATTGAAAAGCAGGACAGATTCACCTTTTCAGTAAAGATTAAAGAATCTTGAGTGTGAACAAAGAACAAACCTCTTCATACTCTCCTTTGTTCAGTGGAAAAGCACAAAACAATGACAGCATTTGCTCATTTGTCTCAATTTATGTCAATTTTATATTTATTTCTAAATGACTCGACCAAATGCTTTTAGTAAGAAAGTAGTCATCAAGTATTTAGCTTCTCATGTGCAAATCTCAACTGTAAGTTCGCTGTTTTGTTTTTTCTTTATCACGCAGCATCTATAACTCTGCCGTAAGCTTTGTTCACCCACTGGTGACTGAGCGCTTTCCAAGAACACAACAGCAAATTTGCAGAAAAATAGAAAACAATTAATTAATTTTCTGAGCAAATACTTAAAATAAAAGCTTATTAATGGTTACTGCTTTGTAATCAGCTTTTGAACCGCTTGCTAGATTGCTTTGTAGCCCAGTAAACCCAAAAGAGGAAGCCCTCATTTGAACATTTCATAGCCACTTAGCTGGTATCTTAATATTAAACTGGGATGAAATTATAAATGGAGTTTAGTTGGTTTGATGATAAACAGATGTTTGTTTCTCTTCAGCTGTCCAATCCAGTATAAAATGTATCGGATCCTAAAATACAGTCACAAAGACATGGGGTCAGTCTGGCAAAACAGACATGGTTCTTAAAGAAGTCAAAATAGTTAAGCCACATCTTCAAACAAACTAAATATATTTCCATTTCATGTTGATTTGACTATAGATTGTGAAATCATACCATCAAGGTGAACATATTTTTTTTCTCAAATGTACATATAAGACTAATCAACTGACAGCATGGCAGTAGCAACCTCAAAGTGTAAAAAAATAGCTTCCAGGTAAACTGTATTAATCACTATGTCTGAGAGAAGGTCAGGTGTACATATTTAGAATTGTTTTTGAACCAAAAGTCATCAGTGGTGGCAAAGACAGGTATAAAAACCAGGTTGAGTTAAAACCAGATTAGCAGACGTCACATTTCCTTCCCTGCTTCCTTTTTTTTTTTTTTGCCTGTTGACAGAAATGATTCATGCCATGTTTACACTCTGCAGCCAGCGCTGTGCATTCCCACAATCTGTCAGGCTGACGCTGAAAGCTGTTGACACTCACTGACTTTTCAAGACTCAGAAAACAAACTGAAAATATATCAAACTGTGTTTCTGCAAGAGTTAAATCATTTGTCTTTGCACCAAGCTAAGACTTAGCATTTTATTAAATAGGAAAACCATTTTACAACTGTTCATCCTGTTTTTGGCATTTGACTGTTACCTCAGCTTCCTGTCTAAAAACAAAGCTAGACTAAACAAACAAATAAATAATTAAATAAACACAAAGAAATACCCGAAAAACATCATACTGAAGACTTAACTTTCAAGAGCTTGTGTGTATTAATAATCCAACTTTTAAACCTAAATAAAATAAGTCATTGTTGTTCTGGTGAATGTAAACAGACAGTGACCCATTGCTCTGATTTATTTTGATGACAGTGATTTTAAATCATATTTCAGAAACAGTTTATATCAGTACAGAATAATGGATTTAAGAAGGGACAATGGTGGGCTTTTACTCTGATGGATGGGGAATATTGATATTATTACAGTGGGACCAAGCAGCAACCTCTAGTCTGAAAATATGAAGCAATGCAGAAGTGCTAAAGTCTGCTGTTCCTCGAGTGTCCGCTAGAGGCTGGCTCCGGAAGTACCGGAAGACACATACACACCAAGCCAAAAAAAGCCGTTTCCACGGCCAAAATAAGCACATTTACAGCCTGGTACAAAGAATGTCTCCCATCTGAATTGCTAATTTCACTAACAGCACGCACTGTACGGGGGTGATTTTTTTTCTAACTCGGCAGATTCAATAATATTAAGATCGCCAGTTTGTCCAATCAGAGGCACAGCTCAGATCACGTGACTGTGGGGTGTCCTATGGTTGTTACTGTGGAGACTCACAGCCCGCCTCATTTTCAATATGGCCGCCTGGTCGTTTTGCTTCAAAAATCTGTTTCAGAAACAGACGGGTGACTACGTCTATTAATTATACAGTCTATGAGTGGGACAGACTCTTCAATGACTCACCTTAAAATGCAATGAAAGCATATTCTGAAAGCAAAAAGAAGTAATCTTTGTGTTGTCTAATGTGTTTTTTTCTAGATGTTTATATCCAATTACAGACCATGAATTTAAGTTTTTACCCATAAAGGTAATGAGGAGGTCTCAGTTTTCTGTCAGAGCATAAAGCCAAAAAATCTTATCTTTGTCCTCACAAACTCATCAGTTCCTCAAAAGAAATAAAAATCTCTCTATATTTAAACAACTGACATCTGACCTCAGCTTCAATTTCATTTTCTTCTTTCTTTTTTATATAACTGAGGAGCAACACCGCTTTCCTGTCTTCCTCTGAGCTGCTCCAATTAAGGTTAATGGCAAGGTTGTATAATGTTCCCTCCGCAACAAAGCCCTTTTCAAACACGGCTGCTTTTGTGTCTGAGCTTTGGCACAATACAGGCGTCTCCAACAGGGCCAGTAGAAAATAAAGGTGCTTCAGTGAGCCGGTCCCCAGGTGCAGCACAGTGCACATGGCTACCCTTGGGTGTTGGCAGCAGAGTTTTGTGGCAGGACACCAAAAGGAAAAAAAAAAGCATAAACACAACAGATGGCCTCTGTTGTCTTCCACATAGACACAAGGCCTCTGATGGCTCTTGGTTACAAAATCCACACAGACAGAGAGTCAAAGAGGTAGAGAGGCCTGGGACTCAGCTGGGTGATGATCAGGTGTTGATGCTGATTCAGGTAATTCTGATAATGGTAATTTTTCCATGAGAGGGAATATTGTATGTATAATCAATTGAATGATCTCATAAAATAAAAGTTTTGTTCTCAGTATATATCTTAAATTTACTCTTGCGAAGTGTTTAAAGGTGTCATACAGCTGTCGTACAGGTGTCATAAAGCATCTGCTAAATGAAACTGTAGAATTGTAGAGCTCTAAAGCACACACGTATAAAAATAGAGATGAGCCTCTTGACTGTCAGTGAAAAGACATCAAAGATAAATTGCGTTGTTGTCATGATGCTAACAAAGCCGTACCACCCTTTATTTTTCTTCTGATATTATCCTGCACACGCCCACACTATTTACTGCCAAGGATTTAATCCTAGAACAAACTGTGAACTTTTTTACTTACATCTTGTTGTTTTCGAAGCCTCTAAAACTACACTTCACATCTTTGTTCAGGATAATTTTTGATCAGGTGCAAAACATCATGTTCATTATTATTCATCAACAGTCAAAATTGATGTGGATGCACATTGACCAGTGCTGACCCACAGTGGCCTGGCATCTTATGCAGCTTAATCATGTTTGGATTCAAATGCTGAGGAGTAATTGGTGTATCAAAGCCATAGTAAATCACTGTCCTTTAAAAGCTAATGCAGCAGAGGCCATGATGAATCTAGTAATTGAGTCTTAACAAGCAGTTTAGCATCAGTTTACACCCAAAGAAGCATAACAGTCTCCCAAACTTTGAAAAAATACACTCAAGCTGCTCCACAAGTTTAAAATCCACTGTCTGTAAATCATTATGATTAGTTACAAAATCTCAGTAAACATCTTTCCAATTAAAGTTTTGGATTCATTTTATGCAAGTTTGTTGCATGTTAACCTTCACTTGTAACATATTTGTTTTATCAGCTCAGCCCTGATTATTTGGTCTGTAAACAGCATAATAAGAGCATCAAGATGACAGGGGGAATTGGAGAGTGGTCATGCGTGCTGTCTTTGCTTTCTATGCTCTTTTGTCAATACCCAATTATCCTCTCTGTTGCTGTTCTCCCTGAAAGCTTGGGACTTATAATAGATTTTTTTCTGGGCATTGTTTTTTAATTGCAACTACCCAGAGTGACTTGACATATTGATCAGCCATTAATGGCTATAGTATGTAAGTGACAACTAGAACGGGGGAAAAAAAATACAGAGGAGTGCTGCACAGTTGGTGCAACGTTTAGTACTGCAGCCTCACAGCAAGAATGCCACCTGTTTGAATCCTGGTTAGCCCGGTGGGCCCTTCCATGTGGGGTTTTCATGTTCTCCCCGTGCATGCATGGATTCTCTCCCAGTACTCCAGCTTCCTTCCACAGTCCAAAAACATGCTCATCAGGTTTATTGGTGATTCTAAATTGCCCGTAGGTGTGTGTGTGTGTGTGTGTGTGTGTGTGTGTGTGTGTTCGTGTGTGTGTGTGTGTGTGTGTGTGTGTGTGTGTGTGTGTGTGTGTGTAAGGATGTCTGTATCTATATGGCAGCCCTGTGATTGACTGACGACCAGTCCAGGGTGTACCCTGCCTCTTGCCCAAAGACAGCTGGGATAGACTCCAGCCACCCGTGACCATGAACAGAATAAGTGGTATAGAAGATGAATGGTTGAGAGAATGAATGAATGAATAATCCACTATCTAAAATTACATAATCAGTGCAAAAAAAAAACAATTTATTTGTATATGAGTTGAATAAGGTGTCACTGAACTTTATGCACCAATAAAGACAATTAGCTAACTCTATCATCTTCATGATCAGTCTATGGAGATGACAGTCAAACAGTTTGTACATACCCACACAGTTTAAAAAAGAGTACTTATCAGTTAGGTGAAAACACCTATGTGGGTATCATGGCGCCACAGAGAATAGAAAAGCAAAGGAGCATTTGAAATGTGAGACAATGGATTAAACTCTGTATGTCACCATTAAAGAAATATAATTCACAAGGTAAGCAAAAATAACTATTTCAAAGTCAAGAATAAAACTTTAGGGAGATGTGGACATTATTTTAAGCCAACCTCTGATGTGAAAGTTCAAGTATAGAGACTAAATAGCCTGAGAGAATCCAGCTGTTGAAGAAAATCAGTTTCCAGTATCTGTAGGCTACATCTGTGCTTTATGTCTTTTGAAACTTGAGTAAAATTATCTCTCAATGCTTTTCCCTATCACTTGTCCCATTCTTGCTAATGTGCTTATAGTAAATGGATGGTTGTAAGTTTTGCCATTGGTAAACAGTGCTCTGTTCCTTTTCAACCTAATGTCCAAAGAGGGAGCTGTGCAAACTGAATACAAGTTTGGATAAATTTATACAGCAGTGCTCAGAGCTCAAGGCTTCTGTGTGAGGTCTCTCCTTATGCATTTCAATAGGAATACAAATACACTACTCACAATCAGTTAGGGATATTTTGAGGTCCTCAGTGGATTTTATTCATAAGGTGTTTTTTTCACTTCAGTGATTTTTGGGATAGGGAGGCATTTGTATTATGGTGATAGACACACCTCGGTTTGTGTTTTCCATGTAATGGTCTCACTGTGTACAGTGAGCCTTACATATTGGGGCCAATACCAAAAAATACAAAAGGCAACCCTTTTCAATTTGGCATCAATTTCAACATTCTGAGGGTATAAAAAGCTGTCAGTAAATCAATCCCAGTTCATCATTCAAGAAGCCATGAACACACAACATCACTTAACGGGTGGGCAGCGCCACCTGGCCATAGCACGCTTTCAGGTTGGTAGCAGGTAGTCATATGTTGCTCGTGAACTTGGTGTGTCTCAAAGTGTCATCAGCAGACTTGCAGCAAGACACAGAACTACTGGCAGTGTTTGTGACAGACCCAGGAGTGGAGCCCCACGAGTGATGGACTGCAATGATGAGCAGTACCTAAGGACCTATGCATTCAGACACCGTTATGCAACTGGCGCACAGCTGCAGGCCTGTTAACGAAAAGTGAGGGGTACTAGGGTTTCCAGACAAACCATTCACAACCAACTCCACTGTTTGCCTTGAATGCCAGATGACCGTTGCAGGTGACTCCACTGACACCACGACACCACCGTGACCGTTTGCAGTGAGCACAGGACCATGGTACCTGGACGATGCAGCAGTGGTCTACTGTCCTGTTTACTGATGAGTATCGGGTCACTTTGCACAGAAATGATAGTCGTCAGCATTGCTGGAGAATGCAAGGTCAATGATACGTCGAGGTCAACATGGTCCCCAGGGTTCACTTTGGTGGAGGAGGTGCAACAGTCTGGGCAGGCATCACCAGTCAGTACAAAACAGATTTGGTGATTGTAGATAGCTCAGTCACTGCACGTTCTTACCTCAGAGACATCATAGAACCCATCATCATCCCCCAGTTCCACCAGCACACCCCCAACTTTCTGTTCATGGATGATAATGCTCCATCACATCGTGCCAGAATTGTCACAGCTGGACTTCAGGAAGTCAGAGTGCCTCATATGGTTTGGCCTGCAATGTCCCCTGACCTGAACCCCATGGAGCACGTCTGGGACCAGCTGAAGCAGAGACTGGATGCTTGTACCCCACCCCCACATGACCTGGCAGAACTATGTGTAGCACTTGTGGAGGAGTGAACGCACTGCCTCAGAATAACATCATGAGGCTGGTGAGGAGCATGAGACGTCGCTGTCAAGCTGTCATTGTAGCAAATAGTGGAAACACCCGCTACTGACTTTGTCAATTTTGGTTATTTGGGGCTTTTTTTGTTTTTGTCTAAATTGTTGGGGTAATAAATGTTGAACTAATGAAAATGGTGTTTCTTCTCATTCATTAATAGTTATATCAAAGGGAACTATTACTTATTTCATTAAAACAGATCAAACAGGAAAAGCACTCATGCAAATAATATCCCTAACTTACTGTGAGTAGTGTATGTTTAGAATAACTCAAGTTTACTGTATATTTTGAGAATGTTAAAGCGATATCACAAAATCTGGAGCTGCATGAAAGTTCAAGACTCCCTCAAAAGTCTGTAAAGATCCAAAACTGATACACCAACACATTTTTATCCATATTGCTGCTGCCAAAAGTGTGACGTTCTGCAGCTGCACGCAGTTACGCATAGTGACGGCTGGGGGAGCTGTGGAGCTGGAGAGAACCAATCAAATTGAAAGGGGAGGAGCGGTATCGGGAGTAAAGTGGTCAGACGGAGTACCAGTATTCCCCAGCACTCACTCACATCTCTTATCAGCTGCTGCAGCACCGCGAAACAAGCCTGCCAAGTCCGGAGCTCTCCACTTAATGACACCCAGCACGGAGCGCTGACAGTACGCATTTCCACCAGGACACGGCGACTTCCTACGCTTACTGTCGTCCCCTCAGCAATAAGATGCATCAGCAGTCATTTCAGGATAAAGCCAGCGTTTATTCATGAGCAGCGTCGCAGTAAAACAGGGACAAACACCGGGGGACAGGCGCGGCGAGCGGCCAGGGAGGTAAGCGCTGCGTCGGCGTAGATGGGAGCAGGCGCCAAGCTGACTCTCATGACTCTTATCCGCTTGAATTGCTTGGTTTTGGGGCAGAAGAGTTGAGGCCGTATCCCATGCTGAATGAATGAGAGCGGGTGATCAGTTTTTACTGCCACCCCTTTTGCCGAGGATCACAGCCTGCCAGACGGTGTGTATGGTTCTGCGCTCAGGTCGTGCACAAGTGCTTCTGCAAATAGAGGGAAGAAAAGCAAACTTCAGGTTTTAGAACCTGTAACAGGAACAAATGGGTTAGGAAACTAGTGAAATGGCAATTGGCAAATAGGATGCGCTGGTGTAGATTGAATATAAGATACTAAAGAAAATTAGAACGCCTCTTTATTAAACTTAGTTTAAAAATGTGAAGAAAAATGCGCAGTTTTCAGAAAACCGTTTAATTATGTCACACAATAAATGAATGAATGAATAAATGGAATGTTGATTCATCAGCTAATAGGCAGTGCTTAGTGGTGCAAATTCAATACCACATCTCAAAGTATGTGGCTGAATTTACCTCGGATTAAATATTCCCATTACCAATCAGAGAGTAGGAAACAGAACATGCAGTCTGTCTTAAATGTATACTCTGCAGTTTGTTTTGGGGTTTAAAAAAATATCATCTATAGATGACCAGAACTTTTAGCTCACACTCATCCTCCAGACAACAAAGCCGTGTTGTTACAGTGAAGTGCTGTACCCTTGGATGTGAAGTAGAGCTCTGGTTGAAAGAACACTGTGCCTTTTCCTGGCACACAGTAACTGCTGGAAGCTGAATCCAGCCATTTATTACTGCTGTCACTCGTCCCTGACAGTGTTTCTCTCTGAATCACTGGTATCCATGTTTCAGTTATTTCCTGGCAGATGAAAAGGTGTTTATGATAGAATTAAGAGTTAGTACTGAATGTGATATTATCACATCTAATCTGTACTCCATACTAGCACAGTTTATTATCACCTCACATACCAAACACTGCACATCAATCCTCTCTGGTCTTGGCACAGATATGTGTTTATGAGTCCCTCCATGAGAGTGTTTTAAATAGATACTTGGCTGCCTGTGTTCCTGTCCTAACCAGATGTACTCATTATTGAGTAGACTGATCAATCGTGTGGGGTCAGAGTAGAAGACACCTCTCCATTGATGGCATTTGAATACCTTTTGTGAATCAGGATTAAGGGCTTTACTCCGAGTCCTCCCTGAACAGGCAGGTGGCTCTGTGCTCAATGAGGAAACACAATGCATTCGCTTCAGAGCCCGAGTCATTTAGCAGGGTCTTCTCGGCTCATCTGCCGTCTGATTGAGAATTGTCTCTGTATATTTAGAATAAGCAGTCAATGGAAGTGGAAGATTTATGCAGCAGCAATGTACTGACGTGTGGAATATTTGCACGCTTTTGTGAGCTCAAGTAACCAGCCTCATTATGGAGCACATGTTCCCTCTGTGTTTGGTTTCTCCAGTTTTTCAGAAGCTTCATGCTGTAACCTCAATCAAGGATTGTTGTTCTCTATCAAATGTGATCTGAGGAGCTGCTTTTGCCACAGGAACTCATTTAGTATTACCAAGAGATATTATCTGTTTTTAATGAAGTTCATGAGAAAAGTGACTCACCATGATTAAAAAAAGAAAACAACAACAACAACAGTCTGTAGCTCAGAGCAGTTTGTGTTTGAATGTAGTAAGAAAGAAAGCTCTCATTTGATGGGTTTTGTGTTTGCACAGCACTATTGATTTTAAATGCAGATAAAGAAAAGAGTGAGTCAATACTGTACGAAATATTCATGTTCTTTGAAGTTAATACTCTTCCCTCTGGTGATTGCCCATTGAGCAGGGACTCCTCAGGATGTTCTTGCTATGTTTATTAGTGTAAGAAGTGTCAGACTGAAAAGTAAAACGGATGAATAAGTGATATACTTGCCCTGAGTTTGTTGGCTGAGCGCAGGTTGAAAATGAACAGAAAGTAAGTTCTCAGTGAAAATGTTTAGAGGAAAAGCTCAGTTTTAAAAGATGGTAGTTTTGTTATTGCCATCTGTAACCTAACAGGAACACAGTAGTTAATTGTGACTTTAACATATGGATACTGACAAATAGTGGACGTCTTCTTCCAGCCACCTACCTGTGTACCGCTTAAAGCTCTTGTAAAGTAGAAATAAGTGTGTGATGAGTTTGTCACATCACAGAAACGTGTGTCATTGACCACTGAGCCAAATTTGAAAGATAAAAAAAAATGGCTTAGTCTATAAAATTAGGTCTCAGAATCATGGCAAAATAGGCACTTCTCTCTGCTGGGAACACTAGGGGTGCATCAGAGGTGCTTAGCCACGCCCACAGGTGGAAGGGGAGCCTTCTCCTTGAAATACAAGGACATTACCTACAGTAACAATGGAAGCTAGTGCTAGCAGTGTCATCGGACGTACCCAGCCCCACCTGTTTGAGCCATCAGAGCCGGAAACTGACTGTGAGTCAGACACTGATAGTGCTCAGCCTCGTTACTCACAGTCTCCATCAGAACGGTCATTTATTTCACCTATTTATGACATTTAGCAACATGAATTACTGACTAGTAACGTTATAGCCTAGCCAAATACAGTTAGGCTATCAGTCCACCCGTTTCTTCAGAAGCTTATGGCAGATAACTTCTTCTGGCGGCTAGCAGTTTCTGGTTGCCTTGCAACCACACAGCTGACCACCGGTGGCAGCAGAAAGGGTGGGGTTATGTTAACGATGGCACTGTGATGCAACGCGGCTATGATTTCTGACCCTCCGGTTACATTCTGAAAACAGAAATTTGAAACAGTGTGTGAAGCCAAGCTCCACAACTAAATCCTAAATGGCTGAATGGCTTTTACATGTTTCAAGGAAAAACATTTGTGACCTGCTTAATGTGTTTAAAAGATGATTTTGCCTTACAGACTTTTATTTAAAAAAAAAAAAAAAACTGAAATTATCACCATGTTCTGAAAGATTGGGCAGCTTTCCCCCAAGGACATTAAAGATGGATTTGCTTGTGGTTCAAGCTTTTTAGGAGGAAACTTTCATCTCTGCAAACAGAGAATAGACAGTCCTCTGCTATTCTCATGACAGACTTTTGCCTTTGGGTTGTGGTGGCAGTGATATCTTTTGATGAACATTCAGCAGCACTTCCAAGCAGAGGTTATTTAAGAAGCATAATACACTTCTGAAAACAGGGCAAAAGGCCATGAGTGAACACTGTGCTTGCTGAGCTCTTTGGAGATCAGTGAACTATGAAAGGCTCTCTCTTGAACTCCCCTCTTTAGCACAGTCTCTGAAGGACCAGTGATGCTGGTATCATTTTTCTAAAATGCTTTCAGTTTCCCTACAGAGACCCAAATGGTTTTGATCCTCCTGTCTGTATAGAAGCATAAACTGGAAGCTGCCTTTCTTGCTTTATTTTATTTCCTTTGGAGAAAAAGTTTTTAATCAAGAAAATAATTTTATAAAATGTTTGAATTTGTTAAATAACTTTTCAACAACTTATCCTTGTAGATGGCAAAATGTGACTATTTCTTGAAGCCCATTTCTTTCACAGTATTTTTTACTATTGAGTTTAATGTGTTTGATGCATCAGTGTATTGTCTGTTCCCTTAAAATCAGAGGTGATAAATGTGTATGCATACATGCTGTATGAGTTATGCAATAGCTAACATCAGAGTAACATCAATGTAGCCTAAATTTTATTTAGATGAGCTTTCCAGTTCTCTCAACGGACAGACATGTAAGCTCCCATCATAACTTCTTACTCACACTAATGGTTTAAATTTACTTGACATCTTTGCGGACACAAGGTAAGAATTGGTTTTGGACTCAGGCCTTCAAGGCTTCATACTCTTGGGGTCCTTGCAGTCTGAGGCCTCTGTGTGGTGGCATCATGGGGGGCAGGTTTTGTCTGTTAGCTCCATATGATAATGGTGAACATGCCTTGTGGAGAGAGAGGAAGGAGGACATAGACATTATTTTCTTCTTTGAGTATATCTTGTCACCTTGGTATATTTTTGGCTGCCCAAGTACATACCAGGTTTATTTTTTGCAATTATTTTAACCACAGAAAGTCACTATTTAAAATAAACAAGGGGATAGGGGTGTAACGGTACACAAAAATTAGTTTCCATAGTTCTCAGTTTTGAAGCTGTTGTTCCCATACAGGAGACTTAAAAGATAGCGGGGCATCTTCCAGCTTGAGCTGCTGATTTCTTGTGGCTGCCGTGCTGCTTGCCGTCTGTTGTGTGCTTCCGCTTTGTGGATTGTGTGGGAACACATATTAAAGCACTTGGGTTCCGCATGTTCTGTATTTTCTGGAGTGTGAGTTGTGTCAGTCAAAAAGTGTGTCAGGAATTGAAAAGATAAACATTGCACTGAATTATAAGTTCATTTATTTAGAATGATTTGTTTACAGTGTTTATTTATATTAACTTTGATAAGGAAGTACTTCAATTTCAGGAGGTTTAAATATTTTTTTCCTATGGCACCTCATATACATGACCACAGTTAAGTTTGTTTCTTTTTGCTACATGCGACTCCCATCATTTACCAAGCTCATGCCCCCCCACCCCCCACCCCCCCCCCATCCCCTCCTCCCCTGCTCTACTTCGAGTGTTGCCGGTGAGACTGGTACAATGTGAACTTAATGAGCTCCATCTAATAAACGTCCTCATTTTTAAAAAGTTGTGGGAGTTTTGACACAAGTTTGTGACTCAATTCTCCAAAAACTGTCAACAACGGAGAGCAAAAAAGACGTGAGTGATCTGGTGCTAATCAAGCCGGAGATGTGGAGCCTCCATCAGCGCGCAGAGCCGTTGAGCCACACTCCACTCCTACAAGGAGAGGAGCTTTTCTTTTCCTAAACCCCTTTCTCACCTGTATGAAGTGGTGTCCCACATCAGCTAAAACCTAAATCACAAGTGAAACTTTCTTTAAATCAGGAGTTGTGTTATTGGGAAACTGGTAAGACGGACACATTCTCTCAGACAGAGAGAAACAGAAGAGCTGCTCTACTATATGCAGACTCCCATTAAGCCTGGCTGCAGGAGTATTTCTGCTCGGCAGCTATCTGACAGCCACAGCTCCCCTGACATCTCCTTTATGAACCTTAGTCATTTTAATAAGGTGTATTTTACTGTGTTATCGCTGCTTTGGAATAAACATCATCCATAATGAACATGAAATCTATTCTTGGTGTGTGTGAGCTGCTCAGAATGTATCTGGTGTTATCAGAGTGCACTGGCCCTTGGATGGACATGGTAGTATTATGTAATAACTCATTTGAAATTGAATAATTGAATCAGCTGAGTGAAGAAGTGCAGCTTACACGAGGTCTGGAGGAACAAATTTTAGGGGAAACATCAAGACTCAAACCAGCTCTGTCTGCTTGAGACAAACCAGACTTGAGATGACTTCAGGAAGAAAACTTATTTAAGTGGTCCCAGTGTACTTATTGTGACTGAGAAACTGCACTGTGCAGTAGTTTCTTTTTTATGATGAAATTTCTTTGCATTAAAACAAAGCGTATGGAACTATAACATCCAGCATGCTGTGTAGTTAATCTTCTGAAACTATAGTTTGACCATTATACACTAAGACTAAAAAACAGATCTGATAAGTCTGTTTCTGTTTACTTGCATCTGGTGATAACACGGCCTCTCAATTCTCCGCCTCGTTTTTTATTTTGAGCAAGCTTCTCTTTCTTCAGCTATCAGACTCTAAATGATGGTTCACCGTCCTTAATTTCTAAATGGTTCACAGGAGCTCACAACAGCAACTTAGTGCTGTGTCTGATTTGCATACTCTCAACGTACTTTGGGAGATGAAAGATGGCTTTTGAGTTAATAGGAAACACAAATTGTATGATTGTAGGGGGTATGATGTGAATCTATAATAGCGTCATGTTTAAAACATTAGTCTTAGCCGGTGCATATTCTTCCAAGGCCTGTATGGAATACTGGACTTAACACAGCCATGTAATTCTGTGAGGCATGCTCTCCAGTGTTGATGAATTCATGTTTAATACCTGCAGCACAATGACCAGGGTCATCAGTGTATTGAATAATTACTGCACGGCATCTGGCAGGAAGTAATAATGAAAGCAGGCAGTTTTTATTTGCTCAAATGTGCTCTTAGTCTGTCTGAGGGGCCCAGCTGTTGCTATTGGCAGACAGTGAATGATGAAAAATTGCAGGTTGTCACATTCGTTTAAACTGGTGGTTTGTGAGTCCCTGAAATATAAGATGATTACTGTGGTTAGAAAGAGGCTGTAAAATTTAAGTGGCTATAGTTCATGCCGCTCCTTTTGCTCTAAAATAGCTCCAGTTATTTAGCCTCTTTCTGTGTTTTCAGTTTACTAGAGTGTACTTGAAGGTCAGGCCATCATACCTGCAGCAGGGAGATGGAGAGTGAAAACCAGAGAGGATTAAACTTCTGTCTGAAACCTTTTTATTTTTTTATTTTTTTGCTTAGTCTCTGTGCAGATTGTTACTTTATTTGTGTGTATGTGTGTGTGCGTTGTTTTCAAAAAGACATCTGGCTGTGATAAAGATGACTGTTGTGTTAATAAGACGGTGGCTGAAGGTGGTGTTGTAAAGATAGCTTTTGTCATTGCTCTGTGCCTGTGGGCCTCTCCTCGATATTATAACCACACAGAGCAGACATTGCTTTTTCCCAGCATTCGTAAGTCATCCAGTCTTTCTATGTGGATATCAATACACTTGGGGAATAGGCTTCATGATATTTTATAAGAAAATCTTTAAACTTAAGTTACACCAGTCTGTTGTCAATATGGTCTGACTGACAGAGACACCTGAAATTTAGTATTGTTTTAATATTAATCATTACTTTTTTTACATCTACAAGTTAAATTTTAAACCTTTATATTTACTGACAAGCTCTTCAAATAGCCTCCCACAGCCGCCCTCATGGGATGGTGCTGATGGGACAGCGGCCATGTTTGATTATAAATAGAGGGTCTGTATCTCTCAGGCCCTAATTGGTTTCCGCTGATTGCTGAGCACTCTGATTAAGTAATGCCATTAAAATGGATGAATCTGGCTCCCTTCCTTCCTTCATTCCCAAATAGCTCCTTCAGTCACGTGTTAATTAAACAGATGATTGGTGACTTGTTTCATTTTCACAAGTTTACAAAAATCTATACAGTACAACTTTTTTCAGCACGTTCTGAGAGTAAGAGGCTGAGGAGCTTTGGAGTGAGTTCACTTAGGATAAAAAATGTGTGAAACAAAGACACTGTGGGATGGATTTTTCTGTGTTTCAGATACCACTTATCATTAAAAATTAATTTTTGCAAAAAAAAAAAAAAATATATATATATTATACTAACATGCTCTCATTATTAAGGGAGTGTCAACAGATTTTTTAGTCATTACCTGGTTTATCTTCTCTTCAGCTAAAGAGTTCGGTGAAATTTTAATTGGAAGACTGAGATGTTGTCGGCTCATGCAGATAAGCTGGCACATCTGTTCTTGTGTCGGACACTGAAGGCGTTTCAAGTGTGAGTTCAATGCAAACTCTCTTCCTTGTCTCCATCATAAAGATAGCAGAGCCTTCAGCTTCACACATGATTGTTGTTGTTTTTTTTTATTTCCTCTTGGGATTTAATCCTCTGGCAGTCCCTAAGCGCCCCCCCCCCCCCCCCCCCCCCCCCCAACTTCATCAATATGCCTTTAGTTTAAATTCATCCATGGCTCGGTACTTTATTGCTGACCTCTCCAATTGTCTTGAAAGGACATCACAGAAGTGTGAGTCTCTCCTGAGTCATTCCATTTATTTATGCACTAAACCAAAGTTAAGTAAATCTACTAATGCAGATCATTATACACAAGTGTTTATATATTTTTTTTCCTTTGGGGGAGAGCGTGCCTGCTTTTTCTGTCATGAACAGATGGCAAGCACAAGAACATTTGGCTCGGATTTATGGACTCTTTTCATTTTATTATCAGCTTTCAAGACTCGCATATTCACAACTGTTGTTTTTCTTACAGGTGCAGGCACCAAAACTCTCAAGATCTCATTTGTCTGTGATGAGCATCCCCGTCCACCAGAGACCAAAGGTACAGTTTCTATAAAAAACTCATTATGCTTTGCTGCAAAACAGTTGTTATCATGCCACAGACAGACCACACAGCATGACATAGAAGCGTCAAAAATGTTTAAATTCTTTTTTTTCATGCAGACTATGAGATTGAAAATCATGGAAGAAAAAGAAATTAAATGGGTAAAAGCTGAATGATTATACTTTTCCAACCTTAATATGCAATACTATCTCATTTGAAACACCATGCCCTTTGTGTGTGTTAATTCAATTCTACTTGATTCTTGATAAGCCGCCTTGTTTGGGGGCTTTTTGTTGTTTTACATTAAACTGGAGCTGTCTCCAGGAATCGTTCTCAAGGCCTCCTCTGGTAATGAAAGATGACGAGCTTCTGTACAGAGCAAAACGTGTCTCCTGGTTGTACGTAGAGCCACTCAGACTAAGTGTTATCAGCTGGCAGACGATCTGCTGCTCTTGACTTAGAGGAGAGGTTGAAGGGGCTGCTGAGTTAAACCCTTGGGAGGATTCTGCCACAACTGATTGTAAATAAAGTTATGTTAAGTTATGTTTGAGCTCCTACGGACCTTTATCACGGGTTTAGTGGATTTGTGCTTTTTCTTTTGTCTGTGGAACAGTGAGTACAGGGTGGGATTGCTATACCACAACCAAGACCAAATGAAAAGATGATTTCCCCTTTTAACTATTTGTAAGAAACAGACGGAACCAGCACTGTGCACAGCAAAATTCGACCGAAATCCAGTCAATAGCTTTGTGAATACATTCACCAAAGGAGTCCTCCAGGGTGTATCACTTATTTTCTGAAGTTATTCTTTGCCATGAAGAGCATGTATCTTGGCACAGTGGAGTGAGGTATTCATCTGTAGACAGGGTGTTACAGGGGAGCACCGAGTAAAGCTGCGTTCAGAGCAGAGAAGTGATGATACTAATGACGTGACCTTTGTCCCTGTCTCCATGAGCTCTGTTTCAGATGCTGTATTTGCTGCTGTGAGGGATCAGGTGTGTAGGAAGAAAGAAAGGTGCTGTAGGTCATGCTTTAACAAGCCTCCCACACTATCTTTCAGGAGATGACCTGCAGGTTGCAGCACCCTGCTACGGTCTTGATGATGAAAGTTTGTGTACCTCACTTATTTTTTTTTGAATACATCAGGATTTTATCCACACAATGTAACTTCAGCATAACAGAGGCAGAGCATATTATCGAAAACGAGCAGTATCACTTATCTAGTTACATCCTCCTCTGATTAACAGTGAGCACTGTCTGCTGTTCTTCCCTGCAGAGATTAAGATGTAAGGCCCTGCAGGGTAGAGTGACCTGTGGTTAAAGGAGCAGACCACTCAAGCACACATTCACATGCACACTGTAGGGGTTCTAGCATGGCATGTTATCTAGGCCATTGAGGCTAATATCTATGAATAAAACATGCTAGCAATTTTTTTATTTTTTATTTTATTTATGAATTCATTTTTTCAGTTTTTAAATTTCTCTCATTTCCACAGCAACGAAACTATCGACATTCAGACTCCTATTAATCATTAATAGCACGTCACAAAAGAGCAAGTTCTGAAACTTTGTTGAAATTACAATGGGACTCTGTGGATCAAATGATAGTTTGGTAACTCTTTCTACCACAGGGCATCAGAGAATTGATGTTAACCATGATGGTAGTCACGTTTTCAATAAAGTTTGAGGCAAACATGTCAGCAGAATGGAGGCTGGAGCAGTTAGTGGAGAGAGAAAAGTGACTTCAAAGCTGAGAGCAGTTAACAAGCATCTGTGGCATCAGATCTTACTGTAGCATGCAGTGTTAGCATTTTTTCAGGCTGGCTTGAATGACTAGCAGCAGAAAATTGCCTCATTCTCCTCCAGAGGACTGTCTGGATATACGCTACCTTCTCTCTGCTGCCCTGAGCCCTGCCTTTTGATAAGAGTGAGCCATAGGGAAGGGGGTGTTTGAGTGCATGTTAGGATACTGGAGGGCAGAAAGGAATACTTGGTCTAGAAAGGAGGCTTGTGATGAGCAGACTGTCTGTAGCCTTGTTTATGGAGAGAGAGCGAGGAATTTGTAGCGGGAGGCACTGTTGCCATGTTCTCATTAGCCAGCTGGGTTGGTGCAAGGGATCAAATGTTTGAGTGGTATGACAGCATGTGTGCAAGAGCTCCACACTGTTGTGGAAAGGCAACAGTTAACTGATTGTCTCCAGGGACAGTTTAAATTCACTGATGTGAGTATCACATCGGTTAAAGCTCAAAACATAATCTTCCATTATTTTTAATTTAAGGGCCTGATCATTAGCTGCATGAATTTCATGATGCCAATGTTTAAATGCACAGTTTAAAAGTTTTAATGTGCATCTTTCCTATAGAAATTATAATAGCTTTTGTTGGTGAGCTTTTGAACATCAAGGGAACAAAGCTGAGATCCATCCAACCGTACACACAAAGAGGATGCGATGTAAAGTGTCTGTCGATAAGAATTCATCCTGCTTATATGCACGTGTACATAGTTAGCTATACCACTCAGATAATAGCATCGCATACTGGATGGTGCAGTACACAAGATTCAGGTGAGAAAACTGCAAGCCACAAGTGTAAAGGTTGTTCTACTTGAGGCAGAAACCCCCCCCCCTAAAAGTTCATTATACACCTGAAGAGGCTTAAGAGGCTGCTGTCATCTCTGTGAATGATAATTGCAGAAGTGTCTCAGAAAACAGCTTGTGAAGACTTTAATGATTGATTAATGATTAATTATGATTTTCAATGATTCCACCTCTTAACATGTAGGTTGTGCATTTTCATCCACTGAAAGGTTAGGATTAGTTTTAAAGCTAAAAGCAATAGAATATTAGCTTCTCACAAACTGGTACCAGATATGTTTTGCTTTAACTATGCCCCAGACAACTTCCTTAAGAATCCTCACATACCATCATGGAAAAGTAGCGATTACAGTTTAAACTCACAGCTGTCTAAAATAATTAGAATTCACATCGTCCCAGCTCATCGTATAAACTCAACAGTCGTCCACGCTGCAAACTAAAGCTGAAAGCTGTTGCTTTTAAAGTGGATTTTGAGATTGAACCGTGAATCTGTTCAGAAATGATGTTGCAGCAGAGACGATGTGAGCAGGAGAACAACGCAGTGAGCGCAGCTGGTGAGGTGTTTTTGTCTCAAGTGTTGTCAAGGTTTCAGACAAGTGGGTGTTGTTGTCTTTTGGAGAGTCAGCCGAAGAAGACCTTCTCCATACATACTGACCTGTGGAGAAACAAGCTGGTGCAAATAAACAAAGATGTCAGATCAGCCGTACAGCTGCACTCCCAGGTGCTTCTTCACATGCTCCTGCAGATATTATGATTCAGCCCTCTCCTCACAGCAGCTCTGATATTTTTTGTATAAAGCGACCAAGTTACAGTCAGTGCTATTCTAAACCACAAACAAGTGTCTAAATATCTAAATCACTATTTCCTGTATTCCTACTATTTCCTGAGAGAAGCTTCTTGTTTTGTTTGTAAAAATCAGGAGTCATTCAAGGAGAGAGAGTAAGCTGTTCTCCTGTCAGTGTGACACTGACATCTCCCTTTGATGGCTTTGCTAATATCATCACCACTAAGCCTGGATCTGGGTCAGCACAGCCCCTCCACTGGAGCTGTCATTCTTCACCATTTCTCTCCTCCTCATGCTTTTCTCTCCCTTTTTGGCTCATCTCAATTAAAATGAAAAAACAGAGGGACTGAGACAGACCCATTGTGTCATGTTCTGATATGACATGTGGTTGGATTAATTCAGTTCAAAACATCCTTGTTTGCCGACAGGAGATTATCATTTATGCACCCTGCTCTTCTCTGGGATGTAAATAGACTCACTAGAATTAACCTTTCAAATTTCCCTCAGGTGGTGCAGGATCTGCTTTTCCTGCTCCCATTGTTCTGCTGTTTGCACTTTGAGGTTTGAACTTGGCAGCTCCTTGGCACGAGCAGAGAACTGAAATAAATACGTCCAGCAGATTACACCGGTTTTGTTTGTTTTAAGATCAGTAGATAGTAGTAGATATTTAGTTGCGTACGACTCAACGGCAGAAGAATGTTGAGAAAATATTGATGTTGAAAATCAATCAAGAAGCAATGAAAAAAGCATGTTCAGTGGTGAAGACTTATTTATTTATTTGACACACTTCACATTCAGAGTAGGGATGTCCTACTCCTGATCACAAGTATCAGATCGGGGTTGATTTTGGCTTTTTCTAATGAATCAATGTGTCCTGAATTGCCCTTCAGGGATCAAAAAAGTATGTTCTATTCTATTCTATTATTTTCTATCAGTGATCGGCATTTTAGCCATTAGTCAATCACATTCTAACGCTTTCAGTATAACCGAGCGCTCTGAGTTCACCCAACCTCGTAAAGTTGGCTGCCAACTTTTATTATAAAATTATAAAGTAACGTGTGATACATTGATTTGGAACAACAGCCACACTTAGCTTTAATACAGAACACATGCACAGCTAAACACATAACGGCAATAATATCTGGTTTACAGCATCCTACGTTAACAACCCAATAACATACGGTTCAAAAAGGCAAAAAACAAACACGGGACACTCTGTCACCTTACCATTAGCAACTCTGTGGCTTCAATGTCTGCAATGTGGAAATCTATCAAACCAGAAATTGAAAACAGTCCAACAGCCACATGTGAATGCATTTATGCACCATGATTGTTTCCCGAGGCGTTTGATACGACCAGAACATTCTGAAAAAAATGTGCAACATAGTTCACTTACAGAGGAAAGGCTACACTACTTTTTCTGTGCTTTAAAAAAACGGATAAATACCCACAGAAAGAGCGTCCAAAAGTTCTGAGAAGATGGTGGGACACATGTTTATGCCATCTCTGTTTGTCCATGGTGCATCCTGCCTCATCAGACCACAGCACACTTTTCCACTTTGCGTCAGTCCATCTCAGATGAGCTCGGCCCAGAGAAGCCGGCGGTGTTTCTGGGTGTTGTTGATATATGTCTTTGCATCAACAAGTGCAAGTTCAAACTCTACCATGCAAAGCCAGTGATGAACTGTGTTAACTGACAATGGTTTTCTGAAGTGTTCCTGAGCCCACGTGGTAATATCCTTTACACAATGATGTTGGTTTTTAATGCAGTGCCGCCTGTGGGGTCAAAGGTCATGGACATTCAGTGGTAATTTTCAGCCTTTCTGCTTACATGCAGAGATTTCTTCAAATTCTCTGAATCTTTTGATGATGTTATGGACTGTAGATGATGAAATCCATGAACTACTACTACAACTGTACATTGAGAAACATTGTTTTTAAACTGTTGGACTATTTGCTCACACTTTTGTTCACAAAGTGGTAAACCTCGCCCCATTCTTGCTTGTGAACAAGCTTTTGGGGATGCTCCTTTTATACCCAATCATAGGTATAAAAACACTCACCTGTTTCCAATGAACCTGTTCACCTGTGGAATGTTCCAAATTGGTGTTTTTTGAGCATTCCTCAACTTTCTCAGTCTTTTGTTGCCCCTTTCTCAGCTTTTTTAGAACATATTGCAGGCGTCAAATTCAAAATGAGTGAATATTTGCAAAAATAACCCAATAAAGTTTTTATCAGTTTGAACAGAAATATCTATAAATATCTTGTCTTGGTAGTTTATTCAGTTGAATAAAGGTTTAAAAGGGTTTGTAAATCATTGCATTCTGTTTTTGTGTACATTTTACACAACTTCACAACTTCTTTGAAATTGGAGTTGTATTTTTTTACCATTTATTAATCTTAAAACAAAAAACGAAAAAAAAAAATTCTTAAAACAAAAAGTTTGCAGCTTCACTTTCTTATCTCTTTTGCAAAGTTTATCTCTGCAAACCCAAATATCATATCGGGACTTGGTATTGGCAGATATTTAAAACTAAAGGAATCCTAGGTCAGGGACTACAGTCCTTGAAGTGAGCAGCTTCAGATGTCATTTCCAACTCTGTCTCCCTGTTTTTTGCTCCACCCTTATTGTCTGCAGACCCATTAATCAGAGGGCCCGTTAATCAGAAAATGAAGAATATCAAATAAATCCAAACTAGTTTTCTATCTAATGAGCTGTCTGATTCTCTAACTAAGGGGCCCTCTGAGAACAGGGCAGATCCCAATCCACTGCCCTGTCTCCTCATTTAAGGCTTTGAAAAGCCCAACGAACAAAACCAAAGGAGGCTGATGTTTTCACACAAGGGGTGACTTTTGTTTATTTTTTTAAATCCAACCTGCTGACTGAAATCTTTTTCCTCCTTTTATAAATGCAAAGTCAAAGAGGCTAACTGAATCCTGTTTATTGTTTCAAGCACATAAATGTGCTCTGTCTCAAATAATTCAATACCTCAATTGTTTTTATTTGAACCAAGAAGCTTTTTGCCTTAACCAAAAGTCTTACTACTGGATTTTCCCACACAGCTTTATAAGGCAAACTGTCTGCAGGCTAAATAAAGGCAGCACAGTGGAGTCTGTGTTTCTGGGGGAGAGGGGGAAATATTAGGTGAGTGAGGAGATGAAGCAGAGACTCCTTTTTTTCTCAGAAAAACTGGCAATAATAGCAACATTTAATCTGAGTTTCAAGGTGTTTTTTTCTTTTAAATTATTATTATTTCCCACGATAGCTTGAATTTCTTCATACCTGATTCGCCTTTTCTTTGTCTTTGTCTCCATATTTTGAATGATAGGGAAATGAAACCTCAGATTGTCATACAGAACCACAACAAACAAGGTACCTTTGAAGATGTACAGGAAAAACAGGCTCTTCATGTCACTGTTGTGTTTTTAAGCCTAGTTCTTTTGGTTGCAACTTTGATGTGGTTTACTTTTATTCTAGTGACTACAGGCAGCCATTTTTGAATGGTTTCTAAACCCTGATGAGGGATAAGAGGCTAGTAATAGTGTCAGCAGCAGAGCTCTGAGCCAGGAGCCGTCTGGACCTCTTACTTTACTACAGGTTACAGTTCAACAAAGCGTGTTAGGGTCAAGATGTGCCTCCCTGTTCTTGGTAATGGCATGGTTAAAATAATCTCATATTCCTCTGACTGGCTTAATGGAACAATACGACAGAGGTGGAGCAGCTGTAGAAAGCATGACTGTTTTTGTTTCCACAGTACTACACCAGTTTCATGACCTGTGTGTCCTTTGTTATTCAAGTTGTGTGGTCAGAATAAAAAAAAATCTTCCTGTTGGCTGTAATCCTCGTGTCTCATGGCTGTAGTCTTCGATGCCTGACAGTGGGAAAAGTATTCTCTTCAAACATTGGCTTCAGAGTATCTTGTAAAGCAGTAGACCCTCCAGGTAACATGAGACCTGTTGTTTTGAAACCCCTATGACTGGGATTAAAACTCAAACTTCACAAATCTGTTGTCACTGTTTAAACTTCATCCAGACTCATTAAAAATAAGTTAATCTGTTGGTTTATAAAAAAACAAACACAAGTCGTTATTAAAATTCTTATCTATGTTGCATTTTGTATGGTTAAGGTGGTTAATTTGGTAAATTGTAATAATCATAACCCTAAAGCGCACAGAACACTACCCAGCTGGAGGGGAGATCATGCTTGGTTCATGCTGGATAGCGTACTTTAAAATGGCTGCACCCAAGACTCTAAGGAGGGTCGATAGTGTGTGAGCAGCTTTCATTATTGATCAATAATGCTCAGTCCTTCTGGGGTGCGAAAAATAACATGTTTCATTTTGTTGTTAGATGTTTCATGTGACTGACAGGTTATAGTGGCTCACACTGTTTGTGTTGCAGTGATGCTGTAATTTTTCTATGTGACTTTTCTAAATGACAGATTGATCTGAGGGAGATGATGAGAGTCTGATTTTGTTTGAAGTTATTTTGCCAGTGCATCTGGAGAGATGGAAATGTTAAGTCCATTTACACTGTTCACGTAAGGTTAGTACTTGATGACCCCTGGTAATTTGTGAATAACCCACTGACATCAGTGTTTGGTGTATTGAGTTCACAATGAATAGAATGACTACTGGATTGGGGTGTCACCAGCAGTGATGCAGACTTGTGGTAAAGAGAGAGCTGAGCCAGAAGGCAAGGCTCTCAATTTACCAGTCAGTCTATGTTCCAACCCTCACCTATAGTCACGAGCTGTAGGAGGTGACCGAAAGAACAAGAATGAGCTTTGTCTGCAGGGTGTCTGGGCTCAGCCTTAGACATCTGGGCTCAAAGTAAAGCCAAACTTGAAACATTTCTTCGAGAGGAGCCAGACGAGGTGGTTCGGGCATCAGGGAGATGTTTTGAGCAATCCTAGCTGGGAGGAGACCCCAGGGAAGACCCAGGACACGATGGAGAGATTATATTTCTTGGTTGGCCTGGGAACACCTCGGTATCACCATAGAGGAGCTGGTGGAAGTGCCCAGGGACAGAGGTCATTAGTCTTTGCTGATGGCATTGCTGCCCCCGCGACCGGGACCTGGATAAGTGGTGGAAGATGGATGGATGGATGGAGTTCACACTGGATAAGCCAAGTTTAGAAAAAATACTCAAGCTTAATGAGATGACTGAAAGTCTTGATGCAATGCACGACATGTTTTGTTTCATTGGGCGGCATCCATCCTACAATGTATAGTCTGCTGGACATGAAAGAATATAGCCGATAAACTTCTTCAAAGAAGGTTCATAAAAAACTTCAGGATACACCATTTAAGCTTCTAATTTTTTTTCATATAACATTGTAAGCTACCGAACAGTAAAGTAGTTTTTACAAAGTTTAACTCCTAGCTTTCTCCTTCTGAATTCAACAGTCAGAGCAATTGTTTGGAGTGTGTCTATGCAAGTGATATTGTGTGGGCCAGGCATCAATAAAAAAAATACACTTTTCTTAAATGACCTAAAAAAACAACATGGTGTCCCACATGTTTTGCAGACAGTAGTGCCTTAATATACAAATACTGTTTTCACAACAGAAGCAATGAAGCCCTTTGAAAAATGTCCATTTAATCATGGATCTTTTGATGGATTTTAGTTTGCTCTTTCTGCATCCTGGCCTCTATACTGTGGGTGGAAATTCAGCTGGATCATTTTGTTGCAGAGTGGTGTCAAAAGCTCTTGTTTAGTCAAAGCTACCTGCATCATTTTGAATTTGAAATTTGTAGAGACCTCTTTGAACAGAAACTTTTGAGCTGGCCATCCAGACTGGAGTAATTAATTATGTGTCCTTGTATTATCTCTGTGTGTGTCCTTTAAGTTTGTAGAAGATTTATTCTGGATTTTTTAATTCAAAAATTACAGACACGGTTGATCTGCTTGGGATAAAAAAAAAAAAACAAAAACAAAAAAAAGGGCTTCCAGAATTATTACAATTTATTAGAGGTTGCAAGGTATGTCACTGCCAATTACAAATACAGGATGGATTCACACATTTTGCAGCTGGGCAGGACCCTTTCTGTGTGGAGTACAAAACATGCTCATCAGGGTTGATTAGTCACTCCAAATTGCCTGAACGTTTAAGAGAGTGTGAATGGTTGTTTCCCTCTATGTTAGCCCCGCCATAGACTTTTGACCTGTCCAAGGTGTCCCCTCTTGTCAGCTGGGTTAGGCTCCAGCCCCTGCAACCCAGAATGGAATAAGAAATAATTTCACCATTTTAATGTCACATGCAAAAGAGAACATGAGAGAGGGAGAAATCAAGAAATTTTTTCAAAAGTCTTCAGGTCATGTTGGGTAATGAGTTTTAAATTATATTTTATGATTGGACTAATTGAGTCATTTTCATACCCGTGTCAGGCGGCTTTTCGGGCAGCTGTGAGTTGAATGAGGGAAAAAGGCAGTCTTGAAAAGACAAGCAGCTTCTCCAGTTACTCGAGCCCTCACCATGATCTCCTTTTACCTGTAACAATGACAAAAAGCATTAAATTTAGTTTTGTGTAAGGTTTAACTGGCAATTTTTTTAACCAATGAGAATGAAGCTGTCATATGTTGCACATCCATCTGATTAACCTGAAAGTTGAATCAAAAGCAGTAACATCAGCGAGGCATACATCACCCTTTGAGTCTTTAAGGATGTATATTTATGAACAAGATTTGCCAGGAATTATAACAGCTTTAAGTGATTATTGATTCCTGTACACAAAGTTTATTTATGACATCGTTAATCAGCAGCATCACAGTATCGCTCATCCAGTCATGAACAGTCCATGGACCGCTCTGTTTTTGCTTTGTTCAGCTTTGTTGCTTTATTTTACCCTCGGTTGAGATTAGATATGAAATCCACCAGACAGCTTCCAGTTTATTACCTCTGTGTCCAGGTGCTCCCTGATCAGATTAACTAATGTCTATGAATCATTGCTGGAGAGTATTCCGGGCCTTGTCAGAGGCTGGACGTGCATAACAACAACTGTTCACGAGAAAGTTTGCCGTTTTCATGATATGAGCGACACATCACAGAAACTGCTTCTGACCACTGATCCAGGACTGTTGCTCTGATGTGTCTCCTCTGGTATTGGCTGAGGTTTGGATTCAGCTCAGGGGTGTGATCATCTCTGATCTCTAAGAAGTCTGAAGTGTGTATGGGGAAAACACGCTCCAGCCCAAAACCCAATTTCCTCTAAAAGATTGAGGAGGTTAACATGCTCCAGGGTGAGACGCTGAACTCTCTTTCTCTTTTCTTGTCTTATCAGGCTTTAATTATTTCATGAACTCATCTCCTCATGCTTTTCATGAAAGGTTAGGGAAAAAAGGGTTTATGAGCTGTGATCCCTGCTTTTGCTGCTGACTCTTTGCTGCGTGTGGCATTTTGAAAGGTGACTTGTTTTAATGTGGTGATACGAGGAAGCACTGTTGTCTTTCATATCTCTGATGTGGAAAATGATAAATGAACAAAAGAAATGACTGTCTGCAAGCATAGTTTTACAGCGTCTCCTAACACTTCGGATATGACTGCACATCTACACACCAAGTACCCAATGGTATCACAAGTGCAGAGCATTTAGCTTTGGTTGAATAGAGATGAATGCCGGCAGCAGATTTATGTCACTGGGGCAGTTCAGTGTTTGCTCAACAGGAAATTAAGAAGGGCTATATGTAAACGTGGCTATATGAAAGTTATATGAGGTTCTCCTCAGCAGAGAAGCTGACAGAGTGTTAGCACATGATTTAAGCACTTTAGGTCGGATTAGATAAGAAATATTTTTAATTGAAAAGGAATGTTGGTCCTTGTTTGAGAAATAATTAGATCGGTCTTGAATAGAGACAGAGTTTCATTAAGTTTAATTTGGGACTTCCTCTCTCTGTCAGGTTTGAGATATCTCTCTAATTAAAACCTTTTCAACTCCTGATTAATTTTTCATTAAATCAGAGCTAAAGAAAAGTCTGAATATGACTGGTAGCGTAAGTGATTGATGGCAGATTCACAGGTACTGCTGCATGAATGACCTTGGTGTCAAACAGTCAAAACTAAATATGTGATAAATAATAAGTATTTGAGTCTCTTGATGACTGTTCTGCAAACAATGAGCTCTGCTTAAGGTTGCCTCTCAAAGACCAAATTCCATAAATAGTGTTTTTATTCATTTATTTTTATTATTTTACAATGTTTTTTTGTTTGCAGTAATAAAGCCAAATAGTTCCATCTATTGGATCGTTATGAAGGAAATAAAATATTTGGAAGCTTCTTATGCAGTCAATCAAGCACCACATGAAGTCAGACATTGGTGCCCAATAGTTCCATGAGACATCAGTCCAACAGAGAGATTGCTTCAATCAATAACCTTCAGTCTCTCTGACGTTTTGATATTTATTTGGCTCATAGTGTGTGAGATTTGGTTTGATATTTAAAAAGCAGGACTGCAGGATGTCAACAGCAGGAAAACAGACGTCATGGTGCTCTGAAGTGTTAGCAGTCACCCCGACAGTCCCTGTGACATTCAGCTGTTGGAAATGGCATTTGTGACTTTCACAGACTGAGAACAATATATTTACTTTGGTCGTCTTGTTTTTCCTCTCAGCAGAGGAAAGAGCTGCTATAAAGGCTGCGTGCAGAGAGATCTCACAACAATCTTATGTGATTTTATCAGCTCAGAAGTGAGCAGAAAGCGGGAGATGCAGACCTCAGATTACACTTCACTGTTGCTATGTGAGGTGTTTTAATGTTGTGATTACCAGGCTTGCTTTAAGCTCCACAAGAATGCACTAAAGATCTGTCAAGAGGTTATGACCTCATAACACCTTGAAGCGGACATCTCCATAACATCTCATCTGAGATAAAGACATATAAGCACAATATTAAAGAGCTTATTTGATTATTTTCTGTTCCTCGCACTGTAAGACAAAATTTCAACTGCTGCCTCTCTCGCAGCACAGATGGAGATGTCTGATACCCAGTTATTTAAATGTTTCCAGACACAGCAGATGCTCTTCTTCAGTATCTGAGATTTATTGGATTCTTCTTATCACAGTTTGGCCTTCAGGTACACATGCTTTGGTAATCCTACCAATGTTTAAAATGTTCGTTAGCTCCAATTTACTTATTTACTTGTCCAAAACATCTCATACTTGCAGTTTTTCAATCAATTACCTCTTCTAGAATAGAAAGCATTTTGTTTCCATATTTGAACTCAAACCCCAGCTACGTCGACTTTGCTTAGAATAAGTAATCCATCTCTGTGAACATTTTATCTCCTTTAGTTTTATCAAAGTAGAAGCTTCTCACACTCTGCCCTGCTCTTTTATTCTCTCAAAACTTTCTTCTCAGCTATGCCTTCAGGAAGTCCATCACTTCAGAGACTTTCTTCCTTCACTTGGTCTAAACTCTGAGATCCTCAAGCTGTCAGTCTATTAACTGACATGCAACCCATTTCTCTTTATTAGCTGAGCCTGCATGTTTTTAACAGGGTTAGCGGACGCTAATATTTACACCCAATCAACAGCTTTCATCATCAATATGTATTTTATTGGTGGATGTTTTTGTTGCTGCCCAGACAGCCTCATGAGATGGGGTCAGTTTTACATTGTATGCCACAATGAGGAGAGAAAAGAAAGATTTAACCTCAGTTAACTGTCCCAGCTGAGCAAAACGGGACTGCTTAACTTTGAATACCTGGGTGTGAAACGAAGGACTAGTCATAGATTACCCTAAGCTTCGGGTCTCTGTATGATCAGTGTTGGATAGGGCACCCAGGGGTAGGATGGTTCATTACTGTAGCTAGAACTGGGGGCAGAGGGAGTAATGTCAGTTGTAGAAAAAAAATGTAACGTCTTATTTATTTTTTTTTTTTTATCAGTTGGACAGAATACAGTGTGAGAAACATCAGCATGGAAATGGTGAATAAGAAGGGACACAAAATAATATTCCAGGTGGAAAATTAAGACACTGTGGTCCACTGCATCAAAGCCAAAAGCAGTCAAATTATTTTAAAATCTGTTTTTTTTTTCTGTAAACAGATACAGAGATGCTAAGTCAGCTGGACTCTAAATGGAGAGTTTCTCTCCTGAGATGTTCTTGAGTTGCTCAGTTTGAAGGGGAAATGTTCGGTTCACTCTCTGGGCTTTTTGCACTGCCAATAACACCCCAGGGCATCAGACTGAGAGCAGAGAGAAGTATAAACATTATTGCTGCTATCACACTGTATCATACGTGCAGGCACACATACCCCTGGAAGTGCTAGATTTGATTTAAAGAAGTAAAACAAGTCCACAAATACGAAGCAACCCAAATGATATGTCTCATTCTCTCTGTCGTCTTCTTCTCTCTTCTTCCTCTGGTTTTGTTTTGCTCTTTCCTACCTCACCCGTATGATTATGGAGGAAGTGTAACTCTCAACCACTTCCACTCATATTTTACCTCTCCACACTCTACTCCAGTGTGGCTCAGACCAGTGAGCTACATCATTACTTTATTTGGATCAAACTGCAGCACTCAGGAGTCATTTATCTCCATAGTGTGTGTGTGTGTGTGTGTGTGTGTGCGTGCATGTGTGTGTGTGCTTGTTAGTGTGTGTGTAAGGTTCAGACATCACACTTTGCTACTGAAAGAAATCAATGTCAGGGTGTAGACAGAACAAAGGGAAAGTCCCGTCTGACTTCACCAGTGTAGTGATTTAAATAATTTATTTGTTTTTCTTCTGCCAAAGGCCATTAGACAACGTGACAACATTTTTAAAGTATGTTTAATTTTCCCACTGTTTTTTTCCCCTTTTTTTGTTCTCATGTCTTAGATGAGACTTGTATTGACTCTACAGTTCTTTATATCAGAGCACATAAATAGATAAATAAATAAATAAATAAATTCTTTTTATAAAAGAAAAGATGTAGTTTTTAATGTGGAAATGGGTCCTTTGCAAACCTTTAATTTTTGGGGTTTATATTACCTTGTAAATCTTTCATATAGCTGCCTGCCCTGATATCCAAAGTCATACCTGACACTTCGAATCTCCATCATCACCTCTTTTTTTGCATTGCATCCCTTTAACTATCTTCTTTAGTCTTTAATGAGAAACACACTGGAATTGAACCATCAAGGAGATTAAGGTGGCTTCCAAAGTCACACGGAGGCACTTTGATATGGTCAATGTCTGTATTTGTCTCCCACAGTTTACCCCAGAACTCCTGGTATCCCTCTGTCCCGTTTCTTCCTCTCCTGTGACCCTGTCTATCTGGTATAGGTTGAGTGACAGCTCTTGGTTTCTCAGAGTATCCATGGTTACAGTCCAGAGGCCAGCGCTGGGGGACCTGGTCCAGTCATCACTCTATGCATCCTGAAACCAGAGATGGATGGCCATGAGCCACCTCTGCCCTGAGCCCTGAGCTCTGCCCAGCTCTCATTTTGCTCTGGGCTCTTTATCACAGATTCTTTTGCCAAACGGAGCCTGTGCAGATAATAGAGCCAGATGTTTATACTTGCTGTCCTTTAAATCTTTAAGAACAAGATTTATTACTATTATAATACCAGAGGGAGAGGATAGTTTGCAAGTAAAGTCGCATCACTTTCAAAATCAGACAGTTCTATTGATTCTGAACTTCATGCCAACAAAACCCAATAAAACAAACCAAATGAAAGCACCGTTCAGATCAGATCAGGTGTGTCTGTCAAAGCAGAAGCAGCAGAGCAGTGTAGACAGACACATGTATGCCAGCTCAGACGCAGGCGTTGCCTGTCATCCAGAACCTGAAGCTGATGGATTGAGACAGAGGAGGAGAAGGTGATGAAGACAGAGGAAGAAAATATGAGTGTCTTTGGGCTTGTGCATTGCTGTTGACCCTTAATTAACCACTTTCTTTACACTTCTCTGGCCTCTTACTTAGAGGCCATCGCAGGTGACATGTCAAACCGCACAGTGACCATACTGTGAACTCACTCCCTGCTGTCAACTGAAAGATGCATGTGGTGACGATAAGCTGGTCCAGTAACCGAAGAACAACCTCACACTTCAGCTTACCCATGCAATGATGAGGATAGCATGAGTACCAAGACTGAAGCTGTCCAACCCTGCACGGCTGAAGTCAGCTCAGCTCAGTGTGTATGACTATTCAATGACAATTTCTAGTGAAGAGGTGTAAAAACCAAGCGGCAACCTCCGGTCTGAAAATATGAGGCAATGCGGAAGTGCTAAAGTCTGCTGTTCCTCGAGTGTCCGCTTGAGGCTGGCTCCGGAAGTACCGGAAGTCACGTACACACCAAGCCAAAAAAAGCCGTTTTCACGGCCAAAATAAGCCTATTTACAGCCTGGTACAAAGAATGTCTCCCGTCTGAATCGCTAATTTCACTAACGGCACGCACTGTGGGGGGGGTGAATTTTTTTCTAAATCGGCAGTGTCCACAATATCAAGCTCGCCAGTTCGTCCAATCAGAGGCACAGCTCAGATCACGTGACTGTGGAGCGTCCTATGGTTGTTACTGTGGAGGCCCACAGCACGCCTCATTTCCAATATGGCCGCGCCGACCGTTTGGCTTCAAAAGTCCGTCTCAGGAACAGATGGGTGACGTCGCGGAGACTACGTCCATTAATTATACAGTCTATGGTAAAAACACACCGCTTTTGAAGATAAAGTGTGGAACGTGTACATATTACCCAATAAACCAAGACCCGTGGTAACATGATGGATGCATGATGGGAGAGTGAGCCCTTGACTCTTGGAATCTGATATGTGGGTTTTTTTTCGGATGGGAAATGACAGGTCAAAAGAATAAATCGGCTTTCTTTTGTTGCTCTAAAAAGTCAACACTGAGTGGTTGACTTTACATCAAAATGCTGACATAGCCAAATTTGAAGAGCACAGTTTTGTGACTTCTTTGGGTCCTTAAGGTGCTCATTCCCCAACAGAAGCAGTCACTGCAAAAATGACAAGTCATTGTCTCGCCCTAAGCTGCAGTAATTCATCAGCACTTGAGGTGGCTTTGGCTGATTGCATTTTCGACAGAGTAATCTCCACTATGTCACAAAGAATTTGGTTTGGGCAGGGCCGACAGTCGAGCAGAACATTCTGGGGGAGTGCAAATTGAAAATCCTGTGTGTATCTGGGACTCTGAAGTACACAGAGAGCACACAGTCCCAAAGTGCCAGAAAGAATCAGTGTTTGTACCTCTTGAAACATGATGGAGTTTTTCCATCTGCCGCTCCTTCAAGACATTTTTCTTTCATCTCCTAAGATATTCATAAACTGCAGCAAAATGGTGGTCACCTCTTTGTGTATTTATGGAGGTGTGCACAAGGTAAACCTAATCTGCTTATTCAGCATCTTTGCTGCTACAACAGTTGCTGTCCAGCTTCAGATGAGTTTTAATCAGCACAATAATCCCTTTGAGGCTGAAAAGACTTGGACTAGAAATGGCAGCATTTACCAGCATTTTTACAGTTTTGCTCATGAGTGTAAACTGTGGAGGAAAATAATGAGCTTACAGAGTAACGTTTAGAGTGCAGCTTTTTAAATGTCAGCGTGTTGCAGTGGAAATGAGTGTAGAGCAGGAATACTGTGGAGGACCAGGCAGGAAGGTGATAAGGTTTCAGTATTAAGAGGGAACATCAGGTTAGTTTTTCGGAAAATTGACCATGACAAGCCAGGGTTGTAAGTATTAGGTCCAATAACCTCAGGTAAAACCTGTGTTTGAGTCAAGACCCTCCGTGCAATTTATCAGTCCAGTTGCACTTCCTGAGGATTCTGTTTACCCTTGATATCAGGGTTTCCTTCACCAAGTCACACCTTAAGGTGTTATTGAGATGTCTACTCTTTTACCGTAGCTTCAGAGCTGCCATTAGAAAGACTTCAAGAGATCCTGGACTTCACAGTGGCCTAAACAGAGCATTGAACTTGACAATATATGGATCAGTACTCGTTAGTTACTGTAGTTCTTGGCTCATACTAGATTTCTTTGCAGGCTGTGCTAAATTCTGTAATTTCATTTAAAGTAAAAAAAATCCAATAAAAGGATCCTCTCTGTGTCAGATGAGTATCAATCACTTCGTCCCCACAGTGTTTCTGATTGAATTTTCTCAACATTGCATTATTACCCTGAAGTTCTCTCTGGGCTGTAGGGTGTTCTTTCTGAATTTTCTCTTTATTAAATTAGCTAACTCCCTCAACCCCCAAAACTGTACCCTCACCATGTTCTCACCTGGCTCAGCAGTTTTGAAATAATTGTTTGGATGGAGCAATTGTTTAACTAGTTTATGTTGCTGATGCAGGTTATGTTGATTACGGACTGTGTGCGATGATATCTCAGTGAAGTGCTGTGAATTTGTAAAGACATCAGTCGAGCTGACGGCTCTATTAGTTAATGAATTCCAAACAGATCTAAAAGCACTGAATCAATCAACGTACTAATGTTTTAACCTTAGTAAATATAGCTTAAATTGCCTTTGAATGCAGCAGCACTGATAAAAAAAGATGCAATAAGAAATTCCCTCCTGAGCTCATCCCATTTTAGAGGTTCACCTGCATCACAAGGTGTGATCTTTGTCCAAATACTGCTGAGCAAAAATAATATCAAGGGAAGAACAGAGGTGGATGTAAATGAGGAGATGTCAGCAAGGCTGCCAAATTCATGGTAATTGGACTCCACAGGGAGTCTGAATGACCTTTTCAGCAGTGGTCATGAGTTGTATCTGGACTGAATATAGCCTCTGAAAAACAGCTTTTTGATGGAGTGCAGAGAGATGGTGAGTTGATGCCATAACCCTGAGAGACAGTTATTAATTTTGTCAGCCATACTCTTTTTTTTTTAACTGCCTTATCTATTTTGCACAGCTTAAGTCACAGCATTATGCTTTAAAGGACTTGGAGAAAAAATAGACCTTGTTTGACAAAGATTTTTATCAAACTTAAATTCCCTATCTTTAGAGTAGAGTAGAGTAGAGTAGAGTAGAGCAGAGCAGAGTAGAGTAGAGTAGAGTAGATGCAATTATAAAAAATCACATCTCATTTCCCAACTGGCTATAGCATTAAGGAGCCGACAATGGCTGCAGGTATAAATGATTTTCTGTATCTCTCAGTCCTGCAGCACAGAGAGATGAGCCGTTCACTGCCACTCTTTCTCTGGTTCACAGAGATGTTGTGAAGTGGATGTTCTGTTTGATTAATAATGGCCTCTAGTTTCTCCTCTGTATATCTTTCAACCACAGCCCCCAGTGAGTCCAACCTGGTTCCAGTCTCCAGATTTTTTCACCAGTTTGTCCAGTCGCCTCACATCCTTGAACTTTCCACTGTTTCCCCAGCAGACTGCAGCATAGAGCGATGCACTTGCCACCACGGACTGATAAAACATCTGCAGCATCTTTCTGCAGGTGTCTAAGGATCGGAGCCTCCTTAAGAAAAAGAGGCAGCTCTGCTCCTTCCTGTAGAGTGCATCAGAGTTAAAAGACCAGTCCAACTTGTTGTCCGGGTGTACACCTAGATATTTATAGGTTGGCACTACCCCTTGTCTACCCCTTGAATGTTAACTGGCTGATGGCAGAGCCTGGATCTTCAGAAACCTGCTATCATTTCCTTTGTCTTTGAGGTGTTCAGTAGGAGGCAGTTTTTCTGACTCCAGCAGCTGAAAGCTTTTGTCAGATTCCTGTATTCAGATTCCTGTCCATTCTGGATACACGCCCCAGTAGCAGTACCATCTTAGTATTTCTGGATGTGGCAGGACTCAGAGTTGTATTTGAAGTCTGCTGTGTACAGTGTGAACAGGAATGAAGCCAGAAAAGTCCCTTGTGAAACTCCTGTGCTGCTCATTATTGTTCTAGAGACACAGTTTCCCAACCTGACAAACCATTGCCTTGCTGTGAGGTCATCTGTGATCCAGGAGACAAAGGAGGGGTTCACTCCTATCTCTGAGCTTTTCTCTGAGTGTGTTGGACTGGATGGTGTTAAAGGCGCTTGAAAATCAAAGAACACAATTCTCACATAAGCACCAGATTCTTCCAGATGAGAGAGGGCACAGTGGAGCATGTAGAGGACTGCATTATCCACTCCATTGTGTTCTTTGTATGCAAACTGTAGAGGATCAAGTCTGTCTTTGACCTCAAGTCTCAGCAGGCGTAGAAGCAGCCACTCCAATATTTTCATGATGTGTGACATGAGGGCAACTGGTCTGTGGTCATTTAGTTCAGCCGGACATTTAAGCTTTGGTACCGGTACAATACAAGATGATTTACACAGAAGTGGGACCTGCCCTAACTATAGGCTCAGGTTGAAAATCCTCTGAAGAGGTTCACACAGTTTGGATGCACGGTCCTTAAGCAGCCTTGGACACACACCATCTGGGCCAGTTGCCCTCTCGGGACACAGTCTACCGAGCTTTAACCTCACTCCTGTTGCTGTGACAGACAGTGAAGGAGGCACAGGTGTAAGAGGGGGTATAACTGAAGTGGTGGAGATACACATATGGAGAAGGAGGAGGAGAAGAAAGAGCAATAATAGAAGAGGGAGTGGTCACTGTGTCAAACCGATTGAAGAACTGGTTAGAGTTCATTGGCTCGGTCCACATCACCCACTATTGGCTGTCTTTCCTTTTTGTTGTAGCCAGAGATCTCATTGATTCTTCTCCACAGCTCATGGATGTTGCTGTGTTTTAGTTTACTCTGTGTCTTCTTTCTGTATTCCATCTTTGATTCAGCCAGGTTTCATTAAAGCACATGAGGCTGCACTCACAGTATACTTTCCGGGTCTTCACCAATATCTCTAGCTCATCACTTTCGTTGGGCAGAGAGTTGACATTCCCCATGATGACGGATGGAAGAAAGGGTGGACTGATGAACATACAAAAACTGAAGAGCCTGCTTCAGTTCCCATGATGCATTGGTTGTAAATTGTGTTTGCTTTCACTCAAACCTGCAATGTGAGCTTCTAATTGTTCACTCATTGATAGCCTTGGGCTGTGTGTCCTACATTTGTGTTTCCATACATAATTTGTTTGTATGTGCAATGTGTGTTCATAATATTGGATCCTTTTGTGTACTTGCTTTTGTATTGTACCCCCCCCCCCCCTTCTGTATGTGTGTGTGTCTGTCTGTGCCCTCAAGGTACTGTATGGTAGGTCAGTGAGAGTGCAGTAAGAAAGTGTGTCAGGGAAGAGTCCCTCCCTTTGGTCCCTTCTGTCTTGATAAGTGAAACACTATTGACAGTATTTTTGCTACAAATTTTTAATCCTCAGCACAGGCTTTTATTGTGACATCATCACAATCTGTCTATAGTTCCTTTTTTCCCAGTCAGCCAGGTGAGCAAACATGTATTTTGTAAACAGAGCTGAGTCAAACAGGCTTGCATGTCAAGAGGGATGATGAGTTTTATGTAAACATGACAGTTGGATTACATCTGCAGTTGGCTCCTTACATAACCTACAGGAACATTTTTTTCACTTCTCAAAAAAGCATAAAAAATTAAGTGTAACTATCTAGAGTCGAGCTAAAAACATTCATTCATTCATTCATTCATTCATTTGCCGCTTATCCTATTCAGCGTCGTGGGTGGCTGGAGCCTATCCCAGCTGGCTTCAGGCGAGAGGCGGGGTACACCCTGGACTGGTCTCCAGTCAATCACAGGGCTGACACACAGAGACAGACAACCTTTCACGCACACACTCACACCTACGGGCAATTTAGAATCACCATTTAACCTGATGAGCATGTTTTTGTACTTTGAGAGGAAGCCAGAGTACCCGGAGAGAACCCACACATGCACAGGGAGAACATGCAAACTCCACACAAAAAGGCACACTCTGCCCGAACCAGGATTCGAACCGGCGACCTTCTTGCTGTGAAGCAACAGCACTAACAGCTGCGCTGAGCTAAAAACATATCATTACATATTTGTTTTTACTTGCTGAATGCTTGCTGGGCCAAAACGCCTGTGAGTGCTTCTTCTCAGACAGCTGGGCCTCATTTTCTCTGAGAGAGGTGAAAGTTGAAACCCTCAGTGAGGCTTGAAGATGGACACCCCTATTCTTTGATTTGCCTCATTTCTTGCTCTCTTGAATACATATTGTTGCATTAACAGCTCTCTCTTTAGCTGTGTCCACTCATCTCCATGGTACTCTGGTACCCACTTGGGTCATGTGCTGATTATGCTGTGTTCAGGATCAGCTTGGAAACTGGATCTTTCTTCTCAACAGCGGTCCGGGCCATGAATTCAGCAGAGGGGGGAGCATTTATGCCTTTAATTGGATAGGGACAATGGACAAAGCAGGAAACAGGGTAAGAGATGGGAGTGACATGCAGAAAAGAGGCCACAGACTGGGTTCAAAGCTGATGTCCATTTCCAGACACAAATATTACAGTCAATGATAAACCTGTGACTCCTGATAGGTTCTAACTTTGAGGCTGTGGCAATAAAGCAGACAGTGCAGTGTACTGCTTTAAATGCTGTACAACACACACACACACACACACACACACACACACACCCACACACACTCACACACATACACATTTAGTTAGACTGTTTGAGTGGAAAATGCTGTCCACAGCTGAGACGGCTGACTGAGAGATTTGGCCAGTCGTTTGGACAGAAACAGACCCTGGTGTGTGCTTCTGGATATTAGCTTCTGTGCAGCAGTGTGTTAAGACACACTCAAGTTTTTATTGGAAGAGATCTTGGCACAGAATACATAGTATACTGTAATAGTTTGTCTTGAGCAACGCTTGAATGATTCTTGGCGCCTTTTAATGGCTCTTTTAAAAAGAGAGAACTGATTTCCTGGTTCAGACTCAAAGATACTTCCATGTAGCAACGGAGGCTTCTGTAGCACTACATGTTTTTCCTCCATTTTTTTTCTTGTGTGTGTGTTTGTGTTTGTGTTTGTGTGTGTGGAGAAAGAGAGCAGCAGTAGATGAGACTTCAAAAAGAAAAAAAAAAACTAAATGGAATACAGAATTTTCCACCACAGTTTATTTTCTCTTTAGAGTTTCCTGGGGAGTTGGCTGTCAGCTTGTTTGCTGGTGGAACAGCAGGAGGAACAGCAGCAGTTGAGAGAATGTGATAAGACCCTTCAGAAGCAGACAATAGACGCTATAATGCTGCTGAAATTAATGACTGAAACTCCATCATTTCTCATCTGATTATGACGCAGAGACATTCTCCTTGCTACTGTCTCTAGTTGTCACCATCAATGTCTTCTTGCCAAACACATCTCTCTCACTCTCTTTCTATTGCTCTCTCTTTCCTTTTAGCTCTTCTCCCTGCATTATCCTTTCTCTTGTTCCATTTATTTCGGTTAATTTGGTATTTAGTCCTGACAGAGCTCTGAAAAGAGGCTTGTGTTTCCACAAACATTTGTCTGCAACTCCAGAATTTATTCCTTACCCCTCATTTCAAAGCTTTGATAATGAAATCAGACTGCAGCTTCTTCTGTGTTACCAGCATTTGTGTGTTTAACAAAGTCTAAAAACTTACTAATTCTCTGCCCCTGGTCAATTAAATTAGCAGAAATTTGCATTGTTCAGCCACCTCCCTCTGGGCTGTCTGCAGACAGCTCTGTCATTCAGTGGAAGTGAAAGCTGTCAACACCATGGCTTATTTGATCAGGTTTGGACGTGTTTTTAAGGAATAATATTCTTGAATGCTACTAATCTCAAAAAGCTCAAAGCTCTGCTGAAGAATTTAAATTGTTGAATTTCCGTTCTTTGTACAATTTTTGCACCTGTCTGATTCCTCTCACCTCCAGGGTTAGCTACAGTACCACATACTCTTATTGTTCCCTGGAAAATGCACCTGTGTGTTGAAGAGAGCAAAGTTTCTTCATCCTTTGTGGTGTTGACAGATTTGCCTGCCTTGTTGTTGTCAGCTTGATGTGTCTCTTTGACATATTTGCTTGAGCTGCTGTGTCTCGATGCTTCCAGCATTTCAAGTGTGTAATTTAAACTTGAACATGTGCATGCACTAGACACATGGCCCTGGAGAAATACACACTTAACTTCTTGTGAGTCAAACAGGTCATGCCCATAGCTCTCATTTCTCAAGCGAGGTGATTTTGTGTCAGATTAAAAGGTTTCTTCCCCTTCTCCATGAATGAATGAAGAGTGCAGTACAGGTGCTCTCAGTGACAAAGAGAGTGAGATGACCATGGGAGTGGGAGGAGGAGGAGAAGGCACTGGTGAAATTGCTTGGCATTGTTACAGGCGGTGTTTCGTAATGACTTGCAGGGATTATCCAGCTGGCACGCTCAGTAAACTGCAGGGTGAGGGTGGGGCCGTGCTTTGAGAGGGGACAGGGGTTGCAACGTGGAATAGTAAGGAGGAAGAGGGTAAACGTTTCCCAAAATCCCTTAAGGTGTTCAGTTCAGCCTTAATCTAGGTGGAGAGGCCCCAGAGAGAATATGAACCCCCCCAACTCCCCACCCCAACCACTCACTCTGTTCTGGCATCAAAGGACTCACAAGGTGTAGAGGAAGGGCAAAGTGTGAGCCTTTATCAACTACTAGTTTCATCAACTCATCAACTAACACATTGTTTTTAAAAACAAAGTGATCAACCGCGCACAATTGAAGATCAGGTTTTTTTTTTACACCTCTGTCTGTGTATTTTAATATTGAACTATTCAAGGGAATTGAAAGAGGCTTCAAAAGGAAGCACTTTCCCTTTCTTGAATTTCTGGAGAGTTTTTTGGGGGTGCTTCTTCATGCCTTTGCTGAAAGGACAGTGAATAAACTTAGAACAGGGGAGAGACAGTAGAAAAGTACCGAGGGTTTTAATGAAATATGAGATCAATCAAATATTAGGGCTGAACAATTAATCGCATGTAATCCGACATTGCAATGTAATAGAATGCAATTTTCACAGATGACACCTTACGTGACAGTGATGCACCTTTCAGCTGATTTGCCAAGAGCCAAAAATCACAGAAGAACAAGCTAGGGGTGAAGAAAACAATTTCGGCCACACTAAGTTTGGATTGAAGTGGAAGAACCAAGAGAGGACACAGAAGAGGCGACTTTGGTGTCACATTGGTTGTTTGGACCTGTTTTGGATTGAGGAAAGAAGATGCGCACAGTGTAAAGTATTGTGCAAAACATTCCTGGCTAGGTAGCTACAACAAGGGGCAACACTACAAACCTGTTCTAGCATTTAAGAAAGCACCACAAGGCCAAGTATGGCAACTGAATGGCTAAAACCCCAACAACCAAGGAAAGAATTGTTCATATGTTGACAGCATCCTTTGTCCTATGTTGGTCATACTATAGAATGATTTATTTCTTGTGTTTAGTGAAAAATGCAGAAGACAAACACTCCCCCTTCCCCCAAACAATTGCATGCTAAATTGCAATCACAATATTGGTCCAGGAAAAGATTATTTAGATCATTTTCCAAAATTGTTCAGCCCTATCAAATATCTTCAGAGAAGGTAGCGATAGCACATGGGGTGCATAATTTGATTTTCCTATGCCTGTACATCACTGCTCTGCTCTGAACCCCCTCTGCTCACACCATCATACTTCACCACTTTCCTAATCCTTTGGGACAATCGTTGATTCCTTTACCATATTCTCCATGTTCTCCCCTACAAATTCTACAAATCTCTACCTTACAAGATTTCTGAGATCTGTCCTTAAGTGGCTTTATCATTGAGCCAAGCAATCTCTGTCTTTCTATGCAACTGTTGTATAATAGCTCAGGTCTCAGTCCATCCACACATAAATTCAGAAGCGCCTATATTTTGTCTGTCGAACATAAACAAGCTCTATTCCTTCTATTTCTAGTTCATCATCTTTCTTCCACTCTGGCAGAACTGAAGGAAAGTCCTCACTATATATATCAGGTTTTGCAATTCACTGTTTCCCTGAAGCTGCCGAGCTTTGGTAATGTTATTCATACTTTTAATCTTTAAAATTGGCCTTGCACATCACTGTGCCTCATCATGGGTCTTTCAGGCGCTTTCTCATACATTTCTCTTCATGTATTCAACCATGAATCTCCATTTACTGTAACTCACCCTGCTGCTGACCAACAGGCAGATGCACTGCCTTATTATTTATTTACCACCACTTTAAAGGCAGTCAAGAGAATCCACTTTCCTCTATAGGGACAACATTTACAGTGCTGTTTCAAACACAGCTTAGAAGATGATTCAGGTCAATGAAAGGACAGAGTCAGACAGTTCAGTCAAGGTCAACAGAGCATTAATCCAAGGCTCTCAGTGATGGACAGAGATAGATTCATGAGGCCAAGGTGGAAAAGTTCTCTGGCCTTCAATATGCTCTAAATCGATGTGAGCAGAAGAGCATAGATAGTTTTTACTCCTGTAATGAAACTCCCATATCATGGAGGATCCTTGTTCTGAAGAGGGCAGGGTCTGATGTATTAAAAGCTCATAGGAATGGACACCCAATAACAGAGCAATCCCCTCTCTCTTACTCTCCTACATCCCTATGACCAGTGACTGCATGTGTGAGAGAACAGGTTACTCCTCTTTTTTATTCCCAGGGGCAGGGCTTTTTTCTTTTCCCACTCTGTCATCTTTTATCTATTTCATTTATATCTGATGCTGCCCAATAAATCTCTTGACACTTCACCATCACATCAATGTTAATACATAAAACAGTATTCCACACTAATAAGGCACTTACTACTAATAAAGAATGTTTCTTCTCTTAGTGAACTAAGAGGACTTCCCTCTTTATCAGGGAAATATCTCACCTTGTCTCTTCATTTTTTTGAATGCAGCATTTGATCTTAATTCAACCTGGGTTTGAGGACCGTTGTAATGTAGAGTAACCCTTTCAGTTCAAAATTACCATCGGTATCACAGGGGAATTCAGCTATACTGTGACACAACACATTGTCCCAGTGCCTACTTTTCCAACAATTTAGTATCAATTTCACTGTCCGGATCATCCTCTTAATTCTGTTCTCGTGGGTTATTTCAGCAGCCCTCTCTGCTTGTTCATTCCTCTTGTCTATATACTGGTCCATCCTCTCCTCTGGGTCAGAGTGAGCTGCTGCCCCACTCACTATGCATTGTGAAAGACCTCTGTGTCCATACTGATATAAAATGACAGAGACGGAGAATAGCACTCAGAGACATAAGATAAGAGAGGAAGGAATGAAGGATGCACTGAGGTCACAGACATATCTGCCTTAATAAAAAGGTTAAGATTTAGGGAGATAAAGCTGTCAGATTACTCTGAGGGACTGATGACCTGACCCAATTGAAATGAACATGGCAATGTAAGAAAATGTTTCCAAGTAGAAGCATGTGCATTGAAAATAAAATAGGCCCCAGAACGTGTCTTTGAGGAATACCAAACTCATGATCTTGTCTCTGGCTGACAGTTTTTCTCTAAAGCCACATTGGAGCTTTCTAAAAAAAATCATTTTGTCTAGACCTTGATTAAAAAAAAGGTCTTTATTAAAAAACCAAAACGTAGATTAGAAACTGTTCTCTTTTTTCAGCTTAAAGGGATCTAGACTGATTACTTTTATATGTGACGTTTAACCATGAAGGTTTTTAAAACAGAGGAAGAGATGACGAGAAAGAGAGGAGTTTGTAATTTTGTTTCCTGGGCGAGGCTGAGGAAGCAGGCTTTAGAAGATATGAGTGGGATGTGGACTGAAGAAGATTTTAACATGCTAACCGCTCCCCCCATGGCACCTTCTTTCTTAGTAATGCAAGATGACATTGTAGCCAAAGGCTGAAAGACGAGATCTGAAGGATCTAAAATATTCAGTTTCTAAAAGAGATTTTCTCTTTAGAAGTCATTGAACGAGTAAAAACGGGAACTAGATTGCAAAGTCAGCTGCATCTGCATCTTGTGAGACGTTTCCTTCCCTTCCCTTTCCTTTTTTTTTTTTTTTTTGGGGGGGGGGGGTCTTTTATGCCATTTATTGAAAATGACAAGCTAGTAAAAGGGGGTACCAGATGGAGTGAGAAAGGTGCAGAAGATTGGACTCTACCCTGTGTTCAGAAACGGGAACCTGTGCTTTTGATTCCTGTGTGTTTACATGAGTATGAATGTCAGACTGTAAATGCTGAGAAAGAAGAGAAGTATTAAGATCCTGAAAGACCTGAGGCCTGTACTACGAAGCTCGATTAACTCATCCAGGATCTCTCTCTGTTTTCTGGGTTGACTTAACGAGACATCCGCAGTCCTGATAAGCGGTACTACGAAGCTGGATGTCAACTTGCTGAGTCAATCCAGAGTCTTCCAGCCTTGATCAGAGCGCGCTCACATTAAAGGGTGGAGTCTGCAGCGTCTGACCAATCACAAACATGAAGAGACAGGAGAAAATCTGCAGAGCAACCTACTTTACCGTGGAGGAGCAGACAGTTATACTTTAGAAATACAAAGAATTTAAACGCAGGCTAAAAGCAACACTGTTACCGCAGCAAAATCTAGGAAGGAATGCGGGCAGCAAACTCTCGACTCTGTTAATGCCTAATTCATGAGATTATCGAAAATTAATTTATAGGACAATATAAACACACAGCACTCTGATCACTCAATTTGACTTTATTACAGCACAGACGTTTGGAGCAGAGCTCTTCCTCAGTGTCCAAACTTTCCATTGAGTTTTGAGGCTCAGTCCGTCTGAGCGTGTTTTGTGTTGGAATATTAATAAATAAAATTAATATTAATTCTTAACTCCCACGAAGTTGCGCGTTCAATAAATTCCTGTTTCTGCAGTTCTGTCATGTGTGACTATTATTATTAACATCATTATTTAAGATGCAAACAGTGGAGCTGAACGGACTTGGGGAACAAGTATAAAAACCTCCTTCAAAGCGGTCAGTGACAAGGCTTTATTTCTTCACTCTGTCTCTGATGGTTGGATGAAATCAACTGAATTTATTTATTTATGGATCCATCAGCTGACAAATGTAGTTCAGACCATTTGATGAAAATCTGAATCTCTTGTACAGAATGACCACGTGAACATTAAAAGGATCGCATCTCTCCCTAAAAACTCTCTCTCTCTCTCTCCTGAGCGCTCTGCGCACCAACATCGGCAGGATCTTCTAAAAATGGGCAGGGTCTTTTACAAGAAAGCTGATTGGTCAAGAGGTGTCGTTTTTCTACTTGTTGATCTCTTATCAAGATCTTAACCTGCTCCGGAGCAGGTTAGCCTTTCAGCATAAGTTGCCACGGCGATTCATCTCGGTAAGAAGTGAACGAGCTTCGTAGTACAGAAAATCCAGGGTTAACCCAGAAGTTATCTCGCTAAGAGAAAATCCAGCTTTGTAGTACGGGCCTCTGAGCTCTCTTTAAACAAAACAGAATAGAAGTTCAGTCAAAAAAAAACAATAAAGTTTGCACTTTCAGGGACCAAGCAGAGAAACCAGGCATGGCTTGAGGAACTGGTAGATAGGGGAGAGTTAGATGCTGGTGGTTTTTCAGACGACTCAGGGATTCAAACCAGTGATCTTTCCAGTTGTGAGCACACTTTCATAACCACAGGCCCTGCTGTCAGAAACCAAAGCTTCAAGTTCTAACAAGACAATTGATGGCTGTCTGGGCTTTATTTTTTTCTTTGGCTTCTAAAATTTACATTTAACATTTTTTTTTTTACACACAAGGCTTTCAATATTTTCTGTACAGGAACCGGGATGTTAGTGGTGTTTTGTTTTTTGTTTAATCCCCTCTCAGTCATACAGTAATGGATGGAGCCTCTCATGAGTGCTCCCTGAATAAATCTCTTTATTTTCAAACAGTTTTTCAGAAGGGCTGGACCTAAATGTGGAGCCTTTGTTACTGTGCAGGGAAGGCAAACATACAAACCAGCCCCGGAGCGTCTCTGTTGTAATGACCTGAAGAGCAAACTCATAGTTGCTCAGGGCATCTCCATGGCAACAGTGGTAATGTCATGATCCCTGTTTTTTAGAGAACAACATGACAGGGCAGCTTTTTATAGTAAAGTGCCGTCAGTTCGCAAACTTTCTGTTGTCTCTCTCTCTCTTTCTCTCTCTGTCTCTTGTGTCCTATCTCTGGCTCTCTTTAAATTCTCCTGCTCTCTTTTTCACCCTCTCATCTCTGCTCAGTCTCTGTTATTGATGTCCTTTGTGTATCCCCTGATCTCTCCTCTAGCTTTGGCTGTTCACTGTGAGCCAGTGGTGGTGTTGAAAGAGATGGAGGCTCACTGCCCTCAGTAATCTCTGCAGCAGCCATTTAGATAATAAAGACACTATTGTTGCTCCAGTCTCATGTCCCACATGAGTCCTGCAAAGGTCCAAGTTTATAAACCCCCATGCACCCACAACTGTAAAGCTCTATGCTGAAACCCGAATTGATACCTGCAATTATCCCCATGTCAAATCCAGATCCACCCAGACCCATAAATATCAGACCTGTGACCCAAGCTGTGATTAAATACAATAGCTACACAGTTTGGGGGGGGGGGGGGGGGTCTGTTTTTTGTGCTGCATGGTGGCACAACAGTTAGCACTACAAAAGGTCACCAGTTCAAATCCTGGTTCACCTGGTGTGTCCTTCTAGAGAGAGTAAGCATGTTCTTCCTGTGCATGTTTGGGTTCTCCTCCTTCTTGGTCTGTGCTGTTTTATTTTGCAATTGTACAAACCGAATCAGTGAGTTCAAGCTGCAATAGAAGGGACTCAGGAACCCTGTCATCATGTCTTACCCCCAATAAAAGCAGACATGTAGTGCGCATACAACCGCCTTTCTTGTCCTTTGGATAAAGTTTAACTTATAAATTCTAGACTAAGAAAAATATGCTGATAAGAAAATAATAAATGATCCACCTCACATCTCCTCCGACTGCCTGTCTTGTATTTTCTTCGTAATATTATATTACCCTTTGAATGATTTGGCCTTTGCTATGAAATCTCAAAAAAGATGATCAGGAAGTCTTTGTCAAGAGGAGATGGTGTGTGTGTGTGTTTGTGTGTGTGTTACCCAGTAGGGTTTCATCCATCAGGGTGTCAGATTAATGTACAAAGTGCCATCGCTCACAATCAGCTCATCTGTGTATTTGGATTCTGAGTGTGGTCTCAGATGAGATGAGGAGGCAGATCCAGATTAGTGAGGGAACTACTCAGAATGTGTGCTGACTTAGCTCTGCTTCAGTTTTCTTTTATAATTCTTTATTTTTGCTTCACATGTTTACCAGATTACCAGTATGCCTCAACTAATCTGCTCTAATGGAAAATATGATTGATCTTGAGGCTTTAGTGTATTTAAAGTGGCTTTATTTTTAGACCTCTCATTGTTGTAGCATTATGCTAATGACTCCTCAGGGTCTTTTGATACGACTCAGACCCCAGTGAGCTGCATGAAATGAGGGAAATTAATAATCCTCACAAACCACCAGATTCACTTAATGCTAACAGGTAATCCAAAATGACATGTTGCTTGAGGACCAGCAGGTAGCTGTTTTCATTTCAGCAGTTAATTCCTGAAGATGGTTTCTCTTCTTCTGCTCAGCCCCCACACTTCAAATCTACACAGACTCAGTGACTGAAAGACGTATAACTCTAAAGTTTACCTTTTCCCGTTTTGCTTCTTTCTTCTCATTCCTTCTCTGTTTTTAGATTTTTCTCTCTTTGGAACATAAATTGAGTTTCTCTTTGATCACATCTTTCAAGGGAGAGAGAGAGAGAGAGAGAGAGAGACCTAAACACTCAGATTGCCCTGGTTCATTTCAATATTCCACCAAAAGACAGAATTCCTTCAATGCTGGAGAGAAAAAATATCCAAATGCAAAAAATATTCATTGACCACTACTGTGTTTGTGTTCTTACATGTGTACAATGGGTTGTCATGTTATTATAGATTCACCATTTCTGAGGGTCTTCATTCTCTCAGTCTGTACCTTATCATCTGCTGGATCCTGGTCTGTGCAGACTCCAGCTGAGGAGCAGAATTGGAAAGCCTCAGACTCTGGCTTTCATTGTTCGGGCTGCCCCTGTACCCACGGTCTCTTCCATTATTTAAAAGTAAGGATGGAGTCTTGGAGGACCTGTCAGTACATTTTCTGGTGTGCAAATTTATTGATGAGTATGTTTGGTGAACTGACGAGGGTCCCATAGATCCTGTTTATACAATCCAGACCAACTGATGGAGAATTTAACTATTTGCTAAAACTCATAGACTGTATATAGAATGGATAGTGTGGCTCCGCTTTTTATTATTGTGTGGTTTTGAAGCCAAAACACCCTCAGAGGTGCTGCCATTGTGCAGCCAGAGTCTGTGCAGTAGAGAATCTGAGTGGAGCCGGTTGACAAATATACGTTTTTTTTTTTCTTCTGAAACTCTAATCTCTTCTTGGCTTTCATTCTTTGTTTTACTTTTCCTGAAAAAACAATGCAAGAACGGCAGCTGTCAATCATCTTGAAATATGACGTAAAACCCTGATTTTAACGTCTTAAAAACTAAAAAGGAACTTTTTTGAAAGAAACACAATGCAGCCCAATATCATTATATCACCACAGCATACGGATGTGATAAACATTTGTATTTCTGAAGTGTATTCATTTTTTAAAGTTTGACCACAACATCTGGAATGAGTGGGGAGACCGAGTTTTTGTGGCGAGCTCACTTCAAGCTGAGTGAGATGACCTCCATTTTTTTACAGTTTACACTTAAACCTGAGTGTAACACGTGACTGTTAGTGTGTGAGTGTGTTGAAGTGTGGTGAAAGCTGAGCTGTCAGCTGGTCTTCAGGAGTAAAATTACTAATTAAAAATGGAGCCTCTCTTGTTGTCGAGTATCAGCAGTGAGTTGAAAAGCTGAGAGTTTTAAAAACAGGGCAAAGTGTACCATCGAAACAAATATAACAGAGAAGGTTCAGCACACCAAATACCACCTAAATCCATTCTTATGACTCTTTTCTCGCTATTTCAAGACACACACACACACACACAGACATTCACACACACACACACACACACTTTACTGCTGTTCTCATTATCTCACTTGCTTCCTCACTCATGCTGTCTAGCTGTCTCTTCATCGCAGTTATGTTCTGTCCATCTGTTACTCTCCTTCTCTTCTCACGTCTATCCGTGGCTCCCTGTGAATTCCCACATGGCTTTGTGAACACAGCTCTGTCACACACAGACACACACTCTGCATGCCGCGTGCTGCCTCAGAGTGACAGATGCTCTTCTTGAGGGTTTGTTCCGCACATCCCCACCTACCAGATACCTTTTTGTTTATGCTAATTACTTACTGAATGTTTCTCAGGAGCAGAGGAATTACAGATCAAACGGGAACATACAGGGCGTCTCCATAGAGAAAGCATTGAGGTCATGATGATGCCTGTTATAAGTTGGTCTTTATTTGCAAGAACTGGCGTTTAATTACATAAGGGCACACATTCTCCACACTTGTACTCCTCGGCTGTTTCTTTCTTAAACATCTGTACACTCACACAGGCTTTGACATGCAATTGGAAAATAGTTTGCATAATGTAATTCGGATTCTGATGAATCAGCGGCTGTTATTCATTAAGAATCAAAGAGTGCCTAGAGACTGCAGCTTTTAACTCATTAGATAACTGGCAAACTAATGGAGATGCCAGTCAGTCCTTCAATCAGTCAACTCATCAGTCAGTCAACTCAGTAGGTTTGATTACTGACATCCTTTACTTTCACTTTCAGGCTCTGCTGTTCATTATGAAAACCTGATTTCTGTTGTTAGTCCTTGAGCACTCTCTTTCTCTTACTGCATAGGATTCTCAGTCATCAGCTGATATTTATAGCCAGACTTTTCCACACCAAATACCGTTTTCTGTCACCTTCAGGTGTGAGTATTAACTTGCTGACAGGATTGCAGGAGATTAAGAGCAGCATTAATTAGTGTAGTGTTTGACCCCCACCCACCTCTTTAAGATGACTGGCTTTACATGCACATGTTACTGCAAACATTCTTCTGAAAAACTGCTGTTCTGCCCAGGTCTGACACTGACTTCACTGGATGTGAATGAAGATGGATAGCTCTTTATTGGCACGTTCTCCCTGTAGCAGCAGAGCCAGAGCGCAGCGGCACCGCTCATGTGATGTACACAAGTGTTTATCTTTGTTGACAGTCCACAGGTTTGCTGGATGCTGGTTTCCACAGGCAACTCTGGAAGCAAAATTATTTGTACCCTCTAACAAACACAACCAGCGCTCGCATACAGAGTTATTTCGTACTCATGCAACAACATATGCACACATCTATCTCAGACTTCAGAGTTGCTGCAGAAAAAGTTGCAGAAAGATGTTAATTAGTTTGCTAAATCCTTCAGTTTACTCGGGGCAGTAAATGTAGAGGGATTTGTCTCAGCGCCACTCATTCTGCAGGGATCAGTAAAAAGCCTCCAGTTACACAGCGCACACTGACATGCATAGTGTAAGGATGAGGGAAATTCACTCACAGGATTTTGCTCATGTTGAAATGCACCAGATGCCCCTCAGGTTGATGCATATTAATGTTAACATGGTGAGTTAAGATGCTTTCTGGGTAAAAAAAAATTAAAACAACAAAAAACACTGAATAACTAACATTTGCTCTCAGTATTATATGGGGTCATCATCTCTACATGATTTACATGTGATCATCATCACGAGACAATAGCAGTTTAATGCTTCACTCAGTCTTTTATATAACTGTAACTACTGTTTTAAATTCACTTGTGTATTCGACCACTGTGTGCAGTGTTGTTCATTGTTAGCTGTGATGAATATTGAGCTCAGGTTCAACTTTACTGAGTGACTGTGGCTTGGAGGTAGAGTGGGTTGTTCTTTGTTTGATAAGTTGGTTGTCCTGTCCTCAGTTGTCCTGGGCTCTCAAACCTTCTTTAAATGACTTTTCTGCATAATGTGATGGAATTTTTTCCTCCGTGCTCTTGTTCCTGGAGCTTTACAGGAAGACAAAAAATGTTCTTACGGCACACTGACATAGCCGCCTCGTTCTGAAAATCATTGATAAAAAAATAATTGTACAGAACCGTGAATGTAAAAGAGGACTCTTATGGAGATAAGTTTCTTTTCTTTTTTTCTTTTTTTTTCTGCTTTTTGCAAAGAAATTTCTGTCTTCCCTCTTATTTCTCAGCTGAGGTGTGGAGCACGGCTGATAAGAGAATATTACCTGGCATTGTTCAGTTGGACTCACACCCTATTACTCTCTCTGTGTCCAATATTTTTTTTTAGAGATTAAACAAGCCTGTTCTTTTGTTGTCCCCTGAAGTTATTTAAAGGGGATACAGCAGAGAGGGAGTGAAGTTATTGGTTCCGAGCTAGACAGAGACAGCTTTCACTCAGCTCTCTACATTTTGGACAGAGCATCGCCTGTATAAGAGGAAAATGGGTGAAGTTGAGAAAGAGGATGAAGTACATTAAGAAAAAGAATGATAGAGCACCAAAAATAGAAGACATAATAATAAAGTTAATGTCGGAGTCAGTGCTTCTTCCACGAGCTGCAGTGTGCATTGCTCCCATCAAACCTTTGTAAAGAAATTTTGATTTCCATCAGCCTGATCAAAGTCTCACATACATGTTGGAGCTTTGTTGTACCTTTCATTCAGCCATCCCTGCATACACAGCCTTCCACTTGTGATAAATGCTACCTTTGTAAAGGAATCACACACAGAGCTGCACGCCAAGATGCTGGTATTTCAAAGAATTCAATTCCTCTCTGAGGTAAGAAGCAGGGTTACAGACGCCAGCCTGCAGGATAAAGTCCGATTATGATTCTGCTGTCATTCTCTGCTCACAGACCTGTGGGTTTTGCAGAGGGGGGACGGGCTGAAGCAGGTTTGAGCTTGATATTTATTTCATCCGTTATCAAGGGCTCAGGAAGAATCACCTGCCTTCTGTGAGGAGGAGTACAATGTGCCACAATCCCCTCAGTGATGGATTTCACTGAGGATTCTATTTGCTGCTTTTGTTTGTGAATTTGATGTCTCTGATATGGGGAACAAATGATGCAGCTTTTCACATTACAGCCCATCATACTTTCAGATCAATTTCTGAACGAAAAAAAGGAGCTCAGGTCAACGACTATGGGGAGAGATCTGTTTCAAAAAGATTTACACGTGTTTTCAAGATCCACAAATAAACCCAATATATACACGTTTTTTAATTTTGTGAGTGCATTTACCATGACTTATCATTTGTAAATCTAAATTCAGCTTGTGAATTGTTAAAAGTGTGTTTGTGGGTCAACCAACACATTTATTTTTGAGATGAGGTATTGATCAAGGAAAGCCGAATCTGTGAATATCTGTCTAACTTTACTGAAGTTTACCCACGGTCAGCAACACTAATTTTACTCTTACTCATCAAGCAGACTTACCCAACTGACTTGTTGACGTTGACTTCTCTCCTCCTCCGCAGTGGATAGCCCTCTGATAGCTCCCTATCATCTTTGTTTACAGTCTACGCTCTCAACGGAGACAGCAACACTGCCACCTAGCGGACGGAGGGGCGGGGCTCTCCACACGAGAATATCACGTGCTCAACTTGTGTGTCTTCGAAACTGCATTACGTATGTCTCAAAAATAAATGCGCGTGTTGGTTGACCCACAAACGCACTTTTAACAATTCACAAGCAGATTTAAGATTTATAAATGATAAGTCATGTTAAATGCACTCAGAAACTCGTGGATCTTAAAAACAAATGTGTAAATCTTTTTGAAACAAATTTCTCCCCATAAATGATATATATTGTTTTTTAAAATTGTATCTATGTGAGTAATGAAGGAAATTGAGTTTATAATGCAGGATTAAGATTCATGGAGCTGCACTTTGATCGGTCATGTTAAAATGCGCACTTTGAGTCATGGCTGGTTAAGGTTTGGAAAAGTTAAGTTTTGGAGGTTTCTTTTCCATGACTGGTTAAAAAAAAATCAATCAGTAATGTGACAAAACAAGATTTGAGATGTGTTATCTTTTGCGCCACAAGTATTATGAAATGAAACATGCAAGTTTTGTAGCTGTTAACACATTTAAAGACTGTACTTAATATGACTTGAATCAGACGTTTGCAGATAGGAATATTTTGGTTTATGAGCATGACGTGTTTCTGTCTGCCATTATTAATGTGATGGAAAAATCCTGGAAATTATTATTATTATTATTATTATTATTATTATTATTATTATTATTATTATTATTATTATTATTATCATTATTATTATTATAGACAGGACTTGGAACCCTGTAGCGCTATGACACATACTGGTGTAATTTCATCTCGCTGTTACTTCTTTCCAATCATCCTCTGCTGGATAATAAAGAGAGCCCTCACATGCATTTCAAGAGTGATCTGATTGAACTGAGTGGTTATCAGATGTTTGAGATGAGCTGTAACTGCAGGAGCTTTTTCTCTATCCAGTTGAATGAGTTTTTGACTGCAGGGTCGTAATACTGCTGCACTCTCCTCGGGAGAACCTTTCTGAGTACAAACCTTTTTGTCCTTCTCTCTGCTCCTCTTTCTTTCTACTTCTTGTTTTTGAGTGAAGATGCCTCAAGACAAGTTAGCTCATTAGGATTTTGGCACTGATGATGTTTTTGCAGATCCGTAAAGCAGTGCTCATATTTTCTCTCCTTTCACAGTGACTGAATAAAGGAGGAACATATAAATCTCATACCGGCCAGGTGCATTTAGAACAGTTTCTGTGAACATTTGCACCAGATTGTCTCAGTATTTGTTCTATTTTCCACTTCATGTGGTCGTTTTTCTTGTTCATCTATCATGAGCATACTTATAAAAATAGAAAAAGTTGACAATTAACTGGATGTGCTTTCTGTCTTGTCGTGCAGGCCTGCCTTCGTTGCTTCCTCTGAAAGAAAGAGGAAGTGATGTCACGCCACCACCGCTTTGAGAGGGAGTACAGAGCACCCTGGGAGCGGAGAGACATCCGTCCTTCTGGCCTCCATAATGGAGGAGCCAATCCTAGCTGTGCCTCTGCTGTTGTTAACGGCAACAACCGTCCAGGGCTCCTCCCCCTTCCTGTCATCCCGTCCCTCCTCCCCACCCCAATATCAGTTGCCGTGTCAACTTCAGGCAGCGACAAAGTGGTCAAGAGAGGCATTACAGCAGCAGGATCAGTGCCCCCTGTCCTGGCCAAGGTAAGAGCCTCATCCAGTCAGTCTCATGATCTGCTTCATCCTGAGTTGTGATGATAAACTGACCGTGTTTCATTATTTGCTTTCAAGTTTCTTTGTCTCTGCTTTTTGCATCTTTGAAATCAATAAAAAAAATCTCAATATGGACATAATCTACATGTTGCACCTATGTACAAACTATCTCATTGCTCAGTACTACAGATGTGGGGATTTTACTTCATCATCTGATTATATATGTGTAGCATATGGCATGTCCATAAAACATTACCAAAATGACATAAGTTTAGCCATTATACCAGTGAAGTTAGTATCTGTACAGTTTGTGTTGGAGGATTAGCTAGCTGGCTGTCAGATGTGAGTAAGGAGAGGGACACTTCATCCTCTACCCTAGCTTTGTTTCCATGGATACCATTCAACTTCCTCACTCTCATTCTCACAATCAGATCATTAGCTTTAATTTAAACTTCTGCAGATCCATGTGGGCTTTTCTCTCTCCAGCACCTTCTTTCTCTCAGTGGGGCCTGCACTCTCAGAACAGAGGTAAACAAAGCTCTGCTGATTTAGCCTTTAAGTGAACAGAGACCCTGCTGAATGCACTGACCACAGACTCTGTGAAGCTGCTCTGACACAGCTTCAGCCTCTCCTCTTCTCAGTCTGAATAATTACACACAGCCCAACATAGTCTGACCAAGTCCTCCTGTGGTCACTGTCATCATTTAATGGCTGCCAGGGCAATTAGGCAGAGTGTGTTGTACATCAGGGCACAACTGTCAGAGAATGTGTTTGAGTGTGGGACAGGTTTTCTCCAGTAAGGGGTTTCCCTCTCTGCTTTGTCTGGATGTGACGTTCCCTAATAAGAGAAAGTAACAGAGAGCAGTATGTTTCAGTAAGGGGAGAAACCCAGACTTCAGGCTTTTATATTGGACAAGAAGTTTGCACTCAAGGATTTCCATTTCTATTTAACTCTCAGCTGTCTGATGGTCCTCACTGGCTGAACGGAGGCAGCACTTTCTTTGTTCTTCTTTTGTCTCTGTTTGTCCCTTCTTATGTAACAAAAGCTGTAACGGAGGATTTGTTTTTGGTTTGTTGTTTTACCATTCCTTAAGTATTTTACTTAATCTGATAAAACCTCCCTTGCCATTCTATATTATGTTGTGTGTGTTTCTGTGTGTGTTTCTGTGTGCGTGTGTGTTGCATCATTTCTGGATTAAGTGTTTCCTCATAGCTCTTGCAGCTTGTTATTTAGTGTTGGTGAGGATTTGATGGGTTTATGGGACAAAGCTAAAGTTTTCTGATAAGCCGTATCACTCAGAAACTCTCTTCTCTTCAGACTGCAAACTGAAACACGGACGTCTCAGTGCATGGTCTAATCCCTTCAGACGAAGGTTTTAATCCATCCTCTGATATTTACCAAGAGCAGTGCTGTTTGTATTTCTTTACTGAGCTTTATTGAACGCTAACAGGAGAAATACTAGTAAATGTAAGTCTAAGGAGTGCCACAGAATAAAAACTGTTTGTTTTGAGGTTTCACTTGTAGAGATGATTTTGATTCTGTTCACACCTCATCAAAATCTATAAACCAACCTTTAGCATTTAATCAGTCTCAATCAGTGGCCTCTCTCTCTGTTTGTTCTTCCCCAGTACTTTCATGTTGTGGTAAACGATAATCTACATTTGGTCATTGATTCCAGCTGCCTCGCTGATGTATTGTATATAAAAATGAACAGCACTAAGGGAAAATGGGAAACAGAAGGGAATTTTAATATACCAAGTATGGCGGGAATTCTGTTGAAAGACTGTTGTGAGGTTTTTCATTACACCACTGCAAAAAAGACTCCAGAGACTGGTTGCTGGTGCTGGAGGCATTGTGGGATGAATGACGCCAATCATTATCATATTTTCTGGGACTGCTCAGTTATTACGCCCTTTTGGCAGGAAATCCACAGGCACATCAATAATATTTTTGGAACTAACATCCCTTTTAGTGGCATCACAATCTATATGGGTGTCTTTTTCTGTGATGGTTGGAATATGAATGATAAGAAATTAGCACAAATTCTTTTGGCAGCAAGCAAAAAAGCTATTACAAGGAAATGGCTGAAACCTGATTCCACAACTATTGATGGCTGGATTGAAATAATAGATCAAATTTAGATTCTGGAGAGGCTGCCATTCTCCCTCAAGGCTCAGAAGGAAAAAAATTTACTGAATCTGGTCCAAATGGACAGAATATGTTAAACCTGTGAGGCCAGATTTCATCTGATTAACTGTGAATGCATGTAGTCAATCAATCAAGTAACATAAACCTGGAGTGAAAGTCTTCAAGGAGACTGTTGCTATGAAGAAACTCACAGAGCTGACTGGAGACGACCTTCTCTAAGATTTTAGAAATAAAAGAGAGGTTAGATATTGGTCTGTAGTTAACTAAGGAGCCTGAATCAAGAGTTGGCTTTTTTAGGAGGGACTTTATTACTGCAGCTTTAAAAAGTTGTGGCACATGTCATGAAGGAACGAAGACATAGTTAATTTTTATTTTATTTTTGGCCTGCTCTTGATTTTATTTCTGCAATCTCTTTCATTTACTACTTTAAAATGGAATCTTCCTGTTTTCTGTTGTATGTGTTAAGTTGTTTATAAAGAAAAAGAAAATCTATGAAGAGCTGAATTATTAAAGAATGATCAAATCTGCATAGTTAGTACACATATTGCACTCTGCAGTAAAATATATGATGACTGTAAAGTGCTTGATCTTCCCCAGTAAAGTAGGAATTTAAAAAATGACCATCACAACATGGTGTCCAGAGCAGAGCAGGTTTCATGGCCTCGCTCTGACTCAATCAGAACAAAGAAAAAACACAACTATTTTCTTTCTTTCTTTCTTTCTTTCTTTCTTTCTTTCTTTCTTTCTTTCTTTCTTTCTTTCTTTCTTCTTTTTTATTTCCTGTAGTCACACAGAGACCTCAATGTAAAGTAACAATCAAACTTTGTCAGTTTGTACTGTGGTTTAGTAGCCAGCTTTTTTAGTGCTACTCTCAGCCCGGTGCTCTGATGTATCCATAGGCTAACGTGTAACGCTTCATTTCACTTCCACCAGGCTGCGCTCATGTTAATGTAACGTAAACAGCTCCAGACTTCAGGAAGATTTGCAATAATCACGAGATGCAACACATGGATAATGGCAAAACGTTGTTGACACCTTTACTAATCGATTTTATCGTTTTTATTGATTCGTTGTTGTAGCCCTACATAAATCACTGGCATCTTTGTAAATCTGTATAAAAGAATGATCATGCTGGTAAGGCCACAAAGCTTTAAATATTTTTTTTTCTCCAGTAGTTTTTCTCCATTTTTGCACATGGCTGCAGGGTCTCCTTTGTGTGCCACAGCCGGGTGCAGCTCCGTTGAAAATCTGTCGTATGGTAAAAAGCCCTTAAATGAGGAGTCTGGCCTTCCAGCTTGGTTATCTGTGATGATCTGAACACAGTGTGCTGCTCAAAATGAACCATTTCCCCTCAGGCACATCATTTTGCATGTCTCATTTAGCAGGAAAATGTGCAGGCTACACACCAAGAGATTTCTGGCCACATCCTTATCCCAATCAGTACAAATTTGGGTAATGTGAATAGTCATAATCATTTACATTATTCTTTTCTCTTAATTTTCAACTTATAAATATTCATTTTCCCCTTTTTTGACAAAATACACCTTTGTATTATAACTGGAAAAGAAATGAATGAGTCAAAAGGCTGATAACTGAGTGGTGACAGCATGACCATTCCTTTGAGGGGCAAATCTATTCAAAGAAAACTAAATCTTCCAGTGAAGTCTTTCATGAATGTTAGCAGACAATTTAAAATGAAAGAAAGTGGACTACATCTATTGGACAGAAAATAAACTTAAAGGGAAAGGTGGACTGAAAAGTAACAGCTGAAATGTCTTCCTGTCATGTCTCTGTTGTGTTAAACTCATGTACCTTTGATGGATTTACTCAAATGTGTTCTCTGTTAGCAGATTATCACACCTGCCTGCAGACCACTTTCTTATGCATTTTAACTCATGCCAGCTTAATGAACAGAAAATCAAATCATAATATCACTGATATGTAGGTCACAGAACTGAAACAGCACATATCTCAACAGTTTTAGACAAATCTACGAATAAAGAAAAAAAGAAAAGAAAACAAAGCCAATGCAAGCGTGTTACTGACCACACTGCAATATTTATTGAGTCCTCAGTTGCAGAGCCCATCAAGCATTCTTGAGGAAATTGTCCAATTTCAATTTGACCTTGAAAGTCTGTTTGATGTGACTTGCAGTATGTCATTGGAAAATGCCCAGTATGGAAAAACATTAGTTCAGAGATCAGCTTCTTTATGATGACAGCAAGATAATTTCATACAACAAAAACAAGTCTGACAAGAGCAGCAAGCTGCTTCAAAGGTGGTGCAAGAACAACCTGACTCTACATTTACATTTGTGTCAAATCAGAGGCTGTTCCTGACACAGCAGCTGTAGGACAGAGATCCAGGCATCTTTAAAAGCTGTTGTGTTCACCCCTAAAGATGCCAACATGATCCAGGACATAATTTAAGACGGCATCAGCCCACAATGTCGCTCCACTCCAGCACCAAATTATTACAAATTCATTACTTGATCAAAGCTGTTATACTAAAATGACTGGTTGTAGCTCATTTAGTTTACTTCCTATTCAAGCAAATAGCCGCTAATTGAGAGAAAACAAAGGCCCTTTGTTACTTAAATTCTATTAATCATCATTTTAACTGTGCCTATTACTCCTGAGAAATTATTTTCACTGAGAAATATTCATAACATCTAAGATTCTGTCACCAGAGTCAAAATAAATAAAAGTTTAGTTTTAGTTTAGAGAACTGTTTTCTGTGTCTTATTACTGATCTGTAGCAGACTACCTCCTTCAAACTGTCAACCAGGAGTGTAATCTCGCTGATTAATCAAATACAGTAATCATAATCTGATTGCTTTCATTTTCTTTTGGATTGTTTTCCCTCCAGTGTCTGTAAAATATTAAGATCTACAGACATTTTATTTCATTCCAATTTGCAGACTAATTTGAGCAGGGATATTATCCTCCTCTTCAAACACGATCAACTGTTATTTCCCAGAAGTGTCTCATCTGATTACAGCTTCAGTGTATTTGTCACATTTGTTAGCAGAGCTGAAATAAAGAGCAGAGGAATGCAAATTGTACGGTTTTAGTTGCTGGTTTGAATTTTTTTGTATTTTGTTGTTCTGAGTTTTGGAACTTATCAGAAAGATAAAGTGGGGTGAAAGATGAAGGTAACTGGTCAACAGAAGGCAGGACTGAAATGTTTTGAGAAACATGATCACACTGCATCACTTCTGGAACTCATTGCAAACAAACAGCATATAGGTTCTATATATATATATATATATATATATATATATATATATATATATATATATATAAAGATAGAACCTGGCTAGTAGCCAAAAAAAGAACTTGTGGGCCTCATAGCCATGAGAAAGAAGAAAGGAACTTTCGACTTATTACAGTATTTCTGTATGCAAATCAAAAGGATAAATAAATACAAGATAACAATAAATATGATGTTTGTAAAGTCCAGGATCGAACCCCCAACCTCCCAGTTAAGTGACTGACTCTACCACTGAGCCCCAGCTACCACATCAGGAAAATGAGTACATGAGGTGTGTAAACAACATGCACTGCGAGGTGTTGAAGACAGGAGTAACACAAAAGTCAAACTAAAGCAAAAATGCTCCAGACACTGATCTGACGGAGGAAAAAAAAGAGTACAGAGACCCCTGTTGCTTCTTTCCCTCTCTTAAAATAAAAAAAGAAGTTTTGGTCTGGCATTCATTTCGGCACCACACTGTGAAGCAATTAATCAAAAAAGTTGTTCAGATATTTTAGTCCAAGCCAAAGTGTTGGACCAACCACCACACTCGAGTCTTTTAAGCCAAATAGAGTAAAAAAACAACGTTCCCTGCAGTTTTTAGTACTTAGAAGTTATGTGTTTTTCCAAGGAGATACTGAAACTCATAAAGTGGTTTAAATTCTTTCCAGTTATTAGTTCAAAGAGGAAGAGGAGCACGGAGTCAACTGGCTAACGTTTTTATTCCCAAGTGTTTTAGTACAGCCTTGTTAAAGCTTCAATTATTCATTTTTTTTTTCTCAGAGCTTACATCTAAAAACCTCACCAAGTCAAACAACTAAATTTCAAAGTAAAAGCTGTCAGTGTCTGTTTCATTCAAAGAAAATTAGAGCTCTTTTGTCCGGCTTCATTAAATAAGATTGCAGGAGTAAACATCGAACCAGGAGTAGGGATTCAGCCTCAGGCAGCTTCTGAGGGTAATGGTCCATAACTCCTCTTTCTGTAGGTAGAAGTCATTTATTTAAATATGGCTGAGAGTCATAAAAACACCTCAGTTTGTTTTGTTCATGTAAGTGTTGCCAAGAGCTCCACAGACCTGAATATCAAGTGTGAGACAAAGCTGAGTAAAGTAACAGACAAACTGCACAAACAAACTGTTTATCTGTTCATCTTAAGCGCTCCTCCTCTCTGATATCTGATATTCATCGTGACATGACTGAAGCTTTAACAGCCTGCATCCATCATCACCTTTCATAGAGAGTTAACCTCAAGGTGCCAGCTCTCTGAATGTCAACTCCTCCACATGTGGACCTTTTGAAATGTCTCTGCTGAGATTCAGGAACAGGACACATAAAAGAGAGGAGGGGCGGGGCTGTGGAGGAAGAGGAAGGAGGCTGATAAGACAGATGATTTCATTCTTTTCCATCAGAGGAAATCCAAAGGAGGTTCAATCAGCTGGGCTCAGCAGGAGGCTCATTCAACACAAGTGTGAGTCAACAGAGCCAATCATCTCATTTAATGATGTGTTTGACTACATCAATGAATGAACAGCAGCTTTTGATGAGAGTGCAAGGGTTTTTCTTTTGGTGCATCAAATTCATTCTGCTGCATAAAAAAAAGAGATTCATGAGCAAAATTTTAGCATCACGGGTCATCTTCATTTTCAACATCTGAATTTTAGCATTTTATGAAATCCCACATTAAAAAAATTAACTCGGACTACTTTGAGCTTTTAGCAGACGAGGGTGAAAGTCTGAGATTTAAGACCCGTTTACTGTCAAGTGCAGACTGTTTAATACACACCTCATCCTCTGCTGTGCAATAACAGTATAGTCTCTGTGTGCAATGTCCAGCTTTTCAGCTGGTGGCTTTTGCAAGAAATCTTGCAAGAGGCTTCCTTTACCTTGATTTATTGCAGGATGGTATGGCAGACAAAAATTGTATCAGTATTTTATAAGATTGTGATGATATCACTTTTTGTTTCATGGATGGGTCAAACCAGTAGCTTGGTAATTCTAGAGTTCTATTTGCATGAGACTAGTATTACATGGGACCTCTGGTAGATTTAGAATTACCCCCTTATGTCAGCTTTTGGTGTGAGATAAACAAAGCCTGTAAATAACTGTGTTACTGATGTTTCCACTTTAAAAAAAAAAAAAAAAAAGAAAAAAAAAAACCACTGCACAGACCCACCGTGCTTGAGCTGCAGCACCTGACTCTGATAAAACAAGAAAACGCCCACTTCTGGCCTCAGTCAAACAATGTGCATTGAAAACTTCTGGATATGCAGAATAAACTTCATTATTTCATAAATTAAAGGCTACTGCGCAAAAGATCTGTTCTTATTGAGCCCCCCCCCCCCAATCGCACTTCATTCTTAAAGTCTTCAGAAAAGTAACATAGTTCACCTTATGTTTTGTTGGTGGCATTACCATAGTGCACACACTCGGTGAGTTCTACAAAGGTAATAAACTAGTCTGCAACAAAGCTTCTCACTCTTTCTCCCCATTCTCTGTGATACAGCACACCAGTGCCAACCAGTTGCACACAGAGTGAGAGAGAGAGAGAGACTACAAATCATATTTTAGACTATGTGTTTTTAGACCCCCTATGGAGCTGTCTAAATATTTGGCAGAAATGTGTTGTATTTGGTGTTATTATGATTGTTTGCCTAATATCACATGAGTGACATTAAAGTAGTGATGTACTCTGACAGAGAGAGCAGAATAAATGTGTCGTGTCTGTGCAAGAACAAACGTGATATTAATAAATTGTTGGCATTTGAATCACAGAGATTTACTGCTGCTATGAAATATGAAATAGTTGGTATACTGCAGTTCTGAAAATCCATACATCAGTCATGAAGGTATACCGTGGATAGCGGTATACCGCACAGCTCTACCATGAGTGTTTTTTTTTTTTTTCAATATTCTCTTTATTAGTTTTTTTTTTTATTAGGTTTTATAAGTACATAACAAACAAACAAATATACAAACAAACAAACAAGAAAAAAAAGAGAAACCCACCCCAAAACAGTAAGCAGTAAGCGCTGCGTAATACATAAAAATAAATAAATAAATAGGAAATTTGAGACTCAAAAACATACATGAAGTAAAATATATGAAAAGTCGAACAGCTCCAGTCCTCCTGGAATGGATGAGAAATCAGGTTCTTTGCAAAAAAGAATGTAAAGGTTCCCAGATCCTCCTCACCATGAGTGATTGATGAACGTGGTAAATCGTGTGAGGCATCACTACCTCCTTTAATAAAACCTCTTTCGAAATAATGAAATGAAGGCATGACCATAGACGTACACCCGCCTGTTTCTGAAACAGATTTTTGAAGCAAATCGGCAGCCATATTGGAAATGAGACGGGTTTTGAGTCTCCACACTAACAGATATAGGGCGCCGGTCAGTCACGTGAGCTGAGCTGTGCCTCTGATTGGCCAGGCCGTAAACATTTATTCCTGCTGTGAAAATGGATTTCTTTGGCTTGTTGTGTTTGTGACTTCCGGTACTTCTGGAGCCAGCCTCAAGTGGACACCCAATGAACTGCAGATTTTAGCACTTCCTCATTGTCTCATATTTTCAGACCGGAGGTTGCCACTTGGTCTTGACACGTAGAGGTGGCAGTGATGAATATGATAAAGGCCTATCTGACAGCAGCTTTAAATTTGTTGAGAGCATTTCCAGTCTTGGTAAGACGAGAGTGAGGAGTCAGACGTCATCTGTGACGTGCTGGTGATTTTCCAATAGTTGCCTTTGACATCGGAACAAGCGGTTGCTGTAATCCCATATTATATCTCTGCTGCACAACACCAAAGGATCAGCAATCCAATTTCACACAAGCTCCCTCAGAGGGCGGCCGTGCTGACGGTGTAATCAGGATCTATACTCCAACAAAGACAAGTCATGTCTGAAGGGATTGAGGTAAAGATTCTCTGAAGAGATAAAACCACTAATGGATATGTAATAGAGGGAGGAAAAATGGATTGACCTGTTACCTTACTGTATTATTAGAGTTACTCATGAAGGATGACAGAGTTCAACATTTCCCATTCAGACTCAGTGCATAGAAAGATAGCTTGTGGCGACAAAGGCTCAGACATGATGCTGACCACGTTTTTGTTGGGATGTCCATCTCTCTGATTTGATGTATGGATTTGAATGTGATATTATTAAATTATTGTATGACAGGTAGGGTGTGGGACATTAATGTATCTTTCAAAGAGCAGAAACAGATACAAATTTGATATCAAGTGAATTCTTTCTCTAAATCCACAGAACATCAAGCCCCACTTGAATCATTTTCAATGTGACTAGAGCTGTCAGAGCAGACCTTTGCAAAACCAAAAGTGAGCTGAAAAAAAGCCAAAATGATTAATCAACAAATACGAGAACAACTTCCATTTTTGATCCTCTGATTGAAAAGGTGTGGATGGTTTAATAATGCTGTCTGCATGTTTCACACCTGAGGGAACTTCATCAATAACCACAAGGTAGTCCTTATTAACTACTACTCCCTGTCCCACTCGACCTTCTCTACTCTGAACTGACGCCTCACAGCTCCGACAATCAGCAAAAAATAGGAGGCTGCATATTAGCTGTGACATGCTGGACCAGCCATGCAGCTGGACTGCAACATAATGGATCCAGTTTAAGTTGACAAATATCATTTTGCCTCAGTTGCACAGAATTTTTGTAATATAACAGTTGCACAATCCTTCAGTAAATCATGCCCAGAATATTGTGTGCTGTACAGCTCCTGTATAAATGAGTGTTTTCTGAATTATTACAATAATCATAGCAGACTTTAATCCTCACTTCTGGACTAATTTTTGAATTGTGTGTTAAAAGAAAGACAAGTTGCTGAGTTGCCACAGTGATATTCATGCAGATTTGATTTGAACTATCAAGCGTTAAGTTCGTAGTTGGTACCTGTTTAAAACAAACTAAGCTTGGAGACATCAGCCAGACATCTAGGACCTTTTTTCTTGTCAAAAGGATGTCAACCCTGAAATTGCCTTTGCCACCTGGAAAGAATAATATTAGCATTTGAAACACCAACAACTGTAGACCGAATCAAGAGGAGCTCATTCAGAGGCAGTCTAAAAGCACCCTTCCATAATTCAAGTGAAGGTTTGTTTATACACCTGTTGCAGTGAAGTTCACGGTTATTTCTCACTTTCTTTAAGAGTCCGCTGTGTCTAATGTTCCCAGCGTGTCCCTTCAGTGTATATCTTACCCCAAGCAGAGCGCTGTGTGGACTCCCCCCTGCGCTCACAGGAGCACAGAGCAGCACTGACCGCTTCATCTCGCAGGATAAACCAGTCTTTCAGTCTCCTATCAAACCCCGGGGGAGCAGAGCTGGAGCTCTGACACTGAAATCTCAAAGGATGGAGCTCTGCCATAAGTTACACATGTGGCTGCTCATGCACGGTTTTTATGTGCACATTTTGTCTGATAAAGTCTCTTGTAGAAAGCAGACCGTAGCGTCACTTACAAAAGATCAGGTATCAAATAAACTAGATTTTATTTGACCATATTAACTTTAAGTAAATAGAAGCTTCTTTTTATAGTTATATCTCTATTATTTACTGATTTGTAATATGTATAAGCATGTATCATGGGTCTATGAAACCCATGGTACATGCTTCAAATTCCATGCTCACCTCCAGATATGCTGCAGGCCTGTAAGAGCCTACTTTTGTAAAGTTTCTACTATTTTGTTTGTCTTAAATCATAAACATGATGATTACTAAAAATCCTACAATAAACAATCCTTGGAAATGACCTGCTGATATTTTTATTTATTTTTATTTTATTTTATAAGCATACCTCTCAGGGGCCCCAACTGGGGTTATAGACAGACAAATGGAAAACAAGAGGATAGAAAAAAAATATGCGTCAGTTTCAGCCTTGAAACAAACTTCTTGGATGTTAAAGTTTTCTTTCTTTCTTTCTTTCTTTCTTTCTTTCTTTCTTTCTTTCTTTCTTTCTTCCTTTCTTTCTTTCTTTCTTTTAACACAGCAATAGCTACATCTGTGAAATAACAAATGTTTTGTGTGGTTAATCGATGAAGTGCATCTATTGGTCAGGCAGTGTAACAGTGTAAAAGTAAGTTTAACAAACGTCCAATGGACATTTCACATGATTCTCAGCTCTGCCGCATTGTCATCTGTTTTTTTTTTCTTTGCTTCCAGATTGCTTGCATTGTTAAATGAAATTGAAAATTCTCAATGTTGACCTCTTAGAAAGTAGAAGTAGCCTCCATTCATACTGTTTTATTGTTACGAATTCAATTTATCCTTTTGCGATAAAATAAATGGCTTTGTGTTCAGTTGGTGCTCAATTTTACTTGCTCACAAACGCACATGGCTACATTTTGACATTTCCTCTCAATTTCAATTGTAGACAAGCGTTACGTTATCCAGTCCTTGTTACGCCTCTGAGGCTGCAGCTCTTTAATGTCCAATAAACACCATATTTTGAACAATCCAGAATGAAGTACATGTGTTTATATCATCTTTCAGTTCAAATTGTAAGAGTTTAGTGAGTTTATATTACCTTGATTCCTTTCTTTCCCTTGTAGCCATCAATCATGCTGGACCTTCATCTTTTCCATCTGCTCTCGGTCTGCATCATGGTTTTCGTCATATCAGACCATCACTGCACTTTAAGATGGCTGCCTAAAACGGTGCAGTGGTCTCTTTGTCTCTCTTTGCGATGCTCTGCTATGTTCCAGTCTGGTAGATTAGACACAGCCACCTGGGTAGTCCGGCTCCTGCATTCAGGACTATTATGACGGGAGTCCAGAACAAATCCTCCTCACATTTAGGTGTCAGCGTTTTCATGGAGAAGAGATACCTCTTTACAGTAAGTGAATGTCGGGTTGAAGAGTGCTTTGTTCACTTGTTTTCAGACCATCTTGGGTTGGTGCTTTTGGCAGGGCAGGATAAGGGAAAAGGAAAAAAATATTAAAGAAAGAACCTAAAAAATCTTTGAAAGGATACAACACAAAGCAATGTAATGGATGATTTTTCTCTCTACCTCTCAACCTTTCACTTAACTGTCACCTTTTTTATTTATTTTCACAGAGAAAACCCTTATTCCCATCGCTTTCCACATTGCAGACAGGTTTCCTTATCGGCCATGCCTGAATTAAACAAACAAATACTGTTTTGTAAAAGTCTGTTTTCATTTTCATGCTCACACACCACTTTTTAAGATTTGTCTGTTGTTTTTCAAAGGTGAAATTGTTGAAAGCAAAAAAGGAATAATGCACTGCTGTAACGAAACATTTGGTTAAAGCCAAATTTGTGTCCATGTATCTCTTCAGATTTCTATTACTAGCATGCATTTAAAATAAACAATAAAGGCACGCTCAACACGCCGCATTACCAAGTCTGATCATGATGGAAAGAGATCATTTGATGTCACTGTGATCTTACGTCCCTCAGCTTTCCTTGCCTGCTCTTCAACAAACACAGATTAGTTTGACCCTGATTTCTAGTACAGTTTTCTTTTTTTGAGTTGGAGGAAACCATCTGCTGCTCTGTGATATGGGCAGACAAAGAGAGGGGATGAGGAAATGAGGAGAACATAAAATAGAAAATCTTAAAAGGGGCAACATCTTTCTGTTAACCTATCCTTTATATCAGGGGTAGGCAACTGGCGGCCCGTGGGCCAAAATTGGCCGGCCTCCAATAATACCTGGCCCCCCAGATACCGTTTATTTAAAAAAAAAAAAAAAAAAAAGAAAAAGAAAGAAAGATGCAGCATAAAAAATAAATCTATTTTTGCTATCACAAAAACAACACAAACAAAACATAAATTGAGTCAAAAGCCATTAACTGACAAAATCTAATAAAATAAAATAAAATAAAGCAGAATCTGTTTGACTGTGCACACTGGCCTGACGTGCACACACGTGCATATCAAGCTATCAGTGCTGTAAGTTTTTATCTGTCTGGAGTGGATATGTTTCTTTAAAGTAACTTTGTTTCGTGGTGCCTTTGGATATTTAATGGATATTTATAAAATCAGGTAAGGATGCCTCTCAGGATGCGACGTCCGTTGCTGTCAATTTTCCTTTTCATTGCTTTGGACAGAGACATTTTGCTTTGCTAGTCTGCGATCTCTTGCTAACGTCTCAGCATAAAAACAGTAACAGCATCAGGATGTCGTGAGAAAAAGCTGCGTTACTAACAGATAAATCATTACAGTGAAAGTCTTTAAAATGATTAATACGTTAGTTAAGCTCGGAGAAGTGTTGATTATTTAAAATGGTAATTATTTAACCATGAAGTCTTAAAAACGATGTGACTGTGTGATTAACAGCCGCCTAACGGCTCAAATACACCCGATGCGATTCAGCCGAACCTGCTCGGCTCCTTTGACTCCATGGTCCCCGCTCATTTTGTCAAGCTAAATATGATCTGGTTTTAAAATGGTTTATTTATTTTGAAAGTCACTGGGTGTTTTCAGGTAGTTTCCGTTCAAAACTTCCTGTCCCGCTCAATCTGCATAGAAACCTGTCTGATCCGGTGCTGACAGAGTGGAGTCAGATTTCAACCGTTATCATCGCCAGGTTGCTGTTTCATATCGCAGAAACGGTGTGAAGCCAAAGTAGTAGTCTTTAAAAAAATCAAATGAATAACTTTGTCAAATTGTGTTTTTGTACAAGATATAATAGATATAGACGAGAAAATATATATATTTTTTTTAAGTAGGAAAGGTTTTGCCTGATGAAGATTTAATTTTGGCCCACCATTGATTTGCTCTAAAGAAACATGGCCTGAGGCCAAACCTTGTGGCCGTCCCCTGCTCTGGATCAACATCTTGTCGAATTCCTGTACAACTCTTTTTAGCTTTGTGCATTTGTGATTGTGCATACATGCTTTTTATTCCAGTGTGCACATCTGTGTATTTAGCCTTTATCATTCAGTCTGGTGTGTCCCCTGAGCCTGACCCATTTGCTGTCAGTGTGATGGTGCAGTCTGAGAAACTTTCTTTTTCCTCTTTCGTAGGGAGGGCTGCCCTCAAAAAAAAAAAAATAGAAAAAAGTTTTTTTCTGTTTTGTAAATTGTTGAGAGCTGGAACGGAGAAGTATTATACAGCAGGTGCTACAGAAAGTGTGAAAGTTAGTGTTGTGGAGGGAGAATTGATTATACAGGCTGGAGAGGAATACAGTACAGCTATCGAAGTGGAGGAGGAGGAAAAATGCTCATTAAAGCAAACAGTGTGTTATAAAAAACAACGCCTAACCTTGAAAACATTCTGAATTGTCCCTCCCAAAGTCTCCAGGGCTCTCAGGAGGAAGTGAACACTGAGGACTTTGTCTGACTAAATCATTTCAGTTTTCTCTTGTCTGAAGTCGACAGGAAGAGCTGGACAAAAACACCCGACAGCCTGCTTCGTCCTCCACCCAGCTTCACTCCTTCACTCCATCACTCTCTTTGCTGCTTTGTTTTTTCTTTTTGCCTCCCAGTATTTGGATCTTGTAAAAAAAAAAACTGATTTTGTTCCCCAACTTTCAGACAGTTTTATAGGCTTAAAGTTGGATAGATTTAGTTATCTGAAACATAATCAGAAGGATATTTGGATTCTAATAATTACCTCCATTCGCATTGTGAAAACGAATGGAATCATGGCACCTGCCATGATTCCTCCTCCTAGCCTCTGCCTATCTGTTGTTAAATCTACTGTACCAACACACACTCTAATATCTTGGAAATAAGCCTTCTCTGTGTTTACCACTACCCCTGGGACTTAAAAAAAAAAACGTGACATGCACTTCAAATAAGGCTGTGTGGTACTGCACCAAAAGTACTGGTGAGATCTAAAAATACCACATGTAGTGTTCTATGTATGCTGCAAATCCTGGGATCCTTTCTCTCTGTGCTGTAATGTCAGTAAAACTTTCTTAAAAAATATGATCTTAAGATATTTGCCAGCCAATGTACCACCATGCTGAAGAAAATCTTACCTCCAACTTCAGGGAGGAGGACTCCATCTCCTTGAGAATAAGGACCCCCCCCCCCCCTTTACACCAAGCTTTTGAGATGTTTATCCCTAACTCTTCTAAATAATCTCTAATGTTATGATGCTGTGATGATCACGCCAGCCATCAAATTCTGTGTTTATTCATAGGCAGGTTTTCATCTTGTAAGCTGGACTATACATGTGGTTTAAAATATTAAGTCGTGCACTTTCTGTTTAGTTTATCATATGATCATTTCATCTGTGATGTTGTTTTTGTTTTTCCTTCTCTGCAGGTCTCAGGTGTGTCTCCTGTTGACAACCAGAGTCCAGGACTGCTGCTGGCTCCTGGGGTGAGGTGGGGACAGACGCCCATTAACCAGCTCACACCTTGGGATACAGACGAGCCGCCTGCCAAGCAGCATCGAGACAGCGAGCCCAGCGGTAATAAATCTTATACACACACTGAATTTACATACACAAATAATGTTCACACTAGCAGACACATCATCTTAATCCTTCTGTGGTGTGTAATAGACTGACTTGAGTTTTACATTATCAGTGCAGTTACACTGTGAATGTAAGCTTGTACACAACACACACCCTAACGTAATACTGCAAACAGAAGACTGTCTGATACTAATGATAGGTTTTTATTTACTCGACCTCAAAAAACATTCATGTTTTTCTCCACCACAAACATCTCATTAACCCTTGTATTGTGTTTAAAGGCTGCCTACATCTTTTAGTGTTAGAGGGTCAAATTTGACCTGTGATTAAACTCAGACTGAAAATATTTAAAGAACAGTATTTTTCATCCAATTCTGCTTTTCACCTCATTGCTGATTGTGTATACATATTCAAGTAAACACTGTTTAAGCTGTTACTTTTTTAGCTCCATATACCTTTTATCTCATTATCCTTTTCTCTTGTGCCGGACAGATGTGTGTGTGTGTGTGTGTGTGTGTGTGTGTGTGTGTGTGTGTGTGTGTGTGTGTGTGTGTGTGTGTGTGTGTGTGTGTGTGTGTGTGTGTGTGTGTGTGTGTGTGTGTGTATGTAACACCACAAATGCATTTTTGTTTTTGTTTTTTTGAGACCTTCAGAATGTACTAAAATGCTGAAAATGTATGTTGTGTTAAAGGCACGGTTGATAGTCACGGATAATGAGCATGAATTTGAATGTAGCATCTCCTCAGGACTCCGTTTAGGCCCGCCCCCCACACTCGGAGCTCCTCCAAAATCGTCCAAGATAACTTGCAGAATTTCTCCATGTTGCAGTCATCTCGCATTTTCTTCTCATATCTATGCTGATATGTCATCCAAAGAGAGCACTGCTGCCACCTGTAGTAGTTTACAAGCCTGATATTGATAGACAAGCTCCACCAGACATCACCCCCACCCAATGAAATACATACTTGATGTCTTTGATTGAATCACGTCTATAGATGTGAGTGGCAGCCAGTGAGTTGAAAAAGGAAAGTCTGTTTAAATCCACCTTTAAAGAGTCTTCCTCAGTTTTTGTTCTGTCTCTTTAGCATACATAGAAGAGTTAGTCCACTGTTGTAGTTTTTTTTATTCTTATTATAATAAACTTACCAGATTGTCTCTACCCTGCAGCAGGTAATTACCCTCTAATGCTTCAGTGGCCTCTGTGCTCTGCTCATCTCAAATGTGACTCATTTAAAAATAACACTGACACACAGCTCGGTCTCGTGAAAACTCCACTTCAACTCAGACAATCGTTATTCTGTCAGCAAAGCATGCTGAAAAAAAGTTTGTGTCTAACAAAGCGATAATTCCTTTTAGAGGTGCTGTAGAGAGCTGTGGAAAGATGCAGCTGTGGTTGCAGAATACATAGTTTAAGGGTTTCATTGTATCTGGCAGTGATGTGGACCCTTGCTCTAAGAACTGGGAGGGGGGGGGTTAGCTCAATTGACAAGTTCCAGAGGTTGAATTATTGTGTGCGAGACATCACTTCCACCAACACAGTAACCACAGTGCAGCTCAGAGCTCAAAACAGGGAGAGTGGGACTGTTACACATGACACTCTGTATGTCAGAGAGTTGTGTGTGTGCAGTGTGTGTGTGTGTGTGTGTGTGTGTGTGTGTGTGTTATTCCAAACTGTGACTGACTTTGCAGGAAATCCAGCTCCTCTCCACACTTCACTGAACTGTGTTTCCAGAAAGTTTTCTGCCAAAGATAGCAGAATAAATTCATGTTTTCTTTCAACAGAAATGTCACATGTATGTTTGTTAAAAAAAATCATTTAAGCTTGAGTTTTTTTCAGCTAATTGTGAAAGAAAGACAAAAATGAAGCCTATGAATGAAGGTCAGTATCAGATAATGGTTGTTACATTCTTTATATTTTAGCTGACTATTTAGTGTCTGAGGATTAAAGAAGCAGCTGCTGTTCCTTAGCATAAATGTATTATGTTGACATCTCTGAATGAAAACTGTAAATATCAACAAGATTCTTGTCCATTTCATTTGGATCCTTTCACGCAGAAATAGGGAAACGAAAGACAGAGTTTGCGAGGATAAACTCAATGATTAAATTCCCGGCAGAGCTGACCTCTCCTCAGGAGTCCTCTATTCATGTCCTATTTTCTTCTCACTGTCCTTTTTACGTTTCTGACTCCTTATCCATCCTCCCCCACTCAGACTATTATACTAACATGAAAAGTATCCTGAATAATGGGAGCTCTTTTTTCCCGTTCTTAAGCTTTTTTCAGGATTTAGCCTTCGGTCCTTTGGCAGACTGGTGGGTTATTTTTGGATCTTGGACCCTGGCAGGGGGAGATAGAGATGATGGAGTGTGAGAGGATGGGCAGAGAGGGAAGGCTGTGCTCAAAACAGAGCAGTGAGCTCACAGTGTTGGTGTGGAGAGGAACTGGAGTCTGTCTTCTCATGCAATTTTCTGTTTCTGTTTGATTATCTAAAAGAATTTGCCTTTTCTGTGACTTCAAAAACTTTTGCCTCTAAAATCTGCGTCTGTTCTTTGGTGGTCAGTGTGACAGCTATCAATCTGATTCATTGACCTGATAAAGCTTTCTAATTTCTTCCTCTTTTGTTTTTTTTCTTTCTCTTTAGGTGCAACCTGGGCTACACCAGTCGCAGCAGTGAGCCAGTCCAGCCTCCTGCCTCACACCTACACCCTGCCCCAACGGTCCTCCTTCAGCCACAGTGTGACTGCGCAGTCACCCGTCATAGGAATAACCCCATCTATTCAGACATCGGTTCCCCCACAGCACCCTCTCATGACGGCCCACTTTCAGCTGACTCCACAGTCCACCCAGCAGCCTCCCTCTATGGTTCTGAGCATGCCCAGTCAGTCTCCATACCCTTCAGCTCAGCCCATCGTCACATCATCCACCCTCACTGCTCAAACCAACCAAGTGGTTCATCCAAACCTTCACAGCATGATTGGAAATGGCCACTTGACCCCTCATCCTGGCCTCATTCAGCCCCCTGCCTTACCTCTGACCAATGGACAAGCAGCAGCAGCAGCACAGGCTCCGCCCTCAGCTGCAGCCAATCAGGACAATCCTAATGGGCTGCAAATGCTGCGAACTGTTGGAATGGGAAAGTACGAGTTCAGTGACCCAGGACATCCTAAAGGTAAGCACAGACAGTCTAAGCTGAGGCACTCTACACTGGAGGATTTCTATTTTTAGATCTTTTTAGACTCACTTGCATCCAGATATGGAATCCATTACATTTCTTTTTGAAAGGCTGAATCAAAGCACAGTTGTTCTGACAAGACTCTGAGCTTAGAAGAGAATCCAGGTGTGGAGCTGTTACATGATGGATCAGTGTACATTTGCAGCCAAAATATATCAGCTGTGTCTCTGGTCCGGCACCAGATCTGATAGGTTTCTTTTGAAGCATTCTGGCTGCACCCCACCTCTGGCAAGACAGAACCTTCCACATCAGATGTGCAAGGCTCCTATTTCTGCTGATTATTGGAGCTGTGAAGCATCTGTTCAAAAAAAGCAGATCAAGCAGGACAGAAAGTCGTGCACGGAAACAATGTTTAAACGCCCTTTGACTTTCAAAATAAAATAAACAAACTGTGTCAAAAAAAGGTTGTATTTAGCTTGACTAAAACAAGAAACCAACGTAATGAGCACAGCCAGGCCAGGAGTCGACAGGTTTGAGGTTGTACAGACGCACACAGGGGAGCAGAGTCAGACCAGAGGCGCATCTGGTGTATTCCGGGCGTTAGTTTCTACTGTTTGTGACCTCCCTATATGTGAGGCTGAGCTCAAACACAGTCCCCTCGCTTGTCCTCTGAGTCTGTGTAAAGCAAGTGACTGTTAAAATACAACCAGAGCAAATTCATTTTAAAGCTGCACTGCAAAAACCTGAAATCAAAGCAAGTGTTTTTGTCTTATCTTTGTAGAAAATGTCTTTTTAGTCTTAATATGAGCCATGTTCACCAGTCCAGAAAAAAATGTCTTATTTAAAGTTATTTAAAGACAAAAAAATCTTGTAAGAAGTTTAAAAAATTGCCTAAGGGTAAGGGTTTTTTTTTTTTACTTATTACTAGCAAGACCTCGGACCTCATTTTTGTCTCTTGATATCTTGAAATAAGACGTATTTCTGGACCTGTCAAGTGAATGTGGCTCATATCAAGTATGGTAAGAAAATTTCTGATAAAAATTAGACAAACACTAGCTTAGATTTCAGTTTATGCAGTGTGCTCCAAGGAGTCAGAAAACAATGGTGGACCTCAAACAACCTCTGATGCTGTTTCTGTGAGATGGATTCTTAAGAAAGAGGAACACGTTGCTCTTATTTGGTATCTAAAGAGTTCTGTTTAAATGTGCTTTTAAATAGTTTGTAACAGTGTTCTTGGCAGCAGAACTCGAAGGTTTCAGTCCCTGCCTTTATTTTTGTCTCTCAGTCATTTGAAGCTGTGTGGACTCTCTCTGTGTCTGTGAAGATGCTTTAGAGCTGTGACTCGTGTCTGAGCGTGTGAGCTGTGAATTGGGGTTTGGTTTAACCTTGGGGGTTTATGATGCAGAGCACCAGAAACACATGTCCATAATTCCCTGACCAATTTTCACATTTAATGAAGCCTTAAATTTAGTTTGGATTGTTTTCTTTCTGCAGACTCTTTTTGATCAATAAAATGTGTCCAAATGAACTTGCAGATTGCAGGAAAGCAATTATTGTGGGAGCTGCCTGTGATACATTAAAATGAGGACTGCAGGTAAAATTGGAAATGGAATACTTGAACAGACTCATCTGCTTGGTCCAGTCTAATCAAATGAGAGCTTGTTCTATACTGAATAGGCTGTCCTTGTTCACTCAAGACACACAGCATGACAAACTTCATTGACTCATTACTTCTAAGAAACTTAAGTTTTATTGGAACTATTTTATTAACAAAGAATCAATTTACACCGTTTGATCAAAGGATTCATCTATCAAAACACTCTGAAGATCACTGGGTTTATAAGTATCTACAAAAAGTCAGTCCAAGCACTTACATTATTGGATCTATTTTGTTGTGTTTTGTCTTTATTGGAAAGAAAAGCTGAAGAGAGACAGGAAATGTCAGGAGACAAAACTGGCTCGCATCAAATTGTCAATGCCAGGAGCTGAATTTGCTGTACTCCAAGGACTTTAGCCTCCGTAAATAGAGCATCTACTCACCTGCACTGCAGACTTAGATCAACCAGCAGCTGTGGTTCTCACATTTTCTGAGAGATGGTAAACCCTTCAAGATTTGTGTCCAGATTATCCTGCAAACAGGTGGATCAGATGAGAGGCTCAGCATGTTTCATCTCGGGGCAGAGACTTTGTCAAACACACCTGGCATAAAACTGGGCAGTAAATAAAGTCACAGCATTCAGGTAAACAGACCAGAAACACACAGATTGAACACCTCCCAGCAAACTTGGTTTCACTTTTTCATTTGGGATCAAACTGACCACTTTCTTTAAAAAAAAAAAAACAAACTGAGAAGCAATGTTTGCAGTCAGAGGAGTTTTTAACAGATGACAGAGCTCTCCTGCCTGAATTTATATGCACAGTGGCTTCTGGATGTGGTTGTATTCCTACTCAACCTCTGGGATTAGCTTTGTGGATGTTATGTCAGATGTAACCTGCAGCCTTAAAGCCAAACAGCAGGGGCTTTGTTAATAATTTCATTTTGCCTGAAAAGTAGTCATTTGTCTTCTTTTTGCATCAGTACATGCAACAACAACTGTATGCATCCCTCTTGTCTACTATGCGATCTGCAGTTTACGTGTTTGTTTAAGCCCGCAGAAGTGCCATAAGCTTGTGTGCGATCGTTCCCAGAAAGCAGCATCAATGCAGCTCCTCCTCACCTCCTGAGACATTTCAGTCATCCAGCTTTGATTTCCCTACCTGCTCCTTCCATTCGACCGTGCCGCACTTCATCATATCCGTCTGTCAGTGTTACCAGATCAAATTCTACACCTTTATGAGAGCTGTTGATATCTTCTCATCTCCCACTACTCACTCATTTAGCATCGGCTGTATTTAGGTAAGCTTTTTAGCCCTTAAATAATTACTCCTGTACACCTGTAGCTCGAGCTGCAGCAATCACACAGCAAAAACTGACATCTTAGCAAGTGTGTTATTGTCTTATTTAAAGTAAGAATTACCTTATTATACTTGATATGAGCCACATTCAACAAACAAGTCCAGGAACGTGTCTTATGTCAAGATATTAAAAGACAAAAATAAGGTCTGAATTACCTGAAACAAGTAAAAAAAAAATCTGCCAGTGGAGTTAGAAAAAATTACTTGTCAAGTTTAGAATAATGTCTAAATACAAGAAACTTTCATTAACTCCACTGGCAGATATCTTTAAATGAGACATGTTTCTGGACTGGTCTGGTGAATGAGGCTTATATTAAGTCTAAAAATACATTTTTTTACTAAAAATAAGACAAAAGCACTTCCCAAGATTTCAGTTTTTCCAGTGCAGAAGCGTCAGCAGATTTTGTGAATGGCAGGACAACAAGGACGACAAAAACAGCGAAAGAATGTGACGTAGAGGGTTGAGGGGTGAAGTGATGCGATAAAGTGAAGGATAGAAAAGGTTCTCAGCATAGAGTCAGCATGTCTTTTATCATTAAAGTCACTGAAATGGACAGTTTTCTTTATGAATTCAAACCAAGAAAATAATGTTTACGTAAGTTAATGCAGGACACAGAAGTCATATGCCCAGCTGTTATCAGCAAACAGGCTGATGTTTGAATTAATTCCAGCCTCGCTCACTTGGCTAACCCAGGGGGTACTCTGAAAAGCAGAGCCTATAACACCAACTATAACTCTGTTTCCATTTGGCAATAAATGGTTAAAATCTATGATGAGTGTTCCTGCTTATTGTAAACATAGTTGAAAACTTTTTAAAGGCAGCTCATGACTTGTAAACACATGAGTCTAATAGTTAAATTTTTATTTAATAATTTCAGTGTGTTTTTGTTTATTCAGTTGCTTAGTGTTTCCATTAGAGGCTCAGATGAAAGTTTTGTTGTTCTGTTTTCTTAGCTTGGCATGAACTGAAAACAGGAAGGTCAGTTGGTAGCTTTTTCTGTGGTCAAGCTGCACACTATGATTCAGAAAATCTTTCTGTTTTCCTCAAAGCTTTAGAATACAGAGCAGATAAAGGTGAGTCACAGAACGTGTTGCAAGCTTTCACTGATCTGCTGGTCACAGACGGCTCCGTCAGGCTGCCTGCTGTTGCACTGAGTATGTGTCACGTTCACACTGCTCTTCTCATGTCAAACATTTTCACGCTTCCTTCCACCTCACTAGCCCCCACAAGTGTGACTCTCGTCTTTCACACACATGCACATGCTGGCAGAGAATATATGTAAATGCAAAACATATCCCACCAACACCACATTGCAAGAGAGAAACACAGGGACGTCAACACTCACGTCTCAAACACACCTCGCTGCACAGGAAGTTCATCTGCCGATCAGCTCAGATTAGGGAGCACGTTGCACTGGAACCGCTGGTGGAAGCATGGAGATGCCTCTTTGAGTTAAGATCAGTGTGATAGTTTGTTAAAGTAAGACCAGAACAGTCTCACATCCAGAGCCAGCTCCCCTTCCCCTCTCTCCACCATTTCATCTGACTTATCAGACACATGAAAAACTCTGGACTTAACAAGATTTTTAATTATGTATCCACGTTTGTTTACTTCGGACTGAGTATATTAGCTCAGTGGAATTACTGTCCCAAGTGTCTATTAGGTCTTTGCACACTGTAGCTCTGATAGAAGTTCTAAATGGGGACAAATTGAATAAGATAGTGGATGTTTACCAGGTAAAGCTTGGTGCTGATGGTGTTTATTCAAAGGAGATATGTTTGCCTCTGTCCTTATGCTTATCACATCTGGTCAACAATTATTTTAGGATACAATCCCTCATTTTATGAGATCAGTTTACCTTGTCACAGGTTTATGTTGTTGAATTGGTTTTAACTCTGTGGTTATAGAAATTTTGTACTTGTTTGATCTCTCTCCTATTGTCTGAAGACCTAAGAAGCAACAGTAGAGCGTGCACAAAACGAGTATAGCGTCAGCTAACAGTACATCAGCTAATCTTTCCGCACACATCTTCCCATCCAATTGACAAATTTCTTTTCTTCTCTTTTTTTTTTCTTGTAATTCTTAATTATTTAGAAAAAGCAGTCATATTACAATCATGAAATGTCACAATACTCATAAAGCTGTTGGTAGAATCACAAAACATGTAATCAGATAATAGAAAAATAAATACACTGAAACTAGGGCTGCCAAGATTAGTCGACTAGTCACGATGATGTCGACGATCAAATTCGTCGGCGACTTATTTAATAATCGACGTCGTCGCTTTAATTTTTTTTTAAACTTTATTTTTCCCTCAAAACTGCCGCTGTACTTTCACCTGTCTCGTCTGCCGTTCTGTCCTTGACGCATATGTGCAGAAGTGGTAACCGGGGTAACCCGTGATGTCACTGGAAAAGTTATGCTCAACAGTATCATGGCTAGCCGGCAACAGAGCTCAAAAGTTTGGAGAAAAGTGTTCAATGCACAATCTGCAAAGCAGAAATGGCCTTCCATGATTGTACCACCGCGATGCACGAGCATCTGAAAAGACAGCACGCCGTGGCTGATTTATTTTCTGACAAAGAATGACAATCTCGGTAAGCTAATTGGCTAGTTGGCTTCTAACATTAACGTCAACAGGGAGCTACCTATTTCATAGTGATGTCATGTTTGAATAGAAAATTGGTACATTAAAAAAAATGTCAGAAATGCTGCTACAAGCTGCAAAGTTCATTAAAAGTTGAATGAACTATCATCTTAACTGTCTTCATTTTTAGTTAGTACATACCTTAAACACTGGAAGCTGGAAGCTAATGATGTTAGTTGTATGCTCGTGCAATAAGCTGCAATTTATGTATGATCCGAATTGTCGACTAAACGCAAAAAATAATCGGTGACTAGTCGATTATCAAAATAATCATATGTGGCAGCCCTAATTGAAACATATTTGGTGATCACTTTACAGCACAGCTTTTTCATATATATATATATATATATATATATATACATATATATATATATATATATATATATATATATATATATATATATATATTTATATATATATATATATATATAGAAGATGTGGCAGTGGTTGGCATTATTTGTCCCACATTGTCTCCAATATCCATCTCCACTTTCCTGGTGTCTCTTCTGCAATGAGGTTATAAAAAAATCTTACAATATTCTTCCAGCAAAACTCACACCAGATAGCTGAGCTAGAAGAATTCCATTGTTCTTGACATAAAATACTCAATTTTTCTTCCCAATTGGCAAATTTTAAACACTTTCAGCTGCTTTAGTCTGCCCACACTTGCCACTTTGTGAGCCACTGATATCCCATCCAAGCCCTTCTTTTTATGCTGTGTCTGATTTGATTTGTCATGTGTATGTCATGCATGTCTGTTCTGTTCTGTACCCCTGAGGGTCTATGCTACTCTTTGCTGATTCTAATTTGATACGTTGCAAACATGTCATAAACATACAGGCACAGGCACTCTCCCTTACTTCTTCATTGGTCTCCAAAGAAGATGTCACTTTTTTTTTCATCAAAAAATGAAACCCAACTCTTATTTGCAGACTGTGGTCTGCAAACCAGCAAAATAAACTGAAGTCCCTGAGAATCATGGTAATATTAAGATGAGTGATTATGTTGAAGCTATTCACACCAGGTTCAGCTAAAGCAGAACTCAGGTTATTATGAATCCCATACAGGAGGATATTAAGAGCTTTTTTCTACTCATTTGTCCCTCTTGAATTCTTGGTTGCAACATTTGAACAGAAGTGGAATTCGCAAAAGCTGTGGATGCTGTAAATTTTTAATGAGATCAAAATTTATTCCAACCACCGAGGACTCGCTTTGTTTAGGTAAATCTCTTCACTGAAAACCTACAGCACCACAGCAGTGCACTTAAGGGTTACCTTAAGTGACACTGGAATCCATTTGGGAGCAACAAATTAAATAATACTGACTTAAAACATCTTATTATAAACTGAGCAGAGTGGACTGGATATAAGTGTTCCATAAGTGAAGGAAATCAAACTCACCTTCTTCTTTTTTTCTGGTTGAAGTATTTTCATGGAGAGGAGCCCCCCAGGGGCCCCATACTGATATTCCCCCATAGATGATCCGGAGACCTCGGATAGCTCATTAAGACAGATCATTCCTCATCTTCCTCCACTCAGAACGCTGCTCTGGATTCATGAATCCCCTGGATTTTCAAGATAAAGCTCAGTGACAGGACTGAGAGCCACAGCTCTTATGTGTATAATCAGAAACATGGTGAAGCTGAGGAGCTGCCAGGCTCCCTGCTACACCAGAAGAGACAGCCTTGTCCACACCTCCCCCCTCTGTACTCTCTTCAACCTATACTCCCCTCTTCCTTTCCTTCCTACCTGTCCTTCTTATAGCAATTTTCTATTTCACTCCATCCCCCATGCTGAGCATCCTCTCCAGCCCCCCACTGAGCTGACATCCACTTGCTACCCAAACCCATTTTGAGTCTCTCTCTCTTTTCTGAACCTTTCTTATTTTCCCCATAATTGGAATTTCACAAGTTTGAATTGTTTGAAAATATACCACCCCATTCGAATGTTATCTTGTTTTTCATCCATTAAATAATAGTCCAGGTTTCTGTGGTGTCACAGGCTCAAACAGCTGACCATAAAAATACACTCTTCTTGGTTTTGTTTTGGCACATTGATCACTGTTTTGTCTCATGTGACAGTGACATGAGACACCATATATCTCACGCTTTGAGTCAGGGGCTGTCTGATAAGACAGACTAACTGCTGAGTCAATTGTGGATTTGTTTTTTTTCCATATCAGTTCATGAAGTTGATTATAATACATGATCAATGAAGCTGAGAGTAGATACAGCAAATGGTAGGGAAAAAAACAGTCAATAGTGGGTGTTTTTAATCTAATGAAAGGAGAATTTTAATATTGAAAATTGCAGGAGACATACTACAACATTTTCACAGACACATCCAGAAGTTTTGGGTTTTTAAAAATCATTTCAAATATTCTGGAGGGCTACAAATATGTGAGATATGATGTGTATTCTGTAGAGAAGACTTCCATATACAAGCTAACCCCAGCACTAACCCTGCTGCTGGAGCTGCTGTGACTTTCACAAAGTTAGCCAGTAAACACACACTGCCCTCAGGTAGAGATGTGACATTTATCTCACAATGGACATTGAGTATTAAAACTCGTTTTTTTATAGTTCTTCTGTGTGTGTGTGTGTGTGTGTGTGTGTGTGTGTGTGTGTGTGTGTGTGTGTGTGTGTGTGTGTGTGTGTGTGTGTGTGTGTGTGCGCGCGTGTGTGTGTGTGCATGTTATCCTGCTGTTAAGGGTCACCTTGGAGGAGATGTGGCCCACAGAGGCGAGTATCCTCTGTGTACAAAGATGGTACAGAATATACATGGAGAAAACTTGGAACAGGACAAATTATTCTGTCTACTGACTCACTCGGCCTCCCATAACAACACGTGTCCTGTTATTTTTATACGACTGATTAGTCTCTGTCTATGATCAAGTTGAGTTAGTTATGATTAGAGTTTTTAAGAGTAACTTATGAGTGTGTGCACCCACCGCCTGAGGATGAAAAAAGATGACATCTGTTGAGAGCTTGGACTTTAATGTTAAAATGCCAGAGTGAGCGGGCAAGTAGTTCTTCGCTACTCTTTGAGAGGTCGCATCTACAGCTGTGTGCAAGACCTTTGTCTGGTGGATTCATTTCACCCTGTTAACCTTATTTATCCAATGAGACGTGTCATTTATTAGAGCTCTGGTCTCTGCAGCGATTTCTGTAAAATAGTAACTGAGCCTTTTTAAAGAAACAGGAGAATAGAGAAGTGTTGGACGCCCACTAAGGTTGAAACAAATCTCCTGCAAGCACGCTCTGTTGTCGGCTCATGCCAGCAGTTTCTCTCTAACAGAGCATTTCTGATTGGCCCAGTCTCATATGACCTTGCCTGGCTTGAAGTGGCAAGTGTATGTGTGTGTGTATGTTTGTGTCATGATTATTGCAACACTAGCTGTTTCAAGATGTGATTTCCGGTCATAGATAACGTGTTGTTAGGCTGTTCATTCAGTTTGAGAGAGGGAACACCTGAAAAGTTTTTATTTGAAGATATAAAAAAGATATCTGGAAATTCTCAAGGGAAAGATATTGAGAAAGCAAGAGGAGTTATCTTTTATGGTTGTTTCATTGGAGTAATTCATTTGACCAAAAAAAAAAGGTTAATATTATTTTCTGGTTCAGTCTTTATCGTGCAGTATTCATCAATTTGTTTCCCTGCTCATCTTACTTTGTGTGCTTTTAATCTGCCTGGTTTTTTTAATTACTTTACCTACTAATGCAGAAATGACAAAATGAGAAAAAAATGGAATGAATATGTGAGTCCATTAACCTCACAAATCAAAAGGAAGCTGCCTTTCGAGGTTAAAACAAATTACCTCAATGTTTATTCCACATCATATGAATCACTGGGTCTTAGAGGATAAACATGACAGACAATATTATGAATTTGCTGTGGTGCTGAAATCACTGACATGGCACAGAGCAGACAGCTTTGATTTTTAGATTATGTTTTTTTTAATTCTTAAAAATATACTCTGGTACATTATTATAGTTGATTTAAATTTCTGGAAACTGTTTGATTGAGTCTTACTGTGAACTCAAGCAGAAATCCCAACGGTGAAATCATCTTAAAGGTTGTAAGGTTGAATTTCTTTTTGGAAAGAAGTGCTCAAGAATTTCAGTAGCTTTTGACAGGTTTTGGCCCACTGCAGACTTTCTTTACTCACTACCGTTTGAAATGTCAAAGCTTTGCAATATAAAATCCGTCTCTGAATGCACATCATTTTAAAATAACTGCATCAAGTATAGAGGAGATTCTTTCACAGCGATAATGTCATAACTGCAGGGCTTAATGTAAATTTAATGGCTTTTGAACACTTACTAGCATACTTAGTGACCTTTGACATTTAAATGTGCGGCACTATGTTCTTGTTTATGTGCACCTGGAAGCAGCATTGGGCACGGCTCTGCTGTTGTCCGTCTGCCACAAGATTCTCCTCTTACTAAAAAAACATTGCAAAGAAATTGCAGTCGCTCTCCACCTACTGTCCCCACAACCTGGCTGTTGCAGCAGGCCAGCAGATGCTCCCAGGGCTCCATTTGTTTGTGTTCCTCCTCCCGTGAGCCTGCTCTTTACCCCCCCCCCCACTCTCTCTCTCTCTCTTTTTGCGTGTGTTTGTGTGTGTGTGGGTTTTCACATCTAACCTTAAGTTCGCAGTACACATATTGGACAGAGCAAGCAGAGCTGTGCTCTTTGCTCGTGCAGGTTCTTCATTTTATTTTTTCCCTGCATGCTGATTGGTGAAAGCATCGTCTTGGAGGGGCACTAGTTCTTCTGTCTCTCTGTCCCCTGTTCCCTCCCCTGGCAGCCCTGCCTAGTTTGGTCTCAGCAGTACTGCTGAGGCTCAAGCAGCTCAGTTTAGCAAATTGGAGCAAGGGGAATACAAAGCGTCCTCATCATGGACTATTCTATAACGCTGTATGAATCCTCAGCTGCCTCACAGACTGAAATCAGGGCAAAGAGACTCGAGGAGTCTCAAGGACTTCTGATTTCTTGATGAGCTGATTTTCTGGGAGTAGACTGGAAGTGTCTGCAGAGATGAATGACGCTCTGATTGTTGGAGGTATGCTTATAAACTTTAGTTTTGAACTGTAGTATTGTGGATTGTGTTGCACACAGAACTATAACATTTGAGGCATGAAAGTATTTTTGTTCAGTAGCTAGAAAATGAGTACTTGGTTTAATGTTGTCTATGATAGAGCTGCTGAAGGTTTATACTTAAACATAGTTTAGCTGAAGATGCTTGTTTTCTTTAAAAACTGATGCCTTTGTCATTCTATTTAAAAAGTAAGTCACAATATGATTATATAGTGTCCTTTAACCTTCTGTTTCAACGCACAAATATCAGCAATCCTTCAATAAATTTGAAAATGTAGAAAACAGACTACCGCGAATAAATATCATAGAAGGGAATTCTGCTGAGCTCCACTCTTATTCCGTTTCAGAGGCCCATTCATGCATTGAGAAGCATTATTAATTTTTTTATTTAAGGTTTCTTTTAAGACTTCATTGTGCATTTTAAATGACTTGCTTAAAAAACAAAAGCACGACAAAAGTGAATGAAAAAAAACCACATTTTCGTATTGGTTACAGTCGATTCATCTCCAAATGTAATCAAAGTATTTCCAAAATGATCTAATGATCAATATATAGGTTAGTAATAAAGCAGAGAAACACTAGAAATAAAAGACTTCAATAGAACTATATTGTTATAAATAAAAAACAAATATAGAAATATTGAAACAAAAATTTGGATTCACTTTTTAAATTTTAGGTGTATGATTAGTCTGATCTAAGAAGTTCAAATATCACACGTATAGGTTTCCATTTTTGTTATCGAGCAAGAAGGATGTAGGCTATTGACTAAAAGTAAAACTCATCTTTATTGAGAAATATTTGTATTACAAAGATAAAAATGTAGTTCTTTGTATTTTATCTCATTTTATTTTTTTTCAGTAGAATTTGTTTATTGCAGAAATTAATAATATTAAATTAAACATAATCTAATTTTTTATTGTGTCTTCTATATTCTGACAAGATATTTTACTATGACCTCAAACACCTAAAGGCAAAGAATTTCCTTATTAAAAAGCTCGTAAAAATCATGTTTATCTCATTAATTAAATGAATTTTGTTTTCACAAAAAAAGGAAAATGAAAATTTAATTTGGACTCTGCATTTTTGTGTATGTAAGATTGTGTCTCAGGTTAATTTTTGTGAAGTCTCATTTCATTCACAATATTGATATTAATATTATTTCCTCCCCTAAAATAAGTTAGAACAAAAAAGATATTTCTCAAAAAACATTTATTAAAAAAGACTTTTTTCCAGGATTGCACAAAGAGTTAGCAGGTAGATCCCAGAATTTGTTCTGGGTAAACTGGCTCAGAAATTTGGTGAAATTGTCTCTCCTCGAGGTATCATATCTCGCTGATGTCTTTTTAATTTCTCTCTGACTCACCTTACTGTGTTTATAAAGCACTTTTCATTTCACCATGCAGCCCAAAGTACATTACACAGAAACTGACAGACAATACAAAAACAAAAAAAACAAAACAAAAAAATAAAAATAGAAAAACAAAACTTCACATGGGACCCAAGAGATTCTTTAATATTGGGGTCATAAAAGTCTTATCGTGATGTGTAAAAATTAAGTTTCAAAGTAATAAAATCTAAATAACCACCAAAGAGAAAAAACCACTGGAAAAGCTAAATGTGTGATATTCGTCTTCTGCTTTCTCCTGGGACATTTTGTCTGCAACGGCAAATTAAAAAAAAGAAAAAGAAAAAAATGCATGGTTCATATTCAAAGGGGTGAATAAAATCATAAATTCAGCTCTGCCTTAAACAATGCGAATACTGCCGTCACAGCTAGACATTTGTGCACACTGTTAGATTTCTTTTAGCACTTTGCACACTAGTATAGAAGAAAATTTCACAAGCTTATGCAGACTTTTAAAAAATTATACTTTGACGTAATGACAAAACGGCTCAACCACAGAAGCGTGTGTTAAACATATTTATATAACCCTAAGATGGCTCCGAGTTCAACAACCAATCATGTGCTGCCTCTCCTCTTTGCAGCAGCAAATCACAGGTCAGAGAGGGAATACACCCCTCAGCAAAGGAGGCATACTGAGCTTCGATAGGTCACTGGAAACCAGACCCGAGGACCTCATTGGGCCTAACACTCAGATGTTTAACCGTAGAGTTACTAGGCTGAGCAGCAGAGTTGGCCTTGTTTTAATTTCCCCAGTGTGCTGTCGACCAATCAGAACAAGCCAGCCAAGGCTTTACTACCATTGTGAACACCTTACAGGCAGAGATTACACTAATGCGTTTCATTACCGTTTGTGGCCAATAATATTCTTCAGAACTGTTGTATTTTGTCCCCTTGTGTATTTTTCTGTCGAAATGATCGATTCTATTTCTTTATCGAAGGATCACTTAAGAGATCTTCTCTGAGTATTGAGACGTCTGCTGTTTCTTAGCCGCTGTGGTCCAATTGAACGTGGCCTCTACACTCAATGCTAAATGAGAAAGGGGACGTCGTGTGCCGTTTCACGGTGTTGATGAGGCGGTCTTAGAGGCCATAGTTTTCTTTTTTATCAGGCATTGAGGTGTGTGTTCACGGCTCTGAGGGAGGCAGCCATTGTTTGCTGACAGGCTGAGTTCTCCATCTCCTCCTCTCTTTCTCTCTATTCTCGGGCTAAACTGATGGTACGTTGTGGGTCTGATTAGAGGTGAGAGCCGTACCAGTCGCTGGAGATTCATGAATGCAAACTCAAACTTGTGTGTTCAGTACTCACAGTCCATGCTCACAATTATCAAATAACTTATTAACGGACAGGCAACAGATGTGGTTGATAAAATGATGGATGAAAGACAATGTAGACTCTGGCCTTTGTGTCTGCATGTGCGTGTACAGCTCGTACTCGTGCTGCTGAGAATTTCATCCAAATACGACAGTTTTTCAAAACCTGAATCCATTATTGTGTTTCTCTCCTGTTCTGTATTCAGCCCGCTCAATAACCAGTTCATTCTGTGATTCAAAACTGCTCTAAAGGCTTTTTTACCAAAGAGCACCTTTGAATAGCATCCTATGTGTCACGTGTCTTTATTCAGTATAATTTCATGAGCGGAATGAATTCAGGGCTGAGCTTCAAGTGTCAGTCAGAAGAAAGACGGCATTAAATGAACATATTTCAGTCAAAATGAAGGCTGCTTTTCTGGAAAAATTAAATCTTTGTTCCGAATCTGGTGTAAACTCAGACCTCTTCTGGGATGATGATGATGATGACACCCAACTTTAATTTTTGCACCAAAGGTTGTTGCAAGTGAGATCACGTGCCATGCAGTTACCCTGCATTAGTGGTTCGGCAGAAGAGTAAAGCAAATATTTTACATGCAGTCTTTGCTGGAGACTTGTGACAATCAAAGAGTCACTTTGCTGGTGAAGGGAGAATTTTCCACCTCATTTTTCTTATTTATCAAGTATCATGTTTTTTATTTTCCTCTAGTTGTGAACTTGTGCCTTTTTAAACAGTTTTGTGCCAAACAGATGTTTACTAGCGATGCAGCGAAATGAAAATTCTTGGCTGAAACTGAAAATGAAGAAACTGAGGCTGAAAACTGAAACACCGAAAGAAATTATTATTCCAATCATTAGTATCATGGCATGAACAAATATTAATGCTTTAAAGAATAACGCCTTTTTCACAAAGATGCCCTGGGAGCGCTTTGAAAAAGAGATTTTTCTTTTCTTGCGATGGTTGTGACTGACATTTTTCTGGACCCTCTGTCCGTTACATGCAGTGTGCGCTGTGTGCATCGAGGTGGAACTCTGCCGTGTGCGATACAGTCCTTTTTTTCTGCTTGCTCCTCTCCTCTCCTCCTGCGCTGTGAGTGTCAAGCAGGTTTTCTGCATCCATCGCTGCCTGGATCATTTCTTGTGCGCGCTGTGGGTCTTTCTCAGATATTTTAAAATATGTCGGCCCTTATCCAGACAAGAGCGTGCCAGTCGTGGTTTTTGCTTGTGTCTTCACAACATGCTGTTTCGGCCGTGTTGTTTCGGTGATATAATTCTTTCGACTGAAAAACAGAATTTTCGGTGGCCATATTTTTTCGTGCATCCCTAATGTTTACAGTCTGCAGTCAGTATTAAATATATGGATTCAAAGACAAAAGTATGGCAGCTTCCATAATCATCTCTATAATTGTTTCTTCAGCTCTCTATTTCGATCTCTTAGTGGTGTTTCTGATAGATTAATAGAGCTACAGCGTTGGTTATCACTCCTGAGGCTGCAGAACAAGCTGCTCATCTCCCGCTGATTCCCTCTCTCAGCTTCCCCTCATGGTGCCTTATTAAGACACAGAGGAACAAGAGCCTCCGACCCAACCCTACTGTAAAGCCAGGCCTGAAATGAAGCTGCCACACACTGCCTCATTGTGTACCAGGATCTTAAACAGGAATCTGTTTGCTCCATCTTGTATTCCCTAATCAGAAAGGAGGACGAGGATGAGTGGGGGTAGTGTTATTTGAAGAGCAAGAGAAGAAGAAGCAGGTTTTTGGGTTAAGAATACACCTTTGTTTTTTCACCAATCAGTAAAGGTTGACTCATTTTTGAAGTAGATCACTTGTGAGAAGCCAGACAATTTGATTTGAACATGAATAATTCATGACATAGTCTCTATTTACAAGCCATATCTCTCTTAAACATTTTCTAACCTCATTCAGCTTTTCTTTATTAAACCTGTGGCCCTTCAGTGAACATTAACAGAGGTCACATACACATATCAATAGTGATGCATTATAACCCATTATGTTTGCTCAAATTTGCACTGGACACTTTTCCTCAATCAATCAGACTATGAACTTTTTCTTAAAACAGTTCAGTAATGCTGTGTCACAAAGTTTGCACTCTTCAACATGTTGTTTCTTGTTGTCATGCTGCTGTGGCTCATGCTGGTTCATAAGTCTGAAAGATTTCTCAACCTAAATGTGTCGTTGTGTGTTTCTTTTTCTTGTTCTACAGAGATGTTGAAGGAGCTGAACCAGCAGCGCAGAGTGAAAGAGTTTACAGACCTGAAAATAATAGTTGAAGGCAAAGAGTTTGAAGTCCACCAAAATGTTCTAGCTTCCTGCAGCTTGTATTTCAAGGACCTGGTGAAAAGGTTTGCCTTCTCTTCCCCCCTCCCACCAGCTCTTGATCCAATCTGTTCTTTTCATAGGCCACATTTGTGTTGCATCTTTTTCCTTCCCCTCTTTCTCTCTTGCAGGTGTGTGAAGACTTTGGTTCCTAGCACAGGGCCAGCAGCCATTCCTTCCTCCTCCTGCTCAAATGAATGTATCTGAAAACAGAAAATAAGGATGAACCTTTTCATTACATTTTTTCCCCATGTAGAGCATTTTAACATTATTTCCATTTTAATGAGCAGAGAAAATGTTCCGTGACTGGGGATGTTAAAAACTTACCAAAGATCCGAAAGAAAAGAAACCAACGTTAACTATCGGGGTGGTAATCCATCAAAGTCACTCTGTATTTCTGTAAGCAAGGAAATGTTTGTCTACCAAATAATTCAATTTTTTGCTGCAAACAGCTTTTTCATGGACTAATTCACATCAATTAGTTCAACAAAAACATTTTAATGGCATTTTGGAGTTAGAGCGAAGAAAAAAAGCACATGTAAAACTGTTATTTCTCGGGTTAACACCACCCTTTAACAACATTTTATCCAGTGAATCTCAGTATTCATACTTCTCACTCTTTTCCCTGTACATCCTGATTTGTTTTGGGGGAGGTGTGTCTACATACAGGTGTGTGTGTGAATGTTGGATACAGCACATTCCAGTGTCTTTGCACGTGTGTGAATGCATGATCACAGGTGGGGTCTTTTATCTGTTATTTGTTTAGATAATTTGTCTTCTTATTTACATGGTAGTGGTCAAGACAGGCTGAGATTAAAAATAATAAGAAAAATAGATGGACAGTCTCAGTGGAGTTTGTAAATTTGCCATATTGCCATTTTGCCTGATTATGAATCTGCAGGTAGCATAATGTAAACACTTGTCCAAGCATCACGGTTTTCACACACACCCAGTTCTCAATTGGTTGGCCTTGAACTTGGATCTTTTTTTCTCCACTTTCAGCCATCAGGTCTAAATATCTTCCATTTCAAAGTAAAATTGTTCACTTAAAACTCCCGTCAGTCAGCTGTCCGTGCTGTTTTTTTTCCTCCTGTGTTGATGGCCCTGTGTTTACACATGGATAGAGGTTTGAGCGTTAAAGTGTCCACCTGTCACCTGGTCCTTTTTGTTTCTATGGAGCGTCTGACACAAACTGGACTCATTCTCAACAGACAGCCTTAAAGCTTTCTGCATTTTTTCTTTTAACAGACTTTCTGTATGATCTTGAAAAAGTCTCACTTCTAGATATCTGCCTGATCGTAATCCAGAGTTTAAAATTAGATTATCAACACCAATATAGGTTATTTCTAAATGCTATTTATTAGCTTCTTGATTGGGTTAGACAGGACTGGATTGATTTATGGCACATTAAACTCTCTATGACAACACCACGCCAGCTGATAAAGTTTAGTAACGGGAAGAGAGATCTGTGTTTTTCTCTGCTGAAGCCTATTTCTGTGATTGGTGGACACTGGAGCTGAAATGTCGGACAGAAAAAAGTTTAACAGGAGTGATAGCATGGGTTAAAGGCTAAAACACAGGCTAAGCGGTTTGTGATAATGTTCATTCCAACCCACATGCAGCAGTCATACTGCAGTGATCTGATCAAACTTGAGAGTCTATCAGGACATAAAGATTCGCTAACGTTCCACATTAGCCAACGGATGAATCCCAGAAGTCGATGCAAATGGCGCTAAAATAGCCCGCTACTAAATTACAGTACAAACTGACAAAGTTTGCTTGTTGTCAGATTTCAAACAATAGTTCTACATAACTAGGTATGTAGGTACGTTGTCACGTTGTATTGCATTGTAAAAGTTGTCTTGAATTAAGAAAAGTAGTGTTAAAAAGACGATCCGATTCCCATTCATTTCCAAAACAAACACACGCCTTGTTGAGAGTCATGTCATCATGACAGTGTACATATGATTCCAGCCAAGAGGTGTCGCTGCAATCATCCAGTGGACTTTGTGTGGTTGTTAAGTGTAAGTGTGCGTGTGTGCGTGTGTGTGTGTGTGTGTGTGTGTTCGAGCTCCCCTTCTCTCCACCATTCTGACAGTCTGCTGTTTTTAAGACTTTCTCTTAAATAATTGGTGCATTTCTCACAAACATGCCTCTGCCTGAGTGTCCCCATGCTTTTTCCTCCCTACTCGCCCTCCTCCCTCTCTCTCTCTCTATCTCTCTCTCTCTCTCTTCCCTATGTTTTCAAGTCTGCATTTAGAAACAGCATAGTTGTCACCCTCCTTTCAGAAGCTCATGAATAAAATGATTCGAGAATTAAAACAAAATGCCACTCCTACTTCAATTAGCACATATCGAGTGAGTGATAAGCCTGCTCTCATGTTAGCTTTAGCTCTCTCATACCCCACTCTTTTCTTCCTCTATCACTTCAACAGCACTCATATTTTCCTCTCTCTGCCCCCCCTCCCTTTTTGTGGAAGAATAACGCTTTGTTGCTTTTTGCTTTGCAGGAGGGAAAAGTGTAACCATTTTTGGTTTTTACAGCCAAATATCATCCAGAGTCCATCCGTTGATTTTTATTTTAGTTTGGGAACGTCCTCTCCCCTTCTCCCCACCTGAGTGTGCTTTGTAATGACAACTAATGTCTCCGTTCATGCACCACAGGCTGCTGATGAGTACTGCAGTGGGGACTAAGGTGTTTAGGTTTGATTTTGAAACATTTTCTTTCCAAGGGTGGGGCTGGTATCGTTTGTTAATAAAAAAACAGTCACAGACGCACCCAACTCCTCCCTCTGAAGGATGGCTGCTGGCTCCCTGTGGAAGAACAATCTCACCCTGCCTCCCTTTTTAATCCTCTACCTTTACCCCCTCACCTTCACTCTAACCATTTCTTCCACCTGTCTCATCATTTGATTTTTTTATATATATTATTGTTATTATTTCTGTTGTTGTTTTCTGCTGTCTGTGTTCCACTAAATGCTCACTGTGTGTCTTCACTTTTAATCCAACTTACTGGCTCTAGGGAAAAAAAGAAAACAGACTCTCACACATACACACGCTTTATATCTTTGTGCTGCCATGAGTGACAGAAGCAAACAGCCTTCATCCATCTTAATGGAGGAGGATACTGTCCAAAGCTGAGGGAAGAGAGACAAAGCAGTGGGGGTGCACTCTGCTAGACTTGAGTGGATTATTATTTCACATGGGACATTAAACATGGGTAGTGAGGTGTTATTCAGCTCTTTTTACCTCCTGCATGTGAACTAATCTCTGCCATTCGATCCGGAGGTCTCGATATAGACCAGTTCTGAAATAGACCCGCCCTAATCCCCATGCACATCTCAGACTCTGCATTATGCAGTATCATATTCTGTTTAATTTGTCCATCCTTACACTCCCTAGCACCCTCATACTTTACACCAGTCGGTCAGTGTCTGAACTGTGCTGTCTCTCTTTCTCTCTGTTTTCCGTCTGATGGCTCATATGTACTCTGTCATGTATGCATGCGTCTACCTCTCAAACTATGCATACATGAAAGCACACATGAGAGCATGAAACAAAGCAATATTATTTGTGTAATCTTTGTTTAGAGGCTGTTTTGTTTCAGATGCAGCACCATAGTTAAATTATCCTCCTCTCATTAAGAATTATAAATGAGCCAAAGTTCTGTTTCTGTCCCCTTTTTCACTTTTAAGTTTTTCTCCTATTGTGATTCTCTTATTACCTCCACACTCTCATGCTGGCCTAGGTGTGTTTTTGGTGTTATTGTGTATCTGTGTCCCTCTCCTCTTTTCTTGTTTCTTTATCTGTCCTCTCACAGCATCTCTAACTCACCTCTCCCTGCTGTGATTGGTTGATCAGGTCACTGGGGGAGACGAGGACTGGAGAGTTGCTGGAGCTGAAGATGAACAACATCAGCGCCGACGTGTTGGAGCTGCTTCTTGAGTTTGTCTACACGGGGTCTCTGGTCATTGACTCGGCTAACGCCAAGACGCTGCTGGAGGCCGCAAACAAGTTCCAGTTCAACACCTTCTGTAAAGTCTGCGTCTCCTTTTTAGGTAGGAGTGTGTGAAGGGTCTGTTTCTTTCCTCCAGACTCCCAGGGGAAATTCTTTACACAGGATTTCTGTTGCAGGTATGCATAGGTTGAGTATATAACACTAACAAAGTCACATGATGTGATATAAGGCGTGACTTAGTCTTGTATCCCTCTGATTTACTTATGTAATTATTATTTCCTGTGATGAACTTTGTTTATTGTTCTCACTTTTTTCAGCTCAAAGTCACAAAGGCTTACTTACTTACTGTATCATCTCGCAAATGTTTTGCCCATGCATAGTGACCGAGCCTGTCACAGAACAGAACAGCAGAGGAGACTTAAACTGGAATCCATACATTTGGAAATACAGATACAGCCCCCAACTCTGCTCTCTTGTAAGAGATCACAAAATGTAAAGCAAGCCTCTCCCTGAGAGGGGAGCGTCGTGTTTTCTTTGAGTCTTTGTGTGTGTTAATAGACTCTGAGACCCAAGATTATTATTTTAAGTGGCCCAGCTAATCCCAAGTCCTGCTCTCTGACATTCAGCGCCTCCTGTCTGAGCTGAGAGCTATCGATTCCTTCTGTTTGTCCTCAGGGCTGTTTTTGAGCTTTTGAACTTGTTGTTTTTTGGTCTCTTGCAGATATAAACACACAGAGAGTCTGTGCTGCCTGCAACTTTTTTCTTTTTTTTAATTTTTGTTCTTTTTGGCTTATCAGTTATTCATCACTGATGTGTAAGGGTATGAATGGTATTTTTTCCTCCGTCCTAATCTACCCTTTTTCTCTCATCTTTGTCTCTCTGTCTGTCTCTGACCTGGTTTACTGACTGCAGAGAAACAGCTGACTGCAGCTAACTGTCTGGGAGTGCTGGCGATGGCTGAAGCCATGAGCTGCATAGAGCTTCATAACATGGCCAAAGCTTTTGCACTGCAGAACTTCCCTGAGGTGAGTCCAGAATCTGGTCCGTCATTCTTGTAATAATTCTTGTTCAGAGAAAATTGGGGCAAATAAGTCTGTTGGAAAAAAAAATATGATTGTTTAAACATGTAATCTATCTAATAATTCATATTTATTTGAGTTTAAGTTCTAAAACTACACACTTTTTTATTTTCCACATACAAAAAAAAATGTAAAGTGAATAATTTTTACTGAATGATGTTTTGTTTTGCTAATTTTAGTTCTAACTAGTACATATTATATGGATTAGTCTGAGTAAAGCCTCTTTCTGTCACAGCAGGAGTTTGACTTGTTTGTTTCTCATCAGGTGGCGGGACAGGAAGAGATTCTGAGCGTGTCCAAAGAAGATCTGGTGTCCTACCTGTCCAATGACAGTCTCAACACCAAGGCGGAGGAGCTGGTCTACGAGACGGTCATTAAATGGATCAAACAAGATCCAGACTCCAGAGAGCAGGTAACAGAAAAGAGCTGATGACTGTTTGTGAAACGTGTGTTTGCTCGAGTGCTAGAGTGTCCTAACACAGCAGCTGATTATAATCCTAGGAGAGCTAAATCCTCTTTTCTTAGTTACACTTTATCCTTGTGACATATGATACTGTAAGAAAATAAAGCTAAAAACATCCTTTTTCAATTTGTCTTACTTCTGGAACTGGTAACAATAGATATTAAGATCAGAACTGAACTGTTGTTTTGGTGGGTAACCAGACAGCTTGAAGGTGGAGGTGAGATTATCCATTAAAGGGGCTGAGCATTCAGAGTAACAACTCCTCATCCAGCAGAGAGGAAATACTGCCTCCCATCAGCAAGATCAGATCCAATGCAGACCTCCACAATCAATGCTACCTTACCAACTCTGACTGTTATGAGACCAGACTTTGATTTTAACACAGTCTCAAACTTCTGCATGGCAACGGAACAAGTCTTAAACCTCAGAGACATTATGAAAAGGGAGACTTATGAAGTGGTGAATCAAAGGTATTAAAAGTTTTGTGAGTTACATTTCTGACCAAAAAAATGAATTTGTGGGATGAAAGAGAAAAAAAAAGGACTCTATGATTCAGAACATTCACAACAAGACTGAGTTTTTATGATAACACGATTTGTTTCATTTGCACCATGAAGCTTTAACCAGCTCAGTGTGACAGAGTCCTGCAATCTCACACTGTAATGGAAAGGTGCAGAGGGGACTGACTTTGATTACAAGAAAGGAAGAAATGGGACATTTTTGGTTGTCTTAACGGTCCAGTGCACTGGTTCCTGAGAGAGACCCGAGTCACCCAGTCTGTGAGGAGAGGAAAATTGAACTGATTGAGTAAAAATGAAAAAAGAAAGAGAGAAAAAGATTCCCTGTTTTAATCTGATATCCAGCAGTTAGTTTCTCTGTGCTCAGCCGTGACATCCAGGCAGCAGAGATATGATTGAGCTCTCAGTCAGGCTCAAATCTCTGTCAGTGTGTGACCGTGAAACACAGCCATCAGGAGAGCGGAGAGAGTGTAGTCTGCTCCCATCATGCCTCAGGAGGAGGTCATGTGACCCTGAGGGTTCAGTTTACATGCATGGTCCAGCATCAGCTCTTTATTCTCCCCCCCTCCCTCAGTCAGAGTCAGAGAGCAGCAGGAAATCACTCCTCCAGAACCTGTGACACTTTTAATGACATGTCAGGGGAAACTGAGAGGAAGCACTGCTGGAAAACTCAGAGAAAGAGGAGGAAACGCTTTGAGCCAGCAGATCTGTGTGCTTTTACATTCATCTGTGTGTATGAATGTGTGTGCGCGTGTGTGTTTGCTGGGAGTTGTAAGCTGCAGGCTATAGAGTGGAAAAGTGGAATACTGAGAGTTCTGGGTAAATAATATGCTAATTTCCCTTCACTGTGCTGTCACTAAAACCCAACAGCACCAGGAAATGACCCAGATATTGCTCTCACTGTAATGTACTCAGAGTTAATAAACAGAGAACTTATTCTGAATCATGGGAAACAGATAATCTGAGAAACACATCTGTACAAACACCTGTTCTCAAGATACCGTCCCTTTACTTACATCAGCAGCCTACATACAATTTTATGATGTTCTCTGCAAGGTGCTCACAAACAGATCAGCAGAGACCTGTCCTTCCTCTCACCTCTCAGCAGTCTTCAATGTGACGACCACAGACACACAGCTTCATTTATAACAGGCTGAGCTCTGGCAAACCTCTGAACAGGACCTCCATCAGTCCTCACTTCATCAGATTTTATGAAGGATTTTATCTCACCAGGTGACGCCACAAGACAAAAGAGGCTGAGTAATTGGCTCTTCGGAAAGTAACTTATTTAACAGCTGAAAGGACAGTACGGTGTAAAAACGTTGTCCATGCAGACAACAATGAACTGCTTTCCACCTATCAGATACAACAGCCTGCTCTAATTTATGCAGACGGTAAGTCGTTCATATGACTGTTATTGTCAGTTGTTGTAATATGAAGTCAGTAGAAATGGTTATAGAACTGATTTAAGGTTGTGTGAGGACATAGACTTAGTTTTATGATTAGTTTACTTTGATAACTGCAAGTAAGTTTATTTTAAATCCTTTTCATTGAAGCTACAAACAGGAATAATTAATCATCATTCTCCCCATAAGAAAACCCCCAAAAAGGGGCTTCTTGTACAGTCATTATCATTGGAGAGTAAACTGAAATCCTGAAGGATAGGAAAAGATGAACTTGTAAGCCGTTGCTCGCGGCTGAGACTGGAAATCACTCATAAATCAGCTCCGCAGTGACTCGATGTGTTGGAGAGTGAAAGAGATCTGATGCAGCCCACTGAAGTCCTATGCTCCCTCAGAGCACCTGCAGTCCTGATGTGTGTAGTCAGCTGAACCGCAGCCTTTTGAATGCTATGCTGGGGAAACAGAAAACTGAGTGACTCGAGATGTCTCATTTGCACCGGACTTTCTGCTTTTTGACACATAGTCAAGTTCAAGAAAAGCAGAAGAACTACAAAGTGGGAAAAATGCTGAATTTCATGCAGTTATTTTTCTAGATATATTTTGAATTCAAAAAGCAGTCCACCTTCATTTTTTTTTTGAGTGGTTGAAGTCAGGCGTGAATAGGCCTCTGAGGCAAAACACATTGCACCTCTCAGTCGTTGCTCAGGGCAGCGGTCAGCATCTGTTTTCTGCTGCATCTCTCTTTCCCCCATCCATCCGTCCATCCATCCTTTTGGCTGATGTGCAGCAACACTCGCTCAACAAAAGCATCACTTGAACTGGAGTTAAAGGTCGAGTGTGTATGATGATCTTCTGTGTGAGGCAGAAAAGAAGCTTGTGTGCTATTTGAAGCATCAACCTGCTCATACTCAAAAAGATACCGAGCTGTGGTCATTTTCGCAAAGTGGGCTATTACACACATGCTTGAGAATCTCTGTCTGTGTGTTTCAATCTCAATTTCTTTTTTTTTTTTTTTAAGGATTACCCCTTGAGATACAGCATCTCATTTTCAAGGGGGTCTCAACACATACAAAAAAATAAATAAATAACTAAACATACGCTACAATAATACACAACAAACACAAAACACACTGCTCTGCCACTTCCAGGACCCCAACATCCCACCCACCCCACCACCAGCTCACAAAAATACTGCTCATTCACATCCAGTAACTACACTGCAGTACAGTAAATCATCAGGAGCAACAGAAAACCACATACATTTTAAATAAAGTAATAAATCAAATACAACACAAAACAGTATGAAAAACATGAACAACTTGTTCCTAAGTGTGGAAATAAATTTGATCTAAAGATAAAAAAGAGTTGATGGACTTTAATGAGGAAGGAAGATTATTCCAATCAGATGGGGCTTTGAACTTGAATGACCTGTGACCATAGACCAGAAGTCTCAAACTTTGTGGCCCCCTGCCTGGGCTACCATAGCTCAGGCTCATGACAACAACGTGAATCAGCAATTGGTCACTTGTAACATGTTTGGGTCGCCAAGTGGAGGGAAAATATATCCTGTCACCTTGTGCTATATGGTGTCTGTCAGTGTTTGGATCATGTGCTTTTTTTGCAGCACCTATTTGTGTGAAAAGCTCTTCTCCACAATGAACTTTAAAAAGTCAAAGTTCAGGTCCAAACTTAAAGATGAGCATCTTAAAGCCATACTGAGGGTCTCAGTTGCTTCCTCCCTCAAGCCAAATGTTCTGAAGAACTGTTCATGTTTTGCATGTTCTGACCCGTTAAGACTGAGACAATTAGATCAGTTGTACTTCTTCTTCTTTTTTTTTTTTTTGAATACTTGAAGCCCTTTTTTTGTGGAACACTTGATGCGGCCCAGCCTCACCCAGACACTACCTCCAGCGGCCCCTTGGTAAGTTGAGTTTGAGACCCCTGCCATAGACTGTATAAAATATGGACGTAGTCTCTGTGACGTCAACCATCGGTTCCTGATACAGTCAAATGAAGCCACTCATTGGACAGGGCCATCTTGGATATGACGCAGACTTTGAGCTTCCTATCTAACAGCTATAGGGCTCCCGTCAGTCATGTGAGCTGAGCTGAGCCTCTGATTGGACAAACCTGTAATCCTTATCTCTTCTAAACTGCTGAGTTAGAAAAAAATTCACCCCCGTACAGTGTGTGCCAATAGCAAAATTAGCATTTCAGACCCAAGCTTTTTTTTAACCAGGCTGTAAATATTCTTTGAATGCTGTAAAAGTCTGTATTTTTTGGCTTGATGTATACATGACTTCCAGTCTTTCTGCAGCAGCCTCTAGCAGATTCTCAATGAACAGCATTTTTTTAGCACTTCCACATAGGCTTCATTTTTCTCTACTGGATGTTGCCCCTTGCCTGCGACCTATTTCTCTATAAATTTCAGGAACTGTGAAAAATGGATTAGTCATACGTCTGAGAGAATATTGAGCTGTATACTGGACCAGGAACTGTTTTAAGTGTGGTGGAACATTTAAGTGGATACGTTTAAAAAGAAACAAGACCCAGTGAAACTGACGCCTGGATTTAGGATGAAGCCAGCTGAGGGCCTTGTACATGAGGCACCCCAAGACAAATCTGCATAAGGAGTTATTCAAAATATTTAGTGGTTTGAGGACGGAATCACAGATTTTTTTAAGTGTTGGGGGTAAAAATGAACAAGACTAACCACTCCTGTGACATCTCTTACGGACAGCAGCAGAAATAGTACATGCTTACAAAAATCTTCTGTGTTGGCTGCCGCTAGCTTCTTGACTGCTTCTCTGCTGCCTCTGACAGATCTGAGAGGCTCTCCGTAAGACACATTATTTTTGCTTTTCACCAGGCTCAGCCCATCCACATGCCCTGTGAGTGCACAATCATAATAATAATAACAGATTAAAATAATAAATGAATAAATAAATAAGAGTATGTGGGCTGACAGGCCAAGAATCGTGACTTTATTTTCAGACTCTTGTGGATTCTTGTTTTATTCTAAGAGTTAAAACACTGAACTTCTTATTAAATGTTAAACAGTCATTACATTTATGAAACCAAGTGAGGGATTGGTAGATTAGTAGCTATTTTAAGCGTCTCTCTCTGTTTTAAAGTATAGAAGTTAATCATGCATGCAGAGGCAAGAAGATTGAAATGACAGGTCACATCAATTGTCTGCAGGAACACATTCCCTGTGGCTGTCTGTGCACGAGAGATGAGCCTCAGAGGTTGTTGGAGAGGAGTTGAATAAATGTCGCCTGCTCTCTCTGCTGAATACAGATGTGCCACTTAATGGTCTAAGTGTCAAGATTACTCTAATGTACCCTGTCACATATATGCATCTACAGTGCAACCTCATGTGAGCACTTTGTGTGTATGGCATGGATACATCACATGCAAAATCCTTATTTTGGTTTCATTATTTACTCACACATCTTTAGAGGAGAGGCATCCTCTTAAACCAAACGGTGAAATGGTCTAGTCTGCTGATTGGTGAGTCGCAGCATCACCCAGTATCCCTGCACACCAGACAGGTACAGCTATAGCTACCTCTATTCTAAACACTGACTCTTGGCCTTTGCACAGAAAGTTTGTGTTCCTTTCCTCCAGGTGGAGGTTTCTATTCCCAAAGTGCAGGACAGAGATGAACAGAAATACATAAATCTGTTCCTGCTGCTACCATAGAGCTGAAAAAGAAAAAGTTGATGCCAACATGCTGGAACAAATCTAATCTTGTTGTCAAGGTTATAACTTTTGACATTTTTTTTTACATCCGTAAGCAGTAAATGTTAGTCTGCATAGATTAATCTTTGTATGGGCATAATTCTGATTTTTGTTTGTTTTGATTTTTTTTTTGATTCATAAATGTACACTGGTTAAATATCATTATATGATGTCTTTAATTCTGATATTTGATCCATAATTTGGATAAAATATCAAAGGAGGTGATGTTGCTGTAGAGCAGAAAACCAGTTTGTAATAGAAAAGTGAGATCAATAAACCTGAAGCTGAAGTTATATATATATTTGAGTGTGAAATGACTCGGTGTGTCTTGTAATCTGTTCAGAGTTAATCCTGCTTTGTGCACAATGAAGACAAGAATTTGATGGATGACTGGATGATGTATGTTTTGCTGCCTGTTTTGAATTAATTGCTGAGATTTGTTGCCAAAGCGTATTTGTTTGAATGGAGCTGCTGGTTTAATGGACTGTTGGGTAAAATGTTCATGTAGGTGGAGAGGAGAGCCGGACAGTTCATCTGCAGCTCTTCTCTTCTCTTCTCTTCTCTTCTCTTCTCTTCTCTTCTCTTCTCTTCTCTTCTCTTCTCTTCTCTTCTCTTCTCTGCTCTCCCCTCCCCTCCCCTCCCCTCCTCTCCTCTCCTCTCCTCTCCCCTCCTCTCCTCTCATCTCCTCTCCTCCCCTCCTCTCAGCCAGATGCTAGAACAAAAGGGACACAGGTGGGAGAAAGAAATGCTTCAGCAGAGTTAGCTCACTATAGGATCTTCTCTGAGTGATGTCTTATGTGATGCATTTTGTAAATCTTTCGTTATGTTACTCTCCACTTGTGCAGCACAGTCACATCTCTTTGAGGTGAGGAGTCAGTCCTCCACCTCGGCTCTCTGTCGTGCTGCCTGGGCTTGAGTAAGGTTTTGTTATGGCAAAGGTCAGACTCCCATGGGGATAAAGACTTATACATGTACACACTCTCACACACACATGCAAAAAAAACCCTTTAGACTTGGTTGTCATGGAAACAGTGGTTCCTGTTGCCTTTTCTTTTTTTCTCATGAATCCTCACCTCAAATGCAAATGAGTAGCTTTAAGTGTGTTATATATTTCTACGATTCTTCAGCCTCTAAAGCTGAAGCTGTTACAACCCCCTGCGTCTGGTATTCCCTTATCAAGAACAGGTTGTGATGAACCAGAAATTGGTCTTAATTCAGTGCTCGACGCACATGAGCCGTCTGTGAAAAGGTTTAATTTGGTAAAGGGAGAAATCAGAAGCAGGAGGGGAAATGGTGAAATTCACCCCTGCTGCTTTGTGCACTTTCTCAGCTCTCACAGCACATAGAAACACAATAATGGAAGTGACATATTGACTAAATGTATTCAGATTTTTATACAGTGGTGAATAACTTTCAATCAGTGAGTTAGACAGAAGCTGTTTTATAAAAATGTAGAAGAGTGATCTTAAAAGCCAATATATGTTTTTCTTGTTATCTCACTTTGGTGTCCATCTGGTTCATGTCTAAAATAGAAAGCTTACATAAGCAGAGTGTTGACCTGAAGCTTTGAGCTCCTGACACTGACAGAAACTGATCTAATGGTCTCACTGCCATCAGTTTTCTCACTCTCACAGCTCAGGCTTTCATCAAACGTGATGGCTGCTCTCCTCTTTTATGAGACAGTGAGTTTGGGAGTAAATGGAGCTACTCTTTAAAAATGTTTGTGTCCATTTATTTTTTCTGTTTCTTGAAAGCTTGCTTTATTACACTGGTTTTTCAGGGTGAATATTGTGACCTTTAACCTCTAGTTAATCTTTCTCTCTCTTCCTCTTCAATCTTTCTTGTCAGGGTTTGTCAGAGCTGCTGGCGGTGGTGCGTCTTCCCTTCATTCACCCGTCCTACCTGCTAAACGTGGTGGATAACGAGGAGCTGATCAAATCATCAGAGGTGTGTCGAGATCTGGTCAACGAGGCCAAGCGTTATCACATGCTGCCCCACGCGCGGCAGGAGATGCAGACGCCCAGGACTCGGCCGAGGCTATCTGCTGGTACAGGCACACACACACACATATACACACACACAAACATACACACACACACACACTTCTCATTTCCCTATTGAGCAGCCTGACTGATGTGAGTACTAGGTTTGGATGGTACTCTCTGCTCAGACGGAACGGTCCGTCCCCATCCTCAGCTCAGTCTCACATCTAATGGTTTAATTGTGGGCTAGAACTGGAAATCAAAGATTTCTTAGCTCAGACTCTTTTGCTTCATCTTTCATAGATGAGCACAAGCGCTGCACTCAGCCTTGATTTCTTAACCACAAGCCAACATGCCGTTGTGTGCCTGATGCAGAGGTAAGTGAAGATGGTGTTTGTTTAGGTTGTGGAAACAAAGAATCAGTAATGATTGTCCCGTCTGGTCATCCAGGACTCCTCTTTCTCTTTCCCCGCAAAGAGATGTCAAGTTATAGTGTCTGCATGGAGCTCACCTTAACATTCCTGTGCTTGATATGAAGATAATTGCCTGAAAAATGGCACTTTGAGTTTGCAAGCAAATACTGATGCCAAGCCAGTTTATTTCCCACTAAGCAAACAGAAGGATTTTAATTTGGTTTATATTTTTACATTTTTAAAACAGGGGAATGATACATTTTTAAAACAGGGGAATGAGGCTTTCAGTGAATCATGTGTTTCTTCAGCAAATATGTTTATGCTTTTTATAAGCATAAAGAATCAAACAAATATTTATCCCTGTTTAAGTTATTTAGTCAAAATCTGTCATGGCCCATTTTCAGTGCGTAGCTTGAACCTTTCCTTTGCATTGTACAGTCTCATTATGCAGGTTGAAGTGTGTGCTGACTCCCTGCAGCTTATGCCTCAAATACACCGGCTGCGTCTGCAGTCCAGCTCTGCTCCGCTGCGTGTTGACTGTATTTGTCAACTCTCACCGGCTGCGTGTTCAGTCAAGCAAGCCACAGGACTGACAGACAGCTGGAGTCGCGAGACCGCGGAATTCCCGTGCTTCCCTCTTATTTAATAAGCCTCTCTTTATTCATGTTGTGCTGTCTTTGACTTCTGGTGTGTCTTTGCTCAGTGTGACGTTTTCTTGCACTTGTAAAGATAAATACGATCTGGTTTTGACATGGTTTGTTTTATTTTGAAAATCTCAGGCTCTTTATAGGTAGTTTCTGTGCACTACTTCCTGTCCTGCTCGATCTTCTGTACTCTGAATTGACACGTCACAGCTCTGGCATCCGGCAAAAATAGGGTGACTGCGTATTAGCTGCGACCTGCTGGACCAGCCACGTAGCTGGACCAAAACAGAACAGATCCAGTGCAAGTTGACATATTGACTTGAATGGAAACCTATCTGATCCGGCGCCGTGACGAAGCAGAGACGAACTGCAAATACATCTGGTGTATTTCAGCCAATCAGGTTTTCTCCAGGACCAGGAGAATCTCATCCATAATTAATCAATCTTTAAACCACTCTGAAGCTGGAGTTGTTATAGTGACTTGATCTCTGGTCCAAACTTTCAGTGTCAGTGTTTGATTTTAGCACAGAAAGTGTGAGTAACTCTGTGTTGAGGTGATTTATTTAAATTATAGATAAATACAGGTCATCTCAAATGCACAAATACGAATGCATCACTCTGTTTGAGCAGTTTATTTTAATCATGGGCTTGAGTGTATGGATATGGTTTCATGGTCATTTGCACCCATGACATTCATGTGTAGTTTAGCCATCTGCTGCACAGCAGGACACCTGGTCACTGTAATTGCAGACTTGTATGTTCATGCAGGACAAAAAAAATAGAGTTAAGAAAAAGACTTGAAGGGGATTTTGAGTTTTTTGGGATTATGTTTGACATGCAGAGGACAAGAAAATGAGCTGAGGGAGAATAAGAATAGAGGTTGGCATGTGGTCAGAGAGGGGGGGGGGGGTATAGCCAGAGAGATCAGAAAAAATTCAAAGGGCAGTGATTTGATTAACTTTGTTCCTTGAGCATGTGCCCTCTTGTGTAGACAGCTACATCTGCGGATGTGTGTTTGAGTACGTGCACAAGCTAGTGAGGCACCACCTGTTCAGTTGATAAGTCCGTCCAAAAAAAGTAAAACTGCCTTATGTGAAGAATTTTGAGTGCGGTCAGTCTGGGAGCTTTTGAGATACAGTGAATGTTTAAGAAATTGTGGTTGATTCACACACCCAGAAAACTCAGCCATTTGATTCGTCTCTTTCCCTCATTTTTTTCCCTTGAAGCAATTTTTTTTGTCATTTAAGCAGCTAAATGCTCTGTTATGTTATGTTGTAGCTAGACACTAATTAGTTTGTCCATCTGTGTCTGATGATGAGTAAATTTACTTTCCACTGAAAGATGGAAGGCTGATGAAAGATGGTAAAGAGTGAGCTTTTACACAAAAAAGTCACTACAAGGCTCCACAGAGGTGAGGAGTTTGGTGATGTGTTCCTGTGGGAAAAGAAAGAAAGATGAGAAGAATATAAAAAAGACTGTTCACACATAGTCATCTTATGTGTTGTAGTTAAAGACAGAAGCATTAGCAGCTCTGGATATCAACTTTTTTTTTCCAAAACCTCCCTTACTGACAAACTTATTTGCCGTTACACTTTTATGTCAGTAAAGCTTATTAATCAAGTGAATAGAGAAACAAAATAACAGTGATGATAGGATCTTAAATGTGTTCATTGTATGGAAAACTGTGAACAGTTCTGATTTAAAAAAGACATCTGAATGCAGTCTCTCTGTTCTAAGCTCTAAACAGTTATTTTTACTGCAGATAAATAAAACTAGCCAGATGGTTTCCATACCATCTTTAATTGTCGTGTTTTTCAGGAGTTTCTTCACAAAGAATCATGCTGTGCTGCTTGGAATGAATGTGTTTCTTAACTTTACAGCTCAGACTTTATTAGGTGTTAACTGTTGTATCAGTCACTCTGACACATTCCTTCATTTCATCACTTTGTTTCACCCAGAGTGCTCCCGTTCAGTTACTGGAAGTGGTTAAAATGATCTGCATAACAACGCTGGACAACTATGGGGCTGAGATCTTTTTTTTTTTCTCACAGATTTATTCAAAGGAAAAACCCATAAAAGTCTAAAACAAACCTCATAAAGTTTATTCTTGAGATGCCTAGCTGAATGGAAACGAGACTTCTCCTCTGCCTCACTTTGTGCCTACTTTACATTCTGGAGCAATCTGGATGGTAACACAAAGACAGGCGGAATAACTTTTGTTAGTTTTTTTGTGAGCATAGAAAGTACTATAACCTTGAGTTATGCTCCTTTTGAGTTCAATTCTATGTTTTATTTTCCTTGTGAACTTTTCAGGACGTCATATAACTTGGATCCTTTCTTAACGGCTTGCCTTTGTTTCATTTGTGCAGAAAAGCATCTTGTGAAATAACTTTGAGCCTCTCTTTTAATGAATCCACTGTGTTCTGTGTTCCATTAGCAGCTCATTGGTCAATTGGAGAGTCGATGTTTATTTGATTAGCTGTCAGTAGAGACCATGAGGGACTCAGAGAAAATCTGAGTGGAAGCGGGTGACAAAAATAATTATTTTTTTTCTTTGGACAGTCTAATCTCTTTTTAACTCTCCTTTCTGGAGAAAGGAAATACACAAGAACGGCAGTTGTCAATCATCATTAAACGAGATGTAAAACCCATTTTTAACGTTTAATAATAAAATATTTATTTATTTAAAAAAAGAGGATTCGAACAAAAGGGGCAGCACGGTAGCGCAGCTGTTAGAGCTCTTGCTTCACAGCAAGAAGGTCGCCGGTTCGAATCCCGGTTCGGGCACGGTGTGCCTTTCTGTGTGGAGTTTGCATGTTCTCCCCGTGCATGCGTGGGTTCTCTCCGGGTACTCCGGCTTCCTCCCGCAGTCCAAATACATGCTCACTAGGTCAATTGGAGATTCTAAATTGCCCGTAGGAGTGAGTGCGAGCGTGAATGGTTGTCTGTGTCTCTGTGTCAGCCCTGCGATTGACTGGCATCCAGTCCAGGGTGTACCCTGCCTCTCGCCCTCAGCCAGCTGGGATAGGCTCCAGCCACCCGTGACCCTGAACAGGAGAAGCGGTATAGAAAATGGATGGATGGATGGATGGATTCGAACAAAATGCAGCCCAATATCTTCATATCACCACAGTATACAGATGTGAGAAATATTTCTATAAGCTGTATTTATTTTTTAAAGTTTAATCACAGCCCGTCTGAAATGAATTGAGAGGCTGAGTTTTTGGCCTAGACTGCAGCCAGTCACCAGTTGAGGAAGTTATTGTGATGACCTCAGTTCAAGCTAAGTGAGACGGCATCATTTATTTTTTTATTTTTTTATTTTTTTACAGTCCATGGTTCTGAGAGTCTTTTTTCAAACCAACTTCCAAGATGCATTTTGAATTATTTGATATACATGCTTCTTTGTAGAACAACAAAAGTTTGGTATACATGAACTCGCTCTCTAATTATTGGCCTCAGGTGAGAAACCACTAATATAGTTGACCTCAGAGATGGTGTTCCCATTTCTTTCTCTTCATATCTGAGTCTGTGCTCACTCTGCTCCGGGGAGGATGGAGCATCAGACCAAAATGAGTTGATAAAGCTCACAGACAAAAGAGCTGAAACAAACATGTGAACACATGTGTTTGGTTAAAGTTATAGACACACTGCACATTTTATACTCCTTTATTATTAAGTCATAAATTTGTCTAGTGGCTAAAGAGTTCAGAATTACACGCATACACACTTACACACATACACATGAGCAGCACAGATAAAGCACCGTACTGTATTTGTGTGATAATCTCTTAGACCAGATTACTCAGTTTAAAGCTCACCAGAACAAAGAGTATTTCAGACTTTTGCATGTCCTTCAGCAGGATTCAAGCTGCTCTGTACATCTTATTCAATGTAAATGTTATGTGCCAACAACTGTTTTCCACATTACTGCTGCTGTGGGATTTCTTTGCATTGCAGCTTAACAGACGCTTTGCTTAAATCCACAGTTTGGAGACAATAACACCAGGCTGTTCTGTGAGGTCTGAATCCAGCAGGCATGAAAATCAGACTTATTCACATGTCTCTGCTGGCCAGTAACTCCTCAAGGAGCGATCACATTACCACATGAAATGCAGAACAAGTGTAAAACTGGCTCCAAGCTGACTTACACTTTGTCTTGCTGGTTATTTCGATGTTTGCTCAACCGTTTCTCATCAACCCTGACAGTAGATCATTAAACAACTGAAGACACACTTCCATAAAAACAGGCTGATTGTGGTAAAGAAGCCGTCACAGAAAAGGAAACAAGTTTTGCTATGTTTTTTTTTCTTATTGCAGAACTTTGTTTTCCTTTTTCTCTTTTGAAGGATTATTTTCCTATTTCATGTCAGGTCTCTAATCTGATGATTTAAGAGTAAGGGAAAGAAACAGAGCTGGTTAGCAGATGAGAATCTGGATGCAGCTATTCACTAGAAAATTAGAGAAGGACTCTTTGTTATTCCTTCCACATAAAAAAGAAATGCCAAGCAAACATGGAGATGGTGAATCAAGACTATAAAACCTGTGGTTTGTAAGTTTGCAGGGGCTGCAGCCAAAATTAAAGTTTTTTGACCTTTTAGCAAGTGGATATTCTCAGCCTGAGCTGCAGAGAGAGAGAGAGAGAGAGAGAGGCAAAGAAAGAAGAGAGGAGAGGAACAGGTGAACAGAGGATGGGAGGGATAGGTGAGCGTTTAAAACATTAAATACAACAGTTATTGAAATAGCAAGAAAAGACTTGTTTCAGTCTAGCTGTGTAAAGCTGATCAGAGTGCTTGAGTGGTTATTTTTCTGTTTTGAGGTACCAGTATTTTACTTTGTGGTGCCCATGTCTCTTTCTCCATGCAGTAGGAAAATTAAAAATGTATTTCTAAGTGAACTATTCCCTTCATTAAAACATTCAAAACAAAAAGCACATTTCAAATCACCAGCGACACTATCCCACATATTCTGGAAAATTTTTACATTCCACAGGGACTAATTACTTTGTGGAAAGAAGTTCCACCAAAAACTTTTCATGCAACATCTGTGGATTATCCTGAGTATCTGGGACACTCAGAAATTTTTAATTTCTCAATGATGGGGACACATTTTTCTCTCAGGATCATAAATATGTAAAATGAAAATTGAGCTCAGAATCTCAGTGTGGTGAATGATCAATTATTTTACAATTCTTTCTTAGAAAAAAAAACAACAGGTGCACCGTTTGCAGTGGGCACAAGACCATGTGACCTGGACAATGCAGCAGTGGTCTGTAGTCCTGTTCACTGATGAGTGTTGGGTCACCTTGCACAGAAATGATGGTCGTCAGTGTTGCTGGAGAAGGCAAGATGAACAATAACTGTCTGGGAAGGCATCACTAGTCAGGGCAAAACAGATTTGGTGATTGTAGATGGCTCAGTCACTGCACGTTCTAACCTCAGAGACATCATCTACCACATCGCGCCAGAATTGTCACAGCTTGACTTCAGGAAGCCGGAGTGCCTCATATGGTACGGCCAGCAATGTCCCCTGACCTGAACCTCATGAAGCACGTCTGAGACCAGCTGAAGCAGAGACTGGATGCTCGTACCCCACCCCCACGTGACCTGGCAGAACTGTGTGTAGCACTTGTGTAGGAGGGAACGCACTGCCTCAGAACAGCATCATGAGGCTGGTGAGGAGCATGAGACGTTGCTGTCAAGCCGTCATTGCTGCAAATGATGGAAACACCCGCTACTGACTTTATCAGTTTTGGTTATTTGTGGCTAACTTTGTTATTGTCTAAATTGTTAGGGTAAGAAATGTTGAACTAAAGAAAATGGTGTTTCTTCTCATTCATTTATAGTAAAAGCAAAGGGAACTATTACTTATTTTATTAGACTTCAGACCAAATAGGAAAAGCACTCATGTAAATAACAATATCCCTGACTTATTGTGAGTTGTGTATGTAGCTGATATTTGTTGACGTATGAGTCTCTTACCTACAGGAACTTTTACAGCAGGGAGGACATGACGTGAAAAGAGAGAGAGAGAGAAAGAGAGAGACTCTTTAACTAATATTTAAGCATGCAGAGTAACTACCAGCTGTCAGAGTGTGTCTACACAACTCCACCCTACAATGTCCTTTGACTGTACCTGCCACAAGGTACATCTGGTTAAAGAAAGGTCGCAGCAGACTGAAAGAGATGGGTAAAAAGTGCAAGAGGTGAAGGAGGATGAAGAGACGAGTATAACCAGAAAAATAGCAAGAACTCCTGGGGTTTGAGTTAAGTGACAGAAAAGAGATATACAGAGGAAGAAAGAGCTGTAGCCACCGGGTAAGAAAGTAAGGAAAGCAGGATCACAGCAGGAAGCTCTGCTCTGTGGGTGGGCATCAACTTCAATTTGAGATTCAGCTTTAACACAAACCTTTATGTCCCTGAAATTCATTTTTTGGGTTTTTTTTCCTGTCACCACCCACAGTCTGTGATGTCTGAAACCTCCCTCAGAGATTTAATATTGAGCTCTATACAGATAACTTCTGTTTCTTCTGAGGCTATCAAGCTACTCTCCTGCATTTATTTGTTAGCTTTTTCAGTCTGAACTGGCCATCAGTTACAAGTTTGTTGTTCTTCTTTATGTCAATGCATTTTTATTTAGAGTGTATCCAGGGAGAAAGACAATAATACCACACTACAGGATTACTTATAGAGTTTACCAGTGGAAATTTAGTGTCCAATGGGTCAAAAGCAGACTGTGGTTGTAGGAAGACACATTCATCCCAGAATCAATCTGTTTAGTTAAAGGTGTCTAAGGTGAAGCTTGTAAGCTTGCTGAAAAAAGCAACTAAAACGAGGAGAATTGTGATTTTTGTAGTGGTGTTAACATGGTTGGAAAGCCTTGAATTTACTACTTATCCTATGCAGAGAAACATAAACAAAATTTAATTGAAGGAAAACGTCTGGCTTACTTATGCTGCCCTCTAAGTCCGGTTTATGACGACAGTGCTTACTCTCCCCACCCCTCGTGGTTCCCCTTTTTCTGCTTGCTGCTCACAAACACACAGCTCTTTCTGTCACCCTGTTTGCTCTCTGGAGCCTGCTGCTGAAGACCGAGACGACCGGAGACGCACGTGGCAGCCTGCCAACCTGTTTGCGTGTTTTGTATCACTGGTGTCTTTATCCAGCTGTTGGGTATTTCTGTGTTTGTACATGCGTGTCAGAGAGCATGGATCAGGTGAGGAGTAACATGATGAATGTCTTGGTTACATTTACATTTTTTTTTTATCACATGTGGTCTTCAACATGTTTGTTTATATGAGATGAGACACATCTTCACAAATAGGTGAAAAGAAATTGATCCTCAAATTGATTTTGTGAGTCTCTCATGCCCAGTGTTTGTTTCATCATGAGTGTGTGAAAGGTTTGAGTTAGTGTTGGGAGAGGCTACATCCAAGTGAATGACAGCTCCATCAGTCTAAGATACACTTTCCATTTAATCAAAAAAGAAGCTTTTTTTATTTTGCATTTTGTCTTTCATTTTTTGAACAAGTTTATTGATTCCGAGAAGACCGGACCAGTCTAAATTGAAAACAACAGACTCATAAAACCAGAGTTCATGCAGCCTGTCAAGGCTTTTGTCTGAAAATTAGAAAAGCAGTTTAATAGTTTTTCTTGGTTTTCGGAAGCAAACCTAGTCTTGAATGCCAAGCAACATGCTTCAAAACATTAAACCACTCAGTTCAGTCAGCTGTCTGAAAGAAGCTTTGATACTTTTGGCTCTAACATAAAAGAGGCAGTTCTCCCTGATCGCCTCCTTTCTCACACCTGTTCTCTTCCTTTTGTCCACACCTACCTCCCCCTCCCCTCCCTTCCCTCCTCCACTTTATCCTGTAGGTGTAGCAGAGGTGATAGTTCTGGTTGGAGGGCGTCAGACCATCGGGATGAACCAGCGCTCCCTGACAGCAGTCACCTGTTTCAACCCCCAGAACAGTAAGTGGTACCCACTGGCCAGCCTGCCCTTCTATGACCGAGACTTCTTCAGTGTCATCTCAGCTGGAGACAACATCTACCTGTCAGGTGAGCTGAATGTACTGCAGGACAATTGTAGCTTTGTTCTCACAGTATTTAATCACACAGAGCAGGAGTACAGTGAACGTCTCAGGTTTGTCTGACTGAACTGAAACAGGTTTTAAAGGACTGCCATGTTCAGAGGTTTCTCATCTCTAACTCTGAAAAGTGTTGATGCTCAATTCTGAAGATAAATTAGATTTCTTTCTTTTCAAAGTGTTCTTTAAAAAATGACTTTTCTGTTTACCTCTTGTGGAACATTTTTCTGAACTTGGCTTTTTCCTCTCTCTGGCTTAACAGTCTCTGCAGTGTTGTTCAGTTTATTTAGCTCCATAGTGACACTCTGTGCTCTCTGTGACTCTCTCTGTGAGACACCTTTAAGTTGTTTCTCCAGAGACAGACTGAATTTTTCCCTCCATGGTCTGTTTGCGCCAGAATCCTGCTTGCTGCTCAGACCTTGACATTGCAGCGTAGAAATGCAGCGGGATTTCTCCTGCATGTTCCTCTCCTCTCTCTCCTTTCATATAAATGTAAATTTGTGTTTGGGTGTTGGAACAGATCTGGGTCACTGAATCATGACTGATACATGTCAAACTACACAGTAGACTTGATCGCTTGCAGCACAGGGACCAACAACTGTCTGTCAGTTCTCAATTTTAAGTGTCCGTCAGTTAAATTTTGTAAACTTCTGGAAACAAAATACTTCATTAAAGCTTAAAGCTAAACCTTAGCTTTAGTTCCTCTGCAAAGCTCCTTTGGTTTCCTTTAATTGTAACCTGATATCACCATTTTTATTAACCCATCTTTTGTCCTCCAGGCGGCACAGAGAGCGGTGTGATGGTGGCTGATGTTTGGTGCTACATGTCTCTGCTGGATAACTGGAGTCTGGTGTCTCGGATGACGGTGGCTCGCTGCAAACACAACAGCCTGGTGTACGATGGAAAGCTGTACACCATCGGAGGACTGGGAGTATCAGGGAACCTGGACCATGTGGAGAGGTAAGAGTCACACAACATCATCGGCAGCCTCCAAATGATGCAGGCTAATTTGATATTCCCTCAAATGCTGAAAAACAGTGTCATTATGATGAGATAGATGGAGTATTTTCTTTATAATGGAAATTCATTTGATTCCTCGTCTCCAAGTTGCTTCATTTAAGAGCTGTCAGAGTATCGTGAGCTTCAGGGCTGTGTAGAAATCAGTGTTTCAGTGTGGGAGGTGTTTGTATGTTTGCCTCTTTGTGCCTTCATGTGTATTTTGTACATTTTTTTTTGTAAAATCATGGAGATAGTCAGAGGCCTACAGCAAGTGGACTCACATATTAGTAGGGTAAAACTTTAGCTCTTTAAAGAACTACCAGAGTTTCATCTGCTTGGTATGTCAGCCCTCGCGCTGCCCTGTCAAAGGTCACGATGGCAAAGGAAGAATAGCTTGATTTAAGAGAGTAGCTCAACTCCCATTAGTTAGGAAGAAAATGCTGAGAGCTCAGGCTGAAGCAGACAGTTTTTAACAAGAGATCAGTTGTATCAGGCAGTCTGATCATTTCCCAGGCTAATAGGTCTCTAATGAGAGAAAGTTTGGACAGTTAGTAGAAGAGGTCAAAAGGTTTGTTTTTGCACAACACAAGCTTTTATTTTGTTTTTGTTTTTTTTAAGCAGCTCTGAGAGTCAGAATCAAATCAAATGCTTTCAGAGCTTGGTTTTTAAATTGTATGCATAAACAAACAAGATTTGTGTTTCTTGAGAAGACAGACTGCAGGATTTTGGCTTCATTATTGTTAGTCAGCTGGACAACACTGACAGTGTGAACCACCTTCATGGTAAGCCGGACATCTTGATTTATGAAATATGAAGAAAGCAACAGTCTGTCCTGGCAAAAGGCTGAAAACACCAATGATCCGGCTGATTATTTCTTGTGTCATTTTCCGAAATAATTACGCTAAAAATCCAGCACAGTTATTACATTAGGCATACTTTCACTACATTTTAATTAAAAAAATGGATATTAGACCATATGCCCCAAGTACAAAATCAATCTCTTTGTGGAGTCTTCCAAGCAAGACTGAAGTGTGAAGTTTTGCATGATTGACACTAAAAGAATTGTGGAGCATTAACATGTATGAAAGCAGCTGTTATCCTCAACCATAATAAAAAAACAAAGATGATATTAAGGAGTTGTGAAAAATGGCCGTGCCTTTTTAAGAGCACTACACTGCAAAAACTGACACCTAAGCAAGTGTGTTTTTGTCTTATTTGAAGTAAGAATTGCCTTATTATACTTGATATGAGCCACATTCATCACACAAGTCCAGGAATGTGTCTTATTTCAAGATATTTAAAGACAAAAATAAGGTCTGAATTACCTGCATCAAGTAAAAAAATCTGCCAGTGGGGTCAGAAAAATTTACTTGTCAAGTTTAGAATAATGTCTAAATACAAGAAACTTTCACTCACTCCACTGGCAGATTTTTTTACTTGTTACAAACAATTCAGAGCTGATTTTTGTCTTTAAATATCTTTAAATGAGACATGTTTCTGGACTGGTCTGCTGAATGAGGCTCATATTAAGCCTAAAAAGACTTTTTTCCTAAAAATAAGACAAAAGCACTTCCTAAGATTTCATTTTTTTCAGTGTAATACCTTTATTTGACAGATTCTAAGTATAAGTTAGAAAAGACTCAAAACTGAAAGTTTCTGCTTTTTCTTTGAAAACTATTTTGTTCTTAAAACTTTATGCTTTACCATTGGAGGACCATTAAGGTAGAATTTTTGAAATTCTCAGGTTTGCTCTCACTACTCCTAAAGATGATCAGGATCATTTATGACTTTTTTTTGTAGACATTTGTTGTGAGCTGCTTAGAAAATTGAGCTCCATTACCTGCTGATCCTCTAACCATCAGGTGTAGTGTCTCTGCTGTGAGATTCATTTGGCTCTGCTGCAGCTCAGCATTGTTGGACCAAAACTCTAAAGATAGTCGAGACTCCAGCAGGGAGGCAGCCAGTCCACAGCTGGACTAAACCCTGACCAGAGGAGATTAAGAAGCTGTAACTCAAATCTTTTCAGTCACCGCAACACAAAGAGGAAGAGCTGCACAGGTCTCAAGAGGATTTTGTAATATAAGGAGCTACTGATGTTCAGAAATTATCAGATTGTTTACTTACATGGAGGATATGTCTTTCGGTGTTCCTCTGTTGCATAGGCATGTTGCATGACCCTGTTCTTTCTGAAGTGTTACATTTTATGCCAGTATACATCATCACATATCAGCCAAGGTTCCCTACCCTCCAGCTCCCAAACCTCCAGCCTTCATGACTCTTTCGTCTCTCTGTCCCCCTCACTGAGATTTTCATGCTCCCACTATTCACAATCCTATCTTCAATCAGAGCCATCTCATAGCTTGTTATTACATGCAGCCTTTCTTTGGAAACAGCTGGAGGTCCAGATCAGCGCTCAGAAGAATGAGCAGGCTCATTTCTGTCTCTGCTCTCCTCAGTAATGACCGACAGATTTTTAGGGCTGGGAGCAGTCGAGCTCAGGAGGCTTTTACCTTGTAATCAGGTACCTGCTCGCTCCTCTACATGTCGATCTTTTGGTGAACTGATATGACTGCAGAAATTGAATAATTCACGTGGGTCTAATGATGCATCAGGCATGGATGGTTTTGCTTAATTTGTTGTGCGCTATAATCAGGTTTGTGAGTCCTCTAAGCTCTATTGCAAGTTAATATTGCATGAAGACTGTTAGCAACATGACAATGAGTACGGCTTCTAGCTCCTTCCATAAGGGATGTCTGTCTGTTAGGCTAACAAGACTGAAAGAGAGAGGAGTATGTTGGGTTTTTTTTAGGTTCATTAACTTGCAATTTTCCTATAAGAGCTCCACCTTTTTAGTACTGTGTGCGGTTATTTTAGTGCCTGTTTTCTCCAGCATCTCTGTGAAGGTCTTTGAGCTCCAGTGAAGTGATCCTTATCCCGATGAAGTGCTTCTGTCCTCACGATAACTTCCTCCACCTGTCCTTTGAGTATTATTTTTTCTTCAAGCTGTGTTATAAGAGCATAATGTACCATTTTAGAAAAAAAGTGGATCAAGTCAGAGACAAGATGCTGATCATTATACCTCTTACCCCCAATTCACACATACGGTGTGAGCGCCGCGGTTCGTGAGCGCCGCCTACTGCGCTGTACTTCGCTGCCGTTCAAGTCAATCTGTGCATTCACACAGCTCACGCTACAGTCCGTCTCCATCGCGTGCTACCAACAGATGCTCACAGCTGTTTCGCTGCAAGTCTATTCTTGCCGGAGTACGCTGCAGAGACGCGTCAATCTCTGCTGAGCAGATCGTACCAAACAGGAAAAGAGACACGAAAAACGATCAGAGTTTCCGGTCTTTTCAAAGTCAAGCACCATGTTCAGACTGTCGATTGTAAAATTATCCTCGTATATCAAAACTACGACACTGGCATAGAGCCAGCAGTCATCAGCGAGTCAGACCCAGAGGAAATCTGACGCCATGGACGAGGAAAGGTTTATATTGGAGGCGGAAAACCTTATAATTATATACGATACGACACATCCTTTCTACAAGGACACCAACAGAGACTAAAAGGGAAGGACTGAATTAATGAAGCTCTGGGAGGGCAGGTGAGTTTAACATACTAAATATCATGAAAGTAGTTGTCATGGGTGTGATCCCTGCGGGAACATGTGGTTCTCCTGTGATCTTGTGATCTTGTGTATCCAGCTGCTATGAGTACGCTGAGCTGCGCTCCACTCCTGAGATGGATCCAGTGTGAATTGGCTCGCGCTGACGGACCGCGGCGCTCACGGAGTATGTGTAAATCAGGGGTTAGACCTTGTGCATGTATTGAATCCCTGCAGAGTAATTTCATCAACTCAACCCTGACAATGAAGATGCAGTGAGAGGGAGATTCCATTTTTACTCTGAATAGGGTCTTCTCATATCCGTATGCTGTGGTGATATAAAGATAGTATTAGGCTGCATTTTGTTCAAGTCCTCTCTTTTTTCTGAAAAGTTTCTTTTTCGTTAGTTATCAGATGTTAAAAACAGATGATTGACAGCGGCCGCTCTCAGGTAGTTCTTTAGGGGGGAATATTAAGATTCGTCAGGGAGGAGAGCCAAGAAGAGATTAGACTTTCAAAAATAAAAGAATAGCTTGACAAAGATTCTCTACTGCACAATGGCAGCACCTCTAATGGGGAAATTTTGGCTTCAGAACCGTACAATGGTAAAAGGCAGAGCTATGCTGTCCATTCTATATACAGTCTATGGTTGCTTTGCACTCACAGAGCTCATTGGGTGGTTTGGAGATGATGGATGTATTTAGGGCCTGAGAGGCAATTTGTGCTTGGAAAAAGGGTTATTTCATTAACTAACATTTAAAATCTTAAATAATCTAAGATCTGAGCAGGTCTACAAGCATGAACTGTTAATGCTGCACTTTGATTAGTGTGTCACAGCTCTTTAAGTTCTAAGACAGAAAAATACCTTTTTCCCCCCTTACTGTACTGAAAACATACCAAAACCGAAGCTTCAAAGTTGTGTACCAAAACATGCTGAAACTTTTGTGTACCATTGCATCTGTAATTCCTTGTATTCTACTCACTCTCTCTGGAACCAAACACCCCGTCTTTCATGCTGTTTGTCAAGCTGCAGCTTTATATTTCTGGGTAATTATCAGTTATTGGGATGTGAGAGGTGCAGCAGAGGTTGTAGGCAGACAGTTTGCTAAACTCCTTTTGAGGGAAGCTGCAGCTGACCTTTAGAAAGCACAGTGTGGGCTAAGCATCCAAATATCCAAGCACCAACACACAGGGAGAGATGGTCCCTGGAGGTTGGAGGGTTTGTTGTTAAATATAGATTTGCCCTGAGTGTCAGAAGAGGTGAAGGTGCTTATGCCAAGGACAAAGTGCAGACACAGTGCTGACTTTGTGTGGATATTTTTGTGTGTTCACCAGCAGTTATATTATTTTGTAATAAAATAAAATAAAATGAATAATAATAATAATAATAATAATACAATAAATCTTAATTGGTCAAATGAAGCGACCCAGAAGGACCCATCTTACTAAGAACCCTCCATGCATGATTAAGGCATGTATTCTGCAGAAAGCAAGCTCAAGCTGTTCCCACATAAAACATTTAAAAAGCTTTCCAGACATGTTAGCAACGGCCCTTAGGAGATAAGTCTTTGCCAGTCCTTTGGTACAAGCTGAACAATCTGTAAGTGCCAAATAGCATAAGTGTTGAACACATACAAACAGACTAATCTCAGAGTGTGGCATAGATTTTTCCAGGATATATGATGGACTACAGCAGTCAGACTTCAAGCTGTGGCTGTAGCTGTTACTGTGCAGTAGTGTGAGTGTCAGTTTCTACACCCCAGCTGCCCCACCCTTCACCCCACAGAGATGCTCCTCCTGTCAGCTATCAGCACAAGAGCTTACTTTGGTTACGAAATGGGATCTCACTCTTCCATCTCTCTCCTCTCATCTTGGAGAGCACTGAGCAGTAATTGATGTACGACCTACACCAGCGACAGCACTCATGTCCCCTGTCCTTCCTGTAATTCACATCCAATTAAATCCCCATCTACATATATTCACACACACTCAGAGACACTGAAAGAACACATATACTATAATCTTTTTTTTTTGATAGACTTTCAAGGAAACTCTATGACTTTGCTCAACAAATCAATAATCTACATACAGAAAATGTTCCCGTTTGCATGCATAACCATGCTGTGTTGGCTTGCTTTAAAGAAACAGACCTCTCTACTGAATTAGTTCAGTTACAGGGATGATGGGTAAATATTTTGGCCCATGGACAGGTAGCTCTCTGTCTCACAACGATTAGTTGAAGGTGACATAAAATTGGCAGATCTGTGTCCACCTGCGTCTCCATATGCTGTTGTTGCCTGATGTTCCTGAGTGTGTGTGTGTGTGTCTGTGTGTGTGTGTGTGCTCTCAGTCTTTTGGCTGACCTTGTCTTCAGTCTCTCAGATGTACACTCTGAGGCCGTCCGTACTGAGAGCAGGGCTCCATCAGGTGTTGTTATAAACAGTCTGCCAGGTGTGTGCATCATTAGCAAATAACAAACAAACATCCTCTGCCATAGAGGTAATGAGTAGATGACATTTACAACTACATGAGTAGTTTCAAAGGTTAAATAACACAAGGTCAAACAGGCTTCAGGATCAACGTAAGGGTTCACAGAATCGTTTGAGGGATGTCAGTGAGATCCAGTGAGCTACATACCTCTGCTGAATACCAAACGACTTCATCTTTTCACATCTTAACAACAAATTTTAAACGGTAGAAGAGAGACTAATTTAAATTTCAAACCAATAATTAAATGCTGAGATCATAAAAGGCCCTCCAAACTTCTCCTTTATAACTGTTTAGTGCTTTGCCTTTGTATTTTTACACCCTTGAACATTCACCAGTTTGTTATTAAAAGGTTTCATGTCTCATAACATCTTCAAAGCTCTCACACATTACATTATCAGATTATTGAAATGCATGTTCAAGGTCTTATGTAGTAAAATAGAGATGGACTCTGTCTGAAAAATGTTGTTGGTGTAGCTAAACATTTTTATTTCCATGAAAAACATTGAAAAAAAGACAAAAGAAAAACATTAACTAAGTGATGGCCATCATGTTTTAGACACACAACACATCGACTCTGTTGATCTGAATTAGTTCTTGTTCACTTTTTCTTTAAAGTCTTAACAAGACCCTCCTTTAAAAGAGTTCCTCTGGGAACGAGCGTGTTCATGTATCTGATTCCTCTTTAAATGTAACCAAAACTGTGTAACTGTGGTATTGTTTGTTTGGAGATATGTGTTTGAGCCCAGCAGACAGCAGGGTGATAGTCGAGGGTGGGGCAGACCTTACAGTTTCTGTGATGTGCTCTGACCATAGACTGTATAATTAATGGACGTAGTCTCCGTGACGTCACCCGTCTGTTCCTGAAACGAACTTTTGAAGCCAAACGGCCGGTGTGGCCATATTGGAAATGAGGCATGCTGTGAGTCTCCACAGTAACAACCATAGGACACTCCACAGTCACGTGATCTGAGCTGTGCTTCTGATTGGACGAACTGGCGAGCTTAATATTGTGGAAACTGCCGAATTAGAAAAAAATTCACCCCCCGTACAGTGCGTGCCGTTAGTGAAATTAGCGATTCAGACGGGAGACATTCTTTGTACCAGGCTGTAAATGTGCTTATTTTGGCTGTGAAAATGGCTTTTTTTGGCTTGGTGTGTTTGTGACTTCTGGTACTTCCGGAGCCAGCCTCAAGCGGACACTCGAGGAACAGCAGACTTTAGCACTTCCGCATTGCCTCATATTTTCAGACTGGAGGTAGCTGCTTGGCTCTGACACAGGGATAGCAGCTGGTACGGATAGACTGTCACTCCTCCTTCTTCTCTTCCCCTCTAAAATGGAATTTCACTCTATCTCTCACATCAGCTGATAGACATTTAGATTAATTGGAAAAATTAATCTTTTGTTTTGTTTTTATTTTTTATTTTTTTGTTCTCTGTCTGTTCCTTTAATCTTTCTGTGTTTTTTTTCTACTCTCATTTTGGATGATATTCAAGCAATCATGCAGGACAGCAGGATGTCATGGTTATACGATTTCAAAATCTGCTTCATTTATGATAACAGACAATGAATTGTATAAATGCAGAGCTTAATTTAACCTTGAAAGAGAACTTTTAATGGACAATTTTGACTGCGTTCATCCTTTTCCTTTCAAATACTGCATAGTTTGTCTTATGAAATGGGTTTTCCCTCACGAGACTGTTAATGCTTATTCTTGGCAAACATTAAAAATGTTAATATAAGCAAATGATGTATGTAATTATGTGTAAATTGTGTAGAATTCCCTAAAGGTTGAGCCTGATCACTTAGTAGTCTTGTTTCCCTCGAGCTAAAATCACAGCGTCTCCGTTCGTTACTTGTGCCAGAACGCCAGCGCTCCAAGGGGCTGATGGACTAACACACATACTGCGCACACATCTCAATAGATTAGGATACCGTGGAAAATTTACCCAAGAAACTTGCAGATCATGCAGATTCAGAGAACTACAGAACAAATTATTTTTCTTTTTTGAGTTGAATGTATTTCTTTAAATGCTTGGTGCAGTATGTGAGGAAATCCAACGGCTGAAATAATACATGATGTCTCTTGACTTGTTAGGTGAATCTGGCTCATATCAAATACAACGAGACAATTTTACTAAAAAATAAGACAGAAATGCTTGCATAGATTTCAGTTTTTGCAGTGATACCTGTCAGACTTCACCTGTGTCTGATAAACATTGTGGTTCTGAGTCAGAGAAGTCTTTCGAGCAAAGGGTCGGAAAAGCATTGCTGCTTTCTTTTCATAAACAAAATCTCGCTGTGTGGGTGGCTTTTACTTCTGACAGACTTCAAGATATGGTTCTGTTGTTGTCACGTCAGCCTCCAGTGCATGCTGGGAGCATTAACACGTCTCTTTCTCTATCCAGATTATGCATTTTGAGGTAAATTTAGCAGTGTTTCTGGCCTCTTTCTTTCATTCATAATCCATTTACTCTTTATATTTCTGTCTTTCTTTGTCCACACAACAGAACACAATCCTGTATTGTTTGTTCTGCTGCAGCCTTAGAGCATCTTGTTGTGTTGTTTTTCAATGATTGTCCCCGTGTGATGGAATGAGCGCTGTCAGAGGATTTACACAGCTTCATGTAGCTGGAAGTCGTTGTGGAAGCAAAGCACAACATGTTGCTAGTTCAACTCCTACAAGTGTCAGACGGAGCGCTTCAGACGTCGTCCTTTTGTTGTGAAGATTCTTCGCAACAAAAGGACGACGTCTTTCACTGGAGAGCAGTGGCTTTTTATTTTTTTTTTCGTGGCTCTTTTTTCACCTCATCTTCTCTGCCTCGGAGATATAATCACTCCACGTACACCCACTCAGGCAGTCTCTTCAGTGTCAGTCTTGATGTCACGCCTCATTTGAAATGCTTGATGGTGAATCACTGTACAAATGGATTCAGTTAGATTTGTGACCTCTGAGGGTCATGTTAGACTCTAGGTTTTTCTGACAGATTTATCTTCCTCTTTGTCTGGATTTCTATTTTTTTGATGCATGTGTGCTGCACTTAGTTTACATTAAATACAACTTATTTTTATGATTCTGGCCTTGCTGCAAAAAGATGAAATGGGCTTTAAGTTAGTGCTCTTTTATCTGACAAAGCTGAAAGATAATGGTTATTACTTTATGTTTTATCAGTGTATCTCACTGTTGAAAAAGAGATCAGAGCTTTGTTAGAAATAGATAATCAATCAGAAAAAGATCATGATTATCCGAGGAAAATTTGCTCCTGCGTAGCAGAGACACTGTCGACCCAAAACTGACAAATTATCTTGACAAATCCAGCCAAAGCAACATGTTGATGTTACTTTGGGATATGATTTAGCCACTTCCAACCCAATTATATCTACACTTTTAACCACCATAGAGGCGCAATAGAGTTGTCTATGTAATCACTTACTATGTGTACCTTCTGTTTGGAGCTTGGCTGGCAGCCACACTTTGTATACAACAGCCTTTTTTTTGTTTCTCAAGCAGCTGCATCTTGGAACAAGGTTAGTGAGGGCGATGAGAGAGAACCAAAGCAAAGATTCGGTTTGCATTATCAAAGTAATGAACTGAAAGGTGATAACAAGCCGAGGGAAACTGCAGACACAGGTGGAAACTCTCAGTGGGTTCATCACTGCAAAGCTACTCCAATGCTTAATGTGCTTTCATTTCATCCATCAATAATTGAGATGAATAACAAACTGTGACCAGAATTTAAAAAAAAAAAGAAACTTTTGAAGGATTAAAAACAATGTTAGACTAGCTGGATAAACTTAGATTACACAAATTCTAATTAACATGCTGACTCTAAAGTTGTCTGTTAACAGTTATCATTTTCAGGATGGGCAGATGTTTTCAATCTTAGTTTTTGTCTCCTTTCTTGATACCTTTATCAGCATCTTTGATCCTCCATCTGTGATATGCCTCACACATCTGTCAGAGAATGAAGCATTCTTTCTAGCAGTCCTTCTTCCTCAGCAGGGCTCAGTCAGTCAACCTGATGCTCATGTGTTTATTGAAACAAGGTGCTTCTTGGTGCTAAAGGTGTAAGATCTGTTTTCTTTAAGGGATACATAGAATAACATGAAATAATAAAATAAGTTTGAATAGATGTGTGTATTAATCACAGATACAGGATCAGTTTGCAGGTGGACGGCTAAGAGGCTGCTTTGATCAGCAGCTCATGGACGCAGGTGGCAAACACCACCACAAAAACACACAAAACGCTCATAAAAAGTCAAGAAATGTACATATTTATGCCTCCTCAACCACTGACAAACATTCAGTCCCATTAGTCAGTGTCTTGTTTACAGTGGGTTGGGCCTTTCGTCGGCAGCATCTGTTTGAGCTAGTCTGCTGAGTTTTTGGCTCAACGTTAAAGTGTCTGCCAAAGACGGCTCAGTGAGAGGTCGAAAGCTCTGCGCTGACACTCAGCCCAGCTCCAGAAACTAATGTGTTGTAGCTCCAGACATATGTTGCTCTGTGTAATTGCTTTAATTGCTGTCATTGTGGTTAATGGTTGGTCTTTTTCCTCTTCTCTGCTGATTATGCCTGTCGGCCCAGCAGCCAAAATAGCATTTCACTGTGAATTAAGCACAGTGGGGACTTTTAAATTAGAGTGTTTTGTGCATGTATTACTGACGTGTGGGTGTAAATGGCTGACAAGAAGTTTTCATTAATCATTTGAGGTTTTATAAGAAGATCAAAGAATTATCATTGTGAATTTTTTAAATTAAAGAAAGCTCATGACTAATAAAAGTCTTAAATTGAGATTAGTATTTTCTCATCTCTTAGTGCTTCCTTTTTTTCTTAAGTGTGCTGGATTTAATAAAAATAAAAAGTTTGAAAATCCAATCTGGACACTTTTTTTTTTCCTCTCCAGGTACGACACAATCACCAATCAGTGGGAAACGATCGCTCCTCTTCCTAAGCCGGTCCATTCAGCTGCAGCCACAGTGTGTGGAGGGAAGGTCTACGTGTTCGGAGGAGTGAACGAGGCCGGACGCTCAGCAGGTGTCCTACAGTCGTACGTACCTCAGACCAACACCTGGAGCTTCATTGAATCACCTATGATAGGTAAGACAGGAAACAACATTCACAGTCTAATCTTTGGCAGAGTCTCACAAGCGTTCTTTCTTCAGCACAACAAAGGGATTGTCATCCACATGGGTGTAATAGATAAAACTGTGTGCAGTTGATACCAGTATCATTGTTAATCTGTCACACTGCTTTTGTTCTCTTTGAACTTCATATAAAAGGAACTCCTTTTCATGTCCATTGTTGCTTTAAAGACGTATTCATAAGCCGGTGATCAGTGTTGGGCTCATTACTGAAAAAAAGTAATATATTACTGATTACTTGTTACTCTTTTTAAACTTCACTTATTTTATTATTACTTTACTTTTTACTCCCTGCCAGTGATTTATTACACTACTGATTATATCACTTTTCTTTACATCCCACAAAATTGGTGATTGTGTCCTTTCTCCTCATGATTCTGAGTTTACACATGACCTCCGTGTCAACATCATATGTGAAATTACCAGCAGCTGCATTTTTTTCCTTCAGCCTGTGAGTGCATCAAGGTGACAAGCCATCTGAAACACATGTGTTTTAACAATTTTTGAAATCCAGTCTAAGTTGTTCTGAGTTAAAAAAGACCTGAATTTAGATCTGACAAAGATGCTGCTGTCATTTTTCCTCTCGACCAAACTAAAGTGATGGGTATATTTCCATCTGCTGTTCGTAAACGTGTACTGCTCCAACTTTCAAGCTAGTCAGGGTTGCCAGATATGTATGACAACAATTGTAAAAACACGCCCATCAGCCTAAAAACAACTTGTGGCGGTGCCTAAAGAGACGCCCATTTCAGCAAGTAAACAGCATACCTGGCAACCATGAAGCGAGCTGCCTTGCTGCTCGGCTGCGTGCGTGATATTATTATCTTATATATCTTATATTTATAGTTATCTTTGTTTGAGTAACTGTAATATTATTACTGGAATTTACAGTGTAATTCGCTACACTATTTGTTACTAGTGAAAGTAATATTATGACTATAACACATTACTAGTAATGTGTTACTGCTGGTGACAAATAGCTAAACCCCCTGCTCCTAAGACATTAAACTACATATTTCTCTGATATATCCCATGGATCAAATTCATGTATGGCTACTGTCATTTTTTTCCATTTAGAATTTGTTTCATGCATAAAAAAAAGCAGTCCACAGAAAATGAAGTGATTGACCTCAAACAACCCCGTTGTTTTGCTCCGTCTCAGTGTGAGAAGTGATTATTATTAAACACCCTGAGATATTATTGTTTAAACTTTACAGTTTATCGTTTCACAAATCTGTAGCCACATACCTGCCAAAACCAATGGGGACTTGTGAGAAACTCAACAACAGCAGAAAGACTGAAACTAAGCTGCCATTACTCCAGGCTAGCTGCAAAAATACCCAGGGTACAGCTCTCCACGGTTAAAAACACTGACAGCTGCTCTCCCCAAACAGATGGTTTTATCCACAGACAGGTCTCGGTATAAAATAAAATCTTTGAAATATTCAGTATACAACACAGTAATAACACGATATTGCTATTTGAACATATCAGATCTTTAACATAAATGCTAGGAACAGTTGTTTGACATTCCTGAATAAGATCTATAATCTTATTATTACAGCAGTTAGCATGACTGACATGTTTGTCATGTGTGTCATTTCAGCATCAGCGATGCTTTGAAATTAAATCATTACTTTGTGTGATGTCAACTTAACAACTATGGGCTGTTGAACAAAAGGTTATCTGACCAAAGTCACTAGTTTTACAACAGAGATAGTTCTGCCACAGTAAATAAGCAAATAAGTATACTTCTGAATCTGAATCTGCAACAGAAAAAAAAAAAAAAAAAAAAATCGGTTTTAGTCTCTTCCATTTTTTCACACAGAGATTGTGCTTTAGGTGCAAGATGACCTCATTTAACATGCAGGCACAGGATGAATAATCAGGGCAAAGATTTGTCCAAATATTTTACAAAATAAGGGAATTTCTATTCCTGAATGTGACATTTTGTTGCTGCAGGCAGCGTTCAGAGCAGCAGGAATCAGAGAGAGACACACTGTGCCAAAAATGTGTAAATTTGAAATCCTAATTTCCTGACAGGAAGTTGATCTCATGTCATAACGCTCCAGCATGGAGGCTCTTTCCTCAGCTGTGCAGACAGAAAACTTGCACTCTGTTATTAAAGCGTTTTTCTGAGCAAGTCCACTGTGAACAAAACTATGATTATGTAACGTGCGAGTGTGTTGCACTGATTGGTATTAAAAAGCTGACTGAGCAGCTGGCAGAGGAGGGATGAGAGAAACGACTCCTGACCTCATCCCAAACCTATCCCAGGCATACCCTTAACTGCACACATGTATGAGTTATGTAATAAACTAGGAGGTTGTTCCACCTGTGTGTGTGTGTGTGTGTGTGCGTGTGTGTGTGTGTTTATGTTGTGACGTGTGTGTGTGTTAAAGACATACACAAACAGACAAGCTTCCATCTGTCAGTGTGTGATGATCCTGCGTCTCACAGCTGATAAGCCAAAATGATGATGGACAGATTTATTCCTTCTTGTGAAATTAGGCTGGCAGTGATTTCAGTGAGAGGGTAAAGAGAGCTTCTCCATCAGCCTCTGGTATACTGCATCGCTCTCTCCCTCTAATTTCCATCTACATAACTCTCTCTCTCTCTCTGTATTTTGTCATGGTTTGGTTTCTCAACTCTGTTCTATCCACTGACACAAATACAGCTTTGTGTGTTTCCCCCTCTGCAAAGCAAGTTTCTCAAACTCGTATCAGGACTGCTTTGCGCTCTCTTGCAGGGTAAAAAAAAATAATAGAACTTGTGACAAAAATACTCCCTTTAACAAGTCTGTTGACACCTCTGCAGATCTGCTCATGGGTGTAAATGCGCCCGATATGTAACACCAATCTAAAATGTAATAAAAGAAAACGTAACCAAACCTGAAATGTAACAACTGACCCAAAATGTAACAACATCCTGAGCCCAAAACGTAATAACTTTTTGCCCCAGGTGTAACAACCTGTCACATTTTGGGTTTTATTCCTTTTTGTTGTTGTTGATGTTTTTGTTGTTGTTTTTTATTGTTTTGTTTTTTTTTCAAAATTTCAGGTCGTTTTTCCAAATCAGGCTTTAACAAGCCCCCTCACATGTAGTTCACTCTGAAGCTTCAATACTGTCCTTTAAAGGTAAATACAGATAGAGAGCTATTATACAAACTCTGAAAACAAGTAGGGACACACAGGCCAAAAGAGCACAACTTAAAGAGCCATCATGGAGGTGGAGAGGAGGAAAAGTTTGTGTTTCCATAACGACTGTTCCTAATAAGTCATGCTGTCCTTCAAACTGATTGATTTCACACCATCCTCTTCCTCTGCTGTTATCTTACTTTCAAATCCTGCTCTTATAGTGAAGCATAAATAAAGAATATTGTAAACAAAATAGAAAATCTTTGATGATCACCTTTTTGTAAACGGCTTCCATCAGCAGCGGCTGAAGCTTCTTTGTGTTCTCCTGCTGCTCCCTCAGGGACACAGGAAAGAGCAGAGGACACCCATCTTTCAGAGATTAACTCGTTTAAATTGATGCAGATCGCACATTTCCTTACAGTTTTGACATGATGTTTGCTGTTTGGGATTCCTCATCAGACAGAGAGTTGTTATGTAGATCTGTATAGTGAATGGTGTTGGAGAGTTCATTGTGCTGTGATGTACTTGTTCTCAACGGTGTCATAGAATCAGATTTGAGTTTTGTTGATGCTGCAACGAGGTGTTTGTAGATAGCTGTAGCAAATAGTATTCTAGCTATGTGTCATGGCTTTGTGTCCCTGACCTCAGTCAGTGGGATCCTGGACTTGCTGACTAAACAGTTCACATAACTGAATCTTTATTACCAAAGCAGCCTTGTTTCTGTGTGTGTCCTGAACCTCAGAACTGCAAATCCACAAAAATCCCTTTGTGAGGCTTCGAGAATAATAAGGTCCTCCTCTGAATTCAAAATATTTCAGGTGTCAGTACTTGTACTGTCTTGTCTTAATCTCAGTGTTGTTTCAGCAAACATGATTTGTTTTTCATGCTGTCAGCTGGTGGGATGAGCACAAACACCCGAAGGTGAAGAAATGACGAACACAGAGAGCAGGCCTTCAGTTCTTGCCATTTAAGAATGAGATAAACCTCCTGTTACATCTGAACACTCACACCTGCTGTTTACTGCAGGTCAGTGAGAGAGAGAGAGAAAGGGACATGTGAGGCAGTGGTGAGAGTTTTGGGGATTATTTTTCTGTTTGAGAGCATCCTGTTATTATTGTGCCTCAGATGCTGAGCAGAGAGAGAAATAAGTGTTCTGTGGTTCTAGGAGTGACACAACAAGTGCTCCCAGTGGAAGATATACACATATATCTGCTGGGAGGGACAGCAGCAGCTTATCATTGAGACAGAGGAAGAAAATAAACACGTCAGGCAGAATGTGAGGTGGACCAATCAAAGTAACTGCTTCTCTATAAGCAGCAAATATTCAGTTTGGATTTTAATGGGACAGGACTGCTCTGATGTCATAAATGAGACATGATGAACATTTTTGTTGACTTACATGTAAAGATGGCAGAATGAATGGTAATGTCTTTCTCTAGTTTTCCTTAAAGCACCGTCATTGTTCAGAATCTATCGTCATGGTGCATCATGGTGCTTCTTAAGGACCAGATGTGTTTGAAACCCTGTGAATTTCATTCAGATCATGTACTTGTTTTGCTTAAAGAAGTTTGTGGGGTAATGAAGTGTACCTACCTACAGTGGCGCTGTACAGTGCATCCAGAAAGTATTCACAGTGCTTCACTTTCTCCAGATTTTGTTTTGTTACAGCCTCATTTCAAAATGAGATTTTAAAAAAATCTCAAAATTCTACACACGACAATGTGGAAAAAGTTTATTTGAAAGTTTTGCAAATTTATTAAAAAAAATTTAAAAATCCAAGAAACCACATGTACATACGTTTTTACAGCCTTTGCCATGAAGCTCAAAACTGAGCTCAGGTGAATCCTGTTTCCTCTGATCATCCTCGGGATGTTCCTACATCTTAATTAGAGTCCACCTGTGATAAATTCAGTCGATTGGAAATGATTTGGAAAGGCACACGCCTGTCTGTATAAGGTCCCACAGGTAACAGGGGAGGGGTCCATAAAAACGTCTGCTGCTTTGAAGGTCCCAATGAGCACATTGGAATCCATCATCCATAAATGTGAGAAGTTCGGAACCACCAGGACTCTTCCTTGAGCTGGCTGCCCATCTAAACTGAGGGATCAGGGTATCAGAGGGATCAGTCAGAAGGTGACCAAGAACCCCATGGTTACTCTGTCAGAGCTCCAGCGATCCTCTGTGGAGAGGGGAGAACCTTCCAGAAGGACAACCATCTCTGCAGCAATCCACCAATCAGGCCTGTGTGGTAGAGTGTCCAGACAGAAGCACATGGAACATGGTAGCCCAAATGGAGTTTGCCGAAAGGCACCTGAAGGACTCTCAGACCACGAGAAAGAAAATTCTCTGCTCTGATGAGACAAAGATTGAACTCTTTGGCGTGAGTGCCAGGCATCATGTTTGGAGGAAACCAGGCACCGCTCATTACCTGGGCAACACCATCCCTACAGTGAAGCATGGTGGTGGCAGCATCATGCTGTGGGGATGTTTTTCCACAGCAGGAGCTGGAAGACCAGTCAGGATTGAGGGACAGATGAATGCAGCAATGTACAGAGACATCCTGGATGAAAACCTGCTCCAGAGTGCTTCTGACTCAGACTGGGGCAACGGTTCATCTTTCAGCAGGACAGGACTGTGTAAACACACAGCCAAGATATCAAAGGAGGGGCTGCAGGACAACTCTGTGAATGTCCTTGAGGGGCCCAGCCAGAGCCCAGACTTATCGAACATCTTTGGAGAGATCTAAAAATGCCTGTGCACAGATGCTCCCCATCCAACCTAATGGAGCTTGAGAGGTGCTGCCAGGAGGAATGGGCCAAACTGTCCAAAGATGGGTGTGCAAGCTTGTGGCTCGATATTCAACGAGACTTAAAGCTGTAATTGCAGCCAAAGGTGCGTCAACAAAGAACTGAGTTCAAAGTTCGTGAATACTTATGTACATGTGATTTCTTAATTCATTTTCCACATTGTCATTATGGGGTGTTGTGTGTAGAATGTTGAGGGGAAAAATGAATTTATTCTTTTTTGGAATGAAGCTGTAACATAACAAAATGTGGAAAAAAGAGAAGCACTGTGAATACTTTCCAGGTACACTGTAGGTTTCATTCTTTTGTTTTCTGTTACAGTTTATTCAGTTTCAGATTGTCTTACCTGTTCTCGTATGTAGACTACTGCTGATTCATGGATTTTTTTCTTTTGTTAATTTCTTTTATTGATGCAGAGCCTAAACATTTTGTGGAGAAGAACCCGCTAAATCCACATAGACATAAAAAATCCACATTTTTATCGGCTTGCGATCTATTCTGGGTTTCGGGGCAAATCTTGAAATAGCACACCTTCAAAGTGGCTGATGATCTTTGCAGCAGGCAGCCAGGAAGATGTCAGCAAAAAAATGGAAAATGGAGAAGAAAAAAAACAAGAAATTGATGCTTTTACAGCGAGAGAATGACATTCAAACAATAGCTCTGTGCTTTCTTTGACAAAATACCCCCCCTTTTGCTCCCTCCTCCTGTCTCTGCTCTCCCTCTCATATCTATAGATAACAAATGTGCCCCCGCAGTGAGTCTAAACGGTTTGATATTTATCCTGGGAGGAGCCTACGCTCGAGCCACCACCATCTATGACCCAGACAAAGGAAACATCAAGGCTGGTCCCAACATGAATCACTCGAGACAATTCTGCAGGTAAGAGGAAAATTACACTGAAAAGCCATGTGGTAGTTTATATGTACTAGAGTAAGTTCCTAGAATAATATGTGTAAAGATTTAGCCCCTTGTTTCTGAGCCTTAGTGAATGCGGATGTGCTTTCAGATTCATTCTTCTGAGATTACAGCAGGGGGCATTTTCAGTGGTTCTCTAGAGATGAAATGTATGAAACCAGATTGCAACACAAATTCCAATGAAGTTGGGAGGTTGTGTAAAACGTAAATAAAAGCAGAATAAAATGATTTGCAAATCCTGTTTAACCTACATTTAATTGGATGCACTACAAAGACAAGATATTTATTGTTCAAATTGATACATTTTATTGTTTTTTGTTTGTTTGTTTTTTCAAATATTCACTCATTTTGAGTTTGATGCCAGCAACATTCCAAAAAGCTGGGACAGGGGCAGGTTTACCACTGTGTTCCATCACCTTTCCTTTTAACAACACTCAGTAAGTGTTTGTGAACTGAGGGCACTAATTGTTGAAGCTTTGGAGGTGGAATTCTTTACCATTCTTTCTTGGTGTACAACTTCAGTTGTTGCTCAGAATTCCAGGGTATCTATTGTCATATTTTTACACTTCATAATGCTGCACAAATTTTCAATGGACGGCAGGCAGGCCAGTCTAGTACCTGCACTCTTTTACTACGAAGCCACACTGTTGTAACACATACAGAACATGTCTTGGCATTGTCTTGCTGAAATAAGCAGGGACGTCCCTGAAAAAGACGTGGCTTGGATGGCAGCATATGTTGCTCTAAAACCTGGAGGACACGACGTCCATGATTTCCAAAAACAATTTGAAATGTGGACTCGTCAGACCACAACACACTTTTCCACTTTGCGTCAGTCCATCTCAGATCACGTTTTAGTGATTTTCTGTTTGTTTGCTTTCAAAAAAAAAAAATGCTCCCCTGACTCTGTGCAATCCACAAACACTTAATGGCTGAAAAATGGAGAAAAATGAATATAAACATCAGTGAGGTCACATCCTGTTATTTCACTCAGCCTGATCCGCTGAGATGTGCAGTTTGCTGAATAATGAATCCTTTGAATTCAAGGCCACAGAGATTTTTAGATGCATTATTTTCCAGGAGCCGAGAAAGAATGAAGCCAACACATTTGGGGAGAAATTAGACGGGTGGGCAAAATGTGTCACATAAATCATGTTGTCAGAGTTATTGATAAGCTGCACCAGCACACACCAGGCAGCTGTTCTGCTACATTTAACTAAGTCTGACACACAGAGGAAGAGATGCAGGAGAGGAGGGAGGATAGTGAACAGAGCACACAGCCAACAGAGGAAAAAACACACAGCACACTCAGGAACAGCACTAATATCTGCAGTGTGTGAGGATGAAGTCGGGCAGTTGATGTGCAGGAGAGCTGATATTCTCCCTCCACTGTGTCCTGCTCTCTGCAGGCCTGCACCTCTCCTCTGTTTATCAGGAAGAGCAGCTCCGGGCTTTACACTCTACTTTTTGGATCAGCTGTGCTTTCTCTCTGAGTAGATTTAGGCTTTATGTAATAATCTTTCTCAGCCCCTAGTAGTGATGTGAATTTGTTCTAGTAGGATTGCATGTAGTTCAGTGTGTGTGTGTGTGTGTGTGTGTGTATGTGTGTGTGTGTTTTAGTGTGCACCTCGTGTATGCAGATCATATTAACCCCAAAAAGAGAATAAAGCTCCAATCAGTTTAGTTTTCCAATCCTCTCCACATGCAAACTTCTGTTTCTGTTCCTCATATTAAAAAAAAAACATTTGTTTATTTGTTTATTCAAAATGTAGGATTGTGATTTTTATGTTCTTAAAGGAGTGTTATCAGTCTTATCTAACCTGGAAAGAGATATCTCTTTCCCAAACTGAATACAGCCCTGTAATAATGACAGACTTTAGAGATAAATAAAACATTTCTGTCTGCCCCTGCAGTGCTGTGGTCCTGGATGGGAAGATCTTTGCCACAGGAGGCATCGTGAGCAGTGAGGGTCCCGCCCTCAGCAATATGGAGACCTTTGACCCTTGCACCAACACATGGACACTTCTGCAGTCTCTGCCCTGTCCGCTCTTCAGACATGGCTGTGTGGTCATCAAGAAGTACATTCAGAGCGGCTGAAGGGGACTGGGAGCTGATCACTCTAGGCTCTGGTGAAGGTCTGATGGCAGCTTAGGGCCAGGGGTCAGTCTGTGACCTCTTTAAGACAGAACCCATCCCTCTGTTTCCTGACCCACTCTACAAAAGCAGTGCTGTGCAGAATGTACTCGTGTTCAGCTACTCAGCTGTGACAGGTTGTGACACCTGAACTCCGGGACTGTTTTTGTTATGGTTTTAGATCATCCGTCATCCAACATCACATGAATCCTCTTAGTAAACTCATTTTTTTTAATGATGTCTTCTTTCTTTCCATTTTGTTTGCTGTAAACTCATCACCCCCCCCTCTCCAATGAAAGCCAATGCATGGTGAGCATTCTGTGGTGAGCATTCTGTACCTTTTGTGGGATGATGGTTAACAAGCAAAGCTTTCATGGTCAAATCTCAGAGAGCAGGGAACACTGTAGTAAAATCTAGTTAAAATTTTTTTAAAAAACAATCAAGTGTTTTCTTTTTCATAGGTGGAAATCAAGTCTTTGTTTTGCTTTGGAAATTAAATTCCCACTCTTGAGTGTGGATTTTGGGATAACAAGTAAAAACACATTTGAGCTCTGATTTGCCCACTTCCTTAAAGCTGGGGGACTTAAGTGAGGTTTAAAGGAGAAGGAAATCGTTATTTCCTGTGTGGTTAAAAAAAAAAAAAAAATTTAAAAATGGAAGGTACTTTATCAATCCCCGAGGGGAAATTCAGGACACTGCACGACGAAAGAAGGATACAAAAAGGTACAGGTAAAAAAAGGTAAAAAAAAAAAAAAAATTAAAAAAAAAGTTTGCTGATTTAGACTTTATGCTGGAACAGGTCCATTGCTTGGCTATGTGCTACCAAGACTAAAAGTTGTGAAAGGAATTTTTTTTTACATGCCGACTTTTTAACCTTTGTGTAGTTCAGGCCTGATTAAAATCACATCTGTACCCTGGGTGATGTGTGAGTGATCCCTTTGCTCTCTGGGACAAATACAGCCATTCAGTAAGAAAGGGAAAGTTCAGTCACTCTGGAAAAAAGCACAATAATCACTTGTGACTGTTCTCATTCAAAATGTCTTTTGATTCTTTATTTCATCATCTTCCCTGAACCGTCTTTGTTTTCAGTGTTTCCATCGTAAACAGCAACACGAGTTTGTATTCTGTAAATAAAGAAAGGAAATATGTATATTTTAAAAACCTGGAAGAAATTCTGTATAAATGTTTTTTTCTAAAACTTAAAGGATAATCTGTATAAATGTTTTTAGAAAATCATGGTTGGATTTAAAATGGTATTTCTGTAAATACAGTATGCACTCAAATAATTTATGAGCCGTTATTGAAACATAATACAAATATTAGAACAATAAAACTGTATCATCATTTTCTGAGGCAGGAGATTTTTTTTCAGAGATGTGAGCCATTAGATGTTAACAGCTCAAAATGTGTACAAGGTGTTTATTATTTATTTTATTTATTATTTTTATTTTACTTTTTATTTATTTATTTAAATTTTATTTGAAATATTTTCTAAATGTACATTTCGGCATACGAAAAACAAATTACAATTTATAGAATAAGCACTCAGATTTTTCTTGATGACCCGTTCATCTGAGGCGAGAGTGAGGAAATAAATCCCATGTTTACAGTTTGAATCTTTTTATTCAAGTATATCACAGCAGTTTATGAGAAATACAGTAAAAGTTTCATTTCAAATATAACTTACACTAAAGTAACAATTGTGAACAGGTGTGTTAAATACACGAACAGACAAAGCTATGGAAAGTCTGGACTAAATTGTGAGAAAAAGGGAAGAACAAAGAACTTCAGGAGAAAACAAACCCTTTCCTTCTGCATACTGGACTAAGTCGTCTCAACTACCAGACAAAAATTGGTTGTTAGTCCAAACTGGCTACAATTTATAATAAGAAAGGAAGATCACAATGTATGACATTTAACTACCCATTTTAATTAATAAGTGTTTATTATTCATAAAAAATAATTCTTTTGGCAGAAAGTGGAGACAAAGAGAACAACGTTAAAAGAAAGTTAGCCTGGTCCTTTTTCTCTCTCTGGGATGAACCAGACGGACTCCACTTTTTCAAATCACATCCATCCTAATGTCAGTCTCTTCCAGTATGCCACAGTCTGTAACCACATGAACAAAGAAAACACCAGAACAATGAAATAAATAGAAAAGTGGAAAGGGCATGTTGTTGCGTGTTGAACCTGAGAGACCTGTAAACCCTTATTACCCCCGTTCACACCAAATAAACGTGCTACACAAACGCTACGCAATTCAGCAAAACTGTTAAAATGGACGCGCGGTGCTTAATTTCAAACAATACAAAAAGACAATTTACTGAATATTAGATGCAAAACATGTTGAACAATAAATAATGAGAATCATGAGATGAAAACCTGCAAAGAAAAAAAAAGATAAGGAAAGGCGATGGATGTGAGAGGAGGCAGAAAATAATCTGTATAAAATCAAAGAAGCTGAGGTTTGGAAATATGAAAGAAGAGCAGGTTTAGAATCCTCTCCTCAGTGGGAGTAGAAATTAACCCGAAAACAAAGCAGAAAATATACAATTCACGAGCTATCCTTAAAATTTCTGCAATCATCATCTGGCTCAAATGCAAACATACAGAACAACTGGAGAGATATAAACTACTCTTGGATTACTGCTGCAGCTGTGGGTGCACTGATCTGGTACCTTCGCTGGTACTGTGGATGTTGCGACAGTATTTCAGGGGGAGGAAAATACTGCTTATGTACCCAGTAAACAGTTTACGCATTAAATAAATTAAGCTGAGGTAGCATTGTTTTTTTTTTTCTCTCTGCAGTATTACAAGTGCTAACCTGTCAATGCCAGTTTGCAAATGGTCTTTACTGAGTCACCAAACATTTGAGAAGGCAGAGGTGAGCTGGGGTCAGAGTTGCACCAAGAGGTCTGAGTTAACTTAATGGGAGTTAAAGAGGGGGCCTTCTTCAGTCTGAACCTGCTCAAAATCCTTACAAATCCTCAGTAAATACTTGATTTACTGCAGCCAGAAAACATACTGTAGAACACGTAAGAATCCGGCTTCTCTTGTCTCGTGTTGAAAAGAATAAAGTGAAAGAAATCCACAGTCGGTTCACACATTTAAGGAGGAAGTTAGAGAGAGAACACCATGTAATGCTTTATACACCTAAGTGAAGGGCACTGCCTAGAATGGCCTTGTTCATTATGGATTTACAAACCCATGAAAAAAACAATCTCAACTCAAGAAAAGCTTTGTATAAAAAGTAAAAAATATTTATCAAATACACAACATAATACAGAAGATTTATGACGCTGTTAGAGAATATTTTCAGAGTGGAAACAGAGCAGGCACCGTTATGTCAGCACCTTTTCAGTGAGATAACACTTGGCACAATGATTCTTTTGTCTCTCATCATTTGTTTTTCGTTGCATATAAAAAAATTGAAAAACAGCTGCTGTTGTCCACCTTTTCTTAGACCTGCTGTCTGCTCAGGCGGAGACTGGCCTCCTTAACAGGGCATGAATACATTTAAATATCATTACAACATCACAAGTGCTAGCAACGCATCTCCCAGGAGCCAGAGTGGTAAGTAGCATCTATAAAAAAATCATTTAAATCCCCAGATGTGTTCATTGTGTTTTTTTTTTTTTTGGCCAAAGTTTGAGATGTTCCACAAAGATATGTTTTCAAAGACCTTTTCATAGATTTTAATGCTCAAACACCACTGTGACCTCAGTGGTTCATCGTTACTTGGAGACTGTTTATTGTCACAAGAAGTAAATAAAAGCATCCTGCTTCATATCACAGAATGTCATATGAGGTTTTTTTAAAAGTAAGGCACACACTAGGCAGTGCAAACTCCAGAAGCGCTCCAATTGATCCTGTGTCCAGTTCCTCAGCCGGGGCGACGGTACCGTGGGAAAAATCAACTGGCAGCACAGCGAGACAGAGGGACAATATTCAGACTGAGCATGTAGAGAGGAGAAGGGGATCAGTTTACACATACGATTAAGAACATGACGATCTGCTGAGACTGTGAATGAAAGAGGTGGTCTGTGTGGAGTGACCTGCAGGCGGCACTCGGTCACCAAACGCTTAGGGGGCTAACAGCATGATTAAGGAGGACATAACGGGTTTCAGTCCTGCTGTGCTAACCTCAACCAGTTGGTGTGAAACTTTGTAAACTATTGTTCTGGGTGAGTATCCTTGACGCTGGCTCAGATATTGAATTAATCAGGTCGCTAAGATGGCAGAAAAAATGAGCCAAATGTTAGCGAGGTGACGACTGGCCTGTGATGAAGCTTTTCCTCTTGAGGACGAGCCGGGCTCAGCGATGTACTTCAGTGATTCAGAACATTACTTGTCCTCATCTCCTGGCGGCACTCTGCATTAATTCTGCTGGTGAGAATCTGAGCGTGTGTGTGTGTGTGTGTGTGTGTGTGGCATTAAATGCACACCCAGGTGTCAGGGCATGTGTGTTTCTGTGTGTGACTGTATGAGTGGACTGCTCAGAGGAGCAGCAGTCACATTGCAATATGACATCACCCGATCTGTTGGTTTGACTAGTCATCCGAGTTAAGAAGTAATCCAAAGAGCAGCATGGATAAAAAGTTAGGATAGCACCCAAGTAGCACCAGGGTTGCGTCTCACCATTGGTGTGTGTGCATGTGTGTGTGACCAACACACCTACAGGAGTTTGGTTGTGAAGAATGGGTCTGGATCTGGCCCGGTTCCTGAGACAATAGCACCATTGAATGTCTCTGTCCTCAACCATGTCCTCGTGTTCCCTCCCTGCAGAAGAAGGTTGTGTGTGTATGTGTGTGTGTGTATGTGTGTGTATTTGTGTGTGTGTATGTGTATTTGTGTGTTTCTATTGTTGAGGGCTGGACTCAGAAGTTCCTTCACTCTCCTCCACTTAGTCTTTCATTTTTTGTGGTCCCGGGCTGTTCAGGATGTACCTGATAGGTTTTCTCTCCGTCTCACAGGAATGTATCAAAATGCTGGGTTCTCTCCTCCATCTCCTGCAGACACAAACACACACACACAAAGTAAGTCTCAAGCAACATTATAAACTGATTAGTCCATATAAAGTATCTGCATACTTGGTTTTCAATATAATTTGGAAATGTCCCACAGCCAGCGGCAGTTTCACTGTGACAGAAGTGAAGCTGAGCTGGAATGAGAGGGGTGACTTTTCTCAGCATGAAAACAGAATTTGACACTCATTGAATCTAAACGAAGCCAAAGATAAAGAGATGGATGCTATCCCGAATAAGACCATGATTGATGAATTGTGTCATCACTGTTGTGTGTTTAAGAGAAAAGGTGAAGATGCAGCAGAAACCTTCCAACAGTGCTCCATGGCTGTAGCTGATGCACTGTGATTTAGGCTCTGTGAGGTGCAGACACTCGTTTTACAACCCCAATTCCAATGAAGTTGGGACGGTGCATAAAACGTCAATAAAAAAAAAAAAAAAAAGACTACAATGATTTGCAAATCCAGTTTAACCTATATTTAATTAACTTAACTACAATGTTCAAATTGATAAACTTTATTGTTTTTTGAGAGGGGTCTGGCTCTTAAGCCTCTGTCCTACAGACCTCAACCTCCACGATCAGCCCGGAAATGTCATAATTTATTGTACACTTGGAGTGGAAATAGTAACATTATTTAATTACACAAAGAAAACATTAGGTGATTACTCTTTAAAAAAGTTTTATATTAATATAATCAAATTTTTGACTTGTTGGTCAAAACGAATGGATGAGACCTTTGCCAAACTTATTTACAGTTTTGTAGCCGTCTACACCAGCACAGACTTGCATTCACAGCCCAGTTCTATAGACTATAAATGGTTGTCTTCAACAAAACAAATGAGTACAACTGTAAGTCAGCTTAAGGTCAGGAATGAGACAGGTGACTTTTCTCAGCATGAAAATCTGGATTGTTATCAGCACAAAGCTCATTGAAGTTGTACATCAAGAAAGAATGTATTCCACCTCCAAAGCTTCAACAATTAGTGTGAGTGTTTTTAAAAGGAAAGGTGATGGAACACAGTGGTAAACATGACTCCGTCCCAGCTTTTTTGGAACGTGTTGCAGGCATCAAATTCAAAATGAGCGAATATTTGCACAAGTAATAAAGTTTTATCAGTTTGAACAATAAATGTTTTTGTAGTGTATTCAATCAATAAAGGTTGAAGAGGATTTGCAAATCGTGGTATTTTGTTTTTATTTACGTTTTACACAATGTCCCAACTCTATCGGGATTGTACATCAACCTGCTGTCTTGTAGTCTATAAGGATTTAATACAAAGAAATCACTCTATGAATTTCTTCTACAAGCCTAATGACAGAAAAGTTAGGAGTTGGAAAAAAACATAATGTGATGGTTAGCAAATAAGTTACACCCTACCGTAGTATTTATTGGTAAAATAAGTTGCATATAAGGAAATTTCCCAGAAGGCTTCAGTTTATAAGGCACAGCTTGTGTTTGGACACACTAATACTTTTAACACCTCTGTGTTTGCTGTGTCTCCACACCCACACACAAATAAACTCCTCACTGCTCTGATGCTTTGCAACTGTGATGTAAAGTCTCTCTGCCTGAAGCTAGATCACCTTTTCATCTCTGAGACACAGGAGACATTATTCTGCAGCTACGCTCCCACCTTACTCCATCTTTCTAACATTTCAGGCCTGGAGACTTATTTCCTTTTTCTCTCCAGCTGGAATGGAAGGCAGCACGAGGGTTTGATTTATAGATTTATTCAACAGGTGTATCATGGCAGATTAATCAGTCTTACCTCATAATGGGGGGGGGGGGGTGTATCCACCTTTTTAGAACTTGTCTTGTTTACTTGTTTACAACCCTGGTAGCTGTATTTTGTCTATTCATAGTTTTGGTTTTACTGAAGTCCCCCAGAGGAAACAGGGTTATCTCCAACAAGATTCATCATCAGAGGGATAAAAATCAGTCTCAGAGAACAACTTTATGTGCTGAAATCAGGTATTGTTTCCCACGCTAAAGACAACATGCTCAACATTTTGAAAGCTTACCCTGCAGGGAAAATCCTGCTGTCAAAGCTGCTGTGAGAGTCTGTTGTGCTTTTATACAAGTGTTGAATGTAAGGAAGAACCTGGCGCTTATGTGAGAATTAGGTTCCTTGATTTTTCAAGCGCCTTTAACACCATCAAGCCCATCATACTCAGAGACAAGCTCAGAGATAGGAGTGAACCCCTCCTTTGTCTCCTGGATCACAGATTACCTCACAGCAAGGCCATGGTTTGTCAGGTTGGGAAACTGTGTCTCTGGAACAATATTGAGCTTCATTCTGGCTTCATTCCTGTTCACACTGTACACCGCAGACTTCAAATACAACTCTGAGTCCTGCCACATCCAGAAATACTAAGATGGTACTGCTATTGTAGCGTGTATCCAGAATGGACAGGAATCTTAATACAGGGATCTGACAAAAGCTTTCAGCTGCTGGAGTCACAAAAACTGCCTCCTACTGAACACCTCAAAGACAAAGGAAATGATAGTAAGTTTCTGAAGATCCAGGCTCTGCCATCAGCCAGTTAACATTCAAAGGGTAGAACTGTGAGGTAGTGCCAACCTATAAATATCTAGGTGTACACCCGGACAACAAGTTGGACTGGTCTTTTAACTCTGATGCACTCTACAGGAAGGAGCAGAGCTGCCTCTTTTTCTTAAGGAGGCTCAGATATTTAGACACCTGCAGAAAGATGCTGCAGATGTTTTATCAGTCCGTGGTGGCAAGTGCATCGTTCTATGCTGCAGTCTGCTGGGGAAACAATATAAAGTTCAAGGATGCGACGCGACTGGACAAACTGGTAAAAAAAAAAAGTGAAACTATGATTGGAAGCAGGTTGGACTTACTGGGGTCTGTGGTGGAGAGATGCACACATAAGAAACTAGAGGCCATTATTAATCATACAGACCATCCACTTCACAACATCTCTGTGGACCAGAGAAACAGCAGCAGTGGACTGCTCGTCTCTCTTTTTTTATAATTTATGTGTGAATTCACTGCTTTTTGTCATCTTTTACAATATCATCTGTCAGACAACTGAATTTCCCTTCAGAGATTAATAAAGTATATTCTATTCTATTCTATTCTATTCTACAAGATCTTATCCTGACTGTGTTGTCAAGTCAGGACCACCTACGACCTGCTCCCTAGCACCCAAAACTTTTCCATCTGGTTTGGCTCAGAAGAACCCTGCCAGCTCTGCAACATCCCAAACCCGACAGTGAAGCACATCCTCTCTGGCTGCAAGTCGGATCTGTCACAGGGCAGGTGCAGATGGTCTTGCGCAAGCTGGCAGAGACTCACAGGCTCGAGGCAAACAAGGCCAGTACACCTGCAGCCCAGAGGTGGGTCCAGTTTGACAGGCAGGGGGAGAGACGCAGCGCTGAACTGGGATGGAGCGGTCCCTCCTCACACTAGGAGGCAAGTGGCAGCTTGTGGCTGACCTCATTCACCAGCTGAAATTCCCAGACATCATGTTCTGGTCTGCTCCTACCGGAGCAGTCATAATGGTAGAGCTCACTGTCCCATGGGAAGAAGAGGTAGAGGCTGCACACAAGAGAAAGGAGAGGTACGCAGAGCAGTCAGCTGCGTGCTAAGCATTCACTTTCTCAGTGGAAGTTGGGTGCAGGGGTCTCATTGGAGCATCCACACAGCGACTTCTCAAAACTCTCGGTGTAACAGGTCACAAAAGGAAGCGGGCTATGTAAGACCTAGTGGAGGAGGCGGAGCAAGGGAGCTTTTGGCTCTGGCTTCAGAGGAAAGACAAGGTGTGGGGTAAAGTCGGATCCTAAGGAGGCTGCAGGGAGTGGTGGGTAGATCTCCCTACTGCTGCCCCTCCACCCAGAGATGTTCCTGGAATAATGGAGCGAAACATTTGAGACGGGTAGCTCCTGGCGGACGACCCTGCAGCCTGCACCATGGCGCCATCAGGGGTACGACAGACAGGAATGCAAAACAGGTGGAACCACCTGTGCTTACACCTTTTAAGGTGGTTACAAAAATGCTATCAGAAACAAATCAGCATAAGAATACTGGCTAATGGGAACACAGCGATGCAAAGGTCTTGGTTCAAGGTCAACAGCTCTGCTATGTAAGACAGAAAAAAAGAAAGATTTGCCCAAGAGTTAGAAAAAAGGTCAATTTGAAGATGTGAACAAAGCTGGTGTGTTTGTTTACAGAGCACAGAGGGTCCCTCTGGCTTTAACTGGGAGCAGGGTGAAGTCCATCTACTGAAAGGTCAGCTCTCCTGTAAGACCAAGATGAGCTGTATCCAGAGGAGGCCCAGGAAAGGAAAGAGAAAAAAACGTATGGATATGCTCCAACCCATTTGTCTGTAACACGTGGATATAAACACCAGGCACTGCAACCAAGTGCAACAATGTAAGCATCAACCCTGCACACACATGTATACATAGGTGTGTTTTTTTTCAGTCTGGAGACAGGAATAAGGAGATGACCTGCTGCAGGAGCGCGATGTGTGCTAGAAACACATGCAAACAAAACACGTGCCAACCAGCTGACATTTCTGCTCTGCAAACACCAATTTAGGCTGAGAGGATAAAATGAACTCAGACACAAGCCCTCCCTTTCTCCAGCATCCAGCATCCAGCCTGTCAGCAGGCAGCACCACCTGGCTGACTGTTTGCTCCCCCTCTTTCTCTGCTGTTTCCTCTCTCTGACATCCTGACAGCCAGTTCTGGCTACCAGCACCAGGACAATGCCTGTTCTCACCAGCTGTCTGCACTGACATCTACAGAAGCAGACAACCAGATGGGATTCTGGGAAAATAAACCGAAGTTATTTTAATGTGGAACACTGTTAAGAGAGCTCACTGATGAATTTAGACCTTCTGTTCATGAACTTTTTGTTAACCTTCACTAATGGAATGAGGAGATAAAAAGGGAACACTTGAATGTCCCCGTTATGTTTCCTAAAGAGAAAAGAATCAAACAAAAGATCACTGAATACGAGTCCAGTGTTACAATAGACATTTTTCTTTGCAAAGTCTAAAATGTTTTGAAACACGTGTTTGAAAGAATATAAAAAAAGCCTATCACAGTAATGTCTGACCTCCAGTAGCTGGGTTTTGTCGTACTCTCTGCGGTGCTGGTAGATACACTGACTGAGGAGAGAGTAGAGTCTCTCCAGCTGCTCCACGCTGTAGCCTTCACTCTTCTTCACCACCGTATCCAGAAGAGCCTGAGGAAGAGAAACAAAACACAATCCACATTACAAAGTAGATACTGAAAGGCAATTTTACTTTACTTATAAACACATTTACCTATACCAAAATAAAAGTGTTTGGATAAGCTTTAATGAGCCAAAAGCAATTACACAGTGTTGAATTAGAGGTGACAAAGACTAACAGCTAATGTTGGTTCGTGGAGATGACGTGTTTGAAGGTCAGCTGTATTCAAAAGTCATTATTAACAAAGAGAGCTAATTAAAGTTAATCATAATAAGAGGGACGTTTACAGTTTACTGCTACTTTAATTTAAACTCTGGATATTCAAAGGCCCTTTAAGCTGACATGTTCCTCACATTTTACTTTTAAGTATATGTTTGTGTGTGTCAGCATTATGATACAGTTATATATACATTAAGGTATCTTACTTTAAAAATGGACATTTAAAGAAAAAATACCATTTGATGGTCATATAACAGATGCTTTTTCTTGATTAATCAATGCATATTGTATATTATATTCAATGTTTAAAGGTAACTCTATTCAAGTCCATTCAAACCCCATTTTTTGCCTCCTTTCTTCCTGTACGATGCTGTTTTGTTTTCACCTCTGTAATTCTTCTCCTTCCTTCCCCTTAAATTGATTCTCCTCCTACAAAGAGCGAACAGATTGCAGTGGTGCACCCCTCAGCCTCCGTCATTCAGGAGCTGTGTGGCAGTGTGAGGTAAATGGTGCGAGTATGTCTTACACGGGACTCGGTGATTGAATGAGCCACTGCACACAAAAGGGCAACAATGCTGTGTGTTACAGATGACCACTGACACGGACCGTTTAACCTCAGATACCTCTTAACTTCCTGTTCCATCTTCTCTACCCCGTATTTACTCAGGTGACTTCTTGCTCTCACATCTGTCTGTCCCCCTGATTTTAACACAGTAGATGGAGCTAAGAAGGCTGGGATGAATGTTTCTTTAGGGAGCGATGAAGGATAACTGTGTGAAGAGATTAGGCTGAATGACCTCCTTACACTGCAACCATATCCTCATGGCGGTGTGTACGTGTTAAGTTCTACACTTATGAAATATGGAAAAAAAGTAGCTGTAATGGATTTAATCTCCCATCATTCTGTGTTTAAAGTGAGTTGCATTAAAAAAAATCTATCAGCCAAACCTGCCTGTGAATCATGCAAGACTGGAAGAAATGTTGATACAGTGAAGGGTTGTACTCAGAAGTCGCATCAGCTGATCTTTTTTTCCATCTTTGACAGAATTTTTTGAAAAAAAAAATCAAGGTTTCCTGTCATTTTGACGGATTAACAACCCCAACAGAGATCCAGTCCACTTTCATTGTCACACAGTCATTCATTAATCACATATCACACCTGCAGCGGACTCTCTGTCCAGTCAGTGGCAAGCGTGCATAAGGAATCATGTTGCTCTTGCCTTATCCTTTTAAACACTAACATCATTTGGCACTGCTACGACTCACGCAGGACTGAGGGTGTGATAGAATAATTGTACAAAGTTTGATCACACATTCATCTAAGTGTGTCTGCTTTCCTTTAAATGTGTCTGTTAACCTTTGCTCCTCTTTTAGGCAGGTGTTGCCTGACCAAGACCTTTGACCTCCATGTGTAATGGAAAAATACCTCTACGTGGAAGAATGTGCTGTTAAGATCTGTGTTGCACTTACTATGTAAATTAACCTTGGGAACATGCAGTGATCATGCATGTGCTCCGTGACATTTTCTGTGATTCACATTCTTTAGATTATAAATGTGTAACCAGGGACCTCTTTAAGGGAAATAAATAGAGAGGGGAACAAAGGGTGTGCTCAGAACGGTTTGAGATTTGTAACTGGGCACATCTCTGCGTTCTCCTTGCAAGTAAAAACTTTAGACCGTTGTCTTTGCCTCATTTTTGCATCTTTTCTGATGTTTTAGGTTGCTTGAACCTGACAGGGTGCCTCTCTCGTACATCAGGACCGCACACTCTATGATTTCCTCCTGGTGAAGCGGGTTCTAGCAGGATTGGAAAACCTGCCTTTCAAAGAGTCACACCGACTGCTCATTTCTTCACTGGGTGAAATGTTTCCAGACTTTAAAATGCTCACTGAAGTAGCGCTGGTCATTCCAGTATCTAGTGCAGCAGAACAGGGCTTCAGCCTGTAGAACAAAATCAAAACAGCCGCGAGAAGTCGGCTGTTTGAGGCAAAGACGGAAAACCTGAAGATGAGCTCCTCTGCTGCTCTCTCACTCGATGACATCGATTGCACCAAAATGCATTCACTTTGAGTCCATGCCGCCCAGGAGAAAAGTTAAAGCTCAGGCAAACCACAATACAAGAAAAAATGTTCAGTTTAATTTAAAAAAAAGTGTATTGCGCTTGCTGTGAGAGATTTTTTTTCTTTACAGGCTGAAATATATAATTAATAGGCCTCATTATTGATTTTTTAATTGAGGGATCACTGAGGGGTTCATTTTGACTGAATTAAAACATCTAGTGCAACGTCTGGTTGTACTTTTTACAAAGGATGCTTCACTGTTTGCATTGATGAAAAACTTGCTGCAGCACAGAGAGAAAAAAAAATAGCAAGGCGGACCAACTGACACCACCGCCAGAGACACTATTAAACCATCAAAGTTAGCGTCTAAAAGTACAGTTCACCCTTGTCCTCCTGATTCAATTTGGTAGTTTAATCTCATCTTCAGTAATAGTATCAGAATGAATAATATCTGACTCCGATTTGCTTGTCACGATGAATAACGTAACCGTGACTTCCTCGGTGAGGGCAGACTGAGGGTGGATGGTGATTTGCTGAAGGAAGAAAATCATGTGGCCATGACACATAATGTGGTTCACAGAGCACTAAGTCACACAGGTAAAGCTTGATAGAGAGAATTAAAGTGGTTAGAGGTAGTCGTGACAAATCATATTAGTGTGGTGGCAGCGTGTTAAATCCAACAGGCTCCCTGTTAGCAGTGCAGACAAACAACTGCTCCTATGAATGAAATTTGGGGGGGGGGGGGGGGGGGGGGGGGTGTAAGCTTAACAACATGCTTAAGGAAACAGAAAGTTAAGTTCTGCAATTTTATTCATTCATTCTGAGTAAAGAAAATGTATTCAGATGTCAGATGGTGAATGTTATCATTTAGCATTAAATCCTGCCTTGATATCAAGCATTGTGAAAGTGTTTAAAAGCTGATTATGAAGTGGTAACTCAGATCAAGTAACTAAATATTAAATGCACCTGGGTAAAAACAAAACAAAAAACAAACAAAAAAACATTATCAGCATTCTTTCTTCTCAGAAATCTTGCTTTAATTTACGGTTTACAGGTGGATAAACTGTAAGACAGACTTTACATAAACCTGACACAAGCCTGAGAATCTGCCGCATCCAGAAATGAATGCAAAGTAATGCATTCATAAGGCATAAACAAAGAGAAATATATGAAAACAGAAAAGTTAAGTGTGGTCAAGGTTAAGGAAAGGACAGGCCTCAAGAGTATCAAAGGTTAATTAATGCAGCGTCCTTTACTTTTATAGAGCAAACACGGTGTATTGAAAAGGGAAGAGTGATAAACAGTGAAACATGCTGACCACTCTCAAAGCACTTCAGCCTGTTAGTTATCCGTGATGAAAATCTCTTCTCAGAATATATAAACATGCAGCCTGGAGAACCTGAATACATCCAAGTACAACAGCTGCTTAAAGCCTTGTATTACATTTCTCTTTTCTAGTCATTTATTTTAGATTCAGGTGATGGGACTGCAGACATCATTCTTTAACAAATGCTTCACTCTTAAAATCAGTCCAATCATGCACTGTTTGTGGTTTCAATAAATAAAAGCAACATAAAACATTAACCGGCTAGAGAGAATTGTTGGTAATAATCCACCATATTTTATTCAAAGCTTTTCCCGTCTCAGAGTTAACTAAATCTGTGGTGATTTGTTCAACATCTCATCTGGTTACTGCAGCTTTTTTCCATCAACTTGTGCTTGAAAATACTTTTGTCTTCAGTGATGCACTAATAGCAGAGGCTACGATCTTTTATTTCAGGCTTGTTATTATCAAAAGTACAAACCTTTAGATATTTAAGGTTTGAGTGGCACACATGGACGTCCTGTCAACACTCCAGTTCCTACCCTTCACTCGTTTTGTGTTTTGTCCCCAGAAACTTCTGGCATTTTCAAAGCTTTTCAACCTGAGGCTGCGTGAATAGCAAGCGGCAACCTCCAGTCTGAAAATATGAGACAATGCGGAAGTGCTAAAGTCTGCTGTTCCTCGAGTGTCCGCTTGAGGCTGGCTCCGGAAGTACCGGAAGTCACAAACACACCAAGCTAAAAAAAAGCCAAAATAAGCACATTTACAGCCTGGTACAAAGAATGTCTCCAATCAGAGACTCAGCTCAGCTCACGTGACTGATGGGCGCCCTATGGTTGTTACTGTGGAGACTCACAGCACGCCTCATTTCCAATATGGCCGCGCCGGCCGTTTTGCTTCAAAAGTCCGTTTCAGTAACAGATGGGTGACGTCGCGGAGACTACGTCCATTAATTATACAGTCTATGGTGAATACACATGGTTTGTATTTCTGTTCAAAGATACCAAAGTCGCCGTACAGTATTTGAATTATGGAATACGATTACCATTCACAACAATATGAAACTGACACATCTCTTCCCTGCAATCTGGCAACCCAAAACTCAGATCATAGGTTGTGTGTTTTGGCTGCACTGTGCCCAAGTGGAGCGTAAAAGTAGGACAAAAGAAAAAAAAACTGTATTAGATATGTTTACATCCATGACTACTACTCACGTACAAGTTCAGCCACATGTTCCATCACATGCAAATGGCCACATCCTTCAGCCATCATTAAGATAAAACAGCCCCTTGTATATATATTTTTTACTCTCTATCAGACCCTGAGCACTATTATTAAGCTGTTTTCTTTTCAGCACAGATGCATGATGGCCACTTTGCCAGAGGGCTGTTATTAGGAGTAAAAAAAAAAAAGGATGGTGGAAAGATGAAAGATGAAAGTGGACTGTTTCTGTTGACAGGCTTCTCAAAAACAAGAAATCCTGAAACACTGTAATAGCTTAATGTTCAGCCTGAAGTCTTCACACTGTGCCAGTGACTACAAACACTCGCTGCTCGTCTTGTGGGCAGCTGCTGCAGGAAAGAGCAGTGTAGGCAATAATCTGTGTGTTCTCAAGAAAATGGAGGAAAAATTGCCGGGCCAGAATGGATTTCCAGTTTCTGTGTTCTCATCTAAAATCATCTGCGACACATCTTTCGGTCCATTTGTGGATAAGAGTCTGATTACTGATGAAAGCAAACAGCTGAACATAAGAAACATTTTGAAGTCGTATGAGAAATAAACCTCAAGACTTATTTATTTATGCTGAGATAATTTCTATTCAGAAGACATCAAACTTCATTTCAGTTAAAGCTTCATTTCAGCTTGATTTGGAAAAGTATATCAGAAAATAACTGTATCCTGACTGAGAGACAGAAACAGAAATAAAACCATCTCTTTTTCAAAATGAGCAAACTCAACATTCAGATTGCATTTTATTTCAGGGATTTCAGCGCCTCTTCCTTCAGCTTAAATCAGAAATAATGAGCCCTCTACAATCAATGACCACCACTGATGGAGCAGAACATCGCTCACTGCAGACCCAAATACACATCAGGCAGCCTGCCAGTCTCAGCCCTGCCAGCAGATATCTGTTTAAACAGTGACTCTCATCCTGCTCACTGGATATTCAATTTGTCCCGTCAGCCTTTTCCAGGGATAAAAAGAAATTATTCACACTTTTAAACAATATTTAACATTTTCCTTTCTTCCGTTTCTGGAAAATAAGCCTTCAGATTAATACTGAGTGGGACTGTTTAAGAAGCAACTGAAAAGATTAAGCCACTGTTAAGCCTGTCAGTCATTTTTAAAGATGGAGTCAGGTTCAGGAAGACTTGATGCATACCCCACAGTCCCCATAATGCCCTGCAAACATGGGTGAAGTCTCAAGATAATAGCTTGATAGCTTTGAAGTATTGGGAGACAGAAGTAGCTTGTGTCAGAGGAATACTTCTTTTCCATCAATTATTGCTTCTACAGCCAAACATCCTCAACTGATCAGTGAGAAGTGCTGTAAGGGGAGCCCACTGAGCCGAGACTTTAGTTTATATTTGAAGTATTTGCTGGAACTCCAGTGTGACTGTGCAGAGCACACCAGAGCTGCTCCACTTGTTGTCTGTTTGTTGAAAACTGGCAGACGCAAGGAGGCAAAGCGGAGCTCATGTTTGAGTCATAACCTTGTTTCTTTACATACTGCAGATAAAACACCTGTTTAGACATCAATCTAGTCTGCTGGTGTAATTGGCTTCCTCCGTGTCCAGATAGCAGAGATTCAAGTGTACAGTTATGAAGGAGATAGAGGGAGTGTCATGGGAAAGGGAAGGCGAGATAAGACTGAGGAGTCAGAGTTATCCATCTGAGGAGGACAGTGTGACAGCATCAGCTTCACCCTGCACACATGAAGCTTAAAGCTGGTCATCCATGGCTGAGTTTCCTCCACACCTAAAGCTCCATTTCATGAAAATGTTCAATGTATGAGCCGTCTTCTTAGGCTCAGTGTGACACCCGGTTTTTGATTTGTTGTCTTATTTTCCAGACACCAATTCTGCTTCTGTTATTTTCTATCAATAAAAAATAAAGTAGAACAGAAATCAGACGAACAGAGAAAGAGTGTCTCTGAGATGAGCAGCTAATAAGGCATGTGAGAGCCTCGTGAACTCAAACGACAAAAATCAAAGCGCAATATTTTATGATTTAAGCTTGAGGTGAGCAGATCATCTGCAAGAATCTAAATGTTGAATTTGCAGAGCTTTGCAGCTTTGCAGCTGACACATCTTTAAAAATAAAAGAGGCACAAGTCACGTCTTTTAAAATTGCCAATATAATCACTGCCACTCATAGTTTTAAGGGTAGTTTTTTTGTTATTTATTTATTTTTGTTTGTTTTTTGTTGCAATCCTTAACTTAGAGATGCACTCACCAGCTCTACTGCCACCTTGAAATTCAGGAGGATACTAATATCTCCATATTATTTTGTTAACAAAGGCTAATGTTTCACCTCTTAAGTGTCAACAAGTTAAAGTTAAATATGTAAAGTTAAATCTTTTTCAGGGGCTGGTTCGATGGCTGCAGTTGCTCTTCTTGCAGAATTAATTCCTGCTGTCAATGGGTTGTCCAGTGGTTTTGACCAATTAGGATCAAGTATTCAACACAGCGAGGTGGTTCGAAGGAAAGCAGTGTAATGTTGCTGGATAAAATTGATGACATCTCATTACATTAAAACAACTGCTTTCATCAGTTTTACTGCACAGGCCTAACCTCAAAACCACAGTGACCTGTCAAATGACCTTTCAAAGCTCTGCTAACGAGCAAAATAAGTGTTTCTTGAGAAATTTTACCAGAAGTCGCTGGTGGTCAACCACTACAGGAGGACGGGGAGGGACTGGTTGTGGCTGCTCCTCTGGGATCTCTGCAGACTCCATCAGCTCCTCTGACAGGCCCCCGGTGCATTCCCCAGCTGTGGGAACCCCTAAAAACAATAATAAATTAATCATTAATGGAAGGGAGTTAATCATGGTTTTTGAGACTTAATGTAGCACAACAGCAATCACTCACGTCCTGACAGGAGTTGGTAAGTAAAACAGAAACTTTGGCTATGTTCACAATGCAGTTTGAAATGACCTGAATCTGATTTTTTTCAGAGAAACTGAAACTTAAGAATGCGCCCGTGTTTCTCGTCATAGTGGAGAGCTGAGAGAGAATCAGGTGGGGATCATACAGGCAGCAAAGCAAGCCCAAATAAGCAAATACACTTTAGAAATGAAGCCCTAAAAACCAGGGGCCATGTTCGTTTACAGAAACACTGTTCTGTGCGTGGCGTCATTAATGTTCGACTGAGCATGTTGGTCACTTCAGGAGCGTGAGCTGTCTGCAGACAGGCTACATTTAAAAACAGAATCTGAACAGCTAATGAAAAAATCAGATTTGAGCAATAAGACCTGCAGTGTGAACGTAGTCTTTGTTTTTAACACTTTGGAAAAGTATTCTAGGGTTAGTATAACAGAGCTGAAGAGTGTCTACAACAGCTATACATAATTACTGAAGTTTCTTTAAACTCTATAATGCCAGTCGAAAGCTCTTTTGTATTCTGTATCAGTGATGTTCCATTACTCAGGCACTTTATTTTAAAAGCAGACCATAAATCAGAGGATCTGGACGATAATCAAACACCAATCTCTCAGAGTAATTAAAAGGCAGGCAAGGTTTTGTCTGGATGTCTAAATCCTGAGTACATTTTGTTAACATGCTTTATTGCTTATCAAGTTTAAAGATCAAACGTTGAAAAAGTAAAACGAAGGGGCCAAAAGTGAGTGGGTGAGAACTCACACCTGTTTCCTCACTCCCCTGAGACGCTGCTTAAACTCAGAACATCTGCGATTTGAAAAACGACAGTGATACCTAGCTTAATTATAGTTTTTCTTAATATCTGCTTGAGGTGACGGATTACCCAAAACTGAACATCACCACAAATCCAGCACCTAGTGTGTCAGATTACTGTTGCTCCAAGGGAGACAATTTCTGTGTTCACAACTGAGTGACTAAAGATGCATCACAGCAAACTTCCAGTTTCATACCTTTTTTATCTTTGTCTTCTTCTACATTTTCTGTCTCTTCATCCTGGGGAGAGTTCTCCTGAGTTGGTTTGCTTTCGTGTTTATCTTTGTGCTCTTCCTGATCGGCATTATGAGAGCCATCAGCCGGGCTTTGAGGAGTCCTTTTGTCAGCGTCACTGCTCCTATCAAGACCATGCGAGTCCAAGCTGTCCATTGAATCGTTCCCATTCACACAATCCACATGTGACTCCGAGAGAGCGTCTGTGTGCTTCGGCTGGGTCCCAGCACCTGAGGATTTGCTTGTTTCAGTCGAAGGCTGGATGTCAGCCTGCTTGGCCTCGATATTCTCCTCTGCTTTAGGCTCAGAACTCTCTCCTGGACTCTGCTGCTCAGTGTGTTTCTCTCTTTTCTCAGACTCTGCCTCTTTGGCTGTGGGACTCTTTTCCATGAGTGCTGGCTCTTCACTGACTTCACTGGTTCCTGAAGTAACAGTGACGGTAACAGGGGGCTCATTGGAGCTCTCCTCCTCCGTGGAGGGAAGGTGGGGGTGGTGGCCATTGGGCTGGGGACCCAAAGTATCACATGATGATTCCTCATCTTGCGTCAAACATGAGTCACTGGGCCCAGTGGCTTCCACTTCTGGCTCAGGCTCCTCCTCCTCCTCCTCTTCTGTCCCTTTTTTGTAGCTCTTCTTCTTGCGAATGATGCCCCGCCCCCAAGATGGCCGACGGCGAAACTTTCGTTTTATGTGATCTGTGGTGAAGAGAGGAAAGACAGAGAGTAAAAAACAGGGATGAAGAGTTAATTCAAACAAGTACCAATGGTCAGTAACATGTAAAGATGTCTGGCTGTTCAGGTTCCTTCTGAACCTGACGATGTCAGTCTTCAGCTCCACCTAATATACTTGATTCACTGTGTGCATTATTAAGAGCATCTGACAAGTGAAAGAGGATAGCATAAACAAGACATTACCGCAAAAACAGTTTATTTCAACCAATCACTCATAGGTGAGTTTACTTGATATTACTGCTTTTAACCTGAAAAACGTTGTTGTCATGCAGACCGATAGTCACTTCATTTGACTGTATTTTAGTGTCCAGTGGCTCTAAATTCAGTGAGGTATCTAGGATTGTGAGAAAGAGGCAGATAAATTTGACAACCCAGAGTCATCGTATTATGTTTGACTTTTGTGCCAAAAGTTGTTGCTTTTCGAGGAAGGGGAGGAAAATGAAAATTAATTGTCACAGCAAGTGAGAATGCAAAATGCTGTGAAAGTTCAAGTACATTCGCCTACACTTACTGCTTTTTCCTGGACAGACAGACCAACAGGCGGTTAAAATGAAAACAGAAGAAAAACCACAAGTTTCCTCAAAATTTTTATGTTCGAACCTGACTGAGTGTGGCAATATCACGCTCTGACAGTGAGCACATCTGAGAAGCCTTTAGGGTCTCGCTTTCACATTAGAAAATAATCTGTTGAGTCATATCAGACAGATTTTGATATTACACATTTCAGAGCACTTCTGGATAACAAAAGTATTTCTTCATAAAATAAATTTAAAAAGGAAAAGTAACATGACTTGAAAAAGTCCCATTTGAGTGCTCAGCTGTGTAATTTTGCTTCGATATAGGCCAGGACATTAGATGACAATTATGATGACTTCTTAAAATCTTAAGTCCTCCCTGCTTTAAATTTATCAGGGGGCACAAAAGCAATCTACTGTCAAGAGTGAGACCTTATGCAGAAACTATGAAATATATCAGCCAACTCCCTTAAGTCTTTGAGCCGACTCATTGCATGAAGAGCACAGAAAGTCTCCACTGTACCATCTCTATATGCAGCACAGTCCTCTCTCTTCTGAGTATTTTTAAAACTGGGCTCATGTTTGCACTGACACATAAGACATAATGATGTTCACTGTGGAAACACTGGGGAGAGAAGGAAATGAATCCTTAAGTAAACTCCTTTTTCACCACAGAGAAAGAGCAGCGAGAAAATATATCACACCAACTGAAATCCCACATCGCCTTGCATGAAATCACAAGAGCAATAGAACGAATAATTAAGAAGGTAATGCTAATGCAATTAGGCAGGTAATGTTAATGGGCCCGAGTCTGGGGGATGAACACCAGACAGCCATGGGCCACAGAAATCACTTGGTGCAAACTAATGCTGTGAAAACTACAGAGGAGAAACACAGCAAACGTGCGTAGTGATTGCTCTGTTTGTATTGTTTTATCTTCTAACCTCTCAAAATTCCTTGTTTGTTTGGTTTCACTGCACACACTCTCTGTTGGCATTATTTAAACATGGCTGTAACTACCTGCCATTCACCAAGAAACAAATAGATGTCTTTTGGATCCTCGGATCACAACTCTGAAACAAATTCAATACATATTTTGCTGAATAATCTGGCACAGAAACTCATTCGTAAGAAGTTACCACAGCCGAGTCAGAAAATCTCTGAGAGTTTAAATTCAGACACATTTAATGCTTCGCAGTGCCCACAGCATCACGCTGCATTATGCCATATAACTGTTGCAGATATTAATTACTGTGACAGGCTCATGATAGCCACAAGCCCATCTCACATGGATTTCTATTGTAAGTCTGAGGGCACAGTGCAACAATATGATTGACTTATAATTAGTGTCAGCTGCATCTATTCAGTCACTCTAATTAAATACTGTTAACTCTGGAATAGGTCACTTTACCTACATTTATAAACATCTTATCTCTGTCTTTAAAGTTTTCGAGAAGGGGGTTGAAATTCTTTATTAACCCTCCTGTTGTCCTCGGGTCAAAATGACCCGCCAATGTGTTAAAAAAACAAAACAAAAAATCCACTAAACAGTATTTTTTCAACTTGAAATTTGATGCCGTTTCAAATGCATTGAAAACTCCTTTTTGCACATTTCTATTCTTTCTTAAGCTTTGGAAATATTGTATAAATACTGCTTACCACCTATACAGGAAACAATAATACAACTGACAGTGTCGTAGAAATGAGTGGTATCTCCTGAATAAATGCAGTCTTTCTGCCAGGGGAAGAGGGAAAACTCAGGTATTCACACAATTTGTGGTGAAGGACAAGTTGTTTCTTCAAGTAAAATAAGATTTGGTGTTTCAAATTCAATTAAGAGGCTTATATCGGGGGTTTAACGGGCATTTTGACCAACCAACAGGAGGGTTAAGGCAGTAAAAAAAAAGTAAATTCATGGAGAAAGATGCCGACCATCAGACACTTCATCCATCTCTACACAATGATAGCTAACACTGTTTTTTTCTATTGTAATCCAAACTGAAAAGGCCATGACCACAGCGTAGATAATACGCCAAAATGAAGACTTTCTACTTGCCAACATCCTCACAAAAGCACTCAGACCAGATATACTCTACACTTAACCGCACTGTAATCCTCTCAGTGTGGCTTGATGCCATATCCACTGGCAATGCAGCCCTTGTAAATTGAAAAACTGATGTCAGCCCTCATGCACTAGAACAAAAAAAATACTCATCTGAGCCAAAACTTTCATCACAATTCAATTTAAAAAACATCCTATTATTTAAATCTGTCTTTGTTCATGTTCACAAAAAACTCTTCTTTTTGAAGACAAAGCAATTCACAGACGGTCCTTCCTAACCAGGAAGAATGCCCTTCTGTTTACGAACCTACTAACCACTCTATTGTTATGTGTGAACACTGTTACCGTGTGTGGAGTTCCATGGTGATGAGCCTTTCCTTGCCTCCTGAGAATGGTTTCCTTCTATCATTCCTATGAATTCATTTTTAGAAGCTCAGCCAATACATATGTGAAATAACACAGGTTCTTTATGTACTCACAGATTTCAAACCAAACCACGTGTTTTGTAATCAATTTGGAGTTCAATGATTCAGATTCACACTAATGACTGAATGATGGATGCAGACAACAGCAGTTGAAGCAGAAACAAAGGCAGGACTGTACACTGTAAGTATCAGGCATACAGATATGAGTTAGAAATATAAACAACATAAGCTAGGCGATAAAAGAGATAAACCATAAACTATGAAGCGGCAATGTGATTACAGATAGCTGTTTCAAGGGCAGAGCACAAACAAAGTCAGTACCATAATAAACACCATTACAGTATTGTATTAAAAGCTTTTGTGCAGTTTATGGAGAGACGAAAGGAGCAGTAAGTCTTGATATCTGTGATAAATTCAGGCATTATTGTGATGAAAATAGAAAAGGTATAAGTGTAGATAAATAACTGAAAAAAGAACAAATGCTGATGCTTCAATAAATGTGCACTGCAGCCTAAAAACAAGTGCCACAGAGTTTTTAAATGCTAAAGTTCTGATCCCATACTTCTAAAAAGTCTTTGGAAGAATCTGACTTTCATCATGAGGTGGCTGGCTGCTGATCTGCTGTCCCACCACCCCATTAAAACCAATCAGTTATACATGGGCTCATATGCATATAAAAGAGTGAAAGTTCAGCTACTTGAATGCAGACCCACTGTGAGTGAGTTCAGTAGCACAACCCAGTAGCCAACTCAGCTCTTTGTCAACCTGGTTCATTGGAATCGACTGAAGTTGGGACCCCAATCCTGTAGCATTAATGAAGTATTGATCCACCTTGCCTTTGTCACCTGCTTTGATAGCAAGGTGCTCAGAGTTTAGAGGTGTGTCACAAAACAAACTGCAAACAGACTGAAAAACTGAAGTTCTTGTTTAGAACCAAATAGTAATGTTTTCTTCAAAGCTGAAATACTTGAAGATGAAAATAAAAAGCTACACTGCGCCTTTGAACAGAAACTTTCTTTCACTGGCCTTGCCTCTCAAATGATCAGACTCAGGCTGTATTTTTTTATGAAATTAGGGACAAAAAAAGGCTTTGTATTTGCATCACATTTCCTTGAAGTTGACATGTTTTACTCAGGGCACAATGTTGTATTTTCTCCTCTAATCAGCAAATGGACTAATTTGTTCCAGAAAAGTAAACTTTCTCAACTCTTCCTTTTTTTCTGCGATGCCTGCCTTTTCCCTCTGAGTCATTCCACTGATCCTGTAATTAACTGAGCACAAAGGCTGTATGTATTCAGCTGAATGTTGAACAAACTCCAATTAAATGGATCCTAATTATTTAAACTAAATAAAAGATTGAAAATTTATCTTTAGGAATATGAAAAACGAAATAGTCACCCTGGGACATTTTAAAAAGACAAGCAAAGTGGATAACTGCCTTTTAAAAATTTATGTAGCATAAATAAAGGCCATGTATATTTAATGATTTCTCTTCATTATGATTTTGCTCTGTCCCACTTGCTCTGTCGTGCATCGGAGGAAGTAAATGAGAGAGATTTTGCAGCCCAACATCAAGCCTTGGCATGACTTGGATGACCTTCGATCAGCTGAGAAGTAGAGATCAGCTTCTCTTAAGGGTAAACTAGAATTTCCCTTCACCTGCTTTTCACATGCATTATTCCAGTCATATTTTGTCTTAAAACCATTTCTGAACATCAGTTTACACTGAAAGATACAGCAGGGGTGGTAGGATTGTAATGTAACCGTGTAACATATAGGAGAAAGAGGACCAGGAAAGCGCCATCACAGTGACACAGGGCCTTAGGGTCTGAAGACAGCCGTTTGTCTTCACACTTGACACTTAATAAAATGCCCAGATCAATAAATGATCCTATCCTTGCTTCTGGACATGAAGGAGATCAGTCACTTTGATTGCTGTGCTGCTTCCTTCAGATTTCCTTCCTCAACCCTGAACAGGCACACCACCTTTCTTAGTTTTAGGGGGAAACACCTAGCTTGGCTCAATGCCTCTGTCTGTGTACAATCAAAACATAAAATGAATATAAGAAACTTTGATTCAGATTTACTTGAAATTTGCTGTTTCTCAGAGCTCACTGATAAATCAGACTATCCTACGGTGGCACTTTATGTCATGTAAGTAAAAAAAAAAAGGGAAAGAAGTCAAAAGACAGAGGCTTCAATTTGGCTTAGTGTCTGAATCAGGCCCCATGTACAGTTGCTGTGGCAATGGCCCAGGTTTGATCTCAACCTGAGGCATGTTACCCATGTTGGCCCCCATCTGTCTTCTAAGTTCCTGCTCTATCCAATGTCTTTTCTCTACATGAAGGCTAAAAGCCCAAATACAAAACGTAAAAAGTCAAGAGAGGAAGGAACTGACAGCGTTTTTTCAGTCAGCACATCATTTCATTTCTGCCCCTCAGCAAACACCCAGCTATATGGCAGTGCCTGTGGCGTCCTCCTCTTAGAGGACAGACATGCCCCAATGCACCGGCAGCTCCAAGTAATGCTCAAGTTGTCAGTCTATGCCCACTCACACGCACAAAGCAGGGTATGAAAGCCCTCAGGAAGGAAGGTCTGTTGCTTCTGGCCAAAACATTCATTCTGGCAGGCAGTGAGTCAGGAGCAATGAGGTACAGAGATGTGCAGCAGTTTGGCTTCTTTAATTGACTGACATGAGTTTTCACACTGATAAATGGAGGGCAGAAGACACCTTCCCACAGAGAATGACTGACAACACCTACTTGCTGCTCTTTAAATGAAACACTTTCTTGAAATCCCCATTTGTTTGCAGTGTTCAACTTTAGGACCTTGAGTCCTTTCTATTTAAGAATAAGAAAATACAATCTGAATAAAGGATAATATACATGGATTAATTATTCCCTTAATCTATTACATTTTTTTAAATTCTTTTCTCTTTTATTCATTTTTAACACTGCTCTGTATTGTTTGATTTTTACTTCTTCTGTAGATCACTTTGAATTGCAATTGTGTATGAAATGTGCTACACATCTAAAACTGCCTTTCCTTGAGTTATATGAAGATTATTACTAACCTAATATAAATTAAACAGAAAGTAATTAAATGTTTCCCCTAGGTTTACAGCCTTTTTTGGGGGAGGAGTGTGGACACCTTCACAGAGATTGTTCTGGGGCTGCTTTACATAAAGGCACAGATTTTTTTTTCTGCGTTTCTTTTGGTGGTTGCGACATAATTTTCCCGACTTTCTGTCCGCTGTACAGAGTGTGCTTGTCTCTATGTGTGTGTACGTGTTATTGTGTTTATTTGCATCCGGGTGGATCTCTGCCATGTGGGATACAGAGAGCAGAGGAGAATTTTGAGTGCGCAACTACAAATATATCTGTATGAATCAAAGAAATTATCTATTTTGGATCCAAAATGTTGAATTTCGCAGAAAGGTAATAAGTTTGCATCCCGATTGCTCTATGTTATATGTTTTAAAGCCGAAACAGTTCAAATAACGGAGGAGACATTTTCCTTTTGTCAGCACCAGTTTTTCCAAGTCAGTCTCCCCATCTGATTCAGAAACTTTGCTCACTGAGCAGCTGATAATAGTGGCCTCCCTTAAGGGTGTTTTGACTTGCTGTTTCTTAGCTTTCTGCGCATGGAGTAAATGTTTATTTCCTCTAGTAAGTGACTGACTAGGCATCACCGGCCTTAAAGGTGCATGCGCGTTTACTTGTAAGAATGGCTGTAGCAAAGCAAAAATGTGATCTCTCACTACACTGGGAGAAATGAATCTCCCACATGCAAGCACTTGGCTTAACTTATGCATAATAACGCTTTTACCGTGGTCATTACGGTATTGTACGATCCATTTCATGGCAACATATTATACTGGTGAAAGTGATGACAACAGTTTACCACCCACCTCCAGCTCACACACAGATCAAAGCAGTTATCTACAGGAGCAGAATATTCCCAGTAAGTTTTTTGAAACTCTCAAGCTTGCTAGATTGATTAAATAAGCATTAGTTGGAAATTGGAATGCCCATGGGCCTGTTAAGAGGATCATCTAGCATTAAGAGTTACAAACAAATAATTAACACCATTAACACAGAGACTTTTCGCTTTATATAGACACTCTACTGGTTTAAGATGCAATACCTATTCCACTTGAATGAAAATTTAGATATTGGTATGGATGAGTTGTAGGCCCTCCCCTACCACTGCAGCTTTCCCAGACAGAGTCTAGACTAAGGCTAATCCTATTTCAGAATGCCCCATGTTGCAGTCAACTCTGAGGTGTTGGGGGTTTACTATTGATTGCTCCCACCCTGAAGGCAGTGATCAAAATAGAGCAAAAAGAGGCCCACATTCAGAACATTCAGTTGCAATAAAAATGTTCTTGTTGTGTTTACTGTCTGGCTGAAATCTGAGGGAGGCTACTAATTAAAAACCTGGTCCACACACGTTCCTGTTGCAGAGTGGCCTGATTGAACTTGTTCAGTGAGAACAAGGGTCCCCAGAGATTTGTGAATGGGTGGTGGAGTTTGTTCTTAGGAAAGGGGATCACCACAACAGAATAATTAAATATTAGTATTATTTTCTGGGAAAAAAGACCAGGACCACTTACAGCCATAACTAGAAGACTAAAGCCTCGGCTATATGACAGAAGCTTTCTTAAGCAAAGCAAAAGAACGCAACACCACATCAGAAGAAAAAAGGTCAACCTGTATAAATCTTGAAATGTATTGAGTGTAACAATTCAAATCAGACAACCGGTAACTTAATCTTCAAAACATCACCCTGCGAACCAAAATTGACAACTGACTTCCTTTGAAAAATGTTTACTCTTAATAGGAAAACAAATAACCATTTCCCTTTGCAACAAGCTGGCTTTGAATGGAGCATAAGGTCCAAAAAGATCATTGAGATTCTACCAACAAATCCATAAGTCATTTCAACTAATCATGCATCATGTTTGTGCAACTGTTTCGCTCAATTACAGCTGATAACAACAGACAGAGAGAGAATATGCCCCATTAGGCTGCTCAATGAGCACTAGCTTCTGATGTTTACGGCAATATGCTATATCAACTGGAGAACAGTGAAAAATAAAACAACGAGAACAAAATAACAAAGAGGCCTTGTACTGTATTATATTTGTTTTCTGAAAACAGCCTAATTGTTGAAATTTTTATACACTTTTGTAGGAATCCTTCACTATTAAAAGCACAGCATCAGAATTTCAAATGAGTGAGTATTTTATTGAGGCTGTTGTCGATCAGCAGAATAGTTTAAGAGTTTAGACGCTGTGAGGCCTTTAACACACCTATATTTAACGGAGACAAATATGGTAGGCATCCATGAGTTCATCACTACCATGAATTCTTATTTTCAGTATGAATATCATTGATTATGCCATTGATTATTACCATTCAGACATGAGGTCCCTCCTGAAAACGAGATGTAGCATCTCAAGAGGCTAACCTCTAATAAGTCAGACGACAGGTCTATGGTTCATGGATCTGTCACTAACTTTAGTTCTTACTTTAGTCTACTTGTCTCCTCTTACCTCCCTTCCTTCGCCCACACAGCCAACAGAGCATCGTGTGGATTTGCTGTTCATCATGAGACTGGGGTCCACATTCAAGATTTCCTGCTGCTTAACAGAAGGTTTTTTCTTGCCGCCATGATGGAGGGATTCATGATTGGCGATATGGATTCATGTTGGGTGTTGGATGTTTATATTTGTATATATATGTATATGTGTATCTTTATATGTATATATGTATCTATGCATATATGTGTATCCTCAAAATGAAGAGCTTTATGCTCTATTGTAAAGTGTCTTGAGATCACACTTGTTATGAATTGGCGCTATACAAATAAAGATTGATGGATTGTATGCAGGAGGAGGAGCTTAAAACTCTGATGTGAGGTGAGCAAAAAAAAAATAATGATAATAAAGGAACAATAAATCATCTACACATTGAGAGGAATACACTAACTCTCTCTTACCCATTGCCTTACATGGTTTATAACACTTAGCTCAGCTTCTTTAAGGATGACAACCACTTTTTATAATAGGGCATCGTCATTGTTGACTCCATCTCACAAAAGCCTCCTCATCACTCATCCTCTCTCTCTTCCCCATTACCTTTCTAACATCCTGAGGCAGCAGCACAGCTTGCTGTCATCTGGCATGCACAGAGGAAACAAACAGCAATGCTTTATCACTGCAGTGCAACTCTCCAAGCTCATTTGTTTCAGCCAGAAAACACGAGCCATTTATAAAACATAAAGAAAATATAGAACTAAAGCACCACTAATGATCTGTAGAGCGGTATCATCACTTAACATAAGGAGGAGCGAGAAGTTAAAAGACTTGAAGCCCCAGAATGAATCTGCAGAGACAGTAACATTGATGTCAGCTCAGCTGCAGCCTAAAATAATGAATAGCAGCGAGAGGCATCATGGATGATTTTACATTCATTAAACGCTTGATACCACAATGATCCCAAAGGCATCTGTGCCCACAAAATGGCAACTTAAGCAGTGCTCTCTGCTGCCTCAGTGCTTATTCGCTTTGGGCTTTGCATGCTTTGTAAGGAATGTATTAGTGAGCGCCACAGGGTGCCAGAGTGCAACTCTAGATTATTTTTGCCTGGTTGCTGAGACGTAGCTTAAGGAGAATCAGTGTCCAGGTCTAATAACAGTCATAACATAGCACATTTAGTTTCAGGCAAGATGCTTTGTTTTATGGTCACGGACACAATTACTGAATAATTCTGACCCTCGGGAGGCTGAAGAAATATTGTTTTCACAGAACACAATAATTTATCAGCAGTGGCTGTTCAAAAGAATTAAGTCAGAAGACCGTTACAAAGTGCAAACCTTGAAAATAGGTAATCACATCTGAAAAATGTTAACTATAAGGGCTGAGACAAACTGTTCTCTATAGATTTAATTAAAAGAAAAGTTCAACCGTCTGAATTAATTAACTAAACAAAAAAAACAGGACAGAACTTAACTGTAACATTTCCTACATTTGGTCATATTCTTGGACGAAAAAGGTAAAAGATTAAAAAAAACAAGTTATGAACTGTAATTTACTAATTGAGTGATTTAATGGTTTGATCCCAAGGGAAAAGAGAAATATACTTCAACTTTTTCACCACTAATGTGGAAATGAAAGATCAGCTCAATCAGAGGCATAAACTGGCCACTGTCCTCACTTTAATCACTTACATCGAATCAAAGATGTATAAAGGAAATATTACTTTGAAGGTATCATGTAGTATGCACAAAAAAGTGTGTATTCAGAACGTGTACAACTTTTACTTCATTGAATGACAGAAATATGAGTGTGAAGCAGAGGTGCAGATTTGAGATGGGTATATTATTGTAAAGGAAATTTCAGTGTTTTATCTCCTTTATAATCGGAGCTGCATGTTTGTAGCAACATGAATTAAATCAATCCGGGATTTTTTTTTACATTTCTTTCAGAATTCAGGTATGCCTCCTCCTGGTATACTATGGCTTAAAAAAATACTTATTTTGCAAGCCAGAGAAGAAGAAGATCTGGTTATCCACTGAGTGAAACACAAATTAATTGGAGCAGAAGAAATCTACAGCTGCTCCCCAAGATTGCTCAGGAGTTGGAAGACGTGACAGTGAGCATGCCCTTGTTTTCTGGCTCAACCAGAATGTTCTTCAAGTAGTAGGAAAATACTGCATTAATCACTTAAAGTTTTTGTTGACTACTTGCCCTCCACTCTGTGTTACATTGTAATTATCAAGCCAAATTTTCTGAGAACACATTTCCTCCTGCACTGACACAACTGCAGTATGTCACCGGCTGCGTGTCCCGGGCAAAATTCCAGGCCATCCATTCACGAACCACTTCAGCCTGAGGTACAAGAAAAGCTATGATGTCTATTGTGACTGCAAATATCCCATCAAGGTCTTGTGATTGATTGACAGAGACAATAGGGAAAGAAACGGTCTGGTTTTTATGTGAGATATAAAACTGTATGGGGAAGCAAGAAACAGCGGGGTCCCATCGACATGAATGCAGCCTGGAATTGTTGCCTCTGGCAAACAATGGAGTCAAACGGAGGACACATTATGCAGAATTGCTATTCTTTTCTCTGACAAATAATTCTACAGCTGAAAGAGGGGCAATCTTCACAACTGGGAAAAATGATGGTGACCCACAAGAATCCCAAAACTCAGAGAGTAGCACACTATTTCTCATGTCTCAAAATTAATATAGTCAGATAATAACCTGACATCAATATTCAGCAGTTTACTACATTTACAGCAATCAGTTTTGACTGACAGAAAAAAGACATCTGATCAAAATAAAGTCAGTCAATCTCATTGAGCAAATAATGGTAACTGGGGAGTATTAATTATGAATGAATGGAAGACACTTCATATGAACCAGATGATGTGTTGCCCTTCGTATGAACCCACAGCTGTGGCACAGGTAATGGGCTCTGGGATTTCTGCTCCTCCTTAGAGAGGAGTGGCGTTATGAGAAAGGGGGGGGTTAAGAAAAGGGCTGTGAGAGGGTGGGAGCAGAGGAACTGTGACAGCACCATTCATGCAGACTAACAGAAATCACATCCTTCATCCTGTTTCCTTTTGCATCAACAACAATAAAGTCCATCTCCATCTTCCGTTCCACGATTGACCATGAAGCCGCACTAGCCATCTAGAAATTTAGCTGTTTAAAGGCTGTTCCCATTTTATGCATCCACATTTGATATCTGGTATTTTTCAGGTATTGAGATACCAAAACAGCTTCAGATAAGCTTCTTTCTACCAGAAACAATGATCTAGGATAACTAACTTTCCTGTGTTCTGACCTTAAACAGGAGTTAAAGTCAATCTCAAAATCCTCAAAATGAGCTAGCACCAATGTTTGCGTAGTTTAGCCGTTGAATTCTCTAGCATATGCTCTGAAGATTGGTCTCTTCTCACATAGACGTGCAGCGCTCTTATTGCAGGGTAGAACCACGTCTGCAGACAGCACTGCTTCTGTGACCAATTAGCTTAATAGCTGCCTTGCTGAGGTGCTCCAGGTGAGATTTGGATGTCAATGTCACAAATTAATCACTCCACAAAGGCTAATTAATTAAGTCTCTAGTGGAGGCTGATAACTATTCTCTAAAGAGTATCTAAACTGGTGGTCCACATCTGTGACATTTAGTCTTGTAGATAATCAGCTGAAAGCAGCAGCTACAACACTGCTGTGTGCTCACATCCTGAAAGGTAAGTAAATAATTTAGGTAGACTTTATGCTGGGTTAAAAAACTATAACTTTAATGCTTATAAATAGGTAATTAATAAATACTAACATTGATATATATACAGGACCATTACATGCTTCTGTATATCTGATTAAATTGAAAACTAAGGGATGAATAAAACATTTAATCTTAAAAAAAAACTGGATTTTGTTGATAAAAATTCAGTGGTGTTAAATGTGCTCTAAAGCCCCAGAAGTCTTGTTTCATGACTGAGACAAACTGCCTTGTAATAATTCATTTATATTATGTGACTACACCCCCACAGCTGAATTAAAAATAAATTAATAAACTGTAGAAATCTGATAATAAAGTTGTCTGTAAACGCTCAATTAGTTTACACCCGGTGCAATATTTTGGGTGGCAAATTAAACCATTAACTGTTATTAACTGTTATTAAATGTTATTTCCTCTGTGCTTATACATCCATTTAGTCCAAGCTTAGCAGGACAAGATAAACTACAGTGACTGAGCTTCACACATGCTGTGACTATTACAGTATTGATGATGGCCGACAGAGACCCTCGGCTATCAGGAGGGGATCATCTCCTCAGGGGAAGTGATGCTTTACTCTCACAGAAAGGATCATATCACGAGGGACAAGCACCACCTAGTGTTAAACAGGTGAACAACAAAGAAATCAAAAGGTCTGATGTATGGCAGCAACAAAATATAACCAATAAAGTTTCAACAAATCAAGCTATGCTTTTCATGTTTTTGCCATAAGTAGGAAAAAAGTGTCACCAAGAGAAGGCGTCAACTGTGATTGTTTCAAATGCAAAACACCTGAATTCTACACTTCTTTTATTTCTCATCTAAATTCAGACATCTCATTCTTCTTTTGCATCACCTTCCCCTTTTTATAATGCAGGTGGAAGCTCAAAGGCATTGAACAGATTACATGTTAAACCTGCTTACCTCGTTTTTACTTGGGTAACAACCTCATTAGTCGGCTCCCCTGCACATTCCCAGCCCTCAGTTCACCCTGAGGCACCTGCTGTTGGCCACAGGTGGGCATGTAATTGCTCTGTGGCATGGTGGTGTTTCTAAGTAGTTAGGACAGAGCAGCTTCAATAATGAGAGCACTCAGTATGATGCTTCTCCACTGCTGAGAAATTTATGTGTATGTGTGAGCAGGCAGGTGTCTGGCACCGCATACATCTGGTTCACTGTGGTGTTACAACACAGCTGCTAACTGCTGCGTCACCGACGGAAAGAAACACAGCAAGACCGAGACTGAGCCAAAGTTTGGATTTGCAGGTTGAAAGATGTTTTGAATACTCACTGGGGGTGCACTGTTTTTCGGTGGCCTCGCCCTGAGGGCTGCTCTTGGTCTGCTCCTCTCCTGTAGTTTGATGCTTCCTAGTTGCCACAGTTGGAGCTGCCACCGCCTGAGCTGGCTCTTCAAGGTCTGCAGTAACCAGAGTGTAAAACCCAGTGTCAACATGCACGTTTTGTGTGAGTAACACCTGAAAGATAATCTTTGCAGGTCAGAGAGTATACTGGTGTATAAACAAGAAAGAGAGCAAGAAAGCACAAAATTCATCTGCAAGATAAAGGTGACTGATGATGTGTCAATAAGCTTGAATATTAGCACATGAACTGTAACCATATTACATGCAGCAGCTTTAACTTTCATAGAACTCAAGTGTGAGTCGAAGGAAATGCAGAGGTGGATTTCTGAGACATGAAGCCCTAAAAACGAAGCATTTCAACTCCAGCTAATAGCTTGAATATAACTTGATGTCAAAACTGATCACAGCTCTTTCATCTTGACACAGGGGAGAAAAATCCCCCCCGGATACTCTTTGGAGGTTCTCAACGCTGCAGTAATTGGACAGCATGCTGTGCTGGCCTAATTGATAGCTTCATTGCAGGACCCTGAGTGAAAGATGAAATATCAACACCACTGTGTTCCCCCTTTTAGGCAGCTGACTTCTTCTCCTGCAAAACTCATTTCACATTCTGTGCTTTCAGTCGGATAAAATAGGAAATCAAAAGCAACAAAACGACTCCAGAAGACATTCTCTCTGCGGTACGCCACCAAAAAAGGGGAAAAATATTGGAAAAACTGGAAATCATATTGTAACCTGAAATGATGTCACCTTTTGAGAAACCTGTTCTGGAATAACATGAGACTCTCGAGCTCAAACGACATATATTTTGTTCAAGGGGACTGAGGACCCATTTGCACACTTCATTGCAAAACTATTGTAAGTTTTGACTGTGTTCTATTTCACTTTGTGTATAATTTGAACTTGATATCATGACCTAATAAGAATGAAAAAGAAACAAAAAAACATTCTGTACTTCATGTGATGGCCTTCCTTTTTTCTGTTTGTTGTTTGGATTGTTTGTTGTACAAAAATATAAAAATAAAGTTTAAAAAAAAAAAAAAAAAAAACGACTCCAGAAAACTGCTTCCTCTTTCATAAGTTTCCTGGTGAAGGAAGACTTTAGCGGCTAAACCATGAAGTCAATAAGCTCTCAGCAGGTTGGTCTTTCTGATTCCAAACTGAAAATTAAATTCACCAACTCTTCCCATGCAACTCACCCAATATATTGAAGAAATTTAAAATATGTATAAAATTGCAGAAAAATGTTTGCCACAAGGGGAGTACGATACTCTTAGATCATTATATGGCAGGTTTCTTTTTCCACATGCCTGTTAAAAAAATATGAAGGACACAAATGAATGACTGGTCATGGTAATCCAAAAAGAGCTCTGCAGTTAGGTACTGAAGATATATATTTACAACTTTTACTGATAGTACATTTTCTATTGTACTCATCTGTTGGTGCAGAGGCTGTGCTCAGTGTAAGTCTGTGTTTGTTAATCTATTTCCATGTTTCCATTTGCACGCTGTTGTATGTCACTGGGCTCAGTGTTTGGCCACTCAATCAAATGTGACACTTCATATTTAAAGTGTATTGTTTTTTATGGCCCTGTGTGCATAAAGCTCACCTAGATTAACACTGGATGCACCCGGCATGGCCTGGGGCTATTTGGTGAACAGAGATGCAAAGCGCCAGGCAGACAGCTAACAAAGAAGATACTGTCTGGAACACTGGACCCTCAGGCTTTGCTTCTCTCTGCACCTTATACACCACATTAAAGCTGAATGTTGCATCAAGAACCGTGGGGGCAGCCCATCTGATTTGTTTTCACCCTCAAAAGTAAGTTTCTTCTCTCTGAGGTACTCTATCAAGGATTTTCTCGAAGAAGACAGAGGCTAAGAAGGCTAGCTGGACTATGTAGTAAACAGCTTATTCTTCAGGTGGGTAGTCTTCCACCAAATATATCTTGATTAAGATACACAGTTGAAGCTTCGAGTTTAGTGCTATATATACTCATGTCAATTCTTTTCATTCACTCTTACCCCTCTTTCTGCGTGCCTCTTTGATGTCTTCACACATGCGGTCGAACTCAGGGTCCAGCTCGGATGCAAATATGGCATGGGCTGTGTCCTTCAAACTGCATGCTCTGTGCCTGATCACTTTGTCTGAGAAAGATGGAGACATAATAACATAAAGCTGATATAAAAACAAAAAATAACCAAAGATTTTGATTTCTATGAATTGTGTGCATGTAAGTTCAAAACCAAGTTCTTGGCAACACTGGGTTTACAATATTTCCACAACATTTCTTCTGTTATTGCTGTTTGCTTGCAGCTTTTGTAGTTCTGTAATATTGAAGTCATGTTCTGCAAACCCCATCATGCATGTGAGATAAGATTAGAACCCCACTATGCTGCGTCTGTGAGAAGGAGATTGCATCATTGCACAGCTTGAACAAAAGGTAGCGCTGCCTGGTTGGAAATTTTAAAGGGAAAACTCAAACATAAATGATGGTCTTAATATCAGCACTTCACCTCTTTAGAACAAAGACAGGAGCAAATATATCCACGCAAGTTCATGTACCCGTAGTTGCAATCTGAGGTATGTTAAAGTGCTAATTCATTCTCTCTTTAGGTTACATTTCTTGCTCTGTTAAAGCTTTTCTACATTTATTCACTTGGATGCTGCAAAGAATTTTTAAATCCTCCTTGTTCCCTGCTCCTGCATTCATAGAGGGAAAGGACAGGCTGAGCTGAGAGTAGTTGAAAGCATAGCTGCAGTAAACAAGTAGCCTCTCATTATGGCAGGCAGGGGGAGAACAGTTCAGGCAGAGGGTGGCAGAGGGGTCACAATCTGCCAGCTTCCTTTGTCTAATTGGAAGATGGCTTGGTAATTGCAATGGAGGCAATTTGTGTTTGTCTGTGTATGTGTGTGTTCACCAACAGAGTCTATCTAAGTAAATCTAAGTGTGTGTAAGAGGAGGGGAGTGTCAAAGGCCAGCCAAGATAGTGGAAGCTCATCAGCACCCTAAGGGGCCCTGTCCAACCTCCCCATCAAGAACAGACAAAACCTCACTGACACAACCGTCTCTTATGCATTTTTTCATAGCTATAGGTTGTTATCACCATTCCCCTCAGGCAACTGAGATTTGTGACATTATGCCTCATTGTTGTGCATTGAGATATCAGCCTTCTTAACACAGAGTAATTATTTAGCAAGGTGAGGAGGTAAAAGACAAGGCAGCTAACATAATTGCTTATAAGGTGCGATAAAGATAGCATGAAGGGCAAGGAGAAATCGAGCACTGAGGGATAATGAGTTTTTCTTCCCAGCACTTTGTGAGCTGCTATAGAGCTCCCCCAGCAGCCGTATTGCGCAGGGTCTGGGCCATATTCCCCGGGCCGAGCGCTGGGGAATTGAGCAAAAGGCTTCGTTAGTCTTTTTTATTAAACTGCCTAATTGCATTTTCCCCCCTTCAGTGTATCATTTGTACACCCTGCATTCCCACAAATGACCCAGGCCCTTGCCGGCATAGGCAGAGATATGATTTATTCATTTGGGCTAGCAGAAAATTGCTTCCTATTAGTGTGGGGCAGATATGTTCTTGTGCAACAACAGGAACAGCCAAACACATGAAGCATGAATTAAAATGCAGACTAAAACTGAACGGTCGGTGAAATGCCTTCTATATGCATCCAATTAACATAAAGATTTTACCATTTCTACCATGTAATTTCATTTTCTTCTATGAAACCATCTCTTCCTGTGGTTTTCCCTTCTATATCATACATTGTGAATTCACACAGACTATTTATTGTATTTCTCTACAGATGGAGCTTCTCTGACCTTCAAGCAACATATTTGCATGCTGTTGAAAAAGACTGTGTTTTTTTTCTCATTTGTGTGTTCATGTGTCTTTGCCTTCTCTTGCCCTTATTAAAAGGCTTATATTTACATTTGAAATAAGGTGCCAAGGTGAAAAGAAAGATGGAGGAAAACATTTTTCAGACCGCAAGACAAGAAACAATTAGATTTTCATGCGAATGCGGAGCATTTCTCGGCAAAGCTGCATGAATTACACAGTGGAAACGCTATTTTTCTGTGTGGGTGGCGTGCATTTTTATTTTCTTTTGAATTTCCCAGTTGAGGGAAAACCATATTACGGTTCTGTGAATTTACTGTCTGGAAGCCTCTTTGACATTATGCGATAAATCTAATTAATTTTTTCCCACAATAGCAGCATACTGGGAAACAAATTAAAATTAAGACTGCAGAAACACATGGTCACACTTATTCAGCTAAGCCACATCAACCTATTATCTAGGGACTGTCATATCGTTGCCTCTGAAAACTGAAGAGTTTCACTGGGAAACAGAAGTGTGACTGGTTATTTATTCATTCATTCATCTTCTACACCCCTTATCCTGTTCAGGGTTGCAGATGGTTGGAGCCTATCCCAGCTGTCTGAGGGCAAAAGGTGGCGTACACCCTGGACTGGTCACCAGCCAATCACAGGGCTTGGTTATGTATTGGAATCTACAAAATTACTTGGGGATATTCAACGATTTTACGTTGGAACCAAAGAAATATGACATACAGCTAAATGCATTTTTTGCCCTTGTACAAACTCTCTATGCAACTGTAAACTTTTTTTTTCTTTGTATTAAAGACAACTTTCTTTGACATGATTAGCCTTACTGAGAATAATAATGGCAGCTGTTTTATATAACTGTTCTATGTAATTCTTAGGAAAGGCTATCTTTAATTCATGTGGTAGAAAGTGATGTTCAAGCTTCATACAGCCACTGCATCTGTATATGTGTAGTGTTTTTTATAACCTCATGATCGTGCATGTTTAATTTTCCCCTCACCTCCAGGATCCTTGTCAGGGTTGTACTCTAAAGCATTACTGCTGATCAGGTCGATATCCACCAGGAAGTCCTTTGCAGTCAGATACTTGTGGGTATCAATCTTGGTCATAACAGTCGACAGGTCCATGGGCTGCCGAATAACTTCCAGATAGTCTGACACCTGTCACAAAAACACAAGTACTCGTTGACAAAGAGTCCAAATCCAGCTTTGTCAAACTGTAAAAAAAGTTGTATTCTTCACCTCTTCAATGTCAACTGGTTTGCTGAAGATGTTAAATCGTTTGTCAGTTGCCAGGCGCTTGGTCACATCCCTGAGAAAGAGCCTGAGCTCACGTAGTGTGTTCTCTTCCTGATCAGCTAAGCGACGTTGTTCCTCTGCTGACAGGACTCTGGGGCCTGGAGCCTCTGCCACTGGCAGTACCTCTTTACACCTCTCTGTTGAGATGAGATAAGTAAAAAAAAAGTTAGAGGCAGAAAACAGCACACTAACTTACTGGAAGTTTTAACCAAGCTCCCATCTACTGAGAAGACTTATATAGTGATCCAGAGACATAACAGAGAATCAACGTTACGGCAGAGCAACACAAAGGCCTCAAGGTAAAACCAACTCAAATGAAAGAAAAAGACACAAACAAACAGCTAGCACATGAGCTAGAAGAAAGTAACCAAACAAACTCATCCCTGACCCTTGACAGTTTTTCACAACAGACAGCTCATGTTAGTGTGTTGCAGCTGGAAACAATCCAACAGCACTCTTTTCCCTGGAAATGCTTTTCCACTAAACCAAAGACAAGCAACAAAGCAGCAACAGAGTAATGAAGAAAGGCAAGCAGATATCCACTTCCCCTCTCCCAAGGCATCAGTCTTGCCTGAGGCACGGACTGACATTGTTGGGATGAATTGAATGCACCCCAGGACACTTGGCAATCCAAACCCTAATTCTAATTATGGCTAATAGCGATCGGGCCCTCTCGTTGCAATTCCTCTCCCTGCATCTCAGCAGGTCTCTCAGCTGGAGGCCAGGCTCCTGTCTTACAAAGGCAGGGACCCCTGAAGAGAACAGGGCGAGGAAAGCGGGGGACCCCTGCCTTGCATCATTGAGGAAGCTGTATCTGAACACTGTGCACCATTTCCATTTAAAAGCTCAGATGGACAGTTCCCTCATATTGAACTGGAACAGAGGGGAAGCACTGGAAGAGGGCAATGAAAGTTGAAGGGGTGGATGCCGGTTTGATCTGTGGGTGAGGGGGTCTGAATTTGACGTGAAAGAGAGACAGAGGTGTTGAAGAAAATACACACAGGAGCAATATGAGGCTTGTGTGTGCAGCTACCTCAGTGCAATCTCTAATGCCTGTTCATTTCCATTTCAGAATCTACCATTCAGAAACTCACTTCTTCTAAATGTCTTGAACATCTAGCTTCAATGTGCAAATGTGAATTAGGCATGAACAATCAGGGAAGTCTCTGTTTTGTCTGCCCTTCACTGGATGCAAAAAAAAAAAAGCCTGTTGGAAGAAAGAACGGAGCTGCAAATGTGGACAACACTGCCCTCTAGGACTGACAGCAGAAACAGATCACGACTGTCTCATTCAGCATCTTTATGCCAAAGCAGGAAAAGAAATTACCTGTATTCCTGAGGCGGGGGGGAGCCCTGGCAGCTTGGACCAGGAGCAGATCAGAAAAAAAGCTCCTCCTGTCCTCTTCTCCTGGAGGGCACAGTGCCACGACTTCCCCGTAGCTCCTCTGGAACATACTTTTCACCTACATGAGAAAATCAGGAGGTTGATGAGAGATCATTCAGCATTTATAGATGAGCCTTACAATGAATCTCCTCTTGAGGTAAAAACAGCAGTTAAACAGGTGATTATAATGGAGTTAAGCTGTTTTACCTGAGCAAATTTTATACTGATAGTAAACCAGGGTGCAGTTTTAGGGTTCAAACAGTAATTTGTTTTTTCTTACTGGTCTTTTTATCCAACATTTCTTTCCCTCTTTACCTTCAAAAACACTCCCTTGTGTACACTTGATGTATGTTGTATTATCAGTATGATTTTAAACATCACTTTAAGCGGGAAACAGCTGATAACTGACATCAAAACAAAACAGATGATTAAAAATTGGATGATTTTTGTTCATCTACCCAACAAACTAGTATGGAGAAGTGTTCATTTTTCTTGATAAAGTCTCTTGATAAAGTTTTTTGAAAAGCACACAAGACTTTCTCTGTCTCTCTGAAATCTTTTGAGCATCTACCCTGATGCTGTAGGGGGCTTATAAGATCCCACTTCCACATTAGAGCTCAAGGCCACTCCCAATGGGAAGCCCTGATGCTGACTAAGCACCTGCTTTTCACTTTTTATCTCCTTCCATCTGTCTTTTAGATCGATCCTCTCCCTGCCCACTGATATGTTTGTTCTCTCTGTCTATATTGCTTAAGTTTTGTTCTTTCTTTTCCCTTCTCTGTAGATTCAGCCTCTCTTCTGAAAAGAGAAAAGGGGGAGGAAGGAAGGATGGAGCAAAACAAGGAAGACAGAACAAGTGTTGAACAAGGTGAATCTAACACAAAGACAGTAATGATTTTAGATTTTTTTATCACAACAGAGGCAGCGAAAGTATTGGCACCAACAGCTAAAGCTTGATGGCTGAAAAGTTGGAGGGAGTGTAGAAAGCTGAGTGTACAATAGCAATTTGAGACGTCTGGCTGAGTTGAGCAACAAAAATTGAAATTTGATACCTGTTCTGGTAGAGTGATCAATACTCAACTGGTGGCAACAGAAGCTTAGTGCAAATTGAAGACATTTCTTTCAGACTGCCCGACTCTTCTCAATAACAACATATCAAGGACACAGTCTCTTCTATGGCATTACATTAGCAGAGAGGCAGATGGTAATCAAACACAGTTAGAGAAAATAACTCAATATAATCCATGACAAACAGCTATAGCTGAGACATATCTCTGACTAAGACTTCTTCCAAGAACATATTATAAATACACAAAAAATGCTGATAGCGACATCTGGACGATAATGTACAAACTGAGGTCCAGATGGTACTAACTGAGGCTGAGATAAGAAGTTCAAACTATCAGGCTGTCTGGTGCAGCATAAACTGTAAAGCTGAAGAAGAAGAAGTTAAACTGATGACAATGCCTGTCAATATAAAGGTCATATCAAGTTCTAACTGTAAGCCATGGTCACGAGCTTTAAGTACTGATCACAACAACAACGTCACACATATCAGCAGTTCTGTTTGGAACAGCTGGTTAGGCATGCCCAACTTAAGGCCCATTTATACTCCCTTTATGTACGTAAATGTATATGTCCATTTCAAACGATGTACCGTCACTGCTCACATTTTTCCACGCATCCTTTACGTTGGCATTGCTGTTAACCAAGACATCCACCAGGGGTGGCAGTGCAGAGTCAAAAATTTCTGACAGCCACAAACTCAAAATCAAACGTGGTGACTGGAGGAGTTACTGCTAATGTGCCTGTTGCATAAAAGACAAAGCAGCAAGTTTCTCACCACCTTGCAAATTTTTTTCTTTAAAAAGTTCCTCCATTATTATTTCTTTTTTGTGTCTGAATAGAGCTACATATCAGGTTTGACAGCGACACTGCCCCTACAGCTTTTGGTGGTACCCATAGACTGTAAAAAAAAATGGACGTCCTCTCACTGGGCTCAAACTGAGGTCGCTACAAAAACTGCCCCCGTATCCAAATTTAACGCTGAGCATAAATGGAAAAAATGGGTGCAGAGCGCTACACTGTGCCCGCTAAAAAAATAAAAATAAAACAAGTCTGCACACATTAACGATCAAGCAGTAGTTGTATGGCAGTACATTTTTTTGTCCTGACCACCTCATCTCACATGCAACAACTGGGCCAGAGCCTTACATGATGATTAACGTCCAATAAATTTATGATATTTGCAGCTGTTTCCATTTACAAGTTTGTTAAACTTTTTGAGGCACTTAAAAGTGAATTTAATTTTTCCTTATTTAAAAAGTATGGAATGTATGCACAATTATTACAGTTATCCTAAAGTTCTTTTAACTTTTTTTTAACTTAACTCTTGTTATCATGGGCCAAGTATTGTGATTCCCATCTTCCATTTGAACCATTATTACATCGTCATATCACTGAAACCAAATTATATAAGCATCAATAATCTACTTCTTTAGTAAACTGTCATACAAGAATTTGCATTTAAATTCTGTCATTTCACCGCACTCAACATGCTTCAAAACTCACATCTTAAAAAAGTGTTACTATCAGTCGCTAGCTGCATCTAATTCACCCTAGCTGTTACATGTTCTAGCAATTTCCTTTCATCCCCTCAGCAAGAATGAATTCAATCTCAGCAGAGTGAACGGCTGTTAAGGGAGGGAGGCTGTGTAGTTGGACCCCAGCCTGCAGTGTCAGTTTTTGGCTGGGTAGGCATGCTGCCTGTTCCCCGTTGGGGTTTGGAGCTGAAACAGCAGCTGTCACTGTGTTCTCTGTGCCAGAGAGTAGAGCAACACTCTCAGAGACTGCCAAATCACTTAAAGCACCACAGACTGCAGCATGGCCATGCCTAAAAATTAAAACATAAACTCCTCAAACCTTGCTGAAGGAAGCTACTGAGTCTCCTTTGAGATAAGAAATGGGTGATATTATTTGATAAAACAAACAATTCAAGTAAGTTGAGCCAATTAACAAACAAAGCTAAGCAGTTTTAAAAAGTAAATAGCCTCAGCAAAACTCTATTCACTCAGCAAATAGTCTACAAATTAAACTCTCAGGAAAACCTGGGGCATTGTTTCAAAGGGACTAACTATTTAATGTTCGCGCTCCAGACTTCCCTTCAGAACCTGAATCCTTATGGGAAATCACGAGCAACAGTAACTGTAGGGAGTTTCTATGTCTATCATCAGTACCCGTGTCTGTGCTGCCCTTTGCTGTCTTTGCAAATATTGCATGAAATACGCAACAGCTGTTTTTTTTTTTCTTGATGCTTAGGGTCATTCTCAGGATTTTAAAGAAAACCAACTTGTACCACCCGTAGCCTACTGAGGCAAAAGGGATGTTTTTTTCAGCATTTAATTTACTCATTTGTTCATAGTATCATTTACTCCCCAAAAAAGAGTCACTGAAATTAGAAAGCTAATGGAGCCTTTTAAAAGCAATAGAAGTTGCCTTACGTGTTAAATGGGTGAAAATATAGTTGAGCTGGTCAATTAATTGGCCAATCAATTTGATTTTGGCTTCCAAAAATCATAAAAACATAATCGCAGAAAAACAATTTAAAACTTTTTTGTCTTTAAAAAAGTCTTATGAAAAGACTTCAAAGGGTATATGGGGCTGTTTTTGGCTGTGTTATAAGTGTATTTTGCATGTTGCTAATTTCAGGCTTTCATGCAGATTGGGTAATTATTTTATGTATTGTTTGTTGTTTCTATTATTTGATTTCAATATCAATCATAATAATTGTTGCCATAATCGTCCAGCCCTAAGATGCAGATATAGAAAGGATAATGTATAAACACCATCCAGGGCAACAAAAGACTGGAATTGTTGTGAATATGAAGGGGTTTCACCCAAGGGGCAACATCTGGTAGAGAAGATTCCTTGAGAATCTGCTCGAGGCTGGCTACAGAAAGACTGGAAGTCACATACACATTAAGCCAAAAACCAGACTTTTATAGCATTAAAAAGCAGATTTCCAGCCTGGTTAAAAAAAAAAACGGCTTGGGTCTGAAACACTAAATCTGCTATCGGCACACACTTTACGGAGAGTGAATTTTTTCTCTAACTCAGCAGTTCATTAGATATTAGGATTACAGGCTTGTCCAATCAGAGGCTGAGCTCAGCTCAGCTCACATGCCTGACAGGCGCCCTATTGCTGTTTAAAAAGAAGCTCAAAGTCCAGGTCATATCCAAGATGGCCCTGTCCAATGATTGGCTTCATTTGACTGTATCAGGAACAGACGGGACGCGGAAATTACTTCCATATTTTATACAGTCCATGGTTTCACCCCTTCACAGTCATCCAAGTAGACAAGTCGACTACTTCAATCACTAGTCGGCACAAGTCGGTCGTCAGTCAGTGTATAGCCACCAGCACCCCAAGTGAGCAGATTTTTTTCCATCTTGGGAAACACTTTCACCCGACAGCCATCGAGTCTTCATCCCTTCAGAGCTGTGTCGCATCAATTCACAGCAGGGCAGATCGAGCAGGACAGGAAGCTGTTCAAGAAAACTACCGAAAGCACCCAGTGACTTTCAAAATAAAACAAACTGTGTCAAAACCAGATCGTACTTAGAGATCACAAATGGTCACAATGAGCGGAGCCACACCAGGAGTCAACAAGTCGGAGGTTTTACAGCCCAGTATGATTGAAGAAAGGCTAATGCCGTGAGAAGCATGGGAACTCCTCGGTCTGTGACTCCAGCTGTCTGCAAGTCATGCGGCTTGCTGGACTGAACAAACAGCCAGTGTGAGTTGACATCCACAGTCAACACGCAACAGAGCAGAGCTGAACAGGAGATGCATCTTGTGTATTTGAGCTGTTACTTTTCCTCAAAACAAACAAAAAGGATATAAATTATAAGCAAACAGGACAGTGATGGTGAGTAACTTGTGGCACACAGTGCATTCACTTGAAGTGTTTGAGCTATTACCGCAGAGTTTGGGCTGTAATAAAAAAATACAGTCATGTTCTTGTGTTTGTTAAAAAGGGTCTAATGTGTCATAAAATGCTGCTGTTGTTGCTTTTGCATATAACTGAGCTTTAATTATGGATAGAAAATACCAAAATATGCAGCGCAAGACTGCTGTTTATCTTTTGACCTCTGTTGTCAAGCCGCCAGACATCGAGCCGCTGCATCTCTTTCATTAAAAAAAAAAAATTAAAGCTTTCGGTTTAGAAAGGCTGTGTTGCCACACTGTTGTTATAAAATGCTCATAAATTGTATTCTGAGCTGTTTGAATTCCAGAATACAGTTCTTTAAGTGTTCCACTGAGTCATGGTCTCAGCCTCATTATTGTGTAGCGACTAGTTAACTAATCGACTACTATTTTGAAAGTATGAAGCATTTGTTTAAGAGTAAATATTACAGAAACTGGCTGGTCAGCTGTGTGTCACAGGGCTGGAAAAATGTTCATCTTTTTGTCGGCTGCCTACAGTTTACCAAGCATTACCACAACAAACAAAACCAGGGCCCAGTGTCGCTTACTGTCTTAATGACTTTTACCCTTTAACTTGAAGCTCAACCATGTGGTAGAGCATTTTTTGAGTCCCTATATTTTATTGAAAATGTGTTGAACTATGTTAAACAATCTTTTCTACAGCTTGAAATATTTTTTATGAATTTTCCTTTTTCTGATCTTAGTGCCTTAACAAGATAAAAAAAAAATACAAAAATTATTTATAAGTAATTTGTAAAGAATTATTAATACATATTTTTTCCTTGGATGGAATGTTTAAAAAATATACAGACTTCATATCCTTTGAATTTGAAAAGTCAAAGGGTTAAAAAGAGAGGTAGTTAATGGTTAAAACTGGCAAAAGTAACTTTGTGTGTAATAACGAGAAAGAAACTGATAAACAAATGCAATGATGCAACCCAACTGCAAAATAGAAGCGCTGAATGCCGAAATAAGGAACACAACACAGAAAGAAAGCCAACATAGCCTGAGGACAGTCTTGATACTGTGATGCTGACTTCATGTTGCATTTAGTACACCATTAGTCCCATCAGGTGTGTTCCAATTTCCAGGTTTTATTACTTTTTGTTCGATAAAAAATGCAAATCTGGTTTAATCCAAAAATAAATAAACAACTAAAGGGAAAAAAAAGAAGGTTATCTTCCGATCCTACATGGTCAGTAACCCAATATGTAATAAAGGCTACCTTTGAAAACTCATTGGTTGTGATTACCTCTGAATCCATTAATAAACCCTGAATGCAGCATGTAAAACAACACACACTGAGGAGTTAAGTGAAGTAAAATGCCTTAGGACAAATGAAGCAAAGTTCTTCTAATTAAAGAAGAGAGACAATGGCATGACAACAAAGACAAGAAAGATGAGACTTAAAAAAACTACAAGGCAAATAGAGCTGCATAGATTAGGAAAGAAGAGAAAGAATCCTCCCAAGAGTCTTTGTTTCCCTGTAGTGAGGCCAGTGTTAAAGTCTAGCCAATACAGCAGCCACACACACACACACACACACAAACAGAGAAAAACATTTCCTGTCTGCACAGGAATATTGATGTGTAGATCCTGGGGTGAAGCCATGGGGCTGCCAACCCCTGGACCTAATTAGAGGACTTCTGTTGCCTGAATTGAGAGAAACCACCTCCTTATTTTTCTCTATTTCCCTTCCAATTTTCTCAGTTTCCCCTCAAACCCTCACTTACTGCCTAACCCACAGCATGTGGTGTGACTCTGCTTTGGCTTTCAGAAAGAGAATGGGAGTAAAAAGAAGAATGAAGGAGCAGGGCAAGGGACACCCATGGAGAAAAGGTGGTTAGTGGGATGAATGACAGGAACGGGGGAATTGAACCAAAGCAGACAAAAACTCTGTGAGAGCCGGTGACTTTGACGGTGAAACTCTGCATGTGTCTACACTGTCTGTAAAGAATAAAAGAAAGCAGAAACCATTTAAAGCCTTAATACCAAAAGGACAGGATGAGCTCTCGTTTCTCTCATAATGGAATACATAGCAACATGAATCCACAGAAACACTGGTGGCAGGCCTCCAGCTAAACCTGAAAATGTCAAATCAGGTGTGTGCCCTGTGTTCTTACCTCATCTGACAGCTGTGAGTAGTGAGATTCAGCTGTAGCAAGAATAAGGACCGGGCTGAAGGAGGGCACATCCTGCAGCAAGGTGAAAAAGGTGCTCTTCACAGTGTCACTCACTGTCTCCCACCATTCTGAGACGTGTGGCATAAACACCACACTGGGCACGCTGCGGCGGGCCTCGCGAAAAACCTACAGTCACATGAACAGGAACAAGTGACGCAGTTTAAAAAAATTGTAGCTTACTCTCATTCAGCTTTAATCCCCAGAAAAACCAAAAGTGTATTTTGTTTGTTTTTGTTTCTTTTTTTGTGGTTTATTATTGTTTATGTCAATGTAATGTGTGAAAACAACAATTAAACAATTAAAAAAATAGAATTGCCTCCATGTGACTATTTTGGCATGTGAGTTACCTGAGCACAGGACTCCTCTGGCGTCTTAGCGCTGACAGAGTACAGAGTGGGCAAATCCAGGCGGTGCACTGGCAGCTTGTCCAGGTGGTGCAGCAAGGCAGGGGCCAAATGGGAGCTCTGTCCGGAGCCAGGGGCACCAGCAAGCAATAGACGAGGCCGGTATGCTGTGGGCTGTTGGAGGGCAGATCTAAAGACAGATTAAAGTTCATGGTTAGCATAGTATGGGAATCAGCTCCCAGCAGATGTATTGTCATTCAACAGTAGACACCCTGTTGTCCACAGCTCAGTTGTGTTTATTTGCTCCATTCTCCTGAGTTTGATAAGCCAAAACTCCAGACTTGCTTTAAAAATGCATCTCTATATGACTAGCAGTGGACCCTAAGACCTAAGTGAGATTTAGAAAATAAGAGCTACCAGAGACAGCTATAAGGACTAATGTTGCTCTTTCTTAAATTAGCAATAAAGGACATGAAACTTTTAGGAGATTCCTTAATAAAAAGGTAAGTAAATGTGTTAAATAAAGTTAGCAGAAGTTTGTTTTAGTCATGGCAAACCTCTGCTTTTATATTTTTGTGTAGATACCTGAAACTTGTTCGCATCTTACTGAAGCGAATAGGTTGAAGCTCATGTTTTGCTTCCAAGATTCTTTAACCGAGTAATCCTGGCTTTGAAAGCACTCTGATACAGGGTGTCCACGCATTCTTAAAAAGAATTAAATTCATGTCTCCAAAATCAATGCCTTAAAATGTCTTAAATTCATTGAAAATGTTATTTGCTGGTCTTAAATACATTTCTCAAAGTTCTTAAATTTGTTGGCACAGGACGAGTAATGTTTTTCTTTTTTTCATGGAACTTTTCAAGATGTAAAGAGGCTTCTAACTGCTGATTTTAAACCGTTATCTGCATGCTAGCTAGCCAGTCCATGACTGGTTGGCTAGCTCTCTGGAGAAGGATGCAGAACTGTTTGCTGAGCAAGCTGAGGGTAAGTCCTCGATGGCTCAGCTCATCACAAAGTCAAACGTCCTCAGGAAGAGGAGCAAAGAGAAAAAAATTAGGGCCCCGTTTATACGACAACACTTCAGTGTTTCACTTGAAAACACAAAAAACGCAGACAAAAAAACTGTTTACACAGAAACGCTGAGGGACTGAAAACGCAGAAGTGGAGCAACAGATGCACATTTTGTTAAAGGCAGTCAGCCAATTCAGCAGAACAAGCACAACACGGTAAGTCTGCCACTGAACCGTTGTTGTCGTCCAGTTCGCATGGCAATTAAAAGTCACCGCAACCAAAGTGGAACGCGCACGCACAAAGCGGCGTGTGACATCAGCGTTTTCACTGAGAACGCTGGCTTGCTGTTTATACGGAGACAGAAGCTGCAGCATTTGGGAAAAATTGCACTCTGGAGGGCATTTTAAAAAAAGTTGCATTTTAGGTCGGCTGAAACAGCGTTTCTGTAAAAACGAGAGGCTGAAACGCAACAAAACTTTTGCGTTTCATCCTAATACTATTGTCGCGCAAATGACCCCTGGGTAAGCAGAGGCAGAACTAGAGATTAAGGCCATAAAACTGACGTGATGGGCCCATAGTTTTGTTTGTTAAATGTTTCCAGTTGCACACTACTGTTTGACTAAATGTACTATATTTTTGCATGTTTTGTACTTTTGTATATTTTTTTGGATGCTTAGTTGGAAAATGCCCTTAAACTGCACTTGTACATACAGCTATTGAACCAGAGAGTGCTGAGAATCACTGTTTGATAAACAGACAAAAAGCAAACTTGAATGAGTCTCACTGAGTGACACACAAGTTATGCTTGGGTTGTGATACAGTGGGATCCCTTAACCGTCGTCTTAAATTTCATTCAAGGCGGCATTATAAAGGTCTTAAATTTGACTTGCTGAAACCTGCAGATATCCTGTGATAAAAGCAGAGCAGACATGTATCAAACTTAAATGTGGTTTGTTGGCCAAACAATACAGTTATCAATCCTCTTTTTGGAAGATTTTCTTTTTCTTTCCTATTCTGGCACACTTCTCACACAGCATATGGCCTCTGATTTTAAAGCATATTGAAAGTAAGATTTAAAAACTGGACTACACATAGAAAATCTTTTTAGAATAAATAAACTGTTAAAGTGAGTACAAATCCATGAACCAGCTTGCCTTTATGTTTTACAAGAATGTACTCGTACAGCCAGTTATTGTCCTCATCATACAGTTCACCTCCTTATCCTATGAAAAATATTACTTCCTATTTTCAAATCTGCATTAAAAACTAAAATACCAAAGAACTTTTCATAACATGTTGTCCCCTAATACGGTATTGCTCTTAGAAATAGTGCATGTGCTTAAACACTCTAATTCTATCACCCAACATTTGCCTCTGTTAGCTTTTATGAACTCACGAAGAGAAATGGAGGAAGGGTCTGTGCATTGCAGAGGATGAGGGCTGACTCTTTGGGGATGCAGTAGGCTGGACTTCATAGATGGAAGAGGAGCCTTCCTCATTGTCATTGTCACTGTACAAGTCCTCTTCAAGCAGTTGATTGTCACCGCCTAGAACAGAGACAAACACTTTATCACAGCCCAGGGAAAGAAGTGACCCAATGTCCAGAGAGTAACAGAGCGTCACAGTCACTGCACTGAAAAGTTTGTTTCTGCAAAGTTTAATTCTCAAAGCAGCATTACCACTGACATTAATTCACAAAAAACATGACTAAAAAAAAGAGAGTCTCTTTATTGAGGGAGATTTTATGGACATTTTAAGGGATACAGCCCCCTTGGAACTCTTGTCATTACTGAGTGCAAGACGCACAACTCTTCAAAGCGATTTCCCACTGGTCAGGTTCTGCAGTGTGGTTAATCAGCTGTAAACTCATTTGTAGACTGCAGTGGGAGCTGAGTTATTGAAGTGCTGGCAGCATGATTTGTTCGTCTATCTCTGCGCCACCACCTGCTGCTATTGTGGAGGGTCCACAAACTATCTTCAGTGCTGGGTGGCACAAGGCAATTTGATAATAAGATTTGGGAAAGAAGATCAATTACTACAAAATACCATCAAGGGAAGCACACTAACAATCAAGACAGGTGGCAAGGGAGAAATGAGAGAAAAGTCATCTGACAGCATGGTCCCACAATCCTACCATGTGTGTTGTCCCTGTCAGCACACTGAGCATGAGGGAAGACTTGAAGCAGAGCTTTCAGCACCAGGGAGAAAGAGTTGGCCAACAGGGGCCTGAGGGTGGGAGATAGGGCTCGGCCTGGTGGTGCCAAGGCCCTCTGGGAGGCCGGGACGATGGTCCTCATAGCCTTGCTGAAGTCGCCGGGCCCCAGGACGATGGTGGCGATATCCAGCTTCAGTTTGACACTGCTGCCGTAAATCTGAGGGTAGCGGCGACGTAATGCCACCAAGGCTGCCTCTGTGCAAAGTGCTTTGATGTCAGCACCGCAGTAGCCTGGGAACATGAAACAAAGATTTTCCACTTGATACACTTTCAATAGAACCAAAAAAAAGGTTAACAGAATGTATAAAAAGGGACTGTGCTCTACATGCTTTACTTGTCTATATTACACATATATTTCATCACTTATAAAACAAAGATGGCAGATAATGGAGAGTCTTTCGTATATCTGATTGTTTTTCTCCCAGTTGTATTGGATTTGTGAAAATCATCTTGTTAAGTAACCCCACTAGCATCCTAGCCTTTAATTTATTACAACTGATGTCATTCTGCAGATTGATACTAAGCAACAATACTCACTGGTTTATTTATTTTTAAGCAACTGAGTTACATACAAATAGAGTTAAAGGAGTTAAGTGTTTGTATAGTCATAGCTGAAAGACGTGTGTACCTGGAAAGGTTGTGTTGTAGCTTGAAGTTACATGGTGTGAAGGTGGGAAGCTTTTTTAATAAACATTGTAAGTGTGGATCTTGTGGCTGATATTATTTTTAAATGTGTCAAGTTGCGTTTCTTAGTTTCCAATTGTTTGTTGATGAGTTTTGTCATTTTTTAACTGCTGTTTTCTCTTTATTTTTTTCTCTTTTGTCTCATGTTGTCAATTACATTGGATATAAATGATTTTAGTGTGCCATATCCAGAAAATTTGATTATTAAAAAGGAATTCAAACAAAGTTAACAGAAACACAAAAAAACAGAAACTTCTCTTACCGACACATTTTTCTGCAAGTTCCTCTACAAATGGCTCAGCCAACTTGGGATTCCAGTCCCGTGTGTGAATCTGCAGAATGTGCTTTCTGGCCTGAATATAGAAATAAGACAGACAACATGAAAGAGACGAGAAAAAACAGAAAAATTACATACATAGTTCAGGTAGCATGAGTCCTTTGTGGGCTAATAGGATGTCAAACAAGTTGGGCTGTCACATAGGCACTTTGTGCCAGCAAACACAAAGAGCTGTGTTTTTATCTGTCAGTTGGTATAATGCAAGAAGCTAGATTTAAAAAAACAACAACACACAACATAAGATACCAAAGATTTCAAAATAAATATCGTCTCATCTTGTGTGAACTGTTTTTACTTTATCTAGAACTGACAAAAGCAACAGAACACAAAGATCAACATGAAATCAGGTGCAAGAGTGACCAGATCTAAGGTGCTCTCTGATGCTTAAATGTATTGCATCGACTCCCTAGTACTCTGCTCTGTTGAACAGACGTGAAGAACAAAGTGCTCTTGGTCATGAATCAAAAGCAACAGGTTGCATAATCTTTCATCACCATTTCTATTTCTTCAGACGTAACTGAGACACGTTTAATTTTGGTTTCAAACAAAGGCAAACATCAGGAGGAAGCTTGGCTTAATTGTGATGATGTTATTTGCAGAGAAGAACTCGTGTCAGTCCCAGCAGAGCTCAAGACTTGTACACTGAGCTCAGCCACCAAAGGCTTGCCATTTAAACCTTAATTACCAGTGATCTTATCTTGTGGACAAACTACGATTAGCAACTGATTAGACAGGTTAAGTAGACAGATACTATACAAGTCACCTACACTGATATGACAGCCCCTGATACACTTTCAAAACATGTGGTACTAGCTTGTATTTACAAGAAAAAAAGAAGGTAAGTATCCCCTAAAAATGAACATATCAGTTATTTGACCTGCAAAATAATAACTCTTCCTCAAGATTTTTAATTTACCAGAAATCTTACAAGCCCCTGCTTTACTACCCATATGGTGGGTGAAAACATCCAACAACCAGGAATAAAATAGTTGATTAGTAGTATAACCAAGGGGCTGGATGAACTGATGTCCTGGCAGGGCTCTTGTGAGTCAAACACGAGTTACTGCTGAATTGAATTGCATCTTCATCTGGGTGTGAATGTAGACACGCCATACTGTAATTAGATTTTGGACAAGACACTGCTCTCTGTTATTTCACAGTCAGTCAAGACACTGATTCTCTCTATATGATGGACTCGGGTATACTATGTATACTTATTATATATTGTTCTTTAACTCGTTTTCTTTCTATATCTCTCACTCCAGGTTTCTTGGAGAAATGAATACATGGTGTGTACCGTGCTGCACTGCCCATGCCAAAGATGGAAAACCAAAAAAAAATGTTTTTAAATCTAAATGTACGCTATATTTCACATACACATAAAAAGTCAAGAAGGTTCCTCATGAAAGAAAATTATATGGGCTATTACGCTTCTGTTTCTGTTCATGCATCAAATGCAGACATAATGGATGTTTCTCACCTTCTTGTCTGGCAGGTTAAACAGAAACTCTCGATCAAAGCGTCCAGGCCTCCTGAGTGCTGGGTCAATAGAGTCAAGTCTGTTTGTAGCACCAATGACCACTATCTCCCCACGACTGTCCAAGCCATCCATCAAAGCCAGCAGAGTGGACACAATAGAACTGGACAGACAGAAGATGAAGGAATACATGTCACTCAGTACTCTGTTATTCCTCATAGTAAACACCACACAAATTCAAAACCATCCTGCTTTATTGCAGATGGCTTCATAAGAACTCAACCAAGACGAAACTGTACAAAACACTTAGAATAATCTACTTGCACACAGGTATACTGACAAACATCAGTATCCACGAGCCATTCGTAAAATAATTAACCATTCCTTATTTCTGCTCCTATTCTTATGCTTGAAGAACAAACTGTGTGGAGTAGAAATACTTTTATTTTTGTGTGAACTCCAAGTTGCATGAGCTCCATGCAAGCATTATCACAGAATGGCAGATAGAGTAGAAAATAAAGCGTAAGTACATATTTTTGAATAAGCTTTGGCCCAAAACTGTAACCTCACATTTCACGGATACAAAGATTGTGATATCTAGATGGCAGCCATTCACACCAGGATCAACGGAAAGCTGGGTTTACATAACAGGATATTTCCTCACCTTTGGTTTATATTGAAATAGGCTCAATCAGACATGAAATTGAGGATATCTCCAGTCTCTACTGTTATGGCTGCTCAAAGTCCAAAAAATGAAGTTATATCAAGTGTCCCCAATATGAAGCAGTGATATCTCACAAACAATTTAAATCGAGGTTGTTTTAAAGGTGAATGCATCTGGGCTTTGTGCGTCCTAATGTTTTTCTGTGTGTCCAGTCTGCACTCACTACCTGTCGAATGTCTGTCTTTCAGTGAGAGAAACACTTCCACTGCACCTGTTCGTACAGTTTCATCCTTTAATTCCTATTTCAGAGACAGAGGTTCAAAGACTTTTTTTAAAGTAACAGACTCAAGGTTTCAGTGACCAGTAATTTGTTTTGTTATGTTGTTAAACCTCCATATTACTTGTGCATGTGCATCGCCCAACCAGGTTGTGTCAGAGATAGTGGTACGCTTTAAGGATGAACCTGTGTGCAACATTCATAGCTTCTGTGACATGAGGGTTACAACCACATTAGCCCTACCTGTGTATTTGGTCTTGCCTGCTGGAACGTACAGGAGCCAAACCATCGATCTCATCAAAGAAAATAATAGATGGCCTCATCAGGTAAGCCTAAGTAAAAACAAACACAAGACCAGGTCAAAATATTACACTCAGCATAAGAAAAATCTAAATGGCCAGATGAACTTCAAGACAAACATTTGTTTTGATTTTTTTGTCCCAAAAAAAAGTAAGCAAGTTCATACAAAAGTGACAGACGCTATCAACCAAAGACAGAAACCTAAAATACTTCACTATAGGAACCCATGTGCAGAGGATGTAGAACTCTGCGCTGGCTGCAACCCCCTTGTTACGAGGGCTGATTGATAAGTTGTGAGTCTTGTATTGAAGAAGTTAAGCAGGGATGTCCTTTTTAGCTCTACTATTTTCTGACTATTTAAGGCTGTGTACCTGAAGACTGGTGTCATATGGCCAGTTTATGTCGAAGGGGTAGCTCTCATTTGCATAAGAAAGGTCTGTCACCTAAGGATATCCCTGCTGATATGGTAGCAGCACTAGGGAATGATGCTCCTTCATATGCTACAGTGAAAAGGTGGGTGGGAGAATTTAAGCATGGCAGGCAGAGCCTTGGGTATGACGCCCGTCCTGGAAGGCCTGTCACTGCTGCAACTCCAGAAATGGTCAATAAAGTCCATGATATAGTTCTGGCAGAAGGGACAAACAATCAATGGCACATATTATGCATCACTTTTTAGGCATTTAAGAGAAAACATTAAAGCGCTGCAGAAAAATCAGTGAAGGTGTGTTGTTCCACCAGGACAATGCCCCTGATCACAAGTCTGTCATTGCCATGGCTACCATTAGTAATTGTGGCTTTGAATTGCGCATCCGCCCTATTTTCATTTTATTCTATTCCACTTTTCTTAACCAGGAATATCCCATTGAGATTAAAAACCTCTCAAGGGAGTCCTGGCCAAGAGGCAGCATAAGTTACAATTACAGTTATTAGTTACTCGCCTGATCTCACTCCATCAGACTTTCATCTATTTCCAAATTTGAAAAAGGTCATTTCCATTACCCACTTTCGGTCAGATGATGACATCATACATGCAGTGAAGGACCGTCTGAATGGTCAAGAAAACGACTTCTTTAAAAGTGGCAATGAGGCCCTTAAACATCGCCGCAAAAGTGTAGAGATACTGAAGGGGATTATGTTGAAAAATAATGTAATAGGTCCGCCAAAAGACAAAGCCTTAAACATGAGACTCACAACTTGTCAATTAGCCCTTGTTCAATTCCTCCCCTAATTTTCCTCTATCTTCAGCTGTCCTATTTAGGCCTAATGAAGGCAAAAATGTCCATACATTTCTAAATTTATAGTAGCATGCAAAGAGCCACTTTCTTTTTACATAACAAATTCTGTTCTAGTACAGCAACATATCAAGAATTAAGATAATACTGTCCAGATGTTGTCTATCATCTCTAAATGCTGTTTATCACCTGGTCAAAGAGCAGGCGAAGCTGGCGTTCTGATTCTCCAACCCACTTGCTGAGGCAGTCGGCTCCTTTCCTCATGAAGAAAGAAACCTTCCTGTCTCCGTGGCTGCACTCATTAGCAAGAGCCCGAGCTACCAAAGTCTTTCCTGTCCCTGGAGGGCCGTAGAACAAACACCCCCTAAAAGACACAAAAGAGGGGATGAAGCAATGGATAAGTTCATTCATTTTTCAACTATTCTGTATTTATGTACAAACACTAACATAGGACTGAAACCCTGAAAGTGGATGATGCATCTGTTGATATAGCAAATATTAACAGAACTGAACTCACAACCCAGCAGGTGACCTTGTTTAAAACTGCCACTTGTTGACTTTTCTCACCTGGGAGGTTGAATCTTGAACTTCTCAAAGATCTCGGGGTAAAGCAGTGGAAACACAACCATCTCCTTTAGTGACTGAATGTGATTACTGAGGCCCCCAACACTGTCAAACTTCACCTGTTGAGAAAACAAATTTGCGGTGAAAGTGGGGACTTTTATAAACTCTAAAACAGGAAGCTTTTTGGTAGCACTATAAAAAGAACAAATAAGTTTTACTAAAGACCTCCACACAAAAACTCCTTCAAAGGTTGCCCGTTTTCTGGTTATAGTAATTCTAAAACTATACTTCAATACAGCCTTGAGGTCTTTATTTGTGTTCTACTTACAGAGGAGTCGAGATTCATGGGGTCCACATCAGCCAGACTAGCACCTACTTTCACCCGATCACGCAGAACACCACTGGCCAGGTCTTCTGCAGTTAAATTCATGGGTAAACATCTGTGAAATTAGATTGGATGGTTATTGGACACAAAAGGCTAGCACAGCAGCTGTTACTAAAGCCCTTTAACTGATGTTTACGATCAGGCTTTATTTCTTATTTCCCCTGAGAATTCATGGAATTGGTAAACTTTTTGATTAAGTAAAACAGAGGAGGATTAAAGAGGACAAACAGTAGAAGAAAGATAGCAAAAGTTGACACCTGTTCCTGGCCCGGGTCATACTCTTGCTTTTTCTGCGCTCAAACCGCTCCTCATCAGAAGACGAGGTGGTGTCACTGCTGTGAATGGCATGTTTCTTCACTCTGGAGAGGTGTAACAATCAAGATTTAGTAAAAGACAATTAAGAGTTGTATCATTCAATCAGCTGAGGCTGATGGAAGTGTTGAATCCTTTTTATGACCACAGCTATTAGTGAATTAGTCACTAAAAGAAATTATTTAGGATCAGATTTGAGCGTAATTTTGCCAACCTTATATGGCTTCTTCTTGCTGGGGATCTGTGGGTGTCAAACAGTGAGGGGTTGCTCTGTTTTCTGTTCACAGGCTCTGAGAAAGCAAACACCAAAGAAGTGTTTTTATGCACCAAACCTCCAAAATAATAATTTAATGTAGGGATAATTTCCTTTTCTAAGACAGAGACTGTTATTGCAAGTGAGAAAATATTAAAGTGTTATGCTAGAATTTACCAATAGGTGGTGCTTCATATCTCTGCACAGTCTTTCTCTGCCTCAAGTTGTATGGCCTGTCGTTTTCCTCTCCTGTCTCTTCCACTTCATCTCCTTCATCGTCTTCATCATCATCTTCTGCTTCCTCCTCCTCTTCCTCCCCATGAGAATCTGAAAAGTCATAAACGTGGTTTCCAAACTTCAGATACAACCAATTTAGCTTATTCAATGAGTCAACAGAAATACTCTGTTATTGGCTGCAGCTGTTATGATTCAGGGACTTCGGTTCATGAAGTTTTCATAATCATTTTATCTCCTCTGATTTTTAAGAAAAACATTAACAGAAAACTTACCTTCAGTCCCTTCCTCTTCATCGTCCTCCTGCTCACTTTTACTCATGGCTTTATGGTGCGCAGGCATGCTGAAAGTACTCCTACGCATTGATTTCCTGCGCTTCACCCGTGAATACATGTCCATGTTTTCCTGCAAAGACAGGGTGTATACACTTTCACTAGTACTCATTAAAAAGTCAGGTGGTACTTTTTCTTGTTACTACATTGTAACTTACAGGAAGGTAACTCTTACCTCCTCAGTATCTCCGGTCCACATGCGAAGTCGCTCCACCTCACGGTTCTGCCTGATGCTGCTGATGTTGTCCATCTCCTGGAGGACAGCCTCAGCAGTGCTGCAAACACACATAGTTTGTGTCAGAGAAGTATTCTGGACAACCTCACCGTAAAACACCAGATGACCTGGACAATATATGAACCAAAAATCTATATAATTTTGTGATTTATCACAGCTTTCTTGGTTCTAAATGGGTGGACCTAGAATAGAGTGTTGTAAACTGAATAAATTCTCTAATAGCACGTTTCGACTCCCATATTATGATTATTACACATATTATCTGACACAAGAAATGATATCAAGCTGCTCGGGCTGGCTACCTGTTGACCAGCTGGTCAAACAGCAGGCTCTGGTTGAGGTGTTCAAATTGGCTCTTCTTCACCCGGCAGCTCCTCTTCAGCTCCACATGACCGTTCATGTGGGAGTGATCTCCCCCTCCGCTCTGATTCATATGGGCTGCAGCATCAACAAATGCTAAGTTAATACTTTTATTCTGTCATCCAAATGTTTATGCTGATTTTTTTTTTTTTTAAAGACAAGTTGAAAAAATGATATTACCATGTCCATTTTGCAAGCGAGAGGACAACCTAGAAACAAAACAACACAGTAAAAAATGTGCAGTTATAAATGAAATGGGTATAAACAAACTGCTGTAACGCTGTCAGTTTCTTTTTTACTTTTAAGTTGGATCATACACATTTACTTCAACAGTAAAAAGCAGAACAGACCCATTCTAGACAATTTCAATCAAGATCTTTCTACAAGAAACAAACAAAATAATATTTAAGTCCTTGAAAAAAAACATACTTCTGCCAAAGACAATGAACCACTCTATCCCATATTGTGCACCATCATTCTGGCTTTCATTGAGTCATGATTAGTGAAACAAAGTCTGCCAGCTGACCTTGTGCGGTAGGTGGGAATGTCCCAGCTGACCCTCTGGCCCTTGGTCTGTGGGGAAGGGGAGGTATCACTGGAACTGGGCTCTGAGGCAGTCTGCCTGCGTGTCCGCTTGGAAGGAGGGGCCAACCGTGGACTGCTGGGACTACTCACATCACTACTGTGCTCCTTCTGTTCAACAAACAAACAAACAAACATTACAGCAATTTCAGAGAGGAAAAGGTAGAGAAATAACAAAGCATAAAAAGCAAGTAAAGTGACAATACTGTGACAACCTTCCACAAATTCTCATGAAAAAATGCCCCCTGTCAATCACTGTGCAAAGCCACAATATTAAGTAAATACAATCCCAATTCCAATGAAGCTGGGATGTTGTGTAAAACATAAATACAGAATACAAAATCCTGTTGAACATACATTCGATTGAAAACACTAGAAAGACAAGATATTTATTCTTCAAACTGATAAACTTTGTTTGATTAATTTATTTATTTTTTGCAAATGTTCACTCAGTTTAAATTTGATGCCTACAACACATTCCGAAAAGGCTGGGACAGGGGCATTTTTACCACTGTGTTACATCACCTTTCCTGTTAACAACACTCAGTAAGTGTTTGTGAACTGAGGACATTAATTGTTGAAGCTTTGGAGATGGAATTCTTTACCATTCTTTCTTGGTGTACAACTTCAATTGCTCAACAGTCCAGGGTCTCTGTTGTCATGTTTTGCACTACATAAAGTGCCACACATTTTCAATGGGAGACAGGTCTGGACTGTAAGCAGGCCAGTCTAGTACCTGCACTCTTTTACTACGAAGCCACACTGTTGTAACATGTGCAGAATGTGTCTTGTCACTGTCTTGCTGAAATAAGCAGGGACGACCCTGAAAAAGTCGTGGCTTGGATGGCAGCATATGTTGCTCCTAAACCTGTATGTACCTTTCAGCATTAATGGAGCCTTCACAGATGTTCAAGTTAGCCATGCCATGGGCACTAACACACCCCCATACCATCACAGATCCTGGCTTTTGAACTTTGCGCTGAGAACAATCCGGATTGTTCTTTTTCTCTTTGGTCTGGAGGACACCACGTCCATGATTTCCAGAAACACTTTGAAATGTGGACTCATCAGACCGCAGCACACTTTTCCACTTTACATCAGTCCATCTCAGATGAGCTCGGGCCCAGAGAAGCCGGCGGTGTTTCTGGGTGTTGTTGATATATGTCTTTGGCTTTGCATGGTAGAGTTTGAACTTGCACTTGTAGATGTAGTGATGAACTGTGTTAACTGACAATGGTTTTCTGAAATGTTCCTGAGCCCACATGGTTATATTCTTTACACAGTGATGTTGGTTTTTAATGCAGTGCCGCCTGAGAGGTCAAAGGTCACATGTATTCAATGTTAGTTTTCAGCCTTGCTACTTACGTGCAGAGATTTCTCCTGATTCTCTGAATCTTTTGATGATATTATGGACTGTAGATGATGAAATCCATAAATTTTTGCAGTTGTATGTTGAGAAACATTGTTTTTAAACTGTTGGACTATTTGCTCACACAGTCATTCACGAAGTGGTTAACCTCGCTCCATCCTTGCTTGTGAACGAATGAGCTTTTCAGGGATGCTCTTTTTATACCCAATCATTACACTCACCTGTTCCCAATTAACCTGTTCACCTGTGGAATGTTCCAAATAGGTGATTTTTGCGCATTCCTCAACTTTCCCAGTCTTTTGTTTCCCCTGTTCTAAGTTTTTTGGAACTTGTTGCAAGCATTAAAGTCAAAATAAGTGAATATTTGAAAAAAAAAAATAAGAGTTTAGAACAGTAAATATCTTGTCTTTGTAGCATATTCAGTTGAAGGTTAGGTTAAACAGGATTTTCTAGTCACTGTATTCTCTTTTTATTTACGTTTTACACGCCGTCCCAACTTCATTGGAGTTGGAGTTGTACTTGGCCCACAAGACCAGATTGCTCTAGTACATAATTTAATCCATGAAATAAAACACATCAAGGACACAAGACAGCAAAAGCCCCAAGGGTTAAAACCAGAATAGATTATTGTGATGGGACAAGACACCTCGTACCCAACTCCTCTATGAATTGTGAACCACAACAGAGAACCAAGCAGACATATGCCCTTGATGCTCATGCCCTTCACAGCTTCACTTCCCTGCTGATATGCGAGTGTATCTCACTGTTGTCATAGGCAACTGTCTGCAATGCGTGCAGAGGGGTTTGTCTGACTGACTAGATAGACGGCTGGATGCAGACACACTGAAGAGTGCATGAGGTACAAACAGCAGGTAAATGCAGTGTTGTAGCCTGACAGGTGGACCTTGAAATTTGTCCTTGTTTAACTCATCTGCGTGTTAAAGCAATAAGCATACACTTTTTAAAAACACGTTCTCAACACGGCTAATTGGGAAAAAAAAACTGATTAAAAGTTAAGTACATAAGCATAATGGGAATCCAATTTGCTGTCCATGTATGTTGGTGCAGATATGGAATTAGACTCCACTTTAACATTATTCAAATAAAAAGATGGGTCAAAGGTAAACACCTCACATAAAAAAACTGTTATATGCAAGTATCAATAGACAAATATTAAAAAATTGTCTATTTCAACTTAAATAAAGTCAGTTAAACAAAATGCTTGTAAAAGGAAACAACAGATAATAGTTAAATACACAGTTGTGTTTAAAAGAGTGACAGCAGAGCATAGAAACTGTCCCTCTGTGGCGCTGTTAGGGTGTGCAAAGCTCTTTAGAGCCCATCTGAGGACAGAAGGTACAACAGTTTGTGTCTGCTATGTGTGGGGGACTGCAGGGGATGTCTATAAATCATAATACGAGTTATATGACAGGAATATATTGGTGGTGCTTAGGTTTATTTACTCTAAAATATTTTAAATGAGAGATAACATTGTAATACACAATCAGATAGCCCCGTTTGTAACTCATAAGACTGGACATACGCCAGGAATCACTTGAAATTAGCCGAGTATGAACTTTCCCTACAGACAAATTTCACAGTATAATGTGAGATTGAGAGTACATCAATCATGCAATCGGTTAAATATATTGTAGGCGTTCAATGCTACAATAACCGTGAATGCCTTACACAATCGCAATGTTTACATTTTGAGACAAAGGCTGTCAGACTGCTTGTAGGTCAGTCGATCACCACATGAACTAGAGCTAACAATTTAAAGCACATTTCTTAATATCAGAAAATTACAATGTCTATCAGTGTTTATGTGCGTTTAAAACAAACGTTGCGTAAACAGGCTGTCCGGGGGTCTAGAGGCAGTTTAACCAGAAAGTTCACCAAGTTCAGACTTGCTAAATACGGGACCTTAGCCAGCCAACTGTTTTGAACCCGGTACTCCCTTCCCCCACTGTAAGCTAGCTGTCGAGCTAGCTTCAACCTAAAATGCTAGCTCAACTAAAGCTTTACCTCTTTACAATTAAGTTAACAATGACACCAAACGTCCAAAGTGGCAAAATGATCAAGCGGGATGAGCAGCATGTCAAACAACATATTGTCTTTAATATTAATGCTACTACGTGGAGACAATGATGAAACAAGTCAGCCGGGTAAAATTGCCAAACACAAAGGGAACTCAACTTGGAGCTAGCCAGGAGCTAACACTGCTAGCTTTTAAATTGACAGCTGAACAATGTGTTATATATTAACGACACGCGTGTAAATCGCGGCATTCAAGCCTTTAATAGTGTGTCTGCGTGACTGAGCGGGTGTCAGGTTTATTACTGCTCGCACTTTGTTATGAATAAAACATTGTGTTGAGCACCTTGAGGCCAATGCTACAGCTACCTAGCCAACTAGCAGAGCCAGCTAGCTCACCGGCAAAGAAAGGAAACCGGCTTACATGTTCTTCAGAGTTTCGTTCATTTCTCGACGAAGACCGAGTCCGAGAGGAGATGTAGGGACCGGTCCCCTGTCGCCCCTGCCGTGAGCTTTTCCTTGTATTCACCATTGCTGTTCCTAGAGTCTACCCTCACTGAATGTCCCTAACCGGCTCCAAACACTGCCTCAGTGAGCGCAGCATCGAGGCGCCATTTCTCTCTCTCTCTCTCTCTCTCTCTCTCTCTCCCTCTCTCTCTCTCTCTCTCTCACCCTCTCTCACCCCCTCTCACCCTCTCTCACCCTGGATCAGTTTGACAGGTGCAATAATTTCTGCTGACTGGTTAACTAGTACTCATGAACTAGAAGCCAAGTTATTATAACTGTATTTTACAAATATTGTAAAAATACAGACAAAACCCAAATATTTATTAGAATCAGAAATCAGAATCAGAAATACTTAAATCACAGGGGGAAATTTGATATTACCTTTGTTCTTCACATAGTACAGCAGTTGAATAGGATGGATTAGGCTAATAAAATAATTGCAGATAAGCAATAAGATATGCAATAGAAATAGAAATAAGCAGTAAGTACCAGAAAAAAGCAATACGTGCTAAACAAGATAGAAGAAACTATTTACATTATGAGCAAAGTAAAAAGAACTATGTTAAACAGATATTGCACAGTGAACTGTGTTAAACAAATATTGCAAACTGTATTGTGTTTTCATAAAGAGGAATTTACAGAAGGGATATTGGCATTTAACTCTAGGGATATACAACCCCACTGATTTAGTAAACAGCACTCATGTAAGATCTGTTGAAGTACAACAAGTCCCTGGGGCAATATTAAAGGGGTTAAATAAATTAAAAAAAAAACTACATTTATAGAGCTGAGTACACAGTGTACTCTTCTGAGGAATATAGTGTTCCAGTGAACTTTTTTCAATTTTTTTTTTTTTTTTGAGGATGGGGAAAAGTACTGAGGTGTAATAGCTACAGCGAGTCGATGCTTTGAATTTTTTTCTGTGATATTAAAATCACACATTAAAAGGTAAGTTTTCTACTATCTCAGAAAAAACAAAGCGTATTAAAAGCAGAGTTAGCTTAGTTAAAATCAATCGACCAGGAACCAATTATACTAAACAAATCTGAAACAACTTTTGTCCACAAAAATAATGTCCTCTTACCTTGCACTGTGTAGCAGATGTGATACTTTAATATTATGATCTTTTTTAAATGCAATTTCATTTTTTGCTGTGTTAGGCAAAATTCTCAAAACATTTGGCCTGAAAAGGTTTTATATGAAATAAAATTGAGAAATAAAATATGAACAGAACAAAGAACAAGATATTTTGAAGAACCCTTGTGGGATCCCTTGACCCTATAGCTTGGGAAACAAGCTGAAACAAAAATCTGTGTGCATTTGGATGTGTGCTACTATTTCTGGCTCAAGTTGAGGAGCCACTGTGCTAACCATCTGTTTGATATTTTAGGTATAAGCTCAGTTTCCTTGAAGCATAAAAAAGCCAAGAAATCTTTTTTAAGACAATATAATTTCTTAAAGAAGCACTTTGATATATGGGATTAGATGTTATTACAAAGTCTTTAAAGAAAGGTTATGGCAGAAAGGGGTATGATTGATTTCACAAGCATTAAATAGCTTTTATTTGTGTTATTGGGAAATTATACTGAAAATACAAATTACATGAAATTAAAAATGTTGCTGATCTGGAGTGTAAGACATTGGATTGGATGGGACAAGATCATTATTTCTCAGTTTAGTACAGGTCAGTTATTGTTAACTGTAGAGATAGTGTGTTCTTGTTAGAAATAGTAAAGTGTTTTTGGTGTAATATCATTTTAAGGCTAAATAATTTTATTCTTGTTGTTATTATTTTCTGACGATTGTGATTATAAGCATATTTTTTGTTTTTTGTCATTATTGTCATTAAATTATTATTATTATTATTATTATTATTATTATTATTATTATTATTATTATTATTATTATTATTATTATTATTATTATTATCTAATTTTCTTTTTATAACACATGTATGTGTTGTATATATATATATATATATATATATATAGAGAGAGAGAGAGAGAGAGAGAGAGAGAGAGAGAGAGAGAGAGAGAGAGAGAGAGAGAGAGAGAGAGAGTTGTTCAGCTTGCTGAGCTCAACGGCGTTGTTTTACGACAGCTGAAGGGGATGTACGGCAGACCTCTCTGTCGTCACAGATATTGCTCAGCAGAAGAGACGCTACACTAAACTTGTGGCTGCAGATGTGTGGCCTGGGATTATCCGACCAAACACGGACTGGTAAATCAGTATTTGACCTTAACCTTAATACGAGCATGCAAGCATGCATCTGTTGAGCGTTTATGTGTCTATTATCCAAGTCAGAAATTATACACAGTTCCTCTGTCTTTGGCTCTGTACGCGTCCATGCCTTTTCTGACGCCCACTTACATAATTGACGATAACGCTTTAGGCTGTGAGGTTGTTTTTGAACTGCTTAATTAAACATGTTTGGAATGATATTGGGTTTTTTCAGTTGAACAACACTGAACATATTCGTAAACGTAAAATTATAAATAGAACTGCTCTAGTTTAATGATTAGTAAAGGTTGCCTTTTACATCGAAAAATCAAACACTTCTCTTTTTACTTGCCTGTGATGCTCACAGATGGAAAACACAAAGCGACATGAAAGAGTTTGACACTGTGGGTGGTGAGCAAGATGAAAATTGGTAAGTAAAAAGACGTTGCTTTGGGAATATTAATACATTTATTTCCTACCACCCCTTAATTTTACTTAAATATTCACTCCAGAGTACCCCAAACCTCTATGGACATGTTTGCTGAATGACACAATACCAACCTCTTGGGTTTTATACCTATGGTGTAGAAAGCATTCAAAAGCTAGAGAGCAATTTTGTTGGACGCTAATATCTCAGGTCAGCAACATTTTGTGATTGACAAACCCGCCAATATTTACTTAACAAAACCCTGTGGGGTTGAGAGGTCAGTAGTTTCTGTAACTCAAGGCTGGATTTGATCACATTAATAATGACTAAATGGCACTGTTGTCTGTTTCTTATTGGATTTTCAGTGAGGAAAATGAAGAGGAGCCTCCAATGAGGCGTAGTTTCTCGGTAGAGGACCTCCTCGATGAGGTGGAGAAGATCTGTTACGATGCCTCAGGGACATCAAAGGTCAAGAACCAAGTCACCCCTCTATATCTGTCAGCCCACACCTCTGCAAATGCTCAAATGGGAATTTATCCACGGACATCATTTAATATCACTCATTGTTTTACATGTTTAATTGTAATTACTATGTACAATGTGTTATTAACATAAGCAGTAAAGGTTAATAAATGATTATCAAAACATCTGTTTAATGATAAGGTTTACAGCAGTGTATTAATTACTTTTATCTATGGGTTTAATAAATAACTCTAAATAATCATTCTCTATATTAGTGTGACAGTTTCTATGAGGTGACATTTAAAATTTTCAGGTGATATGGTTATCAACTGACAGTGACACTGATTATATTTGAACACTTTTTTGGGACCCAGGTCCCTTATTTATTTATTTATTTATTTATTTATTTATTTATTTATTTATTTATTTCTCAGTGATCATGGTCATTCAGACTCATTTTGTGGCTTTGCTTCCAGGTGGAGATGGTGGTGCGGTTATGGAAAGATGGCTTCACAGTAAATGATGAGGAGTTCCGCAGCTACTCTGTACCAGAGAATCAAGATTTCTTGGATTCTATCAAAAGAGGGTGAGTGCAATTGTCATGAGAAGTAAAGAATGACGTTAAGAAGAAGGGGTTTTTAAAATTGTCAGCTCGGATAGGACTGGTTTTAGTTGCCTCAAATTACTCTGGCAGGCACAGACATTGCTGCTTTTTTATACTTCTTCTTTTAGCCTGAAACACCTTGCCAGTGTCTCTCACATTGTCACATGGTAAAAGATGGAAGAATGTGCTATTTGCACTTTCAGCAACACAATTTCTCCTGGCAATCAAAACCAAATGATGAAGTAGTGGTTTTAATAAAACTCTAATAATTCACCTCAAGATTTTCTCTGTCAACTTCAGGAGTTATTACAAATGTGTCACTGTCCATGATGAGAAACTGTTACCCGTATCTCACTGATACCATTTCTAAAGTTCATAAAAAAAGTAATAAAAAGTCATTTCAAGTCTCTGTTGAAATGAGATACAATGTGCACATGGCGTAGTTCCAGTAGAGTTCAAACTTTTAAACTGGCCCATATATGACTGCTGTCACCATGTGAGGTCTTCAGGTTTCCTCTAAATTCATCTTACAATAATAAACACGCAGAGGGCAGAGGTCTAGAGCATAAGCAAAAATGGTCAGATTTCATAATTTTGTATGACATTTTAAAACAAGTGTAGGGTCGAAAAAAAGAACATACACCTTTCTTCACTGACACGTAAGCCAACTTTTTTTTGATTACATTGCTTTTATATTCACTGATCTTCTGATCAATCCATAGCTTTAAATGCAGGTTTACACTTTTTTAATACCATACAAATAAAAAGTGAAGTGAATTTCCCTTCAGGGATTATTAAAGTACATTCTATTCTATTCTATTCTATTCAAACATTTTTGCAAAACCAAACACATCTTTTTCCCTTGGCTCCATGGGCCTAACTATTTATAAGGAAGCACAATATTTATTTTGATTTTACCATTCAGTGTACTTTGTTAGAGGGGAAATTAAATGTTTGATCGAACGTTTGATCAACAGAAATCAAATGTCATATTTCTTCTTCTTCTTCCTTTTTTGTATCAGACTATTATAACATTGTCTTGTAACATTTACATTGAATTCTTTCTGTTGACCAGCTGGTCACGGCATGTGTGACCTGAAAACTGACCATTAAGGAAAATTGTGTTCAAATATGTTAGAAGATGGCCATGATTATCAACCCCAATGGAATGGAAATGTGACTCAATGTCTGTTCTTGGTTCAATCTTAAGACAATTAGTCCCGTGACAAAATTAGCACTTCAGCTGGCTACCTATAGACTTCAAGTCACTCATAATGTTCTGTAGCGCTCCTTGGTCATATTGATTGATCCAACTATAGACACCAAGTCTGACCTTTCCCTTGTTCCAGGGAGCTCCCTTCAGAGTGGGAGAGCAGAGCAGAGGAAGAGGAGCTGGAGATCAGTGTGGAGGACCTGACGGAGGAGAATTATGTTCCCAAGAAAAAGGCCTTTCACCCTTTCAGTGGTCGAGGATACCGGCTTGGCAGGTGACAGAGTATTAACGTTTTGACAAAACTGAACATTAAATTTTATTAAAAAGTATTTTTATCATTTGCATAAACATAAAAGATATATAAATAAGTCTTTATGTAACATTTGAGTTGACATGATTGTTTTCTCACTGTTTAGAGCCTTTGACATGCAATACTACTGTACGCCACTAGGTGTCCTTCTAAACCTAGATATTTGAAAACAAACACATTTGACCAAGCAGAATGTCTGCCTGATGAGCTGAAACCTCAGCATCTTCACCACAAAATGAATTTTTAAATTCTCCTGAAATACTCCCCAAAATATCCTGCTTGTTTACAGTAATAAGCAAGAGGAATACAAGTTGCATATGCTCATGTGGTTTTAATCTTATTATTTATATCTGTCCATTCCCAGTGTTGCACCCAGAGTTGTGGCCAGGTCACCATCTGTGCACGAGGACGGAGAATCTCCTCCTATTCCCTTGGTAACACTAGACCACGCCCTTCCCGTCACCTCCCTGCAGATCTGGTTGGCCGATGGCAGGAGACTGGTGCAGAGGTTTAACCTATCCCATCGGTGTGTATCCAAGTGTAAAGACCCTAAACACAACCTTACACAACAGTGAATGATAGCTTGAGACAAAATGACTACTCCCTGTAAGGAAAATCTTCACACTTTCCACTGCTGCTGTGCTGTCTTTGAATCCCATAATCTCAAGCATCACAGCACAGAAGTAGTTCAAGGGATGATGAGGAAGATTTTTGTTTGTACTAGCTCTGGAGGTGGTGAAGGGGGGGTTTGTTTGACAATTACGTAATGCTTTGTTCTAGTCTGCTGGAGTCTGAAGGCATGGTGCATGTTATATCTCTTGCCACAGTGCATGGGGCTGCAGAAAACATAATCTGAGATGTAGGAATGGAGTGGATCTATAAAATCCCCAGAGAGGGATTGCGTAACTTGGATGCAGCATTTATATAACAGAGTTAGAAGGATAGAGAGGGCTGAACCCCCCTAACCTTCAGATAGTGTGTGAGGAGCAGGGCAGCCATAGGATCGCTTGTATGTGCTGGCTGCTGATTAATAATAGATTATGTTACTAGCATAGTACTCCATAGAGAAATCATGTGTCACAGGAGAGAGAGACTGTATTTGCTGTGCTTTGCTACTTAAAAATATCTACAGTATTTCTTAATCTGCCTGTCTTTATTTTATTTTTTTATCTGCTGCCATGGTATTTCTGTAATTCTCTCTAATTCTTCTCCAGGATCACTGACGTCCAAGATTTTGTTGCACGCTCCCAGAGGAGCTGCCCACCTTTTATACTGACGACATCGCTTCCCTTCCGAGAGCTTAACAACAAAGAATTAAGTCTTGAGGAAGCTGATTTGGCCAACGCTGTCATTGTCCAGAGACCTCTGAACACACAGGCTCCATTCGGACACTCCTGACTAAAAGAACCGTGTAATTCATGCATCACACCACTTATACCCTCGCTGTCACCTCACCATGACCCAGATTGCAGTCTGAGGCCTTTTTAATCTTATTAATCCGTTGTTTGTTCTCCAGTTTGTACTGCACTTCATGGTTTTTATTTTTATTTGAAGTTTTAATCTCTGTATGGTAGTCTCTGTGGTCTGATTGAGTCAGTTTGACCTCTCCACAATAGCAGCTGCTGCCACTAAGGCGCTGTTGTCAGTGCTTCCCTTGTCCCCCTTTTTTGGAGAACAGTATTTACCTGCCAACACATCTCCCTCGAAACCCCAGCTCCAGATAAAACCTGTCGAGAAAAGGTGATTCTGTTGCTCCTGCCGATGGAAAATTATGTGTCCATCTGGTATCTCCTGCATGTTAACATTTCCTCATACAGACACACACACACACCAGCACTAATAACAACTCAATATAAAGTCTTCCCAAACAGCTTTTTCCAGTGTTCTGCACTATATACAGTACCATTATAAAGATTTCATCAGTGTTTACAGTTATTGAAGTGAAAGCATGTTTTCTTCGCATGTTTTTATGATTTTGAAAGAGGATAGTCTGCTGCTTCTTATTTATGTTGGCCTTATTCATACAGGTCTTGCCATCGTTTGCCTTTTTTTTTGCAGATTTTGTGAACATTTGCCTTAATTCAGAATGTATTATTTAATTTGAATGCATCTTTTCAAGACATATCACAAATCAAAGAACAATAAAAAAAAAATCTTCCTCAAAGTTCTGCATATAACTGCTCTGTTGATGTAAAAAAAAGAAATCGTGAAGTTATGATCAAGCTAATATGAATGGTTTATTGCCTTGAGAATTTAAATTCAAGTTAGTTCTGATCAAGTGTGAAAACTTTTACTAGGGAATCCACTGGCTTTTCACGTATGATGTCACAGTGGTTATGTCTTGACAATAAGCTGTACCTTCTTTCCCATTTTAATCCCACATCTGTGCTGTCACCACAGATTTATTTAGGATTTAGATTAAGGACAAGTGGACGTGAAAGACGTCAAAATTGTAGCAATGACGCCTTCACAATGTCCCCACTAAGACAAATGGTACAGGGTTAGGTAAAGTTGAATCCTTGCTGTCTTGTTTTGTTCACGAATGAGACATCAGGGGGTTTCTTGGGATATGTAAGGACACACATGCTTTTACATGAGCGTGTGTTTGCATCTACTTCTCCAAGCTTTTGGCTTGGCCTGGGGAAGGAGGCGAATACCATTATCCATCTTCAATATTTAAAGCAATGGGAGGGAGGGGAGAGCGGAACAGGAGAGGAGATGTATTTTCTCAGGGCTGAGGGAAGGAGGAGATGACAGCCTTCAAGTGGTCAAGGTCAGGGGAAGAAGTTTCTTGAGTTCAAAGAATTACCTTTCTTAAAGGCTGTGTTGCACATTTAAGGACTTTTACATGAAAGTACAGCAGTCTCTAACACTTTGGTTTGCAGCTACAGGGGTCTGGCTGAAGAGCAAAAGAGGGCACATTTCCTTTGTGCTACATATTTAATAAGGCTAAGCATGCAGGGAATTACGCTCCCTTTAACTCCCACATTTCCTTCCCGAATGGCCCTTTTACTCACTCAGCAGCCAACCTTTCATTTTGAGCATTCCTCTTCACGCTTTATCAGAAACATACCTATTCTAATGCAGGTCATATGCTTGACCCTTGCAGCAATGGTGCCTTTTTCATTGTCAATAACGTGGTTTTGGTAGAGAGGTTTTCATGCTTTGAGTTTATGGAGAGGTCTTAGTTCATCAGCCAAGGTCTCCACTACATGTTTGCTGTCATGCTCTGAGGACAGGCTTACCGTGGAGGGTAAACATCTTCCAGTCAAGGATGAAAGGATTTAGTCGAGGAAAGTAGAAGGAACTCAATACATCAAAGTCAGAGCCCTATAAAAGTAACATGACGTACACTAACTCATTCTTGAACCCGGTGGAAAAGTGGAAAAACTTACCGAAATGCAAACTCAAGAAGAATTACTTAAAGGCATCAAAATGTCAACGTTAATCCACAGCCTGAAAAATATAAGTATGGTCATCACCAAACATTTCGTTTGTTCAGCTGTAAAATTTGGTTACCAGTCAAGCTATAGAAAGTAACGTTACTGGTATTTTAAGGCAAAGTATAAAAGAACTTAATCACACTGGCCAAACAGGTCGCTTGCATGTTCAAACCAACACAATACCTTTGAAGGTCTCAGTGCCTTCTCTGTGCTGCAACATTTAATCTCCTTTGAAAGTGAATGATGGTCCAGGGGATAACATAATTTAATTAGATAAAGATTTTATTCAAGGTGAAAAAAGATGGCTGCTTCTAACAGAACAGTTAATATGCTGATTGTCTATGCTAAGGTAGAGTATGTCTGCTGCACACACACACACACACTCCTTTGCAATGTTTCACTTAGACATGATTTATAGTTTAGCTAAAATTCTTTAAGGCTTTATGAATGGCACTGCAGCTTGCTATAGGATCTGAACCAAATCTTTAATAAAAGGGCAAATCAAACAGTCCCTGCTGCTCTGAAATTTGACAAAGCTTTTCTAAGAACTGTCCCATAAGCTCCTTTACTTTAGTACAGTATCTGTAATAATAATAATAATAATCTGCTGTAATAAATCTGCAGTATACCTTATACTGGCCTTATACACATTCCAAATTGCCTTTTCAAAGATACTATCAAAAACAACCGCTGTCGTGTGGAGGATGCAAAGAATGGTTAGTGATGATGATGATGATGATGATGTAGTCTGGGAAATATGCTTGTGAATGCTTGAGGGTTGAATTGTTAAATTCTTCTTTTCACATACACTCTGAAACAGAGCACCACAGGTAATTCCTCATGTCTGAAATGAAACCTAACTGGATTTTATACATTCCATCCATAACGCTCCGTGGCGTGTGAGAAATAATGAGCCTGCTTGACAACGCTGACAGACTTTAACGTGTCACCAAGGGTAGAAGCTTCACATTAGAAAAATGAGAATAGCCTATAATAAGTGAAGAGGAGTACACTGGTGTTGAACTTTTCAATTTTTAACTTTTTTTTCGTTTTTCACAGTGTGATATTACAAAGACGGACACATATTGTTTCTCCTCTTTCTTTAGATTTGCATTTCATCAAAAAGCGCATTGCTGGCGTCAAATTATCCTCTGCCTTAATCTCCTCGCTGATGCACACATCACAGACATGCACAACCCAGATTGACCCAAACGCACTCTGTGTTTGTGTTTGCGTGTGTGTGTGCGCGCGCGCGCGTATGTCATACACCGTCCCAGCCGCTGCAAGGCGCAGCTCCGTCCCTGCAGATTGAAAACAAGTGAGAGTGGAGACGACCAGACCATCTCCATCCTCCGCAGTCTCCTTCTCATCCTGCCCGGCAGACTGACTGGCAGATCGTCGCACTGAGAAAAACTTACTTCTAAACGGACCCACTGCGTCGCTGACAGCTCAAGCTGCTTTTCATCTGCACGGGGTAAGCTCATTTTGGGGGATTTCATGCATTTGTAAATAAACGTTTGGGTTCTCATCACGTGAGCAAAGTGTTTGTTTAAGGATGCTGTTTAATGGGATATTAAGATGAGGACAAACAGCTCACTTCTGCACGGGACATCGACGTGTTATGCACGCCTGCTTGCTCTTTTTAGCCACAGTCCTGTGCAAATTCAGCAAATAATGCTAACCTGAAATAAATTATAGCCTACTTTTGAGAGGCAGTATATTTTAATGTTACTTGAGGGGTGTGAGCATTCCTGTGCAGCAGCCTTTTTTCCATCTGTTTTGCCTCTGTGCCTTCTTGTTAGATCTGTATTCATCTCTGCTATTTGGTATTGTCTCTTTTATGTGTGTTTTTGTGCATGCTTCCAAAGTCTTTGTCTGTGCAGTTAACCTGCACATGTTTGTGCTTGCATTCTTGCGCTTGTGTGTCCCAATATATGGTTGTCATTGAATGTGAGTGTGTATGTATGTGTGTGTTGAGCCAGTACATGTATGTTCTATGCTTGTCTGACTTTGCCCTTCCCCTCCTGGCCTCATTCCAGAGCACAGCCCAGCATGTGAATGGCGGCAGAAAGCGGCAGAGTTGTCACAGAGGAGCAGGAGGAGCTCCCTGCCTCTGGAGCTGTCACTCACGTGCATCAAGCACACACCCGGAGTCAGAGCCACAGCCAGTTTCACCCTCTGACACACACAACCGCCCAGTGGCAGGCTCCTCGCACTCTCGCTCATACAAGGAGTCACAGTCACACTCACTTCAACACTCCCTCACACACACAGGCGCAGAGGTACAGCTGCCGGCTCACACACAGCCTCTCAGCCATGACCAGAGGAGAGAAGGGTGTGCAGGGACCTGCAGGGAAGCTCATCAAACCCACTGAACCTCTCTTCCCCAAAACCCCTCAGCAGGTAAGTTCACTTCTTCTTGTTTTGTCTTTTTTTCTTTAGATTATCCAAAAAATACCATCAGATGTAGACTCGCCATTTCTCAATTAAACAGCTATAACCTTTTTTTGGAGACTTATATTATTCCCATGCAACAAATCTGAACGAAATCCTTAATCTCATCTGGTATATTCGTGGCTCATTTTGGCTGAGAGTGACTTCACATGATTGAAGAGAGATAAGGAAAAGATGGAAAGTGTGATCTCTTTAGTGGCTTATCTGTTTCTGATTAATCAGCTACACTGTTTTTCTGTGAACTGTAATCCCCTCCACTGTAGATTCAATAACTGGAAGTTGATTGTTTTCATTTGGTGAAAGGATGATTGGATGATCTGCAGGATGATTGCTTTCTCACGGTGCTATCACTGGACATTGGGGATGGAAACTGTAATGATCACATGCAGTGTGAGAGAGACAATGGAAATGAATGATCACTTAAGCTTTGGAAACCACAAAAACCAGTGATGACTCTCTCGTCTTTTTTTTTTTTTTTTTTTTTTTGCATTATACATGACCTACATTTGTGATTGTCGTATGAGTAAAAGAAGGTGACAGGTTTTTGATGTGAGCAAACCTCTCGTGTTTGTATTTGTGTATTGTTAGAAGTCTGAGAAGCTGTGTTTCAGCCATTCAGGATTCAGCTGACTGTTAATCAAAGAAAATGACAGACAGAGAAGCAAACCTTCTCTCTGTGTTTTGCCACTTCAATAAGGTAGAAAGCATTTAAAGCAGATGGTGTTTTACATACAGTCATGATGTGATACTGTTGCTGTTAGTCACTCACCTTCTGTGAGGCAACATTAGGTCAGGGTTCCCAATCAACAGCATTACATCATTACATCCAACCAGTTCTGCAACTGTCTCATCTCAGCAATACCTCTGCAAATATGCAGTTGTTTGGTTTCGTTACGACAAGTGATGTACTGGTGTCTAAGAGATAAATCATGGACACCTCAAAATGTTCTCAGTATAAAAAACACATCAGATAAGAATACTGATACAAATTTTAGGGGCAAAAGAATAAATGTTCGCTATGATGGCAGGAGATGTTTTAATTCTGTTGTTGACGTGTAAAAGATATAATTGCTGTGTTGTTTTTGTGCCGACTTTGATCATACATGACTATAAAAATGGCGCTCTGAATGCTGCTTCCATTACTAGCATACAGTTAGTAAAGAAGTAGATTAAGAGTATGAATATATGGCTTTATGAGTAAAAACTCTAACTGTGAATTTTGTACTGATTCTCCTTGAGTTTATCCAGTGTCACTGGGCTGCAGCTCACATTTTCATGGCTTGCTGCCTACCAACACTGACATGATGAACTTTTCCTCCCATACACATGATCCATAATCTGGATTGAGGGCGCAAAGCTGCTGCTGCTGCTGCTGTCAAACTTCTGCGACTAAAGTCACAGATATGATGGTACTGCCAAGAATTGTTGGAAAATCCTTCGCAGAATGAATATTTAAACTGCTTCATGGATCCATTTTAACAGCTTAACTTCAAGCATGCAAACACTCAGTTTGCACATCTCTCTTTGCCTGGAGAACATAGCTAAGCTGGCTCTAGAGGGAGTTTGTTTCTCTGGTTTATTTGCAGTACAATTATCCTCAATCCCGATTTAAATTGGTTACACTGCAGTTCAGGCATTTTAAATTCTTCTCCCTGTAACGGTTAAGGATTCATTAACTTTAGAGATTAGTCTTATCTGTCCTTGTCCCTCGCTTGTCTAAACTTCACAGATGCTTCCTTCACTCTCAGTATTTCTGGACGTATGTGTTGGTGTGCTGAGTTGTGTGGTGTTGTTTGTTCGGTCCAGAAAACAGTTGAAGGGATATCCTGTTTATCCTCTTTGATGATAAGAACTCACTAATGAAAGATAGAGTTTGGAGGGGAAAATAAGAGTGAGAAAAAGAAGAAGGAGTGCTGGGAGTTAAGAGTATTTTTGCACATCATCAGTTAAGCAGCATTCTCCAGACACCAAAGACTTTAATTCTTTCTCTCCAATTAGGGGTAATTGCAGTGAGAGTGGAAGAAGAGAGAGTTTTGAAGTCGGAACCCGCCGCGCAGCCTTTACTTACCTCTGACCCGCTTGTCTTGGGATTGAATAATTACACACCTCCCTCCTGGTAATTGTCGTTCTCTATAACCCTCTCAATCTTTTGAAGGAGTAAAAAGAAATCTGGAGGAAGAGAAAATGTGAGCCTGATAATAACAGTGTATCGGTTGGGCTTGTGGTTACTTTGGTGATTTCCTCCTTTCATGGAGCCCTGATGGGAGCAGCTGTGGGCCAAAGCCTGGCCCACCGAGTCTGGATTGACACTGTTTTGTGTCTGTGTTTGTGCGTTCGTGCATTTGTGTGTGTCTGACACCAAAGGTTATGCAGCAGGGAGGAATAGGCAAAGTTTGATGTGTATGTGTGCACAGCCTCCGAGGAGACGGTCGTAAATATCGGGCTCCCTAGACTGTGGTGTCTTTTCTTATTCATGTGTGAAGATGAAAGCTCGCCCTCCTTGCTGCACACACACGCTTGCCGAGTCACGTGCTTGATAGTTTAAGCAGAGTATAAGTGAGGGGAAACGGAGCTGTGGATGACTCGGTGGGTTTCTTTGGCTCCTCTGTGTGCCTGAATGTCTGCACATAGACCACAATGCAAACAGCCGACAGGGGATCTGCTCTGGATCCTCTTGTTTGCACACACACTCATACACATGCACATAATTTATACATGAATGTCTTTCCTATCTACTACAGGAACCTTTAAATTAGGGGTGGGGATGAAGCAAGATTAATGATCTAAGATTGGAGCCGTGAAGTTCATGACTACATAGATGTATGACACATCTTCTTACTAATCCAGATACATCAGAGCCTTGCGGTGTGACATAGAAGCTCTTAAGCAACTGCTTAAATTTTAAACTTACATTGAATCGCTTCGACATGAAGACGAGGAAGAAACAATATTTTAGGAGCACCTAAAATAGAATGTGTAGGGATTCAGTCTTAAGACGACTACGGGATTCACTTTGTGAGTCATAAGTCTGTTCTCATGGCCTCATTTATTTTACAGCGACACACCTTGTTTTTTGTTGGTGCGTCTAGGAGGTTGTCTGAGTTGAGGTGAGAGCATAAAAGTTAAAAAACACAAAGGAGCAACCCAAGGAATGAGAAAAAATGACAAAAGAAAGCAAGTTTTTTCCACTTGGGTTCAGGTCCCTATAGTTCTTGAAGTCACTCTGGGTCCGTTCATCAAACATCACATGTCCTCTATCTGAACTCCTCATCTGCTATTTCAGGAATAGGTCTGATAAGGAATATATGCGTCAGTCATTCTCCTTTATATCACAACTGTTAGCTTAACCTTTGTATGTATATAATCTTATATCCATGATTGTGCGACTTGCCAACAACTTATTCCAAGTTCATGTTGCAATTCCATCATCGTTGGTTTAAACTTTAACACTGATCAGCTTTAGCGTGTTATATTTCTTTATCAGAAAACTTGGGGTTGCAGAAAAGTTAATTTGTTCATTAGCTCTCTGGCCTGTAAGGGCATCGTCGCCTTATTACATTTTCTCTCCCTTGTCGCCCTCTGTTCTCACAGACTGAGCTGGGACAGAAGTTGTCGTTATGCAGTAAGGTGTGTTTCGCCATTGGTGGCGCACCTAAGGAGGTGGCAGCCAGCGCCACGGCCTTCTTCCTGCAAATCTACCTGCTTGATATCGCTCAGGTAATGTGTGTGAGGGCAAAGACTGTGTGTTTTTAAAGCATGCACGTGTTATTAACTCCAGTCTGTCGCTGCTTTGCTCCACAGATCAATGCCTTCCAGGCCTCTATGGTGCTTTTCATTGGTAAAGCCTGGGGAGCGGTAACAGACCCTGTTGTTGGATTCTTCATTACAAAGAGCAGATGGACCAAGATAGGCAGACTCATGCCCTGGTGAGCTTCATATTAACACTATGAAGAAACTCCACACTCTGCTACACTTTTGTCTCAAATCACAAACTTTCAAATCCTCTGATTGCACACAGAGATCTTAATAGATGAATAAGGTAGATTAAAAGTTAATGCGGACTAAACTGAAAAGTTTATTTACAAAACCATAGACTTGAAGAACGCAGGAGGGTGGTATAGAGGTAAAAAGGTAAAGTTTCTAGTCAGGTATCGGCATGTTGTTCAGTCATTTAACTGCCTGACTGAAAATAAATGCATCTTTCTCTTAGACGTTTATCTTCTTTCCCATGTTAGAACAGGGAAATGTTCACTCCTGACAAGGTTGTGCTAAGGACTGTAATTTGTTGACACAAACTTATTTTGCTTTGCTCCCACTCTCTCACACATAATTACGACAGCTATCATGCTAATGTTTGTGCCAAAAAAAAAACAAAATAAACACAGGCTGTGTGCCCCAGTTTTGGATGCTTTTGAAATTATTCTCAGACTCTACCTCTCACCTGAGGATTGGCTGAATAAATATCTGTTGTGTTTTAATTACGCGGTTCCTGACGCTCCCTCTGATGAGCTTTTCATGCTGCTTTATTCAAGGGCGTAGGCTGGTTGGCGTTGTGTTTGAAACCAGACAACAATAGGCAAGAAATGTCTGTGGTTTCTTTTATAAACCCTCTGCCACTGTGCTGCTTGGTGACATTTGATCACAGTTAGCCCCACACCTCACTGGGAATCATCCAGTTTTATTTTCCTTCTGCACAGCACTTTCTCACTCTCCCTTTGCAAGATATTACTTTGTAGCTCGCTAATTGGAGATTATGTAAAGCTTTCACCACCTTTTTCCGCATAATCCTGTTATCAAAGATGATTTCAAAAGCATCTCTGTGTGTGAGTTTAGGTGTAGGTTTATGTGATTCTTTTAACACCACAGCTAGCATGACAGTTGCTGTAATTGCACATCCAGCACATCGACTGTTTAATGTGTACTGCGTTAAAAAACAGAGATTACAGGCTGACAGAGCTGGAGGGGGACCAAGTCCACTGTGGCCAGCCATGCTCAGTAGCAGACAGATGCTGATGGATGTTTAATCAGCTTTGATTACACATGGGAATCTGTAGGTGTGTGTGAGTGTGTGTGTGTGTTCTCTCTTGTGTGGTTATTTTGTGTGGGAATGTTGGTATTTTAGATATGCTTTCAAACGTATTTGCTCTGAATTAGCTCTCCGCTCCCTTTCGACTGCGTTTGGAAAGTCCCCTCCGCCATCATCTAGCAGGAAGTGTGTTTCTTCCTCTGGGTGTCACATCCAGACGTGAAGTGATTTATATCTCTGCGCTGAGATCTGAAGGATGGGGTCATTCGTCTCAAATGCTCCCTTGAGTGCTGCCTTGTTTGTTATTTTGTGATTGTAGTAAAGGACCATCCCAGTAGCAAGTAGGAGGAAGTTTTTTTGTCATAAAAAGACTGTAAAATGCACATTCAGTTATATTTTTTTTAGTTATATAACCCTGGAGCACAACAAAGAGCAGGTCATACTTTTCATTAAAATCTTCCAAACAACCTGACAAAAATCCACCATGAACAAGCACTTTGCCACAGAAGGAAGGAAGGAATACTTTCTTTTAACAAGCAGAACCAGAATCATGGGTAGACAGAAGTAGAGAGAGGTGAACAAACTAACAAAAAAAGATTTTAAAGAGCAAGACAAACAGCAAAAAATGAGCCAAGAACAGTTAACAGTCAAGGTGACATTTACAGTAAATCGGCAGCTTAGGCTAAACTGTTTCACCCAAGTACCAATTTAAAAGCGATGATATATAAGCTATATGGAAAAAAACCTCCTCAAGTGTACTCTGTTCTGTACTCCTCTCGAGTTAATGAGCATTAAAAAGACTCTCACGTACCCAACCTCTTTTAAATCCTCTCTGTTCCACTGCTCATCCCCTAATCATCATGCCGAACGAGTCACACAGAGGAAAAATGTATCAACCTCCTTCTGCTTAATTAATACTTTGAAAATCATTGGGACAGGTGTGAATAATGCATTCATGCATGCCTGATGTGTGAGAAAATATGCCGGAGTCATTTTTGCCTTTGTGTGTCCTCTCTCCAAACACACAGTCATCTTGCAGGAACATTCTAACTGTCCCATTCACCGACCACACAGCCCTTTCAATCGCTCCCATGACCAAGCGGTCAATACTGCAGCACCAGCGTTGTCAGGCACCTTTTGTTTAAACAAACAATCAGGAGGAGAGTGAGGTGGGCGGGCTGGACGATGCTAGAAATCACCATTCAAGGCCTCCTCTCTCTACCTCTTTCTCCCACATTCTGTGTTTGTAGCTCCTGGCTGGTGGAGCACAGGTCAGAGGTCAGAGCCCATGCAGGTTTTTGTCAGAGTCAACAAAAACCCATTGGTTCCTTTTTCTGTCTGTAGATGTGCTGGTATAATATCCGTTCCAGCCCCCGAAAAAAAAAAAACTGTTTTCTCACAGAGCAAAATGAAGTCAAGGCTGGAGGATTTAGGGTTATTTATCTGACAAATCATACAGTTGATCATCCGTAATCCGCCCTTTTCTGCCTCATATTTAAACACACAGCTGTTGGCTTTAACCATAATGACACATGCTGGTTGTTTACTTATGAATTTAACTCAAGCCACACACTGTATCAGTCCAAGTTTGGAGTAAAACATAACACAGCAGAACTTCTGCCTGCTGCGTTTGCTGGATTGTGTGTGTTGCACTGGCATGTATCTTTGCTCGTGTTTGTGTGAGTTTGCGTGTGTGTGTGTGTGTGGATCTCTAAATGCTATGTGCAATATTGTGGTATTTCCCTGTTTGCCCATCCCTCCCAGGATGAATTCCTATCATACTTACAGAAACATTACCACTTAGAAGTCAGCTAAGCCTTCACTGTAATCTGTCAGAAATATGGCCTGATTTTTACACCGAACTGCTGTGAAAAAATTACATAACACTCTCTCTGCCATCTCCCAGCTTAAAATGACGTCGATGGTTTATTGAGATTGCTTACATTACCACCGTGACTGCTAGAAACTAATCTTTCCATGCTAACAGGATTGTTCCTGTCTGTTTAGAAACCACAAATTTACACTTTGATTTGATGAGTTGTATGTCTCTGTTTCCCAGGATGGTTGGATGTACCCCATTCCTGGTCGTTTCCTACTTCTACCTCTGGTTTGTTCCTCCATTTACCGACGGGAGATTCATCTGGTACCTAGGCTTCTACTGCCTCTACCAAACCCTCATTACTGTGAGTATGCATGCTCTCTTAGCATTGCATTTGATGTTTAGAAACCTGAAAAGCCTGTCTCTAAAAACTTGGCAGGATTTCACGTGCTGTGCAGGAGAGACTCAAGTAGTAATGACAAGATAAATGATATGCATATAAAATGCAGCAAACACTGCAGAAAACAGAGTGCAGATGATGAAAGACATGCCATGCCAGACGCTGACAGCTTCTGGAGGGAGTCATTCTTTGATTTTTAAAGAAATCTTAGAGCTCTTAGATACCTCACCTCAAAGGGGAAGAGCAGTTATTTAGGTTGACTATTGTCATTATGGTTCAGACCATTCATCTCTCTCGCTCTCTGTCCTGCTCTGCTCTGGGCTAACCCATATAACATGTGCTGCAGAACTTGTAGACCGCTGCGGCCGCGCTGTGGTGAGCTGTAATGGCATGTCATTCTAACTACTTGATAAGTATATGGTCAGTCCTGCCAGGAACCTCTCGCTGGGTAAATACTGGTTACTGCTTTTAGCCTCCCCTTCATTGTCTGTGGATGTGTGTTTGTGTGAAGTAGGCTGGGAGAGGCCAGCTGTTATCATTCAGGGTCACAGACTGTAAACAGAGGTTAGGATGCAATATATATAAACTGTTTATGTAATCAACTAATAACCAGTTTTCATCCATTTTATCAGTTCTCACGTCCATCTGTAGCGGGAAGTTAAGCAGGTTCATTGCTATAAATGTTTGCATCCAGTGAAGGGCCCATAAATGACATGCTGTATAGAACCAGATGCCAAAAAAAAAGTCCTTTCGCAGCCGTGTTTATTTTCATCGTGGCTTTGCATGCTTGCTGGGTTGCAGTGCTGACTGAGCCCTTGTGCAAATTACAAAGTGAAGCAGGACTAGGGTTTTTGTCGACTGTTCACTGGAAGAGGTGGTGAGGAAGGAGAAAACAGAGGGTTGAGGTTGGCCGACATGGAAATTGCAGAGATTGCTTTTGATAAATATACACAGTGTGTAGTTTGTGATTGCATATGAGCACGTAGATAAAAGTCATCTAAAGATATCTGGGGTGTTCCCGTTTGATTCTGGGTGACATGTTTCATGGAAAATAGACTTTACAAGAAAAAAACACTCATGCTAGCAGCTCTGAAGTTGAGTGAGTAGCTGGCAACAGACGGTGAATTCACTCACAACTACAATGCTAGCAGATGTCCTACAGCATACATAATGTTGTGTTAGCTGACATGTTAGCACACTTTTGTCCTTATTAACCGTAAAGAGTGTTGGTTTATTATCATTTACAGGTCTAGACCTGTTAATGCTTTTGGAAAGTGTCTTGAGATAACGTTTGTTATGAAGTGGCAACATATAACTAAAGATTGATTGACTGATTGATTGATTGATTGATTGATTGATTGATTGATTGATTGATTGATTGATTGATTGGTTATGTTGGTTTTTCTATCCATGTAGCTCACTGTGACTGTCCTCACATTGAGTCAAATGCTTGCAAGGTCTTCTAGCAAGCTTACAGTAACAGTACACACAAAGTGAGGTTTAGTAGGGAAATGTTTCCCATGGAAGGTAACAGGTGAGTTTTCATATGTCCATTCCAATGCTTCCTTATAAGAAGTAGAGAGAAATAAGCTGAGGTCAATGGTGATGTCATTTTTTCTTTTTTTAAAAAATTGGGAACCATCAAGCAAAGGAATGGATGAGCTCTTGAGGACCATGTAGTCATGTCTTAAGTCACGAAAATGCAACACAGAGCCTCTCTCAAACTATCTTTTTGGACGTGTTTCATTCAGCCAAAGATCCCCCTGAATAGGACGGTCAAAGTCATTAGGAGGAGCAACAATGGAACCAGTAAAGCCTTACAAAATGTCATGCTGAACCCATCAGGGCTTTGCTAAGCTGTTTTTGTCTGCTGCTGGCAAAGCTAGAAATAAGGGAAAAATTGAGCTCAGAAATTCTTTTATTTTTTAAAGCTTATTAGACTCATGTCACTTGCATGACTGTCGCTGTGCCAACTTTAATTTATGATTATATCTCTTTTACTCCATTGCAGTGCTTCCATGTGCCTTATTCTGCTCTCACTATGTTCCTGAGCACAGACCAGAAGGAGAGAGACTCAGCCACTGCCTACAGTAAGTTGATTTAAAATGCAAAAAGAATTTATTCATGCCTCCAACACTGAATTAATTTGAGTCTTTTCACCTTTTCACAGCAGTTCAGACCGAAATGTGTGAACTGCTTTGAAGTACTTGCACTGACAGCTGAATCTTTCCTTGCATGATGCCAGGAATGACAATGGAGGTGCTGGGGACTCTCGTGGGTGCTGCCATCCAGGGACAGATTGTGGCCAGCGCTCACACTCTAAAGCACTGCCCGACTCACAACATGTCCGCTGGTTACCTTGGCAACAGCAGCGGGGCAGAGATCGTAAAGAGCCTGGTGCGCTCCCAGGACTACCTGTCACACTCGGTAAGTGTCATCGTGCCAGGCCAGGAGCCCAGGTGTGCGCAAAGTTGGTCAGGGGAGTTAGTTTGAGAATAACTCAGACTGTCAGCAGCCTTCTCACTTAAATGAAAGCCACAGTGTGTGCTTAAGGTGGTTAACCTTTGCTAGATGTCTGAAAGACCCCAGCTCTGAATGAAAAGGTGGATTGTTTAAAATTAGATCCATATTTTAGAGCTCTCTTGATGTTCTGTCATGCAATATGGCTTCATGTTTAACCCGTGTAACCTACAGGATGAAGGGAGACACCACTGTTTGATATGTGAACCCCACATCCTGAGCCAGCACCCCTCTTGTAACCACAAAGGGGGCTCCTCCCTTACATCAGTCTCCAAATTGTGGCCCCCACATTTAAGGGTCCTCGGTCTGAAAGTCATTAGGGCGAATTATATCTTATTCAGAGCATTTGAACACACCTTAGATTCAGACTAGCTGTATCTAAAATGGTAGGGAAAGGAAGATTAAGAACGCAACATTTAGGTTTGCAGAGCTGTGAATAAACTCAACGGCTGCTGCTTCTCCGTCATGGCACATTCTGTGAAGATGAAACAGGCCAAAGTCCAAAATGTCCCACGTCTGAGTTCGGGTGAACCGCAAGTGTTTGTGCTTCAAATATGTCTTTTCCAGTGGATTTCTGGTGAACCCTATCGGGGCGTCCCACTCACCACCCAAACCCTCTGCAGCCACCCACCAAATTCCTTTTGGTGAGGGTGGCACACTGTCTGCACAAACCAGGTCTGCCCTCGGAAATAGGGGGTGTTTGATGTACACAAATAATAATGGGCTGCTGGGCTGAGCCGCATGGAAAAATAGCAAACAAACAGAGGTTGTGTAAGCCGGAGCAGTTCCTGTTGGGGTAGGACATTAAACAGCTGTATTTTGGGATACAGATCAACTTGAGGTTTCTTCTTGTTTATGGTTGTATTTGTACAGCAAAATGTGCACGGCTAGGTTCGTGGTTTAAACTGATGTGGAAAACAACACAGAGAGTCACAGCCAATAAATCATGCACTGATGGCTGATGGGTGAAGGTGAAATAAAACCGAATACACTCACAGGATGAGCAAAGCAGGCACATACTTCAGCAACTTGTATCCGCAGTGGTCATATAGCATGTACAAATGAGGCACTTCAATATTTTAGGCGTTTGAGGAGATTATGAATTAAAGATTAAGGAAAGGCTCAGAATAGACTGGATTGTGCTGGTGGTGTAAAAAAGACAGAGATGGATAGACGCAGACTTTGTGTTTTTTTCATTCTCTCTGCAGAAAGAAGTGTACATGATCGCTGCTGGCGTCATAGGAGGGGTGTTTCTCGTCTGCACCGTGGTGATGTTCCTGGGAGTCAAAGAGAGAGATGGTAAGACCTTTTGTGCTGGATCAAAAAAAAAAGAAGTACAAAAGAGTTGTCAAAACTGTGTAATTTAATTTGAATTAGCACTCCTTTAATTTTGTGCTTAAAACAGTTTTTTCATCAAAGAACATCCCCCAGTGTTTCTAACAGATGTGACATGTCCACTGTGGTTTCTTAGACGTCAGAAAACGATTTTAGATTGACATTGAGACTGACATTTTTTTTTTAACTGAAATCTGTCTTAAAAACATCATAATGTCACTTTTGACAATTTGTTTTTTTTCCATCAAAATGTGCCTCTGGGTCCCCAACGTGTCTGATATGCAGTATGAATAAATAAGCACATCTTTAAATCATCACAAACCACCAGACTGGGTTTAGCTTCTCAAAGTTAATAATTTGTTTTATTTCTGCTTTTTTAAACACGTGGTAAGTAAATTAAATATCCATGCTGGAGGACTTATTGCAGACTTTAACAGAATTTTTCAATCTTGCATCAGTTGCAGCTCTAATGAACAGTTCTGGGTTACAGCCGCTAAAGTCAGGGAACAAATTAGTATCCTTGAGGCGTCACATTAAGCTAATGGTGCCTGCTCAAAAAAACTGCAATGTCTGCAGCATTTTAGTGACTGGAGACCTTTGTTGCGTGTTTTCAAGTAGCTTGAGCCAGCAAGAGAGACAGAGTCTGAATGGTTTACATCTGCATGTGCAGCTATTTCATCTTTTTCAAATTCAGGAATCGAAAATAACTTGTAAGGCACCAGATTTTCTCTGAGCTCTTTAAATGACGTGTGCAGTTCAGTTCTGTCTTTGCAGCATAGTTATCATACTCTAAATGATAGGCAGCATCCACTGCAATGCAGGGGCAGTTCCAGGATTTCCAGTGAGCGAGTCCATCGCCTTTTTTTTCCCTCCTGCGTGTTATTTGATATGCTGCGTACTCATATTTAATCCACATGGAACTATTTCAGATCCATACGCCCCAAGGACAGAGAAGCAGATCCCCTTCTATCAGGGCTTCATCATGGTGATGAGACACGGGCCGTACCTCACTCTAACCGCTGCATTCCTCTTCATCACCGTCGCTATTCAGGTGAATGGAAATGTATTTATGAAGCACTTTTCATACACGACACAAAGCATTACAGTAAATACAGTAAATGGTGCTGGGATCCTGTCAATAATTGCAGCTTAATGTTTATTTAAACAGTGTAGAAAAGCACTTACTGAAATCTGATGGTTTAAAGCATGTTTAGAGTCACTGAATTCTTCATATAAATGTTGCTGCTGTTTGTCTGTTTGTTTTAACCTTATTGTTTTAGGCTGTTTCTATGCATCCGTATGTTTTAGGGTCTATTTCTGTGTGTTTTCCCCGTCTCATCTCAGAGGAGGTGTCAGTTGGCGTCTATGTGAACGCATAGTGGGAATAAATCACAGCAGAATTGCCGTCAGCAGCTTCTTCAGTCACTTCGCTTGGCACTCAGCGCAGCAAGCAGAGAGTCGAGCAACGTGCTGAGTAGACAAGACGAGACTGACTCTCTAAATGTTTGATCTCTGATTTCTGCAGCTGGTCCAGAGCAACTTTGTCCTCTTCTGCACTTATGCTGCTGACCTGAGGGATCACTTCCAAAATATTGTGCTGACCATACTGGTGAGAATGGCTTTAAGTACTGATACACCTGAAGATTATGCAAAGATGACAGATACAGCTATCAGTATTCTACTTCATAAATTATTGATGTGACAGATTTCCTCCTGTGACTCTCTTCGACTTCCATTTGAGGAACAACAGAGCCTCTTATTCGCAGCACATTTTGAATTCTCAGCACATTTGAAAGAAACGTGCATTGATGCTCATATGCCACATAGAAATTTATCCTTTTCCCGCCTACCGTTTTATTTCTAGACTTACTTACAGAATGTGATGTCTTCTAAACCTTTTCATGTGCAAATATATCATATATCATATATTTTCTGTTTGCCCATGTTTACCCAGGTGTCTGCAGTGATAAGCATCCCATTGTGGCAATGGTTTCTGCAGAGGTTTGGGAAAAAGACGGCAGCTTTTTGCGGCATCACAGTGAGTGTTCTGTTTGGATTTGGTTTACCAGAACAGCCTTAAGTACCCGCCGTTTCGCTTTCATGTTCATGCCATCTTGTGGGCAGAAATAGAATAGTATCATCCTTATTTAGATCTCAGAAACAGGGACTGTTTTGTGACTTATTTGAGACTCTTTTGTGACTCTGTTGTGACTCTTTTGAGACTCTTTTGTGACTCTTTTGAGACTCTTTTGAGGCTCTTTTGTGACTCTGTTGTGACTCTTTTGAGACTCTTTTGAGGCTCTTTTGTGACTTTTGAGACTCCTTTGAGACTCTTCTGTGACTCTTTAGAGACATCCTTTGTGACTCTTTTGAGACTCTTCTGTGACTCCTTTTAGAGTCTTTTGAGACTCTTTTGACTCTTTTTAGAGTCTTTTGTGACTCTTTTAAGACTCCTTTGAGACTCTTCTGTGACTCTTTTGAGACGCTTCTGTGACTCTTTTGAGACTCTTCTGTGACTCTTTTGAGACTCTTTTGTGACTCTTTTGAGACGCTTCTGTGACTCTTTTGTGACTCTTTTGAGACTCTTCTGACTCTTTTGAGACTCTTTTGAGACTCTTTTGAGACTCTTCTGTGACTCTTTTGAGACTCTTCTGACTCTTTTTAGAGTCTTTTGTGACTCTTTTAAGACTCCTTTGAAACTCTTCTGTGACTCTTTTGAGACGCTTCTGCGACTCTTTTGTGACTCTTTTGAGACTCTTCTGTGACTCTTTTGTGACTCTTTTGAGACTCTTCTGTGACTCTTTTGAGACTCTTTTGTGACTCTTTTGAGACGCTTCTGTGACTCTTTTGTGACTCTTTTGAGACTCTTCTGTGACTCTTTTGAGACTCTTCTGTGACTCTTTTGAGAGTCTTCTGTGACTCTTTAATGACTCTTTTGTGACTCTTTGTCTCTGTCTGTAGTGGATCATGCCCTTCACCTTGATGCTGGTCTTCATCCCCAATGTTGTGGTGGCCTATGTCGTGGCTGTCTCCTCCGGTCTCAGTGTGGCTGCCTCACTCCTGCTGCCATGGTAAGACATATGTACATAAGTTTATACTTGACTCAGTAAAATCATTACCAGTTTTTTGGTGGTCAATCTTATATTCATTTCACATTTAAAAAGATCTAAAAGAGACATTAAAGAAATGCTTCATATTCATGCCAAGCAGGGTAAAGTTCTATCTTCACCTATAAATGAAAAATATCCCTGTTTATCTGGGAAAATGTGAAATTTCCATTACTTAAAGTCAACACTTACAAGTATTTAAACTCAACGCACCACACCAGGTTTAAAACAGGTTTAAATATTTGAGTACTGGTCATCATCAGTCCTGGGAGTGGACACGTCTATTATAAGATCCCGTGAATAAAGAATCTCTTCTTCTTCTTCCTCTTCTGTGGCGCTTCAGCTTCCTCCAGCAGCTCAAAACAGACACTTTAGGTAGAATGGAGACTTTGTGTATGCTTGGTACTAAACTTTGAATCTGAGGCTCCGTGTGTGTCAGCCCTGTTTGAGACTGTCCATGGGTTTCTATCTGCAGAATACATTTTTTATATTTAGAGAGCCCCCCTGTAATTTGGATATTATGCCATTAAAATATGCAAACCCACAAAGTCTTATATTTATTCAGATGGAGACGAATTATCTGCATGCTGTTTGTGTCAATCCCTTTGCTTTAATGCAAAGTGTCATTAGTTTAAACCACAATGCTGCACCTTGATGCTGTTAGTGGTGACTTGGGTCCTAGATGGCCTGGTCCATTAACTTCAGGTCATGTAACGGTCATATTAATGATGTCATATCTGCATCATCTGTCATAAATCTTTGTCACCATCACAGAGCTAGTATAACCCCAGACATAAAGCAGTCTTCTTCTGACTGCTTGTTTTCCAGTTGTTTCTATGGCTGCCGTCTCCTCCTTCAAACCCTAAATTACAGGGGCCTCCTGTGGGGGCATGTTTATTTTGGAAGAAGCTGATTGTTTATCCTGTCCATCGGCTGAAGTCTTCTGTGCCACCTGGTGCTCATCATCAAATCGTGTTATTAGCTCTGTGATTTCAACCCACTATTTATCAGAGCACTATAAGCAGGCCTGACATCAGCAGCAGCACTAGCAGCCGTCTTTAATGGTTGTATAAGATGATTAAAGAGAGAGAGAGCGTGAGAGAGGTCTTACACACATCAGCTTAAAGTTTGATCATCTCTTTGTGTGATGCTGAGTCTTAAGACAAAGGCAGTGTGCTTCCCTGCAAATTTCGTAGGAAAAACAGCACCGTTTCTGTGTTCAGCTCTTCATATGTGCGTGTGTGTGTGTGTGTGTGTGTGTGTGTGTGTGTGTGTGTGTGTGTGTGTGTGTGTGTGTGTGTGTGTGTGTGTGTGTGTGTGTGCATTTCAGGTCAATGCTGCCAGATGTGGTGGATGACTTCAGACTGGCTAACCCTTACTCCAAGGGTCATGAAGCCATTTTCTACGCATTTTACGTGTTTTTCACCAAGTTTGCTTCTGGCATTTCCCTGGGAGTGTCCACACTCTGTCTGGAGTAAGTCATCAAGAAATATATGCACATGTTGGCCATCTTGCTCTCATATCACACTCAGGGTGGGAAATTGTAAATTATCACTCAGACAGGCACCATTCACTGTGGTGCCTCGACATTACAAAAGGTACATTAACCCCAGGACTGTTGGTGATTTGGCGATTGGATGTTGAGAGGTGTCAGGCTGGTAATTTGCATCCTCAGACTCGGTTTAAACAGGACTGCTCTCTTTTTCTCTCTTTTGTTTAGATTTGCAGGGTACGACACCGGCGCCTGCAAGCAGCCTGCTCCTGTGGTGTACACCTTGAAGCTACTGATTGGTGCTGCCCCTGTGGCCTTCATTGTTACAGGGTTGATGATTCTACTGCTTTATCCTATCAGTGAAGATGTGCGGCTCAGGAATAAAGTCTGCCTGGATGAGCTACGGTGAGTTGGAATCGTAAAAGAACATCTCTGAATAAAATGTTTGCGATTCAGCCTTTAAAGCGAGGATTACTCCAAACTGAACCCTGATGACGGATCAGATATCTTCTTGAACTTCGAAAATATCTTTTCAAACATTTGACTCTTGTTGGAGATCTTTGTACGCTTTCAATCTGAGAGCTTTTAAATGTGTATGAATGAAGCCGACTCATGAGAGTTAGTCGTGAACTAAAGACTGTCTTTGAGCTGATTATGGAAACCATACAAAGTCAGTTCATTCTTGTCTCCTCTGCTTTACGTTTTGTACCCAAGTAAAGTGGAATTTATGATTCCAACACGGCTAAGAATCTCCTTAAATTTGTGACCCAAGTATATCTTGTTGGCTCCTCTCTGCAGCCAATTTTACATGACACGTAAACCTACAAAGGTGTAGAGAAATGTCTACCTAAAAAACAGATCACTTTAGTTATCTTTAGAGCAATATTTTCATCCCTTTCCTTGAAAAAAACAATTCTGAACATCACCCAGGTGCAGGAAGGAAAAAAAATATCTGCAAGAAAAAGAAGAGGAGCCTGCACACTTACTTACTCAGCACCACAATAAGTTTATTAAATCACTACACTTGGACCTGCTGGCATGTGATTTTGCTGTCAGCTGGGGAGGGTCAGCAGGATGAAACAGGAAGATTTATTAAACTTCTTGTGGCAGGGAGCAATGTGCAGCCTCATCTCTAATCACTTACCTCCCATTAATTATCTAAAGATGGGGGGAAAAAAACATGTGCTAGGATGCCAGCAATAATTAAAAAACTGAAACGACTGTCAGTCAGTAAAGGGCGTTCAAAATAAGTTGATTTTAAGTAGAAACTCCATAATGCAGAAGCAGGGCACAACAAAATAAGGATGTTTAAAATAATATTGTTTCTTCTTTCTTGTATATTCATCCAAATTATCAAATCATAAAAACTACACAACAGGTGTGTCTTTGAAAATTAATTAATTTAGAAATTAATGCTCTGAGGAGAGTTTAAAAGGACTGAATTATTATATTCAGTTTAATCCAAAACAATTCAAATGGTTTCCTGCACAGTGATGCAGTTTAAGTATGATTTTTTTTTATATAAAGAACTTATCTGTTTTGAAACCAAAACTTTATATATAACTGTAACACTATTTCTGCTTATGCCCCCCATAGGAAACAGAGCATCAGCTCCAGAACGATGGAGGATTTGAGTAACGTGTGACTTGGATCTGGACTGGAGTGAACTCACAAAGCCACGTGTTCCAGCGACACAGCTGGAAAGTTGTTGATTAGTGTATATTACACTGATAAAAAGTTAAATTGTTTTAATGTAAACATTTTTGTTTTATTCTCACATGTACTGTACAGTCATCTTGGACATATAAATATATAATAAGATTACCTAATTTATATAAATGAATGTATATCATTATTTGCTGTGTAAAGCTCTACAACACTGTTATTTATTGATGATATGAGTATTACTGAGGGCTGATGGAATGAAATAAATGTTGTAGAAGTTGGTTTATGGACCGAAATACTGTGCAACTTTTTTTTTCTGTACTGATTGAGTCACACACAATGAAATACACATTTTAATTTACAAATTTAATGTTCAGAAAGGCTACCAGGAGATGTCTGGCCACACAAAACACACATACAGTAGGTTTATGGTCTTTGTTCAAGCTCCAAACAGCACTGCATGATAATGAGTTTTGCCCCCTCTAGTGGTCACATGTGTTACTAAACTTTCTATTTTTCTTGAAAAAAAAAAAAAAAGTGCCTTATGTTTTTTTCATGGATGCTTTAGATTTGCTGAATTGGGCTGACTGTTGAAACTTAAAGAGCTCTTCAAGAGATTTCATAGTCAAAATCCCATTTCTGAACACTTCCAATCTCCATTCAAGCGTGAAGACAACGACACTCTGGAGTGCAAATTATAAAGACCAAAATAATCTTATTGTGTGTCATTGTCTGAGCAAACAAAGACATCCCAAGCTCTTCTATCAGGCCATGGCACTATAATTAGACAGGATCAGACTGCAAAGACGGAACTGTATTTTCTCAACAAGAAAACACTTTTCTTTCTGTTGAGCTTTCATTACATGATGACATGTCTAAACGTATAGCCCTCCTGAAATCAGGACTTTGGGTCATTACAAAAATAAATCTATTTATCTGCATTTGTGCTGCTCTACACATTCAGACAAAATCCTCTCTGCCCTGCTCTCGAGGATTCAAACAAATACACAAAAAGCACGGATAACTCTGCATGAGTCCATTTGCTGAGGTGTGTGTTAAAGAGCACTATGTGGAGGCCTCAATAGATGTGTTGGAGTTTTGACCCGGTGCCGGACTTGGTGGGCAGGAACTCTCCGGGGTCCGTATGTTGGTTTTCCTCTTCCCGTTCCGTACTGTGAGCTCCTCTTTGGGCTTGAACGTCAGAGGAACAAAGCCGTCCGCATCCGCCACGAGAACCACCCACAAAGGACCTAGAAAACAAAGAATATGTATATTTGTTGTTATATTTGGTTTCTGTTATCATTTTTGTTAAATCCAAAGTCGTTCATCCCCTGCATCCAAAAGGGCTCCCTGTCAATCCTGCCTGGACCACACCCACCAGACCTTCTAAAACACCACCCTGTAGACCTCAGTCTCCCTCTTTCCCTCCAAACCTCAGCAGGCAGACAAAGGAAGCAAACATGAGTGAATATGGACAATATGAACCTTAATATGACCTTCACCCCCTTGGGTCAAGGGGTCAATCGGCCGTTTTTGGCCACTTTTCATCTCACTTTTATATTTCACCTTGAGAACAGTCTACCTTGCCTTGCTTGGTGTCCTTTCTGTCAGCAAAACCTCACCTGTTTGATTTTACAACTGTTTATTCATTTTGATATGGTGTGTGAACACACTGGACCGAAAATTGCAAAAAAATACAAAATTTGAGTTGGAAACAGTTTGATTTTTTATAATGTGGACACCGCAAACATATGTAAAGAATCATTTTTATAACTTGGATTGCATATATAAACTGTAATTATCAAAAAACAATGCACACATTTAGCTAAAACACTGTAATAAACGACAATTTACATCAAAATAAAGGAAATTTCCAGGCGTTTCTGTTTATTTGCTTGTAGAAGATACTTAAGAGAATCTTAGTTCTTTATTCCTACTGGTTGGATCAATGCATCTGTGATGTAAGTCAAGTAACATTTGTTGCTCCTTTAAACCAGTGGTCCCCAAACTATAGCTGGATACGGCCCACCTCCACATTTGGCCCGGCCCCCTGAACAATACCAGAGACATATTATGATTTTTTTTTTCAGTCTGGCCACACGATCGAGACTAATACACACATAGAACGTGACATTCTACTCCACCCTTCTGCAGTCTGTGTGGTGTCATTATTTATTTCCTGACTTTTTTTCTGTGAAGATCCCTGAAAGGGTTTATTAATATTTGGTTATGTGTGGCTTTCTAGAAAACAATAAATCTTTACCATTAGGCACCCCTGCGATCGTCACACTTTTCACTTTTTCTGTCACAAACTGACCCAGGCCCCCCATCAGAGAAGGGAAAAGTTATGTGGCCCTCACAGGAAAAAGTTTGGGGACCCCTGCTTTAAACAGTCAGATTTGTAATATTTCTGTTGCATTTTGTTTTGATCTGTTTGTCCCCACCACACGCAATAAAACCTGTGAAACAACTTCTGAAATCCTGTTTAAACGTGCACCTGCTCATATATTCAGTGTACCAACAACATCCCCTGAGTAGAGTTTCTTTCAGTTTCACGATTCACTGACATGTCAGTCCTTTAAGAACTGTTACTTGCTTTCCTGTGAGTCAGCTTAGGATAGACGGTCTGTGCCAGAGCAACAACACCACACAGTCAATAATAGTAAGCTGCTTTGTATAAAGCCCTGTTATCTAACCTAGGCTTTTAATCAGGTCTAATTATAGGTCACACACACACGTAAACAGAAGAACACTGACAGAATCATGTTGTTTGGGATTATTCAGACATTAACAAGGCTCTTCACAAGATAAAAAAGTTTTGTGAGGATAACTTGAAGGTTCAAAGATGCTTTAAAGAGGAAATTTTTGAAAGTTTTAACCAGGACAACCCTCAACACTGGACGGTTTCCAGTCATCCTCATCAGGGACTCCCACAAGGTGGCTAAAAATACACACAGGGGGAAGACCTTTCAACCTTAAGGGGCCTACCTGGAGTTCCTGGAAGTGGTTTCTATTTATTAATCCTGTACGCTCTCGAGCAATGCATGGCTAATCTGGCAGGCGATGCAATGTAGAGGGTTTTAAGAAGTACGGATCGTGCTTTTAGTTCAGATGTAATCAGTTTCAATGGTTTTTGTGAACTTTTGACACCAAAACTTAACTTATAAACAAAGAGACTTTCATTTAAAGGTTGAATGCAAAAACAGGGTTGTGTAATTTCAGAAAGACAACCAGCAGAACCTACCATACATCATCTCTACAATGGTGAGGTTGAAAAGCTCCTGCAGGGCGCGCAGACACAGCTTCCCATCACACAGCAGCACTGGCCTCCGCTCATCAATGAACACGTTTTCTGATAACTGCTTCTGCATGTGCACAGAGAGGAACAAAGAAAACAGAGGAAATTAAATTAAAACTTCAGATTATTTATTTTTGGTGCAAAATACACAGAAAAATTAGTGAGACTGTACCTGACACGTCACATTAACGTAGGGCGGTTCAGAGGCATTAGGGTAGACACTTGAGGCCTTCTTCCCATTCTGCGTGTAATCCCTGATGTCTGTGAGGCACTGCTGTACGTCTGCAAAGCGATTAAAAAGTCTCTCCATGTTCTGCACGAGCTGCTCCAGAGCGCGGTCTCTGGGAGGGCCTGGTGTCTTTTCCGGCATAGGTAAAGTCGCCTCTGAGTGATACTTTTCAGACGGCTCCAGGCGAGGTGAAGCGGCCCGGCTGGAGTCCCTGCTGGCCTGGCCAGCTAAGGCCAAGCTGCTCATGCGGTTGACATGATCCATGTCGAAGTTCTCCACCGTGATGGAGGAGGCGCTGGATATGGCTCTGTCTGAGGCTTGGTCAGAGAAATCCACTGAGCTGGCGACAGGGCTCGGCTCGCCGCTCTTCACCTCCTCCACCAGCCTGCGCCTGGTAGCTGGCGATCGAATGACTCCCCCTCCAGGCAACACCAAATCCTTTATCCCTGCCCGCTCTCTGTCATCCTTTGTCAAGTTCTCAGAGTGCCTCCTAATCCTGGGGCTGAAGTTACTGGTCGACTCATGATTATGAGGAGACGGAGATGTTGGCATGGGAGTCTCTCCATCGTTCATCAACTCTTTGGCCATGAGATGAAGGATATATTTATCTGTGTTTGAAGATGGAAGAAAGGCAGGATCGTTGCACTTCTGCCTGCCCACCATCATCATCAGCATCTTGTCACTAAGGAAGCAGACCCCCTTTGGCCTCTCATTTGCCTGCAGAGATATCTGCTGAATGTTCGGCATGGTTGAAACTGTGATGCAGTACACAAGTACCATGTTGCAGGTGTTCGAGGCCACCGCAACTGTAGAACCACGCGGGTCAAAAGCAACAATGTCTGGAACCAAAATCCCAGGGATACTGACTTTACGAGTGGTGGTGACTTTGCGCTCATATGTGACCAGGATGAGGTGTGAGGAGTCCTGGCCAGTGCCTGTGACTGTGTCCCTACGACGCAGGTGAAAGAGGGGACTTGGATCAGACCGACGGTGTCTCGCCAAGAGGTGGGTGAGATCCAGAGGGCCTGAGCTTGGCAAGTAAGACCTCTCAGACTCAGAGGATCTTCTTCTCGGGTAAAAGACATTGTCGTCCTCTGATATAGAAACATGTGCACCCTGAGACTCTGCTTCTGAGGGCATGTCAAAGGCGATGCCTGCGTTTAACCCACAGATCTTTTCCAGAGGCAGCTCCGTAGCCACAGCTACCTGAGACTCCCCTGTGGCTTCAATGGCACAGATGTAGCCTCCCACGTCAAAGACAGGGCAGAAGCTGCAGGCCACCAGACTCTTCTGGATGTCATTCCAGATATAAGAGTGGAGAGCACTACCTATAGCCACAACCAGCCGGGTCCCATCCTTTGTCCAGCAGGCACAGTGGATCAGTCCACTACTTTTGATGTCTGCTTTAGTCCTCCGGTTGTCCACCCGCACAGAAAACAACACAGAAGTGTCCCTCTTAGTCAGCACCGCCAGGATGTCCAGCTTGGGATGCCAAACACAGCCTTGGGAGAGCAGGGGGAAAGGCTCGCTCATCTCACAGGTCTGTGTACACAGCAGCTTGTTCTGCTCAAGAGCACTGAGCTGCAGCTGCCACACAGTAACATGCTTCTTGTGCTGAACAGCGAGTAATGCAGGAGAGTCTGAACAGCACAGTGGGCCCCAGAAGAGCCCAAGGACATGCTCAAACTGCCCGATGACATTGGTGTCCCCAAACTTCACCTCCCCGTTCTGGAAGTAGAGAGACGTGAGGCAGACCTGCTTGCCGTCTGTCCATGCTATCCCATGCACAGGATGGATGGCTTGGTGTAGAGTGTTGAGGCCTGTCCGGAGTAGCTTTGCCTTACCAAGTTCCATCCTGGCTGGCAAGTTAGAGGAGGCTTGTTCAAAAAGAAAAAAAACACGCACACAAGAGTTAGAAAAAGAGTTATCATTCACCTGGAGACCTGTATCTGATCTGAAAGGGTCCTGCACAGGAGTAGCTGGTGCTACCCATGTAGATTAAGAATAGCAAAACCGTCTGCCGTGTCTCTTCCAAGTACATGCCTTAATCCCTTCTGACGAACACTTATATCTCCTTACGCCCGAATGACCTTAAACACACACAGGTCCTGTTAGGCTTTGAGGGCATTAACAACACTACATACAGGAGAGCAGGACACTCTCCACACTAATACCATTAACTCTTTTAGATCTGCTGAGATTGCCATGAACAATTTGGGCCAGTAAGTAACTCAACCAAAAATTGTAAATTTTCTCAATTTGACAGTTAATTCATATATTTTTTTTCTCATTTTGATTGTGTCATGTCAGAAAATTTGCAAACACGTGTTAAGAGGCTTTGGAAATGCTGATTTTGAAGCTTTTATACCATTAAAACATTTTGTTATTACGGGTTCAGTTAAAAACAAAAGATAAATGCAAATGTATGTGGGAATTTATAACTCTTTCCAACAGTTGAAACAATGACACGAACATGTAATTACATCATAATAAACAAATTAACAAAGATGTAATATAACAGGAGAAAACCTCACGAACAAATATAACAATAAAAACTGAAGATTGTAGTCATAACTGTCCGATTCACAACTTACGGCGTTCTGTACATAGTGAACGTTCATCTTTTATTTGGCTAGCTCGCTACAGTATTAGTGTAAAAATCCTTAAAAATTATAAATACAGGTCAAAACATACCTTATTCAAATTAAAGCATCTCGTGTGTTATCCATATAAAACTGTTGGGGCCAGTTTCCAATCTTCAAAACACGTTTCGTTAAAACGTTCATTCATGTGTGACCCGGAAACAAAATAAACCATTTTGGTGCATTGTGGGATGTGAAGTTTGGAACATTTTTCCAGCTTTATCCGCTTGAGGGCGCTGCGTATTTTTATGCAAACCACTGAACAATGTAATGTGATTAAATAAACAATGAACTACTTCTTATAAACCAGAAAAGACGAACACAAACAGTTAATGTCGGTATTGTGGATGTTGGCTTATAGTTTTACAAAAAAGGCCGTGTTCAACAAGCACAAGGTTTGGCTGAAGATGACGTCGGTGTTGTAGTTGAATATCTCGACGCTGTGTGTCCACTAAACAGAGAATATCTTTGCTGTGTAACGGTTGGTTGGCTGTAGCTGCTGGTCGGTGGTGGTCCGCGAATGCATGTTACCAGCCCGACTTGTAGCCACTTCACCCGACACACTGGCTGTCAAAACGGCTTCATAGGCTGCATGTTTCTGAGCTAATCTTCGAAGAAGCACAACCATGGGCGTAGAAGTCCAGACGATATCTCCCGGTGATGGTGAGTGGATTTATTCGCTTGTGTGTATGTGGGGTTGTCTGTGTTGGGGCTCGGTAGTTCCCCGAAATGTCCTTTAAAATTTGTCCGATTTTTGTTTAATTCCCTTTAAATAACAAGTTAATTGAGGTATGAGGTGAAGTGATGTAGTCATTGGATAAAAAGCCCCCTACAGAAGTATTCGGGGTATCAGTCGGTGTCTGTCAACCTTCAATGTTTACTGTAGATCCTTCTAGAAGTATTCACACATAGTGATCATTGAAGATGGGTTCCGTCTCTTGATATTTCAAAGGAATTTGCTAACAAGGTAACAGATTTGCTATACAGGAAGAGTAGACCTACAGAGGCTGTAATCTCTCAGTCTGGGGCAGTAATAACGTTATTAACCCAGAGGCATCAGATAGCCCCTCGCCCCGGATAAAGAAGCCCCTGGGCTAAAGTTTCAACATGAAGATGAGACTAACAGACACATATCTCACCTCGACATGTCTGCAGACAGGAGAAAGACACTGCACTCCTGCCAGACACAACTCTCCAGACTAAACTCTGTAATTGTTAATACCTCAGATTAGCCCGAAGCCTGCAGGGAATCCAAACAAACAATAACAATTGTTTTCTCTTTCTCTTAACAGGAAGAACATTTCCAAAGAAGGGCCAGACATGTGTTGTTCATTACATAGGTAACAGACTCTTTCTCTACAAACCAGACGTATTTCCTGTCTCCTTGTGGAAAGAGGAAATTTGTCCCTGTATGAATGTTGTGTTTTTCTCTCCTGACAATATCTGCTGCACAGCAGGGCTCGGTTTGCAGCCCGGCTCTCACACTGCGGCCAGACTTTCTATGCACTTGTGTGTCGGTTTCAAAGATGAGGATGGAGCTGACACCCAGCACCCAGAAAACATGTCATTTATTTTTTTTTATTTCAAGAGAGAGAGAGAAAAAAAAATGTTGTCTAAGTGTCACTTTACAGGTTGCTACAACCTTCAGTCTACTTGTGTCAGAAACACACACTCGTGTTTTGTTTCCTGTCAGATTGAACAGTTCTGATGCGGGGCAGAAAGATGCTGCTGAGATATTTGGGGAATAAATTGGGTTATTTGCTGCCCCCGGGGTTGGCAGTCCAGACATCTAGGTCAGACAGAAAGTAAACAAAGCCTGGGTTGGCATTTCATCTGACTGTCTGAGTATTACGGCGTTATTACACAGCTATGAACGTTCTTGTGTGCTCTGTGGTACAGACTCTGCTGCAAATGCATTGTTATCGCCTTGCACGCGTTTGCATGCATGCAGAAGTCTGCAGCCGCTCTTGCTTATAACAAATACGTTTTATTTACCTTTAGTTTTATTTTTAATCGCAGTCAGTTCTGATTTTAACTCCACGACTTGAACAACATCCCTTTAGGGTTGGCTCAGTCTGTCTTGTGCTGTGAGGGGAGTTAAACTTTCAGGACTCCAGGAAAATTAAACAGACATCCCTTTGAGCCCAATCTGCAGAGATCGGCGACAGAAGTAATGAATTATTCTATATTTGGAGATGATTCATCTCAGCATGTGAGGCAGCTCTATTAAGATACGGAACATCCCGGTCTGGGACAGTCTTGCAGAGGGAGAGTTTTGGCAGTCTCCCTCCTTTTTTTTTTTGCACCGTCTATCCTCCTCCACCTTCTAAACTCAGTTAATAAATTGGCAAGTGATTTATTTCCTTTTGGCATCCAGCTTCCATCAGCATCTTTCTTGGTTTTGGATGCACATGTCGTCGTTTTCTCACCTTGTTCCTCTGCTCCTCTGTGATAGGCGTTTCCTGATGAATTGATCACACCCCTGCTTGCAAAAGCCTGTGAATGCCATATCGTCTTATTACCCTTAAAGCGCTCAGGACAGCCTGCTTCTCGGGTTCGTCATTGTCTGAATCCGTCTGTCATCTCCTCCTTTTGGCTTTTCCTTTCTGACTCACAGGATTTACCATTAAGCTCCTGGTATCTTGGCACCGGAGCAAAATGCAGAGTTAGGCCAAAAGCAAAGACCCACGTGCCCACGGAGAACAAAAAGAGCTATAAATATGAAATTGTGTCAGCAGGGAAAATACACGAGCATGGAGTAGACAGAAAAGAATGAATCAGTGTTAAAGTAGAGCTGTCAGCTGAAGAACAACAGGATCTTAAACCAGGAGATTAGTCAAATAATCCTGTTTCCTGAGAAGAAATTGGAGCACTCCAACTGTAACTGGTGAAAGAAACAGTTTGGCATGTATGCACCTGAAAACAAGTCACACACGTCTCCATCGACTTAATGAACTTGGGGTCATTTAAGGAGTCAGGAAACACAAAAGAGCCCTCAAAACTAACCAAGAAAAAAGAAGAGAAGTCTTTTTTTAAATCATGATGAATCTGTTTGCTAGAAGAGGGGATAGAGTCTACAGAATTTTGAACAAAAGCTAAACAAAATACGACGCTAGCTTATTTATTCAAACATTTAAATATAAGATTACTTCAAGATCAGCACTAGAAAAAGTGCTGATCTGAGAGGTAAGCTGTGCATTCAGGCCGTAAGCCTGTCCAAGAATCCAGCTAGCAGTTCGTGCGCAGATACTCAGACTGCACCCTGCGCTGCGTGTCGCAGCGTGTTAGCTTCCCACAGAGCGGGGCGAAGAGAAACAGTGAGGCTCTGGACAGAGCCCACAATCTGAAACCTGTCAGTTTCCAGCTCTGAACATCACAGAGGCCTCGCTCTCACACGCTCTCTCTCTGCGATGCCTTTTTGATCCTCACTTTCTCCAGTGGGATTTTAAACATGCAGACACACACACATGCCACAGAGCACACAGACGCTCTGATATGTGAGTGACCCCCCCACCCTCTGACAGTGGTGAGAGCTGCAGCGGCCCAAATTAGCTGAGGGCTTGTTGCTGTGAGGCAGGTAAGGGCTGTGGCAGTGGGAAAGCATCAGGACAGTGTAACCATGGGAAAAACTGCTGCTTCTGTTTCACACACATGGTTTTTGTTTGTGTCATGCCTGACTGAGGGTGTTTTAGCTCCGTTGCAGCTCCACTGCAGAGCATTACAGAGCAGGCAGGTGTGGTCTGACCTCAGACAGGTTTTTTTAGTCTTTGGCTGATGAGTGTTTTGAGACTGACACGACACAGACTGAAGAGTTAAAATTCACCTATGACAGCTTTAACAGGGCCCCAAAGTGTTTTTTTTTTTTCACTTACGACTAAACAAAAACCACAAACACACCTGTGCAGTAAATTTATAATGATTGACAGGTATCGTTCAGGCCCTGGTTGTTTATTTTCATATCTATTAAAAACCATCATTGTACACCTTTGGTTGTTTTCATTCCTGAACATCTACCGATACCAAAACCTTTACTTCGATACTGGTTCCTGAACAATATTTGTTCCAATACCAGTTTTATTTGATCAATTCAAACAGAAAGAAAATCACATTACACATTATGGTACAAATCTTCAGTTTCATTTTTTAGCTTTTGTATTTTTCCACTCTGAGCAGTTACATCAAAAAATAAATAAATAAATAAATAATTGCCAGTGCAAAAAAGCAGTAGTAACAACAGGTCAGTATATACTGAGCACACTAAAAATTAACTTTCTTCTATTGATTCTTCGACAGTCTAATCTCTTCTTATCTCTCCTTTCTAATATATTTTATTTTTTCCGAAAAAACTACACAAGAACAGCAGCTGTCAATCATTGTTAAACGAGACATAAAACCCAGTTTTAACATCTAAATACTAATAAAAAAGAAACTTTTCAGAAAAAAGAGGACTTGAACACAATGTAGCCTGATAATGCCTTCATATCACCACAGCATACAGATGTGAGAAACATTTCAATGGGGGCATGTATTTTTTAAAATTTGATCACAGCCCATCTGGAATGAATAGAGAAGTGGAGTTTTTGACCTATACTGCAGCCAGTCACCAGGGGGAGCAGTTTTTGTGGTGACCTCAGTTTGAGCCGAGCAAATGACCCACATTTTTTTTTTTTTTTTTTTACAGTCTGTGGTTGAGAAGCAGAGGGTGCCCGAGTAAAGTCGCTAGATAAGTCGTTAGCCGCTTTTTTTAAAGTTATTTTTTCAGGCTTTTTATGCCTTGGATGTGAGAGGAAACGGGGTGAGAGGGGGGAGTGAAATGCGGGAAAGTCACCACAAGCCGGATTTAAACCTGGGCTTCCCACTTGAAGGCTTTTTGCCATGTAGACCACTAGGCCATCTGCACTCCACCATTAGCCGCTTTTTTGGGGAAAAAAAGTCACAAGAGGTCTGAAAGGTCGCTAAGTTGGCAACACTGTCCTGCATGCTGCAAGCACAGATAACGTTGCAGCCAATCACTGTTGGCATTATCAGATCTTGATCACATGATTAACCCTTCAGGTACCAAAACTTGGTACTGAAAGACGAGGCATGGTTTGATACTCGGTACTACTGAAGCATTTCAGTCTGTTCCATAAAATAACCACAGTTCAGTACCCAGCCCTAATCACGTATTTCTGGCCTGTTTATTTTTTGACGAACCAACACTGAGCTGAGTCACCAGGGAGAGCTTTATTTTGGCTTCCCACTGTTTTACAGTCTCTGGGCCTTCATCCTTCTGAATGAGACAGAATGAGGCTGTGATCCTGTAATCACCTGTTTCTGGATGTCTGAGACTGTCAGAGAAAAAAAAGGAAGCAGGTGTGAAATCAGTCAGAAAGATAAACGCTCCAGCAGAGCGAACGCTTTCCGTGAAGGAAGAAGTTTGGCACCTCACTGTGATGATTTTTTTTTTACAGTTGACAAGAGACAGGAAATGAGTTGGGGGGAGGGGCTGTATTCTCTTGCTGTGTCTCAATTCAGGGGCTGCATCCTCCAAAGGACCAGTTCTCTGGAGGCCGGGTAGGCCGCGTCACACCATTGTTAAATGGGACGGTCTAGCCTTCGGATTATTTCCTGGTTGCGTCACCAGATGTCTCCGCCCTTACCCTTAAGTCACGATTTCTGCCACCTGATTCATAATCCTAAACTCAGTTTTTTATTCAATCAAAACATTTAACTCAACACAATGCTGATTTATGCCATATGCTGATGAATTACCAGCCTCACGTATTTTAAATGAAAGTTAAAATTTAAAGGTTTTCAATTCTCCCCTGGTCATTCCAGTATCTAATGTAGCAGAACGGGGCTTCAGCCTCCAGAACAAAAACCAGTCGCCCAAAGTCGGCGCAAAACCTGATGCTGTGATCTCTGCCGCTCTTTCGCCTGATGACTCGAAAAAAAAAAGAAGTTCCACTTGCTATAAGAGCGATTTTTTTCTTTGCCGTGCATAATTAATGTTAAAGTTGTATTTGAGTCACTTTTATGATGGCATGCTAAGATATATAATTAATAATTAATGTCTCATTATCGATTTTTTAATTGAGGCATCATTATTCATTATGGCGGAATTTTTACGACCCCATCTGTCAAAATGACCGATAAGTTAAACTTCTAGCTCAATGTCTTATTCCCCATATCTGGCGTTGGATGTTAGAATGAGTAAAAACTGAGTATAAACCCAATACTTACATTTAAAAGTCATTTTAACACCACTTAATTTCACCATTGTGCAATTTCCCTTGTTCTTTTTCGAAGGATAGTAGCGGTGTGTCCTCCAAAAAAGAGGTAAAAGAAGGCTGCATTTATTGGCTGCAATTGGAGGATCGTCCGATTTGGGACGGCCTTTGCGCAACGTTGTGACGTAACTGCAGCCCCTGAATTGAGACACAGCCTCTACACTTGAACCACAACTTGCACCCCTGAACTGTGATGATGAACAGCATCACTGCTCTCCACTGACAGGATATGATGTCATGCCTAAATGTGGACGTCATTCCTTGACCATGTTTGAGCTCCACACTTCACTGTGAAACGTGCTGAAGAGCAGGCCCAACAAGCCGCCGTGTGTGACACAGAAATAGAGACTGGAACGAGGGTTTGTGTGTCAGGAGATACTGAAGTCATATTTCAGAGTGGTGTGATTGAATGCCGTGGGAAGTGTTGGGTCCAGAAATGGCAGCGCTAAGAAAGAAAGAAAAAGTACTTCAGTCATACTTTGAATAAAAATGAAAAGAGCTAAGCCCATTATTATGGTGTAATTTGAACAGGTTAGATTTTTAATTAAAAACTAGTTTAGAAATTGAAAAAAAAAATAGAAAAAGCAGGAAGTAGCGACTCTAAAATAACTGAGTTATCAGATTTTTCCCATTATTGATTTAAAAAATGCATTTAAAATGATTAATATGATAATAAGTGATTGTTTTACCCGTTTGGGCCTCAGGATTGAGTGTGTTTGGGTTTTAAGGAAAGTGAAAAAATGACTCTCCAGAAAACTTGATGGCAGATTTAAACCAGGACGCTTCACATCACGTTCAGTTTAATCTCATTTTACCCAAACAAAAGAAACTTCAAGACGACACTAATGATGATTTTAAACCAGTGCTGCTGCAGGAAACATGCGTTTAAATGGCACATCTCACCCGCTATCACTTCATCTCGCTCTCCATAATAATGAAGACATGAGTGAGATTTAGTTCTTTCCATTGAGACAGGCGCGCTCACAGCTGTGAAATGCTGCAACACGCATACGTCTGCAGCGGGCAGATAGCTTTACACGCATCTTATTTCATCCACACTGAGTTGGGCAGAAGGGAGGAGGAGGAGGAGGAGGGGGGCGGAGGGGTTGTTGTGCTGGCACCCGTCCTAGACGGGGCTGAGACAGGATACAGTAAACGGAGTAAAAATAACCCCACCCCGGTGTGCAGCAGCTCTCTGCAGAGCCAGCCAGAGCTCCGCTGAGTGAGTGGAAGCCTCTCAGGAGGAGAAAGTGGGAGCTGGGCTCAGGAAGTGACTGGGCCCCTGCTTTATTTTTGCAGTGACCCCACCCAAGCTTAGCTGAGCAGAGTGATAACAGAGCGCTGATATCACAGGAGTAAAAGAGCAGAAGTGACACAGTTTTACAGCTAGAAGTGAACATTTAAGCTGCCTTTGCTGTTAGCAAAAAGACTTACAGTGCAGCATGTTTATTTCCTCTAACACTGGTTTTGATCTGTTGCTAGTTTGCACCACAGTCCGTGTCCTCGTCGTTAACCCCTCCACAGACTCACTGGACCTCCTCAGATACCACGACAGGCGCTCCTTTTAGTGTAACACAGAGGAGCGTTTACAAATAGAGTGTTAAGTTATCAGGTGTTAAAACCTCCTTTTACGTCAGCAGACTCTAAACAGAGACCCTCACCAACCAGCGAGAGCTGCTAGTGTTACACCCAGGATACGATCCCTCACCGGATTCCCACCTGTGAACTCTGCCAATCAGTGTTTCCCAGCAGGCCGCAGCCAGAAACTCAACCTGCTTTTAATGCAGCTGATGCAGGAGAGTGCTTCCTCCAGTGCTCTTGCAGCAGGTGGTTTGTGCCTCGGTGAGTGCACTTGATGACTCCACGGTTCGGCTCTGCCAAGCCAGCCTGCTGATATCTGGGCTACTGTGATTCTTGGAAAAGATGGACCTACTAAGTTTAGGGGAGTTGTAAGGGGAGAAGTAGTACATTACACTACCAGCATCCATGTGACCAGATGAGCAAGATGAGTGAAGTTGAGTTAGCACATATTTGCATATTTACTCTTTTTTTCTGTCATTTAAAGGAGTGTCAGGGTGCAGAGTGCAGGTGGATGCTGCTGCATGTGGGAATTTTCTCTAATTCTCCCTGGGAGACTTCTAGAGAGCTAATGCTGCATAAAACCTTTGAGATATTTCTATTTTTATTAATGTTCTCTATCATACTTTTCATGCAGTCAACAGCAAAACTACTCATTGATGAAATCACCAGAAAAAAACAGGTTTTTATTGAATTAAAAAAAAAAAAAGATATCAAAATTATTTCCTGCATGAAATTTTCTTGACCCAGTCTGTTTCACAGATTTTGTATTTCCCCAAAAATAATAGGAGTAATGTTTAAAGACGTTTTGAATGTTTGACTTTTTGTTGTTTCAAAGGCAAGTCTGATTTGTGTCTGACTCCTCAGTGTTCCCATCATGCCTCAGCGGTGGGTCAGCGCCCTGAAGGAGCTCAGTCCTGCACCGCTCCGCCTTTGTTACCCATTTCTCCCTGTGGTCTAGATGCAGGCAAGCAATGGCCTAGTTAACTTCAAAAATAATCCACTGAACCAGGCCAACGCTTCCCCGTTCACATTCCCTTTGTTCATCTGGGTAATTGAAACGGGCCCAAAGACGCTGATAAGAAAGCCCCACAAGAAAAGTTCCACAGACAGGAGCCGGCTTTGCTTTACTCCTTTAATCTTTTAACGCCTCATGTCGGGATTTGGACCACTGAGGGGAAGGCTGTGCATTGATCCGGTATCACATGATGAATGAGGATAAGGAGGACATGAGAGCTGTTAACCACACACTCATACAATAAGCCCCTTGTTTTTCATCTTCGCCAGGTATGCTGCAGAATGGGAAGAAGTTTGACTCCTCTCGAGACAGGAACAAACCCTTCAAGTTCAAGATCGGACGGGCAGAGGTCATTAAGGGCTGGGATGAAGGGTTAGCACAGGTAAGAGGAGCAGGATAAAGACCGGGCTTCAAGATTGTTATGACTCTGGTTGATGTCTGTTTTTTGATGTCTGGGTTTTGGAGCTGAATCACAGCTAATTTTTTACCATCAAGTGGATGAAATCAGTTGTAAAACAAATTACCGTATTGACCTGAATATAAGACAAGGGGTTCTTTTGTTGAAAATGATGTGAAAAAGGAGGGTCGTCCTGTATTTGGAGTCTAACTATTGACACATGCTGATAGTTGTCTACGGTCGCTACATGACCGAACAGCAGAGGGCGCCAGCTTTTTGTAAAGCCAGTGACCTCACTGTAACTGCAGCGAACTGCCAATCACAGCAGAGACGCACTGACGGGAGATGAAACATGGAGAGACGCGCTGAGCTATGGAGTAACAGAGTGTGATATCTGAAGATGGCGCGTCCATAAAGACCGCCAGAGAAATCCTAACTGTAAAAGAAAAACTGATCGTGAGAAACGTAACGAAAGGCCTCATAATCAGAGCTCTCATCAGTATTACATTTGAGATACAGATCTTAGTGACTGTATTTACAGCCAAAGACAAAAGCAGTCTGTATTATTTCAATGATTTTCTCAGAATTTTAATAAATAAAAAATAGTTTATTTAAACAAAGTTAATTTTGGTTATCAGTCTTTTTCTGAAGCTTGATCTTGAAAAGGGGGTAGTCTTATAATTGGGGTCCTCCTATATTCAGGTCAATACGGTAAAACAGTAAGGCATGTTTAAATCCTTAACCGATCAATTCCCACTTAAAGTCCCACTTACACTGGGCCAAAATCACACGTTTAATCCTTTCTACTCTGTTCTTTGTCTCCCGTGCTGCAGATGAGCCTGGGCCAGAGGGCTAAAATCACCTGCACACCAGACCTGGCTTATGGAGCGACAGGTCACCCCGGAGTCATCCCTCCTAATGCTACGCTGGTATTCGACGTAGAACTGCTCAAGCTAGAGTGATGCTTGGGGTTAAATACAAAGGTTAAGGCTTAATGAGGCTCCGTTCGCCACAACCTGTTACCACAGGGGAGACCATACGTGGCAACTGCCTCCAAACATCCACCTGCTCTTCTTCTTTGATTTATAGTCGACTCAAGTTCAGTATTTAAAGATACAAAATGCTGCTTTGATGATGGCAAGAAAATCTTTTTTTTTTTGTTGGTAGTTGGAGGTGCTTTTATGTTTCATTTTGTTTCAAGTTGTACATTTTGTTGAAACCAGTCATCTGTCACCTGGTAAAAGGACGTTCAATACATTGCATTTAAAACATAAACTGCCTTACAGCTTCAGCAGCAGAAGAAGGGTTCATATGTTAAAAGTTCAAAACTCCTGCTCTGTATGTCAACCGGGCATTATATATATATTATATATACCACTGTCTGCATTGCCACTTTGATAAAGGTTTGTCCTGCTGAATGCTCTGAATGATGTTGCTATGTTTAGTATATTTTATATCCCTCATAAACATTTACTGCAACTGTACCCAATCCAGTCTAACCCAGTCCAATACTGTACAGAACTCTACAAGAGCCATTACTGCTATGACAGTTTATCGACCAACTCTTGAATAAAAATGGCATGTACTGTGTTGAAAGATCTGTGTCCTGTGTTTAATGTGTGAGTGAGTGGTTACTAATGACAGAACAGATGAAGTGTGTGACAGGATACTGACTAAGGCTGTCTGCAGAAACAACATCACCTTCTAGAGGGAAATTCAAAGTCATTTTGATGAGAGATGAACCTTTATTAACCCCCAAACAGAGATTTTCAGAGCTAGCAGTAGCAAATAGTACAGAAAATAAAAAGGAAGTAGCATACATTGTACACAGCACTGAAAAATCAACACCACAGTGTACGGCCCCAGGCAGAATTGCCCAGCTGAAAAAGGATTTTCTTTAACAATTCAGTAAATCCCACAACAAGTATAAGAAGAGCCCAGTAAGGACCATAGTGAATTATTTAATAAACAAGCCCTACAGCTTATAATTTTAAATTAAACACTTTATGGAGGTGGAACGTAGAACCAGGAAAACGGCTTGCTTTACTTATCTCCATGACGTTCAACTATCTTGAATTGTTTTACATTACTTCCTATGTCAAAGTTCAAAGTTCCTTCCTGAATGCTCGTCACTGATTGGCTGATTTCTTGTGTTATGAAACCTCATTGGTCGGCCGAACACACGCCTTTCGTCCACCTGAGAGCAAAACAGACAAGGTCAGAAATTTATCAAATAAATGTTAGAATATGCGCTGTTATGGTGTTTTCATGCTTAGAGAACGGCTAATGCCACCAGGAATTAATCTGGTGTCGAAAAGGAAATGCTAACAGTTTAAACAAACGACGTCATTTGACTTTAGCTGATGTGCTCAGCAACCTAGCTGCAGCTTACTTAAGGCTGTGTCAACAGTACTTAACAACTACTTAGTTTACAAGGCATATATTAAGTTTTCACTTTTATATGCCTTTTACTAACTGTACTAAGCAGACCATAGTTGGAGATGGCGGTGTAAATTGTTTCAACACTGTCTGCAGAGTTGAAATATAGCACCTAAAAGAAGCTGCCATGCACGATTTAATGTGTTCAACCCCGATCTTGATATAAAATACAAACCCAGTATCACTGAAATGTAGTCCGAGAAATGAAACGCATTCTATGGCATTTACATGTGTCCAAGTATAACAGCTGGCAGGTTAGCTTCATGCCAATCACACACCCCAAACGAATTAAAGAATGTGTCAGAAAGTCCTGCGGCATGAATCGTTGATGAGTTTAGCTAAATACTGCTTTTATCGTCAGGACTGAAGTCTTCTCAAAAGTTTAGAAATGTTGTCTCTGGTGGTAATGATGTCTAACTCTGGCATATTTATCTCGCCAGGAGATAAAACACAATGCACGCGTGATGTTTCACTCCTAACGAATTTAGCACTATCACAAGAATTTCTTTATTAAGATGCCAGTTTCCTTATTTGCATTATGATTTAGCACCTGCCCACAGTGCCAAATGGTTTGCTGGCCATGGCACCATTGTGCTTAAACGTGTAGCCAACCCACCTTACCGGAACCCTGGAGAGAAAAATACTGGAGGCCCGAATCTAAGCAACTAAAGCTTTAGTAACACCTCAGCAGTGTTTCAGGCTTATTGCTTTTATTGCAGTAATTTGTCATAAAAGAGCCCAAACTAACATAACAAATGTAAAAATGAAAATACTTTGCATAGGTTGAATATTTCCTTTTTGATATATTTTGTTGACTGATCTCAGAAAATATTATGATGGTCTGAGACACTTGATTTAAAGCTATATTAAACAAAATTGAGACGAAAAACACTTTGACATATTTAACCTTACATGCAATGTCCACAGAATGTATCAAAGTAAACCCTTTTGAATTAAATTATGGAAAAAAAGAATCGGCTTTGTCACAGTAGTGTTAGTTTTTAAACTGCACTTGCACTGCATGTCCACTAAGGGCTTCCGTAGTTTTCATCACATTGTACCTGTTAGTCTGAAGACTCAATCAACTGGACAGTCCAGTTGTTTGAGTCGTCAGAATAACCATGACCTGGATGAATGACAATTTACACAGACATTGTACCTGTTCTTTATTTCCCACTGCAGGTGATCCATGTGCGTCTGATTGAGACAACAGTAAACATGCTGACTGCACAGAGAGCGTGTGCAGCAATGGCTGCCCGACGCCTGGTTAGAGCCTCCGTCTCTTCGGCACACACACACCGCTCTCTGATCCACACCTCTGTACCATCCCAAGACCAGGTGGAGCTGCATTCTGAGTGGGCCAATCTGGCTAAGAAGCAGCTGAAAGGGAAAAACCCAGAGGACTTGATCTGGCGCACTCCGGAGGGGATCAACATCAAACCTGTGTACACTAACGCAGACTCAGCTGGTAGAGCAGATGAACTGCCAGGAGTGTTTCCGTACACAAGAGGGCCCTATCCCACCATGTACACCTTCAGACCTTGGACTATCAGACAGTATGCCGGCTTCAGCACAGTGGAGGAGAGCAACAAGTTCTACAAGGACAACATAAAAGGTAGAGCTACTTCACTCTGTAATGATGTCAGTGGGCTTCATTCACCAACAACACCCACGTTTTTCTTTTTTCTGCAGGTTTCTAAGAGCATTTAGAAGCATGCTTCTGAACTACAATAGATGAACGTCATATCCTCATAGGGAGATAGTGCCAGATTTTCCTAATTAGCAGAGAATAATGCCCATGTGAATGAGACTGTGGGGTTATGTGAGCACATACAAATCATGCATGATGGAGTTAGTGCTACTGAGACCCAATGAGGGAACCTTGAAAAGGTTAGCAGCTATGCAGAAATCTCAGGAAAGACCCACCACTGTTTTTTTTTTTTTTTTTTTTTACTATTTTGAATAAAAATATTCAAAGCCATAATAGGAGTGATTTTCTCCCTCAAAGTTCCCACATGAATGTTGTTGTAAAGGGATAACATATAAGTGGAAGACATGGTCTAAAGTGTGTTGAGGATTTGAAATTGAAACTGTCTATCTGACAGTCTTGTAATCCAGGGCTGGTGGCTGGAAGCATATTTTTTATTTTTTATTTTGGACTTTTGTTCATCCATTTCCTCATTTGACTCTCTCTCTTTTTTCTCTCTCTGCTTCTCTGGTTTCAGCTGGACAGCAAGGTCTCTCTGTGGCTTTTGACCTCCCGACCCATCGCGGCTACGACTCAGACAACCCCAGAGTGCACGGAGATGTGGGCATGGCAGGGGTCGCCATTGATACGGTTGAAGATGTGAAGATGCTCTTTGATGGGATCCCTCTGGAGAAAATGTCCGTTTCAATGACGATGAATGGAGCCGTGATTCCGATTCTGGCGATGTTTATTGTGACCGGAGAGGAGCAGGGCGTGCCCATAGCCAAACTCACAGGCACCATTCAGAATGACATTTTGAAGGAGTTTATGGTTCGCAACACCTACATTTTTCCACCAGAACCTTCCATGCACGCCATCGCAGACATCTTTGCTTATACCTCAAAGGTGTGTCTCACTTTTATTGAAGCTGTACTTTCTTTTTCAAACTGCTCACATCATACTCTTTGTATTTGGGGTTTCACTGGTTCTAAAACTCTGTACTTGTTTTCAGCACATGCCCAAGTTCAACTCCATATCCATCAGTGGTTATCACCTTCAGGAGGCTGGAGCTGACGCCATCCTGGAAGTAGCTTATACCATCGCAAACGGCCTGGAGTACTGCCGCACGGGTCTGAAAGCAGGACTAACCATTGATGAGTTTGCACCAAGGTAGGTGCACCATTTATAACAGACTGATAAGTTATTCATTCATTCATTCATTCATTCATTCATTCATCTTCCATACCAGTGGTTTTCAAAGTGGGGGCCGCCAGGAGGCCCTAGGGGGGGGCTCAGAAAAATGGAGTAAAGGGGAAAAAAAATATAATCAAATTATTTTTATTTTTCTATTTTATTATTGTTTTAGTATAACCATTTGTCCTGAACGTGCAACACGCAAGCTGCAGTAATAATCAGATTCTCAAGTTTCTGATTGTACTTAACTGCGCCTCGTGTGACAGTTCCAACTTGGGCGTGATGATGTCATCATCTTTGTTGCATCTTGGGCGGTTTGTGCCTGTTATCAAGCTGCTAGCTAGCACAAAATGAAAAGGTTTTTGACAGGAAAGACCGAAGGAGCAGTCCAACAGCCCTGCTGTGCAGGATTCTGCTGCAAAAAAATCTAAGAACTCATGACCAACTAACAGTCAAAAATATGAGGCAGCATACATTAAGTATGGCTTCAAAGCCATACAGAAAAATGGCCATGATTGCCCGAAATGCGTCCTATGTCTGAAGACCCTCTCAAACAAGTGTTTAAAACCTTTGAAACTTGGCCATCACTTGATTGAAAAACACCCGACAGAGGCTGAAAAAAACAGTAGACTTCTTTAGATGTAAAGAAGAACATTTTGGTTTGGCATCTGCTGCATTCACACAGCAAGCTACCTTGCTCGAGCGGGCCTTGAAAGCATCATTTTAAGCCTCATACCTGCGCTAAAAAAAGTTTTAAAAAAAATCTGTTGGTTTGCAAAGGGGGGGTCCCCGGTCAGAAGCTAATGCTGTTTGTGGGGCCTTGGCATGATAAAGTTTGGGAACCCCTGTTCAATACCACTTATCCTGTTCAGAGTTGCAGGCGGCTGAAGCCTGTCTCAGCTGTCTTAGGGTGAGAGGCTGGGTACACCCTGGACTTGTCGCCAGCCAATCACAGAGCTACTGATAATTTATCAGTCTAATAAAATACATTTTTTATGATTATTTATTATTATTATACCAAAACAATTTTAAAACAAACAATAAGAAGTGATTTCATTTACTTATCAACAAGCTCACACATTCTGATGCAACAGGTGAAAGTATGTAATCAGCTCGTACATGCAAAGAAAAGAACAAATCTGATGACATTAAAATGGCGTCACACATGTGGAAGTTTATCACTGTACAAGAGGGAGATAATACAATCGCAACTTGCAAAAGAAGTGCCGCAGGTACTCTGAGAGGAGAATGATCTCCACTTTTCACACAGCAAATCTTTTGAGTCCCCTGAAAAGTTGTCATTTCAACAACGATACGGAAAGAATCCACAGCTTGTATCAGTGCCGTTAAAATGCTAAGTTCCAGATTTGAAAACTGCAGAAACTTTACAAGCAACAACTAAAGCCTAAGCAATTATTGAAAAAAAAACCTCTGAATTAACTCCACTTGATGTTACACCTTTTCCAAGATAGATCATGTTATGATCAATTTCTAAGAACAGCAAACCTATACTAGACAATTTCCACGGAAATCGTGAGAGGGGCTCGGGACGCATGCCGGCTGACTCTTCTTGATATACTTTGTAATGTGTCCTCTCCCTAACTGTTGTGGGAACATTAAAGCTACTCATAGGCTATAGGTGTGTTTGGTGAGATTGATGTGTGGTTACACATCCACACATGTGGTTTGTAGTTTAACTGAGGTCATATTTAACTCATTCACACAAATGCGCACTTTGTGCCCACTGTCACATATAATTTTTACACTCTGGAAACACACAAACAGATATATGCATGCTTAGATGTGGTGGGGGTGTTGTCTGAACTGAGGTCCCTCAATCACGATCATAAATGCACACACAAAACACATAGGCGCGCTCCGCGCGCCATTTCAAAATGAAGAACCCCTCTGTGAGATGATTTGAATGGTGTAACATTGATTAACAAAAATACACAAACAAACACAAAGAGTCATGCACGCTACACATGCTTAAATGTGGTGGGTGTTTTGTGTAAACTGAGGTCCCTTAATCACAATCATAAACACACACACGTACACATAGGCGCTCTTCGCTTTCCTTTTCAGAGACAAGAATCCCCCTGTGAATGGCCTTCAATGTTAAAACTTTGTTCAAAGAAAAACAGACACACACCTACATACACACACACACACACACACACACATGCTCAGCCAAACACGCACGCACACACACACACACACACACACACACACACACACACACACTCACACACATACACACACAAACACACACACACACACACACACTCTAACACACACACAAAGACATGAGCATTACGCACTAGAATGTGAGGGTGTTTAGTTTGAACTGAGGTACTTTAAACATCATCAATACAGTCACACACACATACACATTTGCGCGCTTTACATGCCCCTTCAAGGACAAGAAAACCCCTGTGTTTAAGCTTTCATTGATAATATATTGTTTGATATGAGTTATTTCATTCAAAAGGAATCCTCACTCTCTCCGTGTGTGTGTGTGTGTACTTGTTTTGATAATATAGCCAGGCTCTCCCAGAATGCCCCAGAATGTCCTTATGAGTCATCATTCATGAAGAGCTGCATGGTTTCCATCTCCCGTCAGTCCTGCTGTGACTGACTGATGATGTCACGCACTCTGAGAGCTGAGTTTTAGTGAAAAAACTCAAAACTTTGTGTTGCTTTACCTTTGTTTTCTCAAAAACTGTTGAAGATAGCAGAATGCCCCTAGCAACTTTAGCTATGGACGGATGTGTGAACGTTTTGAAGCAAGAATGACGTCTCTAGCTGAAAGTATGGCGAGGCAGGAGCCGTGTGAAAAAGTGTGTTTTTTTGGTGTTCTCGGGGAGCCTCCCTATTCATTCTCTATGGGACTGTTTCGTCGGTTTTTCGGGTTTTTTTCGGCCAAAAAACACTGAAATTCTTAGAAAAGTCATAGCACACCATTCTGGACCGAGCTGCACGTTTTGATATATAATTTGTTGGGGTTTTCTCAAAGCTCTGAGAGGAGAAGCGGTCCAAAGTTTTGTCCTTATGAGTCATCTTTCATGTAGAGCTGCGTGGTTTCCATGACGATTTAACTGAGAGCAGCTGTGAAGATCAAGGGACACTTCTTTTATGACAGCTGCTTTCGGACGTTTTTTGGGATGAGGCATGTGTCCGAACAAATGCTCGCTGTGGCCAAACCGTTATAGCTATCAGAAAAACGAGCGCACCGTGCGAATCCAAAGGATCGGAGGAATCCGTCAATGTCAAGTTTATATTTGTAGGGTCAAGAATTTGCCCTCACGGCCGAGTTGAAAATGAGTGACCCTTTTCTGAAAAACCCGAGAGATTCAAAATGAAAGTAAATACAGAGAGGTGGTCAGGTTTGGCTGACAGTTGGCCCTTTCCTGCCTAAGAGCTCCATCCTTTGACTTCAAAGGCTGCTTTGACAGAAGCGCAACGGAAATACCTACGTTTTGATGTAATTTTTATGACCGTGGAGTGAAATTTGTGGTCCCACGAGACATTTGTTTGGGAAATTCCTTGTGTGTCATGAGCTGCTTCTCCCACTCTGACTGATGATGTCACGCACTCTGAGAGCTGAGTTTTAGTGAAAAAACTCAAAAGTTTGTGTTGCTTTACCTTTGTTTTCTCAACAACTATTAAAGACAGCAGAATGCCCCTTGAAACTTAAGCTGTGGACAGATGTGTCAACGTTTTGAAACAAGAATAACGTCTCTAGCTGAAAGTATGGCGAGGCAGGAGCCGTGTGAAAAAGTGTGTTTTTTTGGTGTTCTCGGGGAGCCTTCCCATTCATTCTCTATGGTACTGTTTCGTCGGTTTTTTCGGTTTTTTTTCGGCCAAAAATTGCTGAAATTCTTAAAAAAGTCATAGCACACCATTCTGGACCGAGCCGCACGTTTTGATATATAATTTGTTGGGGTTTTCTCAAAGCCCTAGGAGGAGAAGCGAACCGAAATTTTGTCCGGAAGATGAAGATATTGAAAAAGAAAAAAGAAACGAACGGAAGAACAATAGTGGCTCGTGGCTTCGCCACGAGCCACTCTCCCCCATAGCTTTGCTATGGGGGAGAGTGGCTCATGCGAAGCCTGAGCCCCTAATTAACCGTTTTTATGCCTCTCTCCCCCAGGATACAAATGTTGACCAGTTTTTGTTCACACAGTTCTTCCACATTTGGCTTGATAACTAAATTTTTTGTACCTTTTTGTGATGTAATGTGATCAACACAAGCTAAATGATCTGTAGTGTTGTTGCAAACATTAATTCTGGATATCTCCATATTCTGGAGATTTTGTCAGAGAAGAAAGAATTGTGTTGAATGAGCAAAAAACATTTGGAGCACTGAGTATGACACATAAATAAATGCAAGCTCTGAGGCTTTTACAGTTTTAAAACCAGTCTGGAAACATGACAGTTTACAAGGTTTAAACTTGTAGCACATACAACACATTAAGTTCACACTTAGTTTTATCCACCACATGATGTAACAGCATTGCAACATATGATATGTTCCTCACACATTCACTCACTTTGAACTTTGTGATCAGATACTTTTGAGTGGAGTGCATACTTCAGCAAATAAACTTTTTAAAGTGCACAAACATGTGACGTAATGAAGTGGCAGAGAAATAAGCACATTAAATGTTCTTTAACAACTTATAATCTGTTCAGAGCAGCATACAGACACAGCTTTGTGCTGACATGTGTACAGTGACGGTCTGCACATACTAAAGGTTGTCTAAGAACAGATGGTGTTCTGACCTCTCTACCATTTCATGATCCATGCAGTAACACATCGATTCATAATTTAAAGTTCGGTTTTGTTTCAGATTCAGAAATTAGCAGCTCGCTTTTTTAGATAGTAGGTAGTGAAACTCCGCAGATTCAAGATGTCAACCATGACACCTTCATCTGATGTGTGACTTTGCTCTTAGCACCAGCACTGTCACGGGTTGCTGTCATTTGGTTCATATGACTGTGGCTCCTTTTACTTTCCACTCAATATTTCTCAGAAACTTATTTGTGTTGAAATTCTGTGAAACTTCAGTCTGATGTGGTTTGCAGCAGAGATGTTTATCCACTTAGTTCTGACATCCAATCCAATCCAAAACACTTTATTTGTACAGCACATTTAAAAAAAAAAACAATCAACTTTACCAAAGTGCTGCACAGTAAAATCAAAGAAACATCAATAAAACAATTGAAATAAAGTAAAATAAAAACATAAAGACATTAGAGACAAAATAAAATAAATTCATAAAGACAAAATGAGTTTTGACATGACATGATGGTGTCTTGTTTCAGAGTAGGAGCATACTACGTGGAATCAATCTAAACTTACAAACAGAACTGCACTAAGGCGCTGGTGTAATATCCTGTTAATGATAATAACTGCAAGCACAGTGCAGGTCTGTGAACCATGAGTTTGTCTTGGCCCTTGTGGGTGTTTGACTATGCCTTTAAACAAACTTTGACAACCACATGACATAAAAGTAAAATAAAATACCCCTCTAGATATGTCTGTGGAAAAAAAGCAGTCTTTAAGTGCATCTTTGAATCCAGATTGGTGTCTGTTTATCTGTTTCTGGCAAGTCTCAGTTTAACAGAGAGACAGGAAGTTATTCAACTCTGACCCGCTCTCGGATTCGTGCAACAAGTTTACAGCCTCTAGAGGACTCATTCATACGTCAGAGCTGAGTCAGAGCCACTTTTTGTTTCGCATCCATGCTGTTCCCATGACCTCCATCCTTCTCTTGCTTCTCTCATTATCTTGCTCAGCAGGTGTTCTGTCTGCTTTCAGCTCATAATACCTCATGCTGATACAGGATTGGTCATACACATTGAGTTATGTAGAATCTGCAACAATACATTAGATAACAGCTACAATTTCAGTACAAATTAAGCTTTAAATGTGTAGTTTGATTAGGTAACATTTCTCTTCATCATGGCCTTAGGAGGTTTACACAACAAACTAGACATTACGTCATATCAGCCCCCCCCCCCCCACCCCCCACCCCCTCTGTGCAACCTCCATTCATCCCTTTTTACTTCCATTCTCTGATCCTGATTACACCTTTTCCTGTTTTTTCTTTCACTGTCTTTCAATTACTCTTATAATAGCAGTGATACGTGCATGCAATCTGAAGACCATTGTAAAGAACCACTTTGTCCTGACCCTTTGACCCATAATAACATCAGAAGTGGCCCTCACAGACAGCTGCTAGTCTTCAATATAGAGATGTCACTGGGTTGTGAAATAGAGGATTTTTCCACCATAAACTATTATCTTTTCACAGGTTTCTCTTGATTTTCTTCTTGCCCTGGGGTCTGCGTAAGGAGTGGGACTTGATTGCATTGTGACTCTTGTCATCTTTTGATTCCATGGTGGTTTGCTCTCTGTATACTATTAGAACCTGTACAATGATTATTTATTTATATAAAGGGACAGTGCATATTAATGGACATTTCAGCATAGCTTCAATGTAAATATGTCAGTTAGCCATCAGGCTAGTTTTCATCTGTAGTCCCTAGCAGGTCAGAGAAGAGTTCATAGAAGGAGATACAAAGTACAGATAGAAACATGCCGATAGTATAAAAACAAAACATGCTAACTTACAATGATGCCATTCAGCGAAAGGTGCGAAAACACATTCAGAGTGCTCAATAGAAGAAATGATGATAAAGTGCAGGATGGGGCATGTGAGTAAGTGGTTTTGAAATGGTGTCACTTTTATATATTAGCCGTTTTATTCATTAAATTCAGATTATCAGCACCAAAATTATTAATCCTGTTTCTCAGTATCTGTGGTTGAGTTAGATTTTTCCCAAGAAAACATTAATCCAGTTTTGTTATGTAGACCAAAGTCCTTTTGAAGACACCACGCCAGCCAGCAAACTTTTGCAGTGAGAAGTGAGTTGACCAAGGGAGAAGCAAGATCTCTCCTTTACTCTGCTGAAAACTATTTCTTTGTATTATTGTGTAGTAATGGTGGACACTGGAGCTGGACTGTCAAAAAGAAAAAGGACAAAAAAAGCAAAAGTAAGCTAAACAGGAGAGTGATAGAGCATGGGCTAAAACACAGGTTAATCAGTTATGCTTCAGTTGTCTGTTCAAGCTAGAGAGTTTGTCAATAAAATAAAGAGTGAGGTGAAGTTAGCTCTGCTTGGTGAGGCTGCAGTTGGTAGATGAGCAATGGTAAGACATAACCAGATAGTTACATGTTATGGACACGTGTTAGAGCACTGGGCTGTACATTAAACTACCCTACAAATTGAGTGTACAGAGTTTGATTGTTGTAATGTTTAAATTCTTAGCCCGCTGAATTTAAATTCCCCCAGTGCTGCATTTATTTTAGAAATTACCGCTTCTTAAATCATTCAACATGAGATGAGAACTTCACAGAGATGACCTGGGAGTGCTTCAGAATTGCAGATTTTTTTTTTATTTCTGTGTCTCTTGTGATGGTTGTGACATTTTTCTGGACTCTGTGTCCTGTGCTTGTGGTCACATGTTCATGTCTGTACATCAAGTCGGAACTGCCGTGCGTAATACATAGAGCAGAAGAGTTGTGAACGCTTAACCCTCCCGTCATATAAATAAGATAAATAACATGAGTCTATTAAGTCTGTTAAATAAAGAACAGGTTATAGATCTGATCTATAAGAGAGGTATGCCCCTCATCTGGTTCAGAGCGATGAGTCCTTTTTTCTGCACTCTGCTCTCCTGCTCTTGCGCTCTCCGCTTCTCCCTCTCCAAAGGTTTTTTCCACAGCCATCTCAGCCTGGATCATTTCTCGTGCACGCATCACACACTTTACAAATCACTATCCCTGGGTATCAGCCCTTATCCAGACTAAAGTGTGCTGGCCGCAGTTTAAGCTTACGTCATTACAACATGCTATTTCAGCCGTTTTGTTTCGGTGATAAAAGTCTTTCAGCCTAAAACTGAAATGCACTTTTGCTGCTGAAATTTCGGTGCATCCTGAACAGAAACCAAATATTTTCAGTCTCAGCACTGGTGGAAACGAGAGGGCTGATGGGTATTCTCCGTCATAGCAGGCTAAGGGTTAAATAATAGTGCTACGTTACTGAAATGAATACAATACCTCATCACTTTGCTTCTTCAACAAATAAGATCTGCTCACCATTTATTTGCTTTGCTGAGTCATGTCTTTACAACAGTGGGGGATGATGGTCATGGTCATTGAATCAGCACATTAAGACAGCTATGGTTCATCTATCTCATGTGTTCGATACTTTTTACAAGCTTTGAGAGTTTTTTTTTTTCTCTGATTGTGTCACTCTGTTTTGACATTTGTTTTGTGCTGTCAGGCTGTCGTTCTTTTGGGGTATTGGGATGAATTTCTACATGGAGATTGCCAAGCTGAGAGCAGCCAGGAGGTTATGGGCAACACTCATTAAAGAGAACTTCCAGCCTAAGAACACCAAGTCTCTTCTCCTCCGCACACACTGTCAGACCTCAGGCTGGTCCCTCACTGAACAGGTCTGTGTGAGTTGTGGTTTGGAAGACCTTAGAGAGACAGCTTTGAATGTTTAAAATTGAAGGAATTGTATCCATTGTGAATGTAAAGTTAGAATGATGTAAAGATTTAAAAAGTTTTGAATAATCAAGAAACGACTAAATAGTAAAAGTAATACTAAAAGAATGTTAACTACAGTTTCAAAATATGCTGAATAACAATCAAAGTGTGTTTTTTTTTCTGTAAACCCTCCTTTAGGATCCGTACAACAACGTGATCCGAACAGTAATTGAAGCCATGGCAGCTGTGTTTGGGGGAACGCAGTCACTCCACACCAACTCCTTTGATGAAGCGTTGGGTCTCCCCACGGTGAAGAGTGCTCGCATTGCTAGGAACACCCAGATCATCATCCAGGAAGAGTCTGGCATTCCCAAAGTGGCTGACCCCTGGGGAGGCTCACACATGATGGAGTCACTTACTGATGATGTGTATAACACAGCTTTAAAGGTGAATGGTGCGCTACTTGTCTTTTATTTAACAGTATTTCATTCAATCAAATCCAAATTTCAGTCTTTTACAATCTGTGTTTCCTTCGTATAGTTTATAAAAGAGATTGAGGAGATGGGAGGCATGGCCAGAGCGGTGGCAGAGGGAATACCTAAACTTCGCATTGAGGAGTGTGCTGCTCGTAGACAGGCTCGCATTGATTCAGGTACTGCCTTATACTTGACTTATTTACTATTTATCTCAAAGACTCGACAGTGGAAAGTTGGGTATTTGGTGTGTTTTGACCTTTAACATTCTAGTATATTGTTATATTATTATTATTATTATTATTATTATTATTATTATTATTATTATTATTATTATTATTATTATTAATAATAATAATAATAATAACAATAATAATAATAATAATAATAATAATAATAATAATAATAATAATAATAAATAAATAAAAATAATATTTAATTATTAATTATTGTGTTTACCGCCTTTGTTCCTTTTGGAGCTGCTTTTTTAAGTGAATACCCCCCATTGTGGTATTAATGGCCTACAACTCATCTTATCTTCCTGGTAGAAATGATATGTGCATTTTATGGAGATGTTTAAAACATCAGCCTGATTGGGGTGCAGATGGCCTAGCAGTCTAAGGGGCCCTCGAGCAGGTTCGAATCCAGCCTGTGGCCTGTTTCCCACATGTCAATCCCCCCTCCTACCCTGTTTCCTACTCTATCCACAGTCTTATCCTCTCTCTGATTAAAGGCATGAAAAAGCCCGAGAAATAACTTTCAAAAGTCTGATCAGTATTCAGAGGATCATCTAATAGCATAAAGAAAAATAAACTTGAACAGATTTGATGGAAGAAGGCCAAAAGAGCAGGTGGTGGATTTCAGCTGTTGATGACTTCTTAATGATCTCTTAAGCTAATGAAAGTCAAGTGAGATGTGGGACGCTGGCACTCTGACACAATCAAGGGGAAAAGGTTAAATTCACTTTTTCATTGTATTGAAGTATAATTTCTGCTGCTACGGAGAGCTTTTAATGAAAATTTATGGCAATCCTACATTTTTCAAAGAGAGGATTTTGGCAGGAAATGATCTTATTGGATTTTTCAGAGTATTAGTTGTAGTGGCTAAGAAGTGAGCAGCTTTTAAATATCTTTGGAATCTCAGTGAGGTGCACTCAGCTAAGGAGATGGCAGGCAAAACAGTGAAAACAAATCAGTGAATTTTTTATTTGTCAAACATCCCTTTTCCTCTCTTTAATTCCCTCCTCCATTGTCAAAATGGGGGTGTATTAAGAGGTCTAACACTCTGCAACAGTTGGGGGAAGGGGGAACTGAGACCTAGTTTGGAGAGTTTTTGTTAAAACCAAAGTTAAACCAGTTACACCTCTCCAGGTTGTCATGGACTTGACAAAACACCATTAAAGAGGGATGTCTGTTTGACAATCCTGTTGATGTACTGACTCTTGATGCCCATCTTTTCCCATCTATCTTCATGTATGGGGTGTGGAGGACATTAGGGGGGCATGTGGTAGGTGACATTGCTCATCTGTGCAGCATAGATATTGGTATGAGGGTGTAATGGAGTGGTCTTCTTCAGTGAGCTCTTGTCCTATTCATCAGAGCACAAGCACCTTATGTTTATTTCAGTTCATTAACTTCCAAGTAGCTCTTGCTGAAGTGGTCTCTTAGTAGATGATGGGATTTACACGATGCGTGAGCTGATTTGTAACGGAGCTAAAAGTGTGGGTAGGGTTATGCCTTTGAATAATGTTATCAAACCCAGATTTCCATGTCTTGTTTCAAAAACAAAAATGATGTCACACAGATCAAGCGTATCCTTGTAAATGAATTTACACATAAAATGAATGGAATATTAACACGTTTGGAATCCATTATAGAAGATTTGTGTTTTGGGGTTTATGGGATTTGGAAACCTGCAAAGATGTCAACTCAGTAGTAATCAAAGGAAAATAATCTCTAAATTTATGGTTTTATGCTGTATGAAGTAGAGCAGAAACAGCTACAATGATGACACTTATTCGTAGCTAGTGGTGTAATGGGGTGGGGGATATTTTCTCGGCACACTTTGGGCCTCTTAGTACCAATTGAGCATCGTTTCAATGCCACAGCCTACCTGAGTATTGTTGCTGACCATGTCCATCCCTTTATGACCACAGTGTACCCATCTTCTGATGGCTACTTCCAGCAGGATAACGCTCCATGTCATAAAGCTGGAATCATCTCAGACTGGTTTCTTGAACATGACAATGAGTTCACTGTACTCAAATGGCCTCGACAGTCACCAGATCTCAACCCAATAGAGCACCTTTGGGATGTGGTGGAATGAGAGGTTGGCATCATGGATGTGCAGCCGACAAATCTGCAGCAACTGTGTGATGCTATCATGTCGATATGGACCAAACTCTCTGAGGAATGTTTCCAGTACCTTGTTGAATCTATGCCACGAAGGATTAAGGCAGTTCTGAAGGCAAAAGGGGGTCCAACCCGGTACTAGCCAGGTGTACCTAATAAAGTGGCCAGTGAGTGTATATTGGATAAGAATTTGGATTAGCTCATGTTAACACCTGTACTGGTGTTAAATTGTGAGTTTATATTTTAGGATCATTGGAGAATAAAAAATATTTGTCTGTTTATACAGAAAAACATTTTAACAGCAAAGAGAGTTTTCTTTGCCAACAAGACTGGATTATGGATAACCTCAAAGTCAGCTGGTTGTGTATGAGTTGTTTTGTAATGGAAGCAGATGTAGCGTTTGGCACCAACACGCCATTTAATCCTGATAATAAGAACAGAAGAATAAACGGTCTCTCACAGCCCTGCATTCCAATATAAGCTCCAACAACGCTAAAAGACAGAAACAAATAACTGAGCTAGCTGTTAGCTGTGCTAATCACAGAGATCTGAAGCCACATTTCAGCTAGCAAAACACACATGCACCCAAATGACTCAAAAACACAGTAATAAAATCACAGAAATGTTACACACAACAACTTCAGAGATTCTCTCAAGCATGTAAAATGGAAAAGTGTTACTTTTATCCAGAGAAACAAACTTATATAATGGTATTTTAGAGGAGCTTATGTACGTGTGAATTTACCACAGGGATACAGGGATACACAGGCTGCACCACTGAAGTCTGCACAGGTACCAGCAGAGGGCGCACATATTACAAAGTCTTCATGGATACACTTGAAAATTCATTATAAACAGTGCGTAAACATTTGGTATAGTGAAACAAGAACATTTTATACCAAGGGATGGCAAGTGGAATCTTTAACTCCGTTACACAGGTAAGAGGTTACCAGGTTAAAGGAGAAAAAGGAGTAATTGGGAAAAGGTCAGCTGGGACATTGGTTCCATGTTTTTCAATAAGTTGTTTATCACTTATATCTGACCTTTATAGGCTCAGGGTTAGTTTTAGTCTTACTTGAGATAACACAGCCTCTTGCCTGCTCTCTGATGTCTTTCATCCCCTGATAATGATTTAGATCCCAGCTGGTTTGTATCCTGTAATCTCCTCCAGTCTGTTTTCTCTCAGGCTTCTTGATGGATTTTGGTGTTGTGCCTCCAGATGTCTCTGTGAGAATGTTTGTTTTCATCTTGCAGGCTCTGCTCCTTGAACACCATCATTAGAACAGGCTGCTCACATTTATGCTCTTTGCTATTTATGCATCTATGAATTCTTTTGTGTGTTGCTTTAAGACATTTATGACTGTAATGTGCTAACTTGCCGCAGATTTAGTGACTGTTGTTTTCTCTTTTTTTTTTAGGGTCAGAGGTCATCGTTGGAGTGAATAAATACCGTTTGGAAAAAGAGGAGACTGTGGAGGTTTTGGCTATCGATAACACCGTTGTTCGAGAGAAACAGATTGAAAAGCTGAAAAAGGTTAGTGTGCAGTTTGGGCATTGCTGTCATGAGACATCGGTTCAAATTTTTTGGAGTAAGTCTAATGAAAAATGTCACTGTAGCTACTGGTTATTATTATTATTTTTTTATAATTATTATTTTTAAATACAGTTTTGGTGTGAAACAGCCTTTCAAGCAGCACCTTTTCTTGTATTTATAAACAGTTTCAGGTACTGATGAAGTAAAACTCAAATATTTCCCAAAGAGTTGCCTTCTTATTTTAACAAAAACATAAAAAAGATTTCAACAACACAGACAGTTACAGGACTGTATAATGCTGCCTGAAAAAGGAGGAGCTAAATGGTATAAAGTGTTGTTTGCTGTTAGAAATGGGATTAATGGCTTAATCCCATTAATGGCTTGTGGTTCCTCTATTCCTTTCAAAGAGCTGTTCAGAAGAGTGTCACATTTATATATAAATTTAATTTAAGGAAGCCAGCCTTGGGATAACCAATTTTATCCAAGAAACAATTGCTGGAAGGAAGGATTGGCTACGATTTGGATCAGAATCATTCAGACTTGGACACCCCACCAACATCTTCATTATTGGTGGGATATCTGTGTTTGACTTATTCTGATATATTGGTTTTAATAGTGTGGACAACTCAAACGACGTTGTTACAATCCCCGTACGTGAACTCTGCTCTACTCTGCCCCTTGTGCCTTCTGAAACAGAGCAATAAAAGACAAAAAACACAATTCTGATCAGGGACTTGGTTTTAGTTGTTGGTGTTAAAGAGTCTACAGATCCAGTTTGTTGGTGAACGTCTCATGTACGGTACCTGTGATTGCAATCAACATAACTGGTTCCATATTCGGCCCTGTGGGTACATCAGACATGTTCACCTTTCAATTATTCTGAATGTGAGCTGGAAGGAGATGCTTCCTGTACCTGCAGTCACCTCTCTGTCAGTGTGTTGGGTCACTGAATCTGTTTGAAGGTCAGTCGTCTTTGAAATGTCATTACATTTTGAGAGAGACTGTGAGAACAATGGGGAGAAAAAGCCATGCTAGGCCAGAATTGAGTCTGCCCTGGGGGTGCTTGTTTGAAGACGGAAAGCGTCTGAAGGTTGTCTCTGACATAATGGGAAGACTCAAAATTCGGTAACTGAAAAATAGGGTATAGTTGTTTCTTCTAAGTGACGCATGCATTTTCTATATAACTATGGCTGCACATTACCAGGCAGCTCTATTTTTGTAACCCTAAAGAGCTGTACTTTTTTTTTCCCTAATGAGCCAAATGAATGGCTCAGTTTAACAACCAGGTTTTCTTTGTGCTCAAATCATTATTTTAGTCAACAGATAAAAAAATATAGAGGGTCAAATTTTATGTAACCGTAAATCAAATACAATGTCTTTTTTGTTTGTTTTTGTTTTGATCTTAAATAAAGGACTTTCTAAGTATTAGACAGTGGTCGTGTTTGTCTAGGACTCACAGCTCTTAATTCATAAGTTTCTTTCCAGGATTTGTCATCTGATTGCATCTGTGATAGAATTTTGTAAATGAAATCTGATCGATAAAAAGTGAGCCTTCAACTTAGTTGTAATACTCAGGATCCAGAAAAACAATGTCTTTTTCCTGGTAAAATAAAACAAAGCTGGTACTCGTCGTGTTTGACACAGATGCATCAAACAACCTTGATTAATGATTGCAGCATTCCACAAAGGTGTGTCAGCTCCAGGACCCTGGCTCTTTGTAGAACTCATTAGCACACTGAAATGGAACGGATGTATTATCATCGTGAACAGTGACAACACCACTTGAGCTTTTCCTGCCTTGACAGGTCAAAACGTTGTTCTCCTCAGAATCACAGTGTGACTGTGGGGGTGGAGGTATATTAGGAGGTGGGTAGACGCTCTCCTCTGCCATAATGAGATCTTTGAAGTCCTCTTTGAACAGAGGGTGCTTGTGAGGGAGATCAGAGTATGTTTATCCTCTATGGAAGACTTTTAATCAGAGGCATGAAGTGTGCAAATGCAGCATGACACATCCTCGCAAAAATAATTACTTCTATATTTTTGGACCAATTGCTCTCAGTGTGTGCATTTACGGGAAATGTTTGAGGTTGAAACCTGTTTTACAAAAGAAGGGAACTGAACAGTCAAAACTGAGACCCTGATGTAAACGGACAAGGAGGAATGATTTCTCAGTCTTGCCCATAAATGTCCCTTGTCTTTGTCTCTTTCTTACTTGGAGAAGCTAAAATGAGAAGATCGATAAGCAGCATTAGCATTATGGCCTTCAAGCCATCTTACAGCACATTTTATTGAACCAATGGTGCCCTGAGAGGACTCCGTGGAAGGATCTTATGGAAGGAGAAAGCTTGGATAAAACAGAAAGGTGATACACCTGTTGTACTTTGTTGAATATATATGGGATGTACAGGGTTTATAATGTGATCAGTTAGCTCATTACTGGTAGAATTAGTAGTGTTTGGACATAGTTTCAAAGATTAGGGAAGGAGTTTTCCGACAAAGAAAGACAAAACAATTCAGTTGATCTGTGTAAGGAGAAATGTTTGCAGGAGTGAAGTTCTTTCTTGTTCTATCTCATCTCATCTCTTCTGTTTTCCCTGTGACAATAAGGAGTGGGATAAGAAAAGCGTACAGCTTAGTCTGGCAGAAAGAACAAACAGGTTTCTCTTTGTGGTTCATCCTCCTTTCTCTTTCCGTCCTCTCTTTATAGATTATTTTGTCTGTGTTTCTCTGTTCTTGTTTTTTCTTTACTCTGATGCTGCCTTCCTGATGAACCACACACATCATATGTGTCTGTTTCCCAGATACCGCGTAATAGCTCTCACTTTGCCTGCAGTTGGCAAATTATGCTGCAAAATAACTTTGATTTTCAGTTGACACATAAATCGCAAATATCGTCTGAAGGTCAGATAAAACGTCGTGACGCATATGACATTTTGCCTCCTCTGGTGTAGGTGAGGGCGAGTCGTGATGCAGAGGTAGCGCAGAAGTGCCTTGCAGCCATCGAGGAGTGTTCCCGAACCAGAGAGGGCAACCTTTTAGCCTTGGCTGTGGAGGCAGCACGAGCCAGGTAAAAACTTGAATCATCATATGTTATGGAAACCTTTTTATCTGCAAGACTTGGTCAAAACAGTCGTAATGTGTACATCAGGGTTCCCATGCGTCCTGGAAAACGGTTGACCAATTTTCCAGTCATGGAAAACAAATGGAAACTATGAGAAAAAGGTCAAATGTCCTGGAAACGGTTCAGGTATCCTGGAAAATTGTTTATACTGTTGAATTTATGAGTTAAAATTTATGTACATGTCTTTTGTCACTTAATCTTTTGGGTGACATTAAGGCTTCTAGCCAGCACAGCGCCACAGGTGACGCTCCCAGCCAATCAAATTTGCATTTCAGCTTGGAGCAGTTCTGTTGCTAGATTTAGTGACTTTTCAGACACTGTTTAAGACTTAGCACCCAACTGTAAGTTGGGTCAGGCTCCTCTGTGTCCTCCGTTGATTGACAGGCAGAGGGGTAGAGGAGAATTATTGTGGGCGTGTCATTTATTGAGTTTGCTGTGTGCAGTGAGATGGAACATATCTCTGATTTCAGCAGAGCGGGAGCTTCGAGGTAATTGCAGTTGACGGGTAATCTTAATGGGACATGCTTCACTCAGTTTTTCATGCATTTTTTATTGTCTTACAATAGAAACAGAAATAAGTGAATGAAAACAAACTTCAGGAATTCTGTTGTATTCAAAATAGTGTATGTGTACTGATAGATGAGGAGAAGAAATTAGAGACATTAATGACTTTACATGTAGACTCAAGCTTATTAATTTCCATTGAAAGTAGTTGTCAACAGAGGTGCGCACACAGTGCCACAGGGAAGAGGTTCACCCTTAAAATGAGGAAAGTAGGCAGTGAAAACTTAAACTATTATATGTTCATTTCAGCAGCTAGCATTCATTATTTCCACCATTGTTAGCATAAATGAATGATGTGATTTAACATGGCTAAGCTAGCATTACAGCTAGCATTACTGCTATCAATCCGTCAGTTGGACTTCATATTGTTACTTGATGTGGATAAAAGGATAAGAAAGCTTTACTGCAGACTGAATTAAAGAGCACATTTATTGCCTTTTTCGTGCTGTTAGAGAGTGCTCATTGGTGAACTATGTTTTTTTTAAGACTTAAGAATTGAAGTTAGATGGCAGCACTTTAGGTACTGTCGCTTTGCAGACTCACTCATGCAGGCATGTCAACTGATAGGTGAATATAAGGGGTAGATCATTTTCATTTATTTATGCTTCATTTCCCAAAAAAAGGGGGGGGGGGGGGGGGGGGGGGGACACCTGCAGCCAAACAAACTTGAGGCACTTGAAGCACAGCATTTCTCAGTTTATAGCTAAGTGATGAATGATGAAAATAATTCTAAAACTAAAATGCATAAAAGCAAGAAAAACATTGACACATGCTGGTTTGAAAATTCAAGCCAGCTAAATATCTTTTTATACATGAGGAGATACCAAATTTGATGTCATTCAACCATACTTGTGTGTCACTCAAAATTAATAAATCAAGAAGTTACTGGTATTATTACTGGTATTTATTTATTTAAAGGCCCTGGGAGGATTTTTTAGGAGTTCTTTAAAAAGTCTCATTTCTATATGTATATGCCTGATTGTAACCCACAATTTAAAATGCACCAAAACAGGTGATTTCTAAATACTATCTGTCAGTTTACAGGTCTGGTTCTTCCAGCACCGTATTGACTTACAGCATGTAAAAGTCACTACGATAACACCAAGCTGGCTGACAGAGTTACACAGCGGGAAGAGAGATCTGTGTTCTGCTCAGCTGAAAAGGATTTCTTCTATTTATTTTGTAGTAATGGTGGACACTAGAGCTGGACTGACCAATGTTCCAAGTTACTGACACGTCTTAGAGCACTGGGCTGTGAGGAACACTACATAGAGCCTGGTGCAAAAGCAGGGTGCAAACTGAGTTACATCAGAGGATGATGATTGTAAATATTTTATGACCCTTGCTTTGTCTCAGGTACGGTCCAACATGAGACTGAAGACAACTCTTTAGGCAGGAATGAAGCACAATCACAGATAAAAAAAAAAGCATACAGCAAAAAATAAAGAGGCTAAATAAAAAAAAATCAAAGTCATTTAGTGTCTCAAGAATCTCTGGATGGTTTTTCATTGTGTGTTTAACTACATTCAATGGAGAAGACATTTTCTCTTGTTTATTTCAGTTAATTTGGAAAACAATTACTAATTGTCTTACGAGTCAGAGGAAACTGTGTGATCCACTTTTATGTTTAAATTCTGTCAAATAAAAAGATGTACAAAAAAGTAAAAATGTGGCATGTTTTGAAGAAGTATATAAAAGCTTGTGAAGCCTTACTTTTGTATACACAAGCTTTTATTGTGTTTATTATAAAATCAAACAAACAAAACAAAAATATGTCACAAGGACATTTTTAGTAATATCCACTCCTCCCATGTTTGACTTCCAGCAGCATCAACATGATAATGATGGATGTTGTCTGTTTTTCCTCATAGATGTTCTGTGGGAGAAATCACTGATGCCATGAAGAAAGTGTTCGGTGAACACAAAGCCAGCACCAGGATGGTCAGTGGAGCTTACCGCAGCGAGTTCGGGGAGCATGAAGAGATTTCTTTGGCTCACAACAGGTGGGAAGCAAAACCCCAGAAGCATATTCAATTTCACAGGTTGTGTTAACTTGACTGGTTGGCTAACGTAACGCTTCCACCTTCCACCTTTGTTTTCTTATCAAAGAGTGACAGATTTTAAGAACCATGAGGGCAGGAACCCTCGACTGCTGGTGGCAAAGATGGGGCAGGATGGTCATGATAGAGGGGCCAAAGTCATCGCCACAGGGTTTGCTGACCTTGGGTTTGATGTGGATATTGGACCACTGTTTCAGGTCAGTTGTCAGAGGATGAAACAGAAATACAAATCTGATGGATGCACAAAATCAGCCAAGTTGGAAATAACCTGCACAGTGTTCGTGTCTGGCATAGAAACAGTTCTGAAGGTGTTGTGCTTAAAGGGCTGTCATTTTTAACACCTTACATAGGGCCTGAGGAAAAAAGGTGAGACATCATTATATGTTTCATCTCTAATTAGTGTTGCAAAGCTGTGAATGCCAGCTAAGAGCAGGACTAATTGAAAAGGTATAAATCCCACGATAATAGATTGAAATCAAGCTCCAGGCTTTTTATCTGGCTTTTTCCTGCCCACAGCACTGAACTGTGGAGATATTTGCAGGTTTGTTCATTTTTCACACCTCGTTAGTAGTTCTACTTGTATTTCTATGTTGTATTTCTGTGTGAGCAGACTCCCCTGGAGGTTGCCCAGCAGGCAGTTGATGCAGATGTTCACTGTGTCGGGGTCAGCACACTGGCTGCAGGACACAAAACCCTGGTCCCAGAGCTCATCAAAGAACTACGGAAGCTCAACAGACCAGACATCCTGGTCATCTGTGGAGGCGTCATTCCACCACAGGTGAGCTTTGTCCTTACAAAGCAAAATCAACCTTGGAATATCCTCTTTTCCCCCTATTATCGTTTCAGATATCTTTATTGTGAAGCATCTGTGCAACAACATGTAGTTTCAAACATAGAGAATATACATAGATACAGCTTCATTGTTGTGAAATGTAGAAAAAAACATACAAAATAAATTAACAGGGAAAATAAAAATACATTAAAATAATAATTAAAAAACAAGACAACATCAGACATTCATAATGATACCCTAACCCACCCTAACCCAGTGTGGTGCTGCAAATACCGACAGAAGGTCATGTAGCAACAGCACATCAATGGACTCCAGATCTTGTTGAAATCTTCCAGACTGTCTCAGAGTGTGCGTCTAATCTTCTCTAAATGAAGAGTATCAGTCAGTAAAGTTATCCAAGTTTTAAAAGTTGGAGTATCTGTTTTCTTCCAGAGCAACAGAATTAATTTCTTAGCACACAGAAGGCCATCGGACAGGAGGTGTCACTGTGCACCATTCAGATTTTGAGTACTTCCTGAAACCCCCAGAATAACTAAAATTGGGTCCGGGTTTATTTTAACCTCACAGATTTTTGAATAGAAAGAAAATATTGCGACCCAGACTTCATCTGGCTTAGAGCATCAAACATAACTATGTAGTAAGTCTGCTTCTGCTTGATTACACTTGTTACAAATTGGTGAAGTCTCTGGAAAGATGTTGTGTAGTTTCACCTTTGAATAATGCAATCTGTGTCAGATTTTAAATTGTATGAGGCAGTGTCTGGCATTAAGAGAGCAGGTGCTCACATATTTCAGGCCTTTATTTCAAATGTCTTCTGCTATTTGAAGTCTTAGTTTTCTCTCCCAGTCTCTTTTTATATCGTCCATGCTCACTGGTTCAAGTTCTTGTAGTACCTTATATATGAATGAGATTGCATTTATTTCTGTTTCACAGTCTCTGAGACATAAATTAAGTTTGTTAAGTGTTTCTGACTCAAATCTGTCCAGATGGGTTCTTACAAAGTGTCTCACTTGGAGTATCTAGAAAAGTCATTATTTGCAAGTCCATATTTTTCCTTTTCCCCCTATTGTCCTGTTTTTTTATGACAAGGGGAAAAAAGGGGGGCTGCACGTTGGTGCAGTGGGTAGTGCTGTGGTCTCACAGCAAGCAGGTCACCAGTTTGAGCAAGATGTGCCTTTCTGTGAGGAGTTTGTTTTACTCCAACATACCTCTGTTGGAGTAACACGAGTCAAGTCAATAAAGTCTGTTTTATAAAGCACCAAATCACAACAAATGTTGTTTCAAGATCTTTTATCCACATAGAAGAATAAGTCTAAACCTGTTTTTATCTGGAACAGATACCAGTCAAGCCAGCCAACATTCTTCTCAGTAATTGACAGCATCACTTTCCTGCTGTTTTTAATTATTTTCTTTCAATAAATGAAGCCCACCAGGAGGATTTTCACTTTTCCTTGATCCAAAAAATGATTTCAGCGCTGTTTGTCACACTGTGCACTCATCCCTGTGCCTGAGCCTTATAATAACAGTATTAGTGTTTTAATGGAAACACACCATGTGGAAATCAATGTAATAACGGCTCATACATTAGTGTGCATCAGACTGAGAAGTATCCGACTGTTTTGTTCTGTAAATGGCCTGAACTGTCACAAAAGAGGCGGCGGTTAATAAACAACACAGTTTCACACTTCATGGGTCTAAAGAGAACAGAATAAATTCTCTCTCTGTTCTCAGTGTCTTAAACATGACTGCTTGTGCCTTTCAGCCTTGAAAGCCTCACGTGTAGCTTCAACACTCACATAAGTGTATTAATTAATCCTGCTGTCACGTCGAGAGAAAACTAATTTCATAATGAGGATTTTTTTTTCTGATTTGTATAATTAACACAATCATACCACACTGATTGCTATCAGGCCTCTCCTCTTGACATCCCTCCTTCCTTCCACTCCAGATCCAGAATCAGCGACAGTTTATGCAGAATTATCAGACAGATCATGTAGGCATTGTGCACATCTGCGGGTCATTGTTGAAGCGTATTCCTCATAACCTTCAGTCATATTAACTGGGACTCATTACTTTGTGTGTGCAGGATTATGAGTTCCTGTACCAGAGTGGTGTGTGCGCCGTCTTTGGCCCAGGAACCAGGATCCCTCAGGCTGCTGTGGAAGTAATCGATAATATTGAGAAGAGCCTGGAAAAGATCCGACAGGCCATGTAAAGATACCTGCAACCCTCTGTCTGTCTGTGCTCTGTCTACAAATCTACCAGTGGGAGCTGTGAAGAAAATGTTTGACTTGTTGTATAAATCATCAAATGTCATGACTGCCCAGAATTTCTCAATTGTACTCCTTTAACAACAACATAAAAACCTGTTGAATTTCACTGTATAAGCATTACATTCTCTGAATGTCTTCACAGTTCGTCTTTTTCAGCTGTTACTCCACACAGAAAAGAAAACCACATAGCATCAGTTTAGTTTGTTTAGTTCCTCGCAGTTATCTGAAGGAATTGAGCCACACGTCCTTCACAGCTATTTCAATAATTGGTTCCCAGTGGTTTATTAATTATTGCTTAAGAATAAGTTGCAGATACAGCAGGGATATAACTGTAAATACCAAAAGTATTTGACCACATAATTGACCACATATAATTGACCACATATAAGCATTCATCCTGGCCCTCATAAGCACTGCTGATTAAAAAAGGATGCTTCAAGCAAACATAATACAGAGAAGCATCTTCAGCTTTTCACAGTATAATAAAACAACATGGCACTACAGACCTGTTTGGAATCGTAACACTTTAGAGTTATGTGTGTGATTTCATAGCTTGCAGGGTGATGTTTGTAGTTTTTTTGAGATTGAATCACATATGGCTGAGAAACTCTTTGATGATATTTAATATGATCCTGTGAGTGGCCTTCTTTTGCATACGTCTCTTGCCTGCATTCATTATTTTTAATTGAAGCTTTTTCTCTGACAAGATAGAACAGCAGAGGAGTGATCATTATTCAGAAGCGTCTGGAAAATATTTTTGTATTTGTAAATCTCATCAGATTTTCGAGCTGTTTGATTGAAATAAAGGCAACAATCTTTGGAAATGTGACTCTGAGATTCTGTGAGCTGCATCACCTTTTCTTTAAGTGTTAAGTCATTTTGAAATTAGTAATTCGGACAGATTTTACAAATGCTCACAGTAGTGCCACATCCATGTGAGACCGTTTACTTAAGAACACAGAAACCCAACTTTGTTATGAGATAAGCCTGGGACGTAACTTTAAGCTGCATTTTACCAAGTCAGTGAAAACTAAAATAAACTAAAAAAAGCACTGTGGTGTCAGCTTTCTTTGCAAAATGCAAAAACTGTTGCATCAAAGACATGTTTTTAACATACAGAGCCTTTTGTCCCAAGTTTGTCAAGATAAAGTACACTTTTTTTTCTATTTAACACAACTTAATTAAACTTTGTTGACTGGTGAACTGGCTGCATTGGGGTCCATCACCTTGTATAGAAACTGAAATAATGATAGATGCTTTAAACAAAATCCACATTCCTCCAGTCCTCCTCTTCATATTGATATGTTTTTATAATGTAAGAAAACAGAGGGAGTTTATTAGATCTTTTTTCCGGTATGATTTCTTTCCATTCTCTGACTGGATTATGGTAATTACCTCTTGGTAAATGTTAATGAAGGTTATGTTATGAGTCAGACTGTTAAAGGGGCAGAGATGAAAGCATAAAACAGACATCTGCTCTATGCTATGGGGCACATGGCTATCAAAAGGCTTAATCAACAAAGATCTGCCTGTGGCAGATTTAACTAATAGGTTGTAATAGGTTTGTTTTTATGTACTTAATTTGAAATAGAGTAGTGGGGTCTAATTTAATTCATGAGGATGATGAAATGACAGAACTCTGTTCAGTGATTGAATGAGTGAAATAAAATAAGAACAGTTTGACACTTGAGTCAAAAGGGCACTTTGTTTACATTTCATCTCCTGTAAGGGCACCCAGCGGGAACTCTATTAAATTCAATACCATGGAACAGCATGGTTTTGTTTTTCATGTAATTTCTGCTCCAAGGACACCAGAGGAAGAGCCTACTCAACTGTTTGAAGTTGAAATTGATGCAAAGTCTTACACAATGTTATTCCATGTTTTTTCTTTTTTTGTGCGCAATATTGAAAGATGCTCCTTTTACAATTTCTTTGATTTTCTCTTTCATTTAATTCAGTTTTTCTATTTTTTTCTTTAATGTTACACAATGTTGAGGGGGGAAAAAAGCGATACAGCTGCGTGGACGGAATTTCAACTACTGCTGAAAAATTACTTTGTTGAAATGCTTTTAATGGTAAATTCTTTCCTCCTTTATTTGTTAACCTGTTTTTTTTTTATTCAAATCAAAAATGACATTAAATCAAATTTATGCTTCTGAAATGTTGATTTTGTAACCATATCACCTAGGTGAAAACTGTTTGAATTAGGTGTTGGATATTCTCACACACAATTTTACCCAGTGTTCAAACAAATCTCAACACTGAAATCTGGCTTACTGTCACAATGACCAAGGTGCAGTTTTAAAAAAAACTTGCCAGCTCATGGATCCACAGAACTTCACTGCCTTTTTGTGACCCTCGATGACCCTCTGTCTCTATAGGTATAAAAATGAACTGCTGTTTTTATTCAGCGTCATCAAGATGATCCTGATAGCCATTTTAATTACAGGTGTGACATGAAACAGCCATAGCACCTACAATTTGAACATGGTTTATTCATTTCAGCCTATGTATATCATTCACAAGTTTCCATGCACTCTGTGTGAGCTTATATGGAGATGTTACAATGTCAAATGTACACAAATGTAAATGCTGAAATAGGTAATTAGGTTGACTTGTTGAATATTTATGATCCAACTGATTTCCCCCTTTGTATCGTGATCTTTGTCTATCTTGAGACAAAATGAGACTTAGTAATAGAACATGTAAAACAAGGACCTCCTTTTATCCCAAAGGTGAATGTACTCAAGTCCTGCAGCTGCATGCATACGCAGCTGGGATCAGCGACAAGCATCAGAATACATGACTAAAATTATGGACATATCAAAAAGACACAGCAGGCTGTCACAGACAATAACACTGTGAAGTCATGAAATACTTCTTCATTGTATTCAATCAGAGTTTATTCTCAAACGTAACCTATCCATACACAAATACACTTAAGGTTCATAGCGCTACATTCACAAATTGAAGACTTGTTCAACACTGTTAACGGTAACCACGATCTGCAGTAAAAAACAAACAAAAAAAAAACAAAAACAACAACAGCAAGAACACATGACAGCAAAAGTCAAACAGTATCGGTCAAGCTTGCTGAAAGTTAAATTCTAAAAGGGGAAAGGCTGGTTTGATGAAAGGATATAAGTTAAAACCCTGAGTATAGCCTTATAGTCACAGCATTGTTTCATAAGTTTTGTGTCACAAACTGATCATCACACTGTTCATAACTTATAATGTAGTTTTAATTTACTTAGTTCTGAGAGTTCAACAGTGGTGCCAATAAATATAGGGCTTTAGTTTGCTGTTTCACTTTTGAAAATCCAGAGACAGGCCAAAACTGTGATGTGTTTATTTACTGACTGTCTTGACTCCACAGCATATCAGTTTTGTTGTGCCTCAGACTCCATCAATGTTGACAAATGAATTCAACCCCTCATTTGTTCGAGTACTTTGAACCAAATCATGGCCTTCTCCTTGTTTGCAGTTAGCAGAAGAGCAGAGATTTTATGTTTTTAATTAAACTGTAAACAGTCCAACATTCAGTAAAGATGGGAACTTCATTAGGACTTCTAATCCATGTTACATTCAAAAATTTCAGGGTCCACTGAGCAAACTCAATCAGCAGATGAGGATTATGTGATGCCTGAAAACTCCAGAATAGTGAAATCAGTAGACCTTAAGGTATACAGAGAACCTAAAAAGGAAGAAATGTTGCCGTTGAGGATACAGGCACATTTGCTTTCTTGCTTTCTAGCCCACCTTCATATTTTCAATTCAAGGCTCCCACTAGCAGCCAGTTAGCTCAGCATTTAGCTCAGCCAGGGGAAAACAGGTAGCCCGCTGACTATATCTCCTACAAATGTTGATTTAAGGCTAACTTCTCATCTTAAACCTTGACATTAATTGATACTTGTGTAAACATTTGGATTACTGAAAAATGATGTTTGAACTATCGAATAAAGAAAAACCATTTAGCACAAACAGTGAATGTGTATGTTTCTCCTAAAATAAATTAGCCTGACTTCTTTTGTCCATAAAACACTGTTTGGTGTCACAAAAATGGCAAAAAAAAGCCTCATATGAACAAGAATCTCTTAAAAATTGAACCTTAAGCAATGACGTAAACATTTTTTTTTTCTGTGCTCAAAAACCTATAATCATGCTCCTAATCATACAACCTTTGGTGAATGTGTACATTTGCATGATTTCAGTTAATCCTGTGTGGCTGTGACCAGTCATTTTCACATTTTTTTTACACAACTGTGAGTAAGCCTTTATATCTGACCAACAGTGGTTGAGGGGATTTAACCCTGTAAGACCAGTGTTAACTCTAATCTTGAGCTTAGCTGGCTGAATAGAATTTAAATTGTGCAAACACGCTGTCTGATTCAAAGTGCCACAAGCAAAGGCGGCTAGTGTTTCCCTGCTTGTCATGTGATAGATGCTCTACCCTGATACTAATGTTTGTGAGATAATACATGATGAGACCACTGCATTTTTGGCAGATAACAGCACAACAGTCCCAAGTCCATCCCAAAAGTCACTGGATTTGACTTTGCATTATGTGCAGCGTTGATGTGGCTTCTGTTTTGTGCTTCATGTCCTCAGTAACCATATAGATGGTGTTGTCATTGATGCTGCTGGCGACACGACGTGAGTTTGATCCCAGACACTGCCAGCGCATCTGCTTCACCTCCCTTTTGAAGCTCTGGCTGAACAAGTAATAGATCAGAGGATTGTATACAGTGGAGCTCTTTGCAAACATACATGGCAGGAGACTGATTTCAGGGGGGATGGTGCTGCTGTCACGGAAAATAGACCACAAGCTTACAAAGCCGTAAGGCGCCCAGCAGCCGATGAAGCCGATACTGACCAGCACTGCAATCTGTGAAAGATAAGAAGACTAAAGTAAGAAAGAAATCCCTCAAGATCTCTGAACATCATGACAGGAATAACCACAGAGGTGTAAACACATTATATTCAAGACGTAACGTAACGTAACGTAACGTAACGTAACGTAACGTAACGTAACGTAACGTAACGTAACGTAACGTAACGTAACGTAACCTTGATAGAGTAATGCTGAGTGATGCTGAGTTGAGAGCCTGTCAAGGTTACACACATATGCTCTAGGTGGTGATTTTCGCAAGCCTATCACTTCAAATGTGGGTTGCAAGGTCTGACCACACTTTAATGACTTATCCTACACAGTAGTTAAGAACCAAACTTTAATTAGTATCAACGTGATAAATTGTGAGATAATCGTGAGAAATGACAAATTGGGAGTACAGTGGGAGAACAGGTTCAAAAGTGTGAGACTCCCTCTTAAATCATGAGTGCTTGCAGGTCTGGAATCAATTTAATTATCCCAATTATAGTCGTGATATCCTGATGGCTGTAGACATAAGAAAAAACATTTTATGCTGTACTTTTCATTGTATACTGGTTGTCTAATCCAGGTAACTGTAAAATAAGACTGATTTAATTGACGTGGATTTCATAAAATTTAAACATAATTTTAAATCGTAGCAACTGATCCCTTTCATGAGGGACACTAAGGCCCTTTTTTTAAACCAACACCTATACCCTACATCCTCCCCTTCCATGACAGAGGGCATTCATCAGAAGTCACACCCGCAGCTGAGTGAAGTCCCAGTCATTAAGGTGTAGGATATAAGGGACTGTGTGTTGCCATGGTTTCACAGCAGCATTCTTGATTTACTGAAATCTTTGGGTTTTTTGCAACACTCCCTGTAAAGTGGGGATACACACATAAGGATTTTCTAAATCTGAAGAAATTTTTTATCTGTTAGAGGCTGCACATATGAAAATAAGAAAACAGTTATGCAACATGGAAGGGGACATAGAAGAGTTGGTGGTTTTGGGACTGTTTTAACGACTTCTGTGACTTCTGTGTTTTGATACGATTACATTAAGAAAGCAGAGTCTTTGATTAGGGCTGCATCTTTAGTAAATGTCTGTTTTTCACAGCAACAGTCTGCTACTGTGATATAGCAGAAGCTACAGTGACCAATCAGAGTCAAGAACTTCACACAAATAAATCTCTCTCCACTGTCAATATGATGACAATTTCAAGATGACTAACTTTTGACATAAATCTTCACTGAAGTTCATAAGCACATCAGAGAGCTTTGTCATCAAGGTGAATGACTTACTGCTAACAGCCTCCTGTGGAGCTTGATGATATTTGGGATTCTTTTGCTGTTGTTCATCGACTTTTTGTAGGTGAAAAAGAGGTTGATCGTGATGCCAAAGTAGCAGAATATGATGACCATCGAAGGAGCGATGAGGTTCAGAGAGAACATGGAGATGACGAAAGAGAAGCCCTTATCCTTCATTTGTGCCCAGGCGAGAGAGCAGGACAGGCCGAAGGGCTCGGGTCCATACCGCCCCCAGCCCAGAATGGGAAGCAAAGCCCAGATCAGAGCGTAGAGCCAGATCCACATGCACAGCATCTTCACCGCCTTCCAACTGATTTTCTCCCCTGCAAAAAAAAAAAAGAAAGTGAAAACTTGTTTTTGCACATTTTCTCCAGTTCATCATGCTGTGTATGACAGATAAGAGGCATTTAATGAACACAATGATGTAGAGAAGCTTGTTATATTCAATGTGAATAAGTAAAAGGTCGGCACCTTTAACATAAGAGATTAAACATGTCACTGATATAAGCCATGGACAAGATGTAAACAGGGTTATTAAGTAATGCTTTAAAAAAAACCCTGTGAGGAGTTTTTAACTGGTGTGACAGATTAAAATAGATGTTGCTGCCTCTTTATTACCCACTAAAACCATAAAGGCCTTCAGCAGAAAGTCTGACAATTTCTTTATTGTAGCTTTAATTCCTGAAACCACTGCAAGGGGGAGTCATCCGACCAGATGGTTGATAGCACACCAAACAGACCGCCTGTCTCTACATTTTCAACAACACTAACACTTTTGACTATTGACTGTTAAAATAGAGCAAAATTGTGATTCAACAGAAAACATAAACGTGTTTCACAGAGCAAGATCAGGAAGTGGTTTGATGCACAAATTTTCTGAAAAGGGGTCCTGAAATGTACACAAACTTTAAGTCACTAAAAGCATCAGCCCATTATTTTGTGCAATCAGCTGGTGACCTGACCTACAACATGCTGCAATTCACAACAAAGGAAAGAAGTATTGACAAGGTAATGCCTTGGTTCAAGCATTTACATCACAAGGGCTGCATCAATATTCATTGATTAGCTCCTTCTCCAAGCCTGTAGTGGGAATAGATGTGTTGGACGCATAACAAGATGAGATTAGCCTGTATAAATAAATAAAAAAGGGTTTTAATTATAATATGAAAAACACATTTTCTACTCATGGTGGTTCAGTGTACATCATCGATTTTTTTATGGTTTCCCTCAAGGACAATCTTATTTTTAAGTAGGTTTTAAACAAGTTTTTTGTTTCAAAAGGTAGTTGAAAATTAATTTTGTTGGTTTCATACCTGGATAATGGAATCTGACGGGTAATTTGGGGGTTTAAAGCCCTGAATTTATGTAGATTGAGAGCTGGGAAATTAAATTTAAAATAATACAGTCGATCACATCAACTCATAATTGGCTGAGCAAAGACTTACAAGGTTATTTCTTTTTCACAGAGTAGTAGTGCAGATATATCAGGCAGGCAATAAAAAATGCAATGTGGTTTGCATAAGGAACAACTAGGAAGCTTGAAAGAATATAGGTCACATAGACAACACAGGATTAGACTTACAGCTGTCTCTTATTAATATCCTGCAGATGTAATATTAAAAACTGTGCATTTTATCGGTAAAATGTGATTACTGTTCATTCTACTTGGTTTCAAAATGTCAAGAAAGGAGGACATGTAAGCATTTTGAAACAGAAAATCCTCAATTATTTATTTTCTTCTTGTTACTGTTCAAAATTAGGTTTGTGCTACACTTTGCAGCTCACACAAAGACTTTATAAAATATTCCATCTCCCGACTGACAAGCATCGTATCTTTGTGGATTATGCTGCTCTGTATGTTCTTAGTTCCATTCTGGTTGGTTAAATAAACAAAGTGTTAATAAGCTATCTGTCTGGTTTGTTTACATTATGTAAGTCTGTGTTGAGTGTGTTTCTAGAGGCAGATCTAAACATAAAAGATCAGATGTGACTGTGTGTTTGAGTGTTTTATAAACATGTGTGATGGAGCTCAATCAGTCATTGACCACTGAGTGGGCCCTCTATCTCTACATATGATGGGACTGTTCAACTTGACTACACCCACCTGATGCCACTTCTTGGAGAGCTGAGTCAATAGTCCAGTGCTGTCCATGCCGATTGCTACTATGTCTTTCCATTTTCTAACCAATCTCTTCTTCACCAGTGGCACAAAACTTCATTCACATAGTTGATGAGAAAAGGTCGACTGTCAGAGCAGAGGAACCCTAATGAGAAGACCTTGCTGACAAAATGGCTTGAGTGAGGCACTTGGCATTTTTAGAAATGAATTAACTTTTTGGAGAATACTTTTTAAAATCTGTTTCTACAAGGTTCACTGATACAAAAAAGGGAAGAAGTAGAAGTTGTGAAGTATTGGCTTACCAGTCTTAGTTAGTTTCAACAAAAGCTATTTCTTATTTCTTATTTTTCATGTTTTGAAAGCAGCTAATGCAACAGTGAGCATTTTTTGCACAGAGATGCTTTATGAAAACTATTTGGTGGCCACTATTTTCTAACTCATGACTACAAATTAACAATCATGTATCCAGGAATTACTAACCTGTGGCCATGTGAGGTCATATTCAGGTTCAGTTTCTGAATTAGCAGAGGTAACACTAGGCTGGTAAGCCTCCAGCCTCCACTTGTCCCTTAAAGTAACCTCTCCTCTTAATTGTAAAGTTGGCAAACAGATTTAGACACAAATTTTGTTATTCTAGTTAAAATGATCTTTATGTCTAATGGTAATCAATGCATGATGTGTTCTTAAAATAGAGCAAAAATATCCGCTGTCTACAGCAGAAGTAAACCTGTCTATGTGTTTGGCAGCCAATTTGTTGAACCAACCAGATCCCGTCCTGCTGTTCTGCCCGCCTCCTGCATGTATATTTCACTGGTGTACTGTGCACTCACCGCGATTCAATGTGCATAGCCAAGAGGGATCCAAGTACGCTGGAGAATGGCAGAAAAACTACCTATACCCTGATTACTGGTAACGTAGAGCAAACAAAAATGATGTGCTGAGGACCGGTTTGAGTCTGTGGTTTTAAATTAGTCATGATCATATAAATGCAAATCAGGAGTGCTCATGCATGTTAGCAGGAGCATCATTTTGGGGGAGTTCCAAGTGTGGGAGGGCGGGGGCTTAATGGAGTCCTGAGAAGATGCTACGTTCAAATTCATGCTAGTTTTCAGTGACTACCAACCATGGCTTTAATTATCTTTAAGCCTTAACAGACATTAAATACTGAAATACACACCCTCTCCACACCACTGCCAAAACTGACATGTTTAGCAAGTTTAGCTTTAGTATAAGCAAGTTGGGTGATTCATTATGAATGCAGCACAAAAGACACTGACTTGCTTTCAGAGCCAGTCTGAACTGTATACTTGAGGCACTCAAGTATTTTTGCACTACAGTAGATTTGCTTTATTTCTCAGTCTTGCTGCTTTTCATTGAAATCACTTTGAAATGTTGGTTTGAAGTGTTGCAGAGAAGGCTTGAGATCGCCGTCTCACTTCCCAGGGTAGAATTATGATTTAAAGAATTACAGCTCCAGGAAACCTCTAAGTGAGATCAAGAAAAAAAGCTCCTTAAGTGGTTCTTACTTATGGTGGAGGTTTTGCCAACAGGCTTAAATTTTGGTGAGGCAGAATTATGTTTAATCATGTAATGGTTTCTTGTCTTCTGCTGAAGCTGTCTCATTGCAGCAGGAAGAGCCAAGCCATGAATAATTTGCCTTTTAATGCATAGAAAATTTTAAAATTAGATCTCTCAGGGTTTAGAAGTCTCTGCATAAAATTTGCATTCTGATGATTCTCTTCAGAAGACCTTGAAATCAGCCCTTGAAATTCAGAAGATCTTGAAATATGAGGCATAAGCTCTGTAATACTCACTAGGAGAGTGCAGATTGAGAGACACAATGAACCGCACGATGGCCAAGATAGTCAGGTTCATGATGCTGGCAACACCAAAGAAGAACCCGGCCAGGCCATAATATAAACAGGTAGCATCTCCTCCAAGCCAGCGGTGGCTCCAGGCAGAGGCCACAGCCAGAGGATACATGGTGATAGCTGCTCCCAAATCTGTTACCGCCAGATTCACACTCAGCAGCTCCGGGGGTTTCAACCTTGATGACCTTTTGAATGCCATTATGATGACTAGTAGGTTTCCAACAATGGAGAGAACAGCTGAGGAGACAGAGAACGACAAAGAGGTTCAGAGAAATGAAACCAGGTGAAACAGATTCACACACTGCTATTGAAGATATCAAAGTTTTGATTAAATACACAACATATATAAATAAAGATATATTAAATACATTCACTGGCTGAGATAAATTATGACCCCCCTCCTGGCAAAAATTGAAGATGACATTGACAGGTGGAACTCAATTGCTTTCCTTATTCTCATAGAATTGAATCTGTAAAACCTTCAGAACTTCAAAAGGAAAGGGGAGGAATGGTGTTTCCACATTTTAAAGATTACTTTTATGCCACCCAGATTAAACCTTTGATTATAATCTGTAACCCGGCATTTCAAGCTAGGTGGAAAGACATTGAGCTAGCTGTCACGAACAACTCTCCAATTCATGCAGTATTGTCCTACTAAAATCTAGATGCATGTGTAGGCACTATACAAAATCCTTAGATCAAAAACCAGTTGAAAATCTCTAATAGAATTTAAGAAGGACATAAACTAACAGATAAAATACAAATACTCCAGTGGTGTGCTTATGATCCTGGATTCAAACCTAAAAAAATGGACAGTGGATCCAAACTATGGATTACAAAGGGAATAACGGCATATCTCTCAATAACAGAAAAGGCCCCTGGTTGGATGTGCAAGAGAACACCTGTGGCTTCTATGCTTTTTCACACTCCGCATGCCATCCGTTCCCAAACTGCAGGGGGCCGTGTACTGCAAACACACGTCTACCACAGTACTAAACTAGAAAAGAAGAAGTTGTTTACACTGTTTACAACATTTTTTCCCTACAAATTTTCTCTGCCAAGTTTGGCTATAATTTCATGCCAGGAATTGCTCATCACAGAGTTATCACATTGATTTTTATTTGATAAATCATATAAAGTTAGAAAAGTTAAAGTTTAAGTTTTCTGAGTTGGCTGCAACTCCACATTAAAGAAAATGAACTTGTATCCTTATTATTTAGTCTGAAATGTTTCATATTTGAGTTTGATGGAGGAAGGCTTTATGACCTTTTCTGCTGCCATTCACTTTCATAACTTTAGGGTTACACCGGCCCTCCATACTGTGCAGTACTCAAGCACGATTGCCCTTCTGCCTACATCATCATGAAGCATCTGTTTACAAGAAGCGCAGTCTCATCAGAGTCAGCACAATGGAGAACACAGAACATGGCTATGACTTTACTGACTTTTTGGCTTATGTTAAGTCGTTTTGGTCTGACAGAGCCCTCAAACCACCCCACCATTGTTTAAAAAGATTGTCGAGTGGAGAAATCACAGCAATTATATGTCATGGATTATAAATCATGTCTTGAATGCATACTCATGCTTGTGCTGTACTGCGCCATAGCACACCTTTCCAAAGTGTGCCAAGCCAAGGAAGTGTAACGTGACTGAGCACGATACAGAGCAGTCACACTGGCCAAACGAACTGGACTTTAGGGTTGAAGCATGCTTAGGCACAGTTCAGATAGCCAGTGTGTCCGCACCCTTCAAGAGATGTCATTTCAACCATCTCTCTGTATAGCCACATGCAAAATATTCTATCATTTTACATGTCTAATAAGGTATTTATCATTAAGTTTGCTGTGTCAGTGCTACAAATGCATATTGTTTATGTCCTGAATCACTCAGTGTAGATGCAGAAGCTCCTGTAGGGCAGAAAACATGTGATAAATAATATCTTCATACTCAATCTGTTGAGAGCAGATTTAGATGTACCAACTCACTTGTGAGGGAGTCCATGCACACAAAACCCCCATTATCACACACATATAAACAGCACATCAATATGTACAGAATTCTACAGGCAGACAACACACAGACCTTGCCATTTGTGATTTTGAATTTAAAATTAATTACATCTACATGAAGAGCACTTGAAGCGCTTTATTAGAATGAAAGTACACACAAAATTAGCATATAGAGAGATATCGCTGTACTGTAATAATTCATTGTGGGGAAATGCACTGTAAAATGCAGGTTGTTCATGATCAAAATAAAATGCTTCATTTAGAAGCATAAGAAAGACTGAATAGAATTCACAATATTTGACCTTCAGTCACTAGGGCTGAAGGGTTGACACGCACTCCTGTTTCTTTCTGTCTCTTTTTTTGTTTGTTTGTTGTTTGTTTCATACTAACTCCAAATGAACCTAAATCAAGGGACCAATTACCAAACACAGAACAACTAAGCAGTCACTCAATCTAGAAATGTCTGTCACAGTATTACTGGCTTTAGTGTCCATTGGGGGGGGTCCTCTTTTCCCAGCACAATCTAAACATTATTAGTTCTACCAACTGCATACATTCCGTGGACAGTCCAGGGACAATGCTGACTCGTTTTAGACTCCTCAGAGCTCCATTCTCCTGAGCAAACAGACAAGATAAGATACACACCGTATGAGAAAACATTAATCAAATATTACCATAAGGCATGAGAGGGAGCAGACCAGGTCTGTGGGTAATGTGTGTAAAAGCGGGTGAGAGTGTTAAACAAACACCTGATAGTGGTTTCCTAGAAGCTAAAAATAGGAACAGCACCTTAGTAATGTAGTCATTTGACACAGAACAGATGTTAGCTAAAGGCCGAGGGCTTTAGGGTGACCTCCTAAAACCTTGGAACAACAATGACTTGTTTGAGTGCCCTGAAGGGAGGGGAGGGAAGCATTAGCAATCATTTTCATCCAAACAAATGTCTTGCAATTGTATAGGCACCACAGACTGTAGAAACTTCATTATATACACAACTAATAAGAGATAAAGATGTCAAGTTGTTGAAGCAGGTCTGAAGTGGACACTCAGGGAACTGCAGTTTTAGCACTACTTCCTTGTCAACATCAGAGGTTGCTGTTTGGTCACCACGAACAGGTATAGCTTATCACGGCTAGATTTAAGAGGTTACACCTGGTGGATTTTGTTTCACCACACCTTGGAATACTTGGCCAGTCTCACATGCATAATTATCAGCCCTCACTGTCTCATCCAAGGCCCTTTATGGCTCCTCAGTTTGTCTTTGGCCATCTTTGTAGTACACACACTACACATCTCTCATTTTGCCAACAGAATGGTTCACAGACATACTCTCCCTTTTTATACTATTTTTGCAAGTAATAGAAAAACTTTGCAATAACCTTTCCAGCATTTACCTATATGTATTTCCTTCCTTTGTGATATGTCTCATGAGCTAGCTCATTACAACAATGTGATAGTTAAAGAACACATGCTGGGTGATTTTTCTCTACTGTTTTCAGGATTTGCACTGTGCAAACCATTTCTTGGCTCTCTTTAGCTTCAGATAAGTTTATTAAGCAACAGAGGTGTGCCACAGTGACAGCGTTTCTTGTGTAAAAACAGCTGCAGCTGTGACTATTCAGACATCATCTCTTTAATATGAATAATCTTCACAGGTTTCTTCAAACCATCAAGTTCTCTTAAAGCAGCATTCTAGGGCATTCGGTTCTTTGTATTTTAATAATAAAAACATTCAAACATGAGTTGAAATGTAACAGAACTCTGGTTGGTAAGTATAAAAGCCCATGTTTCACTTCAGATCTTTGGACTGATTTTTTTAAGACTACATCCACACAAAGCCGACAAACAGTTTCATTCTTTCTCGTATCAAAAAAGTTTGCTGTAATCATGAAACCCTCACAAGAAATATGGGCGTCCAGACAGAAGCGCTGAAACCCAGTGAAACCGCTATAGTACATATGTGATGCTTCCACAAGCCCACCAAAAACAGAGAATGATACACAGAGCATGCACATTTAGCTTGTGCGAAGACGGCAGTAAATACAAGAAGAAAGTGAGAGGCAGGGGGCATCAGAAAATACTGGATAGTTTGTCAACATGGAACCAAACCAATGCACGGTTTCAGATTTATCCACACTGGAACCTGGTTGGAAAAATGAGCAAATTTGGGTAGACAAAACGCCAGCTCCGTTTGGGTAAAACGTGCATACGATAAACTTTTACAGATACACCTAAACCCATCTTCATCTGAACGGCCCCTTAATCAGTCTCTTGCTGTCTTATCAATACTTCAGTCTAGAATGGCATTTTTTAATGGGCACCGTCTTTGTTCATCTCCGGAGCAATTTAGATCAAATGCACCAGCATGATAAGGCATGAATCCATGGTAGGTCAGACATGTTTGTAGCAGCAAGACTCAGAGGACAAATAAGCGGCTAAGATAACAAAAAAAAAAAAAAAAAAAAGACATCACAGACATGTTCAATGGAGATTTTTTGCTTTGCCTTTAATGCATTCTTTTGTTTTTTTTAGTTATGAATGAGAAAAAAATGATCAGAACATTGAGGATGCAGATATTAAAAGCCAATTCATTTCTGACTTGTTTAAGAATACAGATAAGACACTAAGGGTGAATTAACATATGAGTACCAATGAAAATAATGTTCCATGACAGATTTAACTGGCCAGAAAGTAACATGATTGGCTCCATAATTTATGAACTCAATAAATGATATGACTGTTTTCATCGGACTTGAAAATAGGAAGTTAACCAAGACTTCAAAATGAATACTCTCAAATTACAAGACCTTGTTCAAATGTTTTGTTTTAAAAAAGAAAAGCCATGTCTAACACATAATCATTTATGATGTACATCTCCCATCTCAGCCTGTATTGAACTAACCCTCAAGTCAGTCCCAGCAATAGGCCTGTGAGATATGCAGTCGGAAAAAAAAAAACAGAATGAGAAGAAGAAAAAGCCATCGAAACGCAAAAAGGCAATCTTAAGATGTAGTTAAGAACTTTTGACAGAAATAACCCTGACTTTTCTCATCAGAGCAAAAGTAGTCAGTCCATTTCAAGAAAATCTAAGCACTGACTCAGATGACTGACACAGCACAGAATGAATTAAATGCACCTAGTTATATCTGAGAATTTTTATAGATTTATAGGAATGGATGGAGCCCAAAAAGCATGTTTAAAGATCTGGCAGAGACGTAATCTGGCTTTCTCTTTTAGTCAGGGAGCAAGAATGAATGAATGAATGAATGAATGAATGAATGAATGAATGAATCTCTATTTGTATAGTGCCAATTCATAACAAGACGCTTTACAAAAGAGCATAAAGCTCTTCATTTTGTGGATACACATATATGCATAGATACATATATTCATAAGAACATGACTGTAATTTCCTTCATCTATATAATGTTTTTCAATTAGGAATTGACTTTTGATATAGGATATTGTTATATCTGCTGGGAAAATTAGATGTGAAATGATTGAAAGGTAAGCAGTAACACTGATTAAAGCAGCTGTTTTAATGATCTTCTCAAAGATAGGTAAACTGCCGAAAACAAAAACTCAAACCAATGAGATATCCAGCTACTAACCAGCAGCAACTACAAAAAAGAAAAACAGGGAAAAACAAAAAAAGGTTTTCACTCCTTTTGTGCTTCTACTCAGTGTTTGTATATTTACAGAATATTTCCAAGTTAGTGAGTCAAACAAAGAAATTATGTCCCACAATCCTATGCTCAATATCTAAACACAGCATATGAAAGTCATGCTAAACAATTAACACAATCTTAAGATTAGAAATAACCGTCTAATGCTGCTATGCTTGAATCAGGGGTGTAGGGCCAGGAAGACGAGAATGTAAACTCCTTAAACTGAGTGGCCAGTGTCACAAGGCTGGTTCTCTTCCAAACTGGCTAAATCCCCAAGGTACATTTTTATAAAACCAAAATCTCATCATGACAAGGTTATGTTCAGAGATACACTCTTAAAATCTAACCATAAGGCTCACTGGTGTTCTCTGTGGTTACTACAGACCATCAGCTTACGTGGAAGGGCGATTTCTGGAACTGTGACATCAGAAACAGAATAAAGACATGCAATGCACACACTGTATGTATCGCACCACGGGAGCTTGCCTGTGCATTTAGATTACTTAAATTTAATTCCTTTCGTCAAGGGAGCCTGGGGCTGTTGATAATACTCAATGAACCATCCCCAGGCTGCAGCAGCTGAGATTTAAAACCACTGAAATCCATCTTCATCTTATCAGGGACCACACATCCCCTCACGTAGACATGTTCATAGAGAAACACTCCCACTATGCAGAAGAGAGAAAGCTGCAGGAAATCTTACCAAATGTATGAACAAGGTTTTATAACTCCATAAAGGTGTTTTTTTTTTAATCTTTTCCCAAGTAGTTATCAAACTAGTGTTAACACTGTTACAACCTTCAACAAAACAAAGTAAAAAGATCCACCTATGTATGAGTGCCCAAACTACCTTAGATAGCAGGCTCTTCATGTATCTGTAGATTACCAAATTTAATTAGCTTTGTCAAAGCACCTCCATGATTTTGACTTGTTTTTGTATGCACACATTCATTTTAAGGGTTGCTGATATTGTCCAGCACAAGTTTCTTTAAGCCTTTTTTTTCCAAGCTATTCATAGTGATAAAAAAACGACAGACCATCATATAATTGGTCATCAATGATCTGGACCACAGCAATATCATTAAAGCCCCATTTCCACCAAGTGGCCTAATGGATCAGTACAATGTGTTACAGGTCAAATTGGTAAAGCCTTATCCTGTTTGCATTTCCACAGCCAACCGTGCCCTTCTTGCGAGGTGGCGTGTAAGCCATATGCCAATAGCTGCATCAGCTACATAATAGCATGACGTCATGGCAGCAAGACAGTGTACTCTGCTAATAAATCCACGAAGGAAGTAAAACACAATACTGTAAACTGTGTTGTGATGCTACTTTCCACACAAGGAAAGTTATCTTCACAAAGTCAACTGGATATTTAAACATGGCAGGGTTATGTGTTGTCTTTTATTACTGCTGTTGAACAGGAAGTGATGATTCTTTCCACCAATCAATGGACTCTAGTGTAACTAGCTCCACCTTCTGGAGTTGGATTATTATGTTTGGCAGCCCGACAGAAGGATACCACAAAAAGTGAGATGGTATGGGTTGGTAATTTTAATCAAAGAAAACACCACAAAAATGTGTGCTGTACTGAGACGAACTGAACTAACTGCTTGGTGGAAACAGGGCTTAATGCATCTATGACCAATAAGCGTCATTAACACATTAATTTCTGTATGAATTATGTTTGAATTCATACTCACATTTATCATAATGGGTTGCAATGCAACAATACAACTACATGCAAACAAAAACGTATGCACTGGTAGTGTTTAAAAGGTTTAAAATTTTAGAGGATATCTACCAACCTTCAACAGAAAGCCAACACACTAATGGAAAGCAATGAATGTATACAAATATCAATGGCGTGCCCCCACAAACTGAAAGTTCAGCTGTGATTGGTGCTGACAAAGTGTGTAGGTCACATATTTCAGAACTAAGGTATGTACAGAAGCAATCTGGCTGGTGAAAACATAGGATTTGACTTAACAATAAAAAAATCAATGATTCTTCTGGTCCAAAGCAGAATGGACTGGTGAGTTTCCTGAAGCAAAGACATACTCTTATGGGTATTTTAATAACTCTTCTTATAATTGATAAGGCAGACTACGATACCTTTCCTTCAGCCAGTCACCAGAGGGAGCTCTAAATGTTTTAGCCTAACTTCTGGGGGAGCTTATGTGCTGTCCATGTTTCTATACAGTCTATGATGTAAATTCAGAATAGATAACTTAAACAGGTGAAGCTGACAGAAGTGCCTCTGCATTCATGCAAAAAGCAATACCACCAGAGATTGCACAGCCAGCCACCAGACTGACTGTAATGAGAAAACTGATTCAATTAGCAACCACTAGGTGGTGATCACATAGTCTTGCATAAAATGGAGCCTATCACTTGCCGTTTAAACCTTTACAGAGGCATTATGAATCTCTTTGAACTTTCTGGTTTTAAACATATGGTTGGACTATGGGTGGGTCTCAAAGCTCCAAAGAAAATAAAGAGAGGAGAGGAGGAGATTCATTTTTAGAGAAATGAGACATGCTTTCCTCCTCAGTTTGTAGTAACTGAGAATTCTGAGCTGCTGCAGTTTCCAATCAGTGAGTGACATCCCATATTCCCATATGGGATGTTACTCGCTGATTAGACGTGTCTCTGTGTGTGTCTGTCATTGAAAAGACCTCTCTGAAGGCTGCTCTCACGTCTCCTTGTTTATTGCTTCTCTAGTCTGTCTCCTCTCTCCTCCAAGCAAAATTAACGCTTTAGTACGTACTTTAATAAGCTGGCTCAGAAACTATTTCCGGTGCCGCGGAGAAGAGAGGAGTTTAATCGGCTAAGACGCACCCTATGCAATCAATGCTCACACATCCACCCCTGTCCAAATTCAGTGAGTATTGTTTTATTTTCTGAAAGTTTATTAGTATTTTCATATTTTTCTAAAGAGGTTTTAAATTAGCCAACGTTTATCTTTTGTGTTGGTGGCTTGGTTTGCCACATTTTCATTCACTGGTCTTGTCCTAACATGGCTTTGATGCTTTTATACTGACTTAAACTTATCATGAGTTAAGGTTTCATGAAGCACACAACACGTTGGAAATGTATATATGTTTATAAATATGTATGTATATAAATAACATGAAATATCACATTTTGCCTTTATTATTACTCTGCAAAGACAGATCCCTGGCTGTTTTAAAAGGGCACAAATAGGTGCATATACAACTTTATATCTGATCTAATTAGAAATAGTCAACTGAATATGATCTTTGATCCTTTTTAATATACAACACAGAGCAGTTTTTTCGCGCCTGAGCATCTGGAGCACATCAGGATTTTTGCTGTTAGTAACCCTTGTTGAAACTGTGAATTTTTTTGTTTCTTACTTGAGAATTATACAAAATTATGTATTACTTATTTGGTTTGCTTGTTCAACTGCATTATTCCACAGAACAGGCTTAAAATGTTGTTAGCACCACAGATATCTTGTTTCATGGATAAATTGGTTCGTCTTAAGCACTTAGTAACTAAAATCTTCAACCTTTGTTGACCCAACAAAACCAGATCTAGTTTAATTCTATTTTCTTCTACCATTCCTACCTTCTAGCTTCCCTAAACCACTTGTCGGCACTTCCAGTGGGATTACTTGAGCAAAAATCCAGTTGGCACAAAATCAATTTCTAGCAAGGCGATGATCTCTTTGATGAAGTGCAGCCAGGTCAGCTCTAATCACAATTTGCACAAAATCAAAACAAGTCAATGGGGACTCCTTAAATGACCCTTAGGTCTGTAAGGAAAAAAACATGTTAACACCTGTGTGGACACAGCAATAAGGAGATACTGGGATGCAGGTGCATAAACATTATTTAAGCACAAGAAAACTAATTTAAGCACAATAAAGGTATATTTAAGTCAAACACAAACAGAATGACATCAAGCATATTTACTATATTCAAGATTAAGTAACATTCCTCTGATGCCAAACCAAGGGCACAAGGATCAAATGCTGTCATAATGTTGTGTTGCAAAGACTCCGGGTTTTTATATCACATCAGTTAAGTGAATTTAACAAATACAACTGTTTGATCAACAGTTGTATTTGGTCAGCAGCCGTGAAGTAATTGGATGAAGCTGCTGAACATCTGGCCATATTTTAACCAAGCAATAACAAACAATGGAAACTGTTGTTCTGAGGGAATTTTTATGTAACAAAACAGCCTTTATGCAGAATTCAAAATGGCATTAGATCACATTTTCCCCAAACTGTATATGAGGAACTCTCTGTGTTGATTTTGGTGTCTTTTTGGACCACTGTAGTTCCTCTTACATCTTATCTTGTTCTGAAAATGTGTCAGTATTATATATATATATATATATATATATATATATATATATATATATATATATATATATATATATATATATATATATATATATATATTTTTTTTTTTTTTTTTTTTTTTTTTCTACAAGGGGATTTCTCAACTATATGGAATCAATCAATTGTGATGGATGGTGAGACTGACAAACAACAAAGCTTTCTTCATGCTTTCCCCCAAGGCTGAACAGTCAAATGGCAGAAAATTGCAAATTGCAATTCAAATCCATGGTTGTTATGTACAGTTTCTTCACAGGATGTGAACAGCTTTCTTTTTTGACAACAAAATGTATTCATACATGTAAAGATAAAAACATTTAAAGGGAGAAATAATCTTGATCTTTAAATCCAAGCCAGTTCCAAACACTCACAGGTGCAAATAAATAAATAAATAAATAAATAAATAAAATCCAGAAATGTATAATGTAGTGTTTTTTTATGAGCAGCTAAACTGAAATAAGCTGTCTCACATGGGTAGAGAAGTGTCCATCATTGTTTTTCCAGGCAGCTCCTGCACAGTTATGCAACTTTGTGGCAAGGGAGGTTTGATACATATGATGAATTTTTTATTAAGAGGCTAGAGGTCTCATTCAGGATTCTGGCTCAGTCTGGCCAATATGCTGGAGCTTGCTGTGATGTCATGCTGTGAGTCCATGTCTCTCCTTGCAGTAGTTAGATTATCAGGATTATCAAGTATGATGGAGAAATAAATAAACTGTGTATTTTTTCTGACTTAAGGGACTGTATTATGGGAAAAAATAATGTCAGGTGACACAGTGTGAGTCGTAAAGTCTGTTGTTAGAGGCATTTGAAGGGTCAAACTTTGCTTTATTTATGAGACAAATTACTCTAATAGTCCATGTTAACCAGGGCTTGGAGCCAGAGTTTTTTCCTTATTGGTTTGTCCTGAACAGAAACTGTATTTTAACATTTTCAGTTTTAGGTTCCACCCCAATTTTTACTTACTTTAATCAATAATTATTTATTATTTTGAGCGCATTGACAGCGTGATCTGGAGAGGCATGATTGGGAGGAACGGCCTGCCTGATCTGAACCCAAGCAGTGTTCAGTTGTTGGATGTCTATGCTAGTTCGGTGAGGCCATGGAACTAGACTAACAGTCGGCTTCAAAGAAATTCTGGCAAACTGTCCGACGAATCAGAAGGGGAAAGTGGCCCTTTATCTGCACTTTTTACAGTGGTAGAGCAGCTGAGTTGTGGTGTGAGGAGAACCAGTGGAGAATGGAGCAGGTATCCTGGTGAGTGAGTGCTGTTAGCTAGCCAACTGCTGTGTTCACATCAGCATATTCAAAGTTTGAAATCAGAATCAAACTAAAAACATATGTAGAAAGTAGAAGTGCTACTCATAAAGCAACTTGCTCGAGCCGTCATAATAGAGTCCATAGAGAGAAAGAGAGAGGTCTGTCTACTCATCTGTGTCGGAAAACAAAAGTCAAGACTCAGCTACGCTCCTCAGCTCACGTTTCCATTAGCTTAGTTCAGAGAAAAAACAGCAATAGACGGCTCATCGCTCTGTGCTGCAGGGCTGAGGGATATAGAAAATCATATATCACTGCAGCCATTAGGCTCCATAACTCTTTTGCCAATGGGAGATGAGCTGAATTAATTGTTTTATGTGATTGATTTTTAAAATAATTTCATCTGCCAGACACCTGAAATTCCCTTCTGGAATTAAGAGAATCTGCTCTATTCCATTCTATTCTATTCTATTCTATTCTATTCTATTCTATTCTATTCTATTCTATTCTATTCTATTCTATGTTCTGTTAAGCTAGTGTTTCTGCATCCAGTGCAAAAGCAATATTTAACCATCTTAATGAATGGTCAAATTAAATGTAGTACACTAAATGAAAAAACACAACAAACATGACCTGAAACTCACTACCACCTGTTGTACACATTTCGTCATATGACCACATGTTGAAAAAAAAGATTGTTTTTAACAGCTCTACTGAAAAAAACACACCTTTCTCTAGATTTGTATTCTTTTGTTGTATAACATAAAATCCATGATTGACTTATTCTACAGCCATTATCAGACAATGTTAAGTGTTAGTTTACAAAACAAATCAACTTACAATATGCTCTTTAAAGCAAAATTGAACATGTTTACAGCCCAGCACAGGAAACTGTGCGGTAGTCTGTATGATTCATTTCTCTAAGTACGTAAATTTTTCTCTCGACTGCTTTCAGTTTATTGAAGGATAATAGTTTTGCAAAGTTAGGCAAAATTAGGATGTGGCTAACTGGACATAGGGATATGTTTGTTGTTGCTTCTTGCTGGGGGGAGGGGGGTGGCCAGCCTAAGCTCCAGTCTGCTTCTAGATTGGAAGTTAGCTTAACATTTAAAAAAAATATGAGGACCCCTATCTTTTGGGTTCAAAACATCTCTTCTGAAACAAATGGGAAATGTTACTGAGGAGTCACATGTTTAATGAAGTCTATGCTGAGAAAGTGTACAGTATGTAAATGCTGAACTGTTATTTCACATCATTATGGTTATATAGATAATTTTTATTTCAGGTTAACACCTTTATACAACACTTTTTGACATCTTGTTGTGAGTTTTTTTTTTCTTTCTTAAAGTGAAAAACATGTGGTTCATCTTCTCCGGCCACATGAGTTGCTTATTATAAATTCCACCCCCCCCTTTACACTTTTATAACCAAAGACACCACAAGAAAATACACTATTTCCTCTCAGTCATGTAATATAAGCCTGTAACCGTGCCCATTAAGACTGATTTCTTTGTAATTTGGTCAAAGTACCAGATGGTTACAACCTGACTGTATCACAGCAGGCGATGTAGTATGCGCTGACACCTCATAACTACTTGTAAGAGAGCAGCATAGAAATGAAATCCATGATTAATGTAGCCCCTCTGGCTTTCTTTTTCATTCTCCTGGCGTGCTACAGGGAGGTGCTTGAACTGTCTCAAAAAGCTCACCACAAGAAAATAATAGCACAGAATCAGCCACTGTGATGTGATTATTAGCATGTGGCTGCTTCTCCTTTTCCTGTAATTTGGGCATTAATGGGGAAAAGTAATTTACTTGGATATAATGAAAAATCCACTTTTATTTATGGTAACTGAAAGGAATCACCAATTTTTGTCTAATAAAAATGAAGTATTCATGAAGAAGGCCTTTCATTTTTGTTATGAAATTACATGAATGCTTCAGTAATCATCTCCACAAATTGAAACTGTATATAAAATACTCGTGTTTCATGTTCATATAATCTATAAAGGGAAGTAAACATGAATCCATAGACAAGATGCCTTTTTTACTCTTTAGTTACCATTTCTTTGATTATTAAAAATAATTTATTACCATACTCACCTATATAAAGCCTAGTATCACCTTGTATCACATTTTTTATGTCCTTAAAGATAGACTGTAACTCTAAAATTAAATAGCCATGTATCACATCTGTCCTGTTTTGTCTGCACACTGCTCCCTCCTGCTGTTTAAGTTGTATTTAATGTTATATTGCCATTACAAAGACAAAAAAAAAATCATGGACAAGATGGAGAGACAGTCCATTTACAACTTGTTTAGTGACTCTTTGTGTTGAGTTAGATGATGGCAGGGTGATAAATATGCAGTTTATCATAAAGATAGAATCAGCCATAATTCCTCTCAGTGAATATTGGAGAAACCAGCTGTGACAAACTGTGGCTGTGAAGAGAATGTAAACACTGAAACGGGATGTTTACGCCATCAGAAGGAACAAATCACTTTTCCATGAGATACTTCTATCTCATGATGGATCTCACACCAGCTGCCTATTTGTCTGATGGCCAACTTGGACACAGTGTGCTTGAACACACCCATCACCCTCCTTTCACTACATCTCTGATTGCTTGGTAGATCTGTAGCCTTATGAAAAAGTTCCAGACTAATATTGTGTGAAATTGCAGCAATATGGCAGTAATGCATTTCCTCCTTTAGATAAGCCTATTTATGGCGGGTTTCTGTGTGAGATGAGAGCTGTGCTTTAGAGGAGGGGTCGGGATCACTACAGGACTTGTAATGTCACAGGTGAGGGCTGGCTATATACATGCAACCCTGATTCTGATGAAGTTGGAATGTTGTGTAAAACATAAATACAAACAGAATTTCAATGATTTGCAAATCCTTTTTGACCCATATTCAGTTGAATACACAACAAAGACAAGATAATTATTGTCCAAGCTAATATACTCTGTTGTTTCATTGAAAAGATTCACTCATTTTGAATTTGATGCCTGCAACACGTTCCAATAAAGCTGGGACAGGGTCATGTTTCCCACTGTGTTCCATCACTTTTCCTTTTAACAACACTCAATAAGTGTTTGTGAACTGAGGACACTAATTGTTGAAGCTTTGGAGGTGGAATTCTTTACCATTCTTGATTGATGAACAACTTCAGTTGATCAACAGTCTGGATATCTGTCCTATTTTGCGCTTCATAATGCACCACACATTTTCAGTGGGAGACAGGTCTGGACTGCAGGTAGGCCAGTCTTGTACTGGCACTCTTGCACTATGAAGCCACGCTGTTGTAACATGTACAGAATGTGTTTTGTCATTGTCTTGCTGAAATAAGCAGGGACGTCCCTGAAAAAGACGTGGCTTGGATGGCAGCATGTCTTTGCATGATAGAGTTTGAAGTTGCATTTGTAGATGTAGTGATGAACTGTGTTAACTGACAATGGTTTTCTGAAGTGTTCCTGAGCCCACGTGGTAATATCCTTTACACAATGATGTTGATTTTTAATGCTGCCTGAGGGATCAAAGGTCATTGGTACTCAATGTTGGTTTTCGGCCTTGCCACTTACATGTAGAGATTTCTCCTGATTCTCTGAATCTTTTGATGATATTATGGACTGTAGATGATAAAATCTATAAATTATTTGCAACTTATGATGAGATATATTGTTCTTAAACTGTTGGACAATTTGCTCTTGCAGTTGTTCACAAAGTGGTGAACCCATCTCTCCATCCTTGCTTGTGAATGACTGAGCCTTTCAGGGATGCTCCTTTTATACCCAATCACAACACTCACCTGTTTCCAGTTAACCTGTTCACCTGTGGAATGTTCCAAACAGTTTTTTTTTTTAACTTTCCTCAACTTTCCCAGTCTTTTGTTGCTCCTGTCCCAGCTGTTTTTGCAAAGTGATGCAAGTATTTAATTCAAAATTAATGAATAATTAAAAAATAAATACAGTTTTATCAGTTTGAAGAATAAATACTTTTCTTTATAGTGCAGTCAATTGAATATAGGTTAAACAGGACTTGCAAATCATTGTTTTTATTTACATTTGACACAACTTCATTGGAAATGGGGTTGAACATACAGTAGTTCATCTTCTATATCTCACAGCATATGATATACCTCTGTATAAGCAAACCATGCCGCTGCACTCAGAGAATAAAATCTATTACAGGCCATAGACTGTTTGATATTTGAATGTAGTCTCTGTAATGTTACTCATTTATGTCTGCGACAGAGTTTTTAAGACAATCATTGTAGGGGGTCATATGAAAGCTTGATTCAACCAAGATTCTTTTGAAGTCAAATGAGGTAAAGTGGAGGCCCTTTAGCCTCGGTGCAGACAGCTACAGTGCCCGTTTGTCGATAAAATCAGCCAAGCCCTTACATTGTCATAAATATTATAACTTTGAAAATAACGAGTTATAAAAAATAAAACCCCTGTGCAGTGTGTGCCTTTGAGGTACTCACACCAAAAGTGGTTTTGAACAAGCTGTATACATGTATATTTTAGCTGTAAAGACTGTCCTTCTTGGCTTATGTCTAGTGGTTTCCAGTGCTGCTGAAAACACACTCAGGCGGATGTTCGATGAACTGCAGTTTCATAACACCTCACATTTCAAGACACGTAACAGGTCTTTACTTACTTCAAACTTAAAGTATTTGAAGTAGTTTATATTGCTACCTACATTTTAGTGAATTTCAACTATCTCAAACGAACAACACACTCACGGACTATTTTCTCTAACTTAAGGGGATTTTGTGTTAACGTGTCCTTTGGAGATTTACTCCAAGCGTAAACCTTAGCAACTTAAAGCCTAAATCTCTTCTTAACAAGAAAGATCTTGTGAAATTTCATGGCTAACACCATTATCCTTAAGCATAACCTTCTTGAAATGTTTCTCCGCGCAACTTACAAGCTTGCACCTTGCTTTCATCAAGAAAACTGTGCTTATAGGGGAAAAATATGCTGGTGAAGCTGCTGAAGATCTCTCCTGTCACCGTAAAATCAACATCAATCCGAATGTGCCGTCTGCACGTTTGAAAGCTGGACAGCAGAGACTTCTCTCATTTTTTTGTTATTATGCACATTTAGAGTTGGATTTACTCATCACTGTAATAAATGAGGAAAGTCTTAATCCACTTGAAAGCGAACTGTTGTGCGTAAAATGGATTGTGCAAGCTGACGTTTAGTATTTCAATAAAACGACATTGCCCCTCTCACAAAACTGAGCCCAACATATCGGCTTCAATTGAATACCTAATTCACATCATAACCTGACGGTTCATAACTCACCTATAACCAGCAGATAGCATCCTGTGCCGATGTCCAGCGCTGGTGATAAAGTGGAGGTGTACATTTCTATTTAGTACTTTGGTCCGAAGCAGAAAGAAAGAAGGGTATCGAGGAAACAGAGAAGAAGGGATCCCCGAAGATAGAAAAGTTAAAATGTTCCACAACTGATGCGTGTCAGATCCATCTGTCCTCAAGTAGGGAGAAAAAGAGCAGGAGGTCCTCTGGGCGCAGCGCTGCGCGCCAATGTCCTGCGCTTCTGCAGAAGCCTGCAGCAAGAGTCGCCTTGGAGATCGAGTACAGGGCAGGGCTTTATTACCCGCTTCAATGCTACCGTGTGTCTGTATGTTGGGGTCCTCAGTGCACTGAGGTGTTAAAACGGGAGCGACGTTTTGTACTGGAGAGTTACTGCTGTTCACCAGTCAGTGTTCAATCACCATTTATGTTTATAAGACATCTCAAATTGTAGCCCATTGACATATGATTAGAATTATTTATTTTTTTTAAATTCTACCCGATTCAATAAAACGCTACTTCTACAAAAAAACAAACAAACAAACAAACTAAAAAAAAAAACCAAATATAACAATAATTCTTTACAACAAGAAAACAATCGTTTTTATATCGAGATAAAATAATAAGTTGTTATCACGAGATAAAATCCAGGGCCATTCTCATTTTTCTGTACCATGTATATGTATTTGTTTAGTTGAAAACAGTTTTAAGTTCAACTCAGTTGACCCCAAAACTACCTTTTTCAATTAGCCTGATACATTTACATGGAAGTAGATGACGTAATAAATTTAATTAAAGTCAGTTTCATTTTCTGAGTGTATCATATTCCTCAAGGAGGTACAATACATTTTTAAAACTGTTTATTACGTTGATGTGATGAAGGTCTTTATCAAATCTGAAATATAGGGTTAAGACCAACATAAAATAATTAGTGAATCCATCCAATCAGAGTGGCAGTGAAAGGAAAATAACTGAATAGATAAATCTAATTTTTCAGATAAACAGTCTGGGTGGAGAGGTCACATATAAGACTTAGACCATGGCCTTTTTAGAAGCTGTGGCTACTTGTCTGTTCATTGCCTGATATCCAGTTTGAAGGCTTCTCTGAATTTCATTTAGCAAGAAATGATGTTTTGTTTTTCTTCCATCCAGTGCTTTGATGTCCAAAACAAAATGCTTCACCATCAGTCACGTGCATCCATGAAACTCAGGGTTCATATCAAAGACTGTGGTTACTTAGGAATAATAGGGAAAAGAGAATGAGACTTTCTGTTCAGCAACATCTAAACAATGATTGTCACATAACATTGGAAATACACAGCCTTTCAGCTGACACCAGGGAATAAACAGGCAGAAATTATCTTTCCGTTACACAAAAAACAAAAAGCCTTATTTTTGGGACTTTGACTGATGTCTTTTTCCATTCAGCCACCGACTATCAACTAACTCTGCATCATCATCTGAAATAGAAAATTCTCAGAGGGAACTCACTGACCTGTAGTGTGCAGTGAACCTTCTGGAAATGATGTCTGTTATTACCAGCAAGGCGAAGGACAGATCACAGATATTTTATTGCTGTGTAGGAGTGGGGGGCATCTAAGGTTCTTTGAGTTTAAAAGTTTCTCCTGTGGTGATGGTAAATGGTTACATTTCTAAAGTTGTCTGAGGCTAAAGCTGTTACTTTGTGTGTTGTTTTTCTGTCAAGAAGATTGATTAAAATGATAAAATATAGCCAAGGGCAATAGTACCATAGAACCATCTCAAATTTTAAATGGACTACTGTGTTAACTAAAAAGGATTCAACATTTTGACCTACATGTATGGCAAAAAAAAATATCCCTCTACATGATGCTGTATGAGCAGCTACTTTATCTGAAGGGTCAAAAGCGCAAAATGACCCTGAGGTCTGAGGTCAGTGATAGAAACAGACTCAGATCGGGTATCAGACCACAGCTTGTGCCTTATAGGGACCCTAATCACTGTTTATTGTAAACAGTCTGTTTATTGACATTTCACTGTAAAGCTTTGTTTGATCACAAACAAAAGATTTTGTTTGTGGTCTACCGTAGTTAATGGTGGAGTCTCTAAAGCTGAAAGTTCATGTCCTCCAACGACAAGAAATCTGAGGTGAGACTTTATGGGGAAGGCTGGTGTCGTCTTCTCTCCCCAAACTCTGTATGACCCACTACTGACAGGGACAGGGACATTCACAATGATCATTCATTTTTGACCATTAGCTTCTGACTAATCTGGTCAGTCTATCAATGCAGCTGAAGTTCTGTTTGTCATGAGTAAATGCACGGTAGTCTTCACTACATGTTGACAACATGCTCATTGTTTCTGCAACAGTGAGATCACTGCAGATGATGTAACCAGTGGTTGAATTACTGTAGGGAGTCCAAATAGGCAAACTGTTGCATCTCATTAACTTTGTGTGCATCCCAGATGAATCTATGCTAAAAGTCTCCTCCTCTATGGTTCTCTAAAATATTTAACATTTTGCCCTGTTATTGTTTGTATCTGCAGCAAAACATAGGGTTCATGCCTCTTTGAGTGTCCTGGCAAAAACTGTTCCTATATAAATGACACGTGACAAGGCACACGGGGCCAGCAGCTCTAAACTGAGAAAATAAATACAACCTTTTACAAAGATTAACAGAAATAATAAAACAGGGTAGTAATAGATACATTTTGTTCCATTTGTCCATTGTCAGAGCCTAAATGAAATCGGTATTCATATCTGAATTTTGAGTCCAAGTCAAATCATGTGTTGGGAAAATGAGCTATTAAGCACCAAAGCTGCTCGCTTGACACATTTTCTTCATTGTAAATGCTTGTGTCAATTGAATTATATTATAAAGTAACTGTTTTTTATTATTGCAGGCTTTTATTTAATGGTTAATTTTTGTTGTTGCTATCTATTGCAGTTTAGACAAGACGGAAAAAAAATCCTTGAATTTATAAATCAGGTGAACTTTTGCCAAATATTTATAAAATATTAGAGTTTTTAAGACATTGGTTGTTTAAAAGATTAACTTTGCCCTCAAAGGGATATCTTATCCATCACCTATAATAGCACAAGACAGCAGAGTTGACTGGAACTTTAAATGAAGAATGCATGGGTGTATGACCATACGTGATGTACAGGGTAAAGAGACACTGAGTGGAATTACAGCTCTGCCTCCTGCTCAATGAAGCATGAAATCCAAATCAAAGCTGATACCAGATGCTTCTTTTTTCCTTAAAAAAAAACTTCTTCTTCATCTGATGACGATGACCCAGCTTTGCAGTTCTTTCTATACATGAGTTGTCCAATGTTTTGTTTTTGTTCTTAACACTGAAACCAAATTTAGATTAATTGTCAAGTATAATTTATTGCAGCTGTCTGGTTTGTGCTTCAGGTTAAAGATGTTTGGACCTCTTGGCACTTGTCGACATGTGGCCTGTTTAATGGAAAATGTGCAACATGCATTATGTGTAGAAATGGGAAGTTGTGGATGTAATTGGTATGTTCCTCTCTGTTTAGTGGTGTCCTCTCCTTTCCCAAACAGGGTCATGCTGAAATCTGAACAGACAGAGAGTCCAGACAGGACTAATGTGAGTTCAGACAGCCAACTCAGTTAATGATTTTCAGGCATTGTGTGCTTCCTATGTACGCATTGAGAGCTATTTCTGACTCACGCTGTGAGCAGCAGGTCTTCCCTCAGAATACCTTGGAGATTTTATAATTGGTGCAAGAGATGCCTTCAATAGTCTTCTGGGCTTACAAAGGTATGTGTAATTATTTGAAGGTGTTGACAGCCTGTCAGTTGTGTTAATGTATTTGTGTTAATAGCTGCTCAGACTTCTATGTGAGAACGTGTCTGACCATGTGATAGAAAGTGTAGATTTATTCTCTAATGTAAGAGGGACCTTTTTAGATGTTTCTATGTTGCGTCTTCTCGTGGTTTTGCAATTAATCGAGGTATTTTTTAGATACTGAAATATTTGATTTGTCCGTGTGAATGGAATTTAAACAGTGATCTTCAAAGAATTCAAGTGTCAGCTAAACATCAGACAGAACTGATATTTGGTTTCATTTAACTGACTCGGTCTGACATATTTGGGTCAAAAAAGTTTTTTGTTTTTTATCACATCTTATTTGTTACCTGTGTGCCCAGCTAACCGTGTATTGGCTGACGCAACAGGGAAGAGATTAGTTGCCAGGAGCACATGCGTTAATAAATTGAATGCGTCATCCTCCACTCTACTTACCATTTTTCATCAGTGATTCCCTGTAGCACAACAGCCATGCAGAACTGTGATGTCTGTATTCTTAGCTTTTCTGTTCTCAAACAAGAGGAGGAAAAAAAAAGGCTGTCAGAGCAAAGAATCCTGCATGGATCCCAGAATGAAATCAATTTTATGTCATTGGGCTCATGTGGCATTTCATGGCTTATGAAAAGATCAGAATGCCATGCCCTTTGCTTATACCTGTAGCCTGCAGTCTGCTGTTTCCTCTCTCTCTCTCTCTCTCTCTCTCTCTCTCTCTCTCTCTCTCTCTCTCTCTCTCTCTCTCTCTCTCTCTGTTTGTGTGTGGACAGCTTCCCACTAGCTTGAAATATAACAGAAGCAGCATGAAATGAATGAAAAAGTCTGTTAAAAAATATGAAAAAAAGCTCTTACTTTCAGTTAAGGTGTCAAAAAAATGTAAGCAATTGCACACTGGAAAAACACGACTTAGAATAGTTTTAGACAAAACATGGCCAGGAAATCCTGCTCGCACATCCCTTTACCCATGGACTTGCTATGCCCAGAAGTTCTTGATTTGAAGTTCTTGAAGTTCTTGAGTCTCCCAACATTTTTTTAATCTTTGATCTTCTCAAAATAAATAAATAAATAAATGGCAAAACTAACTAACTAACTAACTAACTAACTAACTAACTAACTAACTAACTAACTACTTGTTAACACATTGAATGTACCCAAATGTATAATTATCTATCACTCTTTTTAAATCTTTATTTACAAGGCCCAAAGATTAAATAACGTATTGCTGTTGTTACTCCAACACTTAGCAGTGGGAGTAGGTCTTGCCATGTGGTGCCTTAAATTCAAATCGAACAGTTTTCAAAGGCAAGCTCAGAGGTCACACCTGCAGTTATGTGGCACAAGCAGTGCTGTTTCCATAGATCAGGGATGAAAGAGAAAAAATAGTTGAAAATTTATTGTTCTTCATATCTAAGTGTGACCTTCCCTTAACCCTCAATGTCTGTGCTGCGAATGATTCTATCCTCCTTCCTTGAGTTCAGTGGCAGCCTTTGTGAATGTGTTTCATTGTTTCACCCCATGGCAGTGTGTGTTCAGCAAGGTCAACCAGCTGCCTCAGAAAGAGGTTGTCAGCTTTGAAATATGGTGCTCATGACACAACAGTGTAGAGTACACAGATGTATTATTGCCCAGTGTGGGAAATCATCTGCCATCAAATCAACTCAGCTTTAGTGGTTCACAAATAAAAAACAAACACATATGCCGCAACAACTGGGTTGTTCAATCTGTCCAACTAACTTTTTCCAAACTCAGAGGTTAATACTGAACCTGACTGTTTATTATGGAGATACAAGCTGCTGCAGCTTTCCCTGATACAGTTTTCATTTACTGTTTATTATAATAACTTACGTTAAAGAACGAAATTCAATACTGATACTCACACTAGAGTACGACACAGATGGGTTGAGTTATTCATTCATCTTCTATGCCGCTTATCCTGTTCAGGGTTGTGGGTGGCTGGGGCCTATCCCAGCTGTTTTAGGGCAAGAGGCAGGGTACACCCTGGACTGGTCACCAGTCAATCACAGGGCTGACACATAGAGACAGACAACCTTTCAAGCTCACACTCATACCAACGAGCAATTTAGAATCACCAGTTAACCTGATGAGCATGTTTTTAGACTGTTGGAGGAAGCCAAAGTGCCTGTAGAGAACCCACGCATGCAAACTCCACACAGAAAGACCAGCTGGGTCAATGGGGATTCAAACTGGTGACCTTCTTGCTGTGAAGCTGCAGTGCTAACCACTGCGTCAACATGCAGCTCATGAGTTGAGTTATAGTTTATAAATATTAATGCACATTAATAAGGCTGCAACTTTTGATTAAGCAACCCCTATAGCATGTATAATGCAGTTCTATTTGTTTATCAAAAGCGTTATGCTAAGAAGAGCTTAGAAACAGCTCGCTGAATCCATGTTTCTGATGAAAAAAAAATGGAATTGGAGGATGTTCAGACTGAAGGGAAGATGGTTGGATTAATTCAGGCAGAAGGTTTTTTTTTTTATTCTGTACAGCAAGAGTAATTACAGAGAGCAAATAAAGGGCGATTGATTGGTATTTACTCAGCTCTGTACATGCACCACTGAAGAGTGCAAATCAATTGCATAAAGCCCATATCTGACAATAAGTGGTCAAGGGTCATAGAGAAATGGGCTGTACAGAATGACACGTTTGGCTCAAACATGTTGATTCCAGTGTATGTGTGGAACTTGCTATAAAAAAAGCCATTATACTGTAGACATAGTTTTTTATACATACTTTATGGATAATACCTCAGCTCAGGCTTAGTGGCTTTTTTTGTTTAATTTTTTGGTGGAAGAGTTCATTTTTTAATCTGAGTTTAATCTGATCTGAATTAGTTGATATAATCTTAGCTGATCTAAGTTTCTTTTCAAACATGTACTTTCAGTTTACTGCACAATACTGTATGGAAAATTTCTAATGAACAAGTATGTAAACAGAGCAGAGCTTCATCATGCAGCAAGTACTGCAGATATAGACACATGTAGAGTCATGCAGGGCACATATATGTGAAAGTTGTGGCGTCACCCTATCACCCACTCGGCTTTTACATTGGTCCCACTCACACCGTAAGTGCATGGCATGTTAAACTTGTAACTATTGTTGCCTGCAGACATACTTGGAGAGTTTTATTCATGCCAAGATCTAAAAATGAAATACAATGCTATTTTTTCTGCAGCATGGAGTGAATTAGAACTACTCACTTATCCTGTTCATGAAGCACCAAATGTATCTCTACAGAAATGTAGAATAAAATGAGTTTTTAATTGGGCTGTAATGTGTCTGCCGACCTAATATGCAACCACTTTAAACAATAACAATAACCCACAAAAATTAAGTTGGGGTTAAATAAGAATGCACATTTCTTCATAAGGGTTTAGCCTTGCCAAAGCCATAATGTCCACTCTTAAACTGACTGCCTGCTCACCTACCTACACAGGTTTCATTAGTCTTAGTACGATAAGTTCAACAAAACATCAACCTGGGAATATTCAGAGGATTGTGCTGGAGAAGTTGCCAGAAGATTAAATATTTCAGTGGGTTATACACAGTCAAGCTCTTGGTGAAGCAGCCATGGTGACAAATGTAGTCAGGCAACTGCTTCTAGGAGTGAACTAATTATCAAAGCCATCTGGATTTAAAAATAACAAATGAGAGAGCAAAGATTAGTGAGGAGGAAAAAAATGAACATACTGTTGCATGAAAGAAATTATTTCAGAGTAGGAGCTCACTCTGTGATGGATAAGAGAATTGAGGAGAGGGAATAACAACAACAGCTTTCTTCTGTTTCTGAGAAACTGTATCCAGTTATAGTTTGACATTTTTCAAAGTATGCTCACTCAGTGTCATGCTGAGAGTTAGATGAGAAGATCAATAACACTTGCAGCTGTATGGTAAAAAATAAAGCTTCCTCAAGCAGCTAGATTACTCAGCACACAGTGAGTTCAGTTCAGTAATGGCAAGAAACAAAAAAAAAAAAAAAAAAAACGTTTGATGTGAGGAAAAAAATAGAGATGAGTCTGAATAACATCTTAACTCTGCACTTTGATTTCACAAGGGACATGACCTCTGGTGTCCTGTGTGAAGTCCTGTGTTGTTTTTCCCACAGACGGGTTTACAATAGACATATAGTTTCAGACGCTGGAGGGTACATAATGTATGCTGTGCTACTGTGAAGAATCACTGATTTCTGAGGATTTAGAAATGAGACTGAGTTAGTGATGGGAGATTTAATTCAAATAACATACCGCATACTTGCCTTTCAAATTAGTTCTCTGAGATAAAATGAACAAGCGTGTTCTCTACAAAACAAAATGCTCCTATGGCGTAGGTTTTTCAAGTGCTCATTACTAAGCTCAAACTGCAAAGCTTGGAAGCAGCTTTATATGTTATTCTATTTCAATAAGAACAAAGCACTGTTACAGGGATTTGATGTAGTTTTTATACTTATGTGGGATACACAGCTGTGCTGAAAGGGGATGACCTGACACATAGCAGACTAGCTCACAAAACATTATATAGCTCATTAACTCGATAACAACTTAAGATACAAACGAGGCCAAAGCCTGGTTTATTGTTCTGCATCATCTCTACACTATAATGGCTGATGTAATCAATGGCACAACAGACTTGTACATCACTGTGTCTGCATTTCTTGGACTAAATGATTATAAGCAGTGTGATTCTTGTGCCTCTCTCATTACCTGTTTCTTGTCTCACAGTTTTCACAGATGTAGAAAATGACAGTTGCACCTGTCCAGCAGTCTTGTTCCCAGAACCTTTTCTGTTAGCATTTTCCTCTCACTCACTTGTGCTGTAACACGAAAGCCCAAACCAGCCCAAAACTAGCATTTTTGGCACATTGTCAAGAGTTGAAAATGTTCAGTAAATTAAATCTTAATGAAGTCAGGTGAAATGAGCCTCTGTTAAATTGACATACATCAGGGAAGGGATGGAGTCTACTTAGAAATTCGAACAACTTGGCTCTCTTTGTGCAATATGTTGATGGGCTTTACACCTTACGCCTCAAATACACCGGCTGTTACTGTGTTGCAGCTCTGCTGCGTGTTGACTGCTTTTGTCAACTCACAGTACTGGAGTCCAGTACAAAGCTTGAGTCACGAGACCGCGGAATTCCCGCGCTTTCCTCTCCGTTAATAAACCTCTCTTCATTCTTGTTGTGCTGTTAAACCTAAAACCTGTTGATTCAAGGCGTATCTTCACTCATTGTGTCGTTTTCCTGCATTGGTAAAGCTAAAAACGATCTAGTTTTTGAGACAGTGTGTTTTATTTTGAAAGTCTCAGGCTCTTTTTAGGTAGTTTCCATGCACTACTTCCTGTCCCGCTTGATCTTCTCTACTCGTAATTGACACGTCACCGCTCCGGCATCCAGCAAAATAGGATGGCTGCGGATTATCTACGACCTGTTGGACCAGTCACGCAGCTGGGCCGCAACAGAACCGATCCAGTGTAAGTTGGCACATTGACTTGAATGGCAACCTGATCTGATCCGGTGACGTGACGGAGCGGAGCTGCAACGCAGATGCAGCCGGTGTATCTCAGCCGTTAGTTGTCCTCTGAGATAATTACGTTTGATGAAACCACCCCTTAGATATTCCATATCATCAACATCATCAAGAAATATGGATTAGTTAAAAGTAATCAAGTAAGTTATTGAGCTTAATATGAACGATCTAAAAGCCAGAAGCTTAAAAGAATTTCCTTTGGTCTTAATGTTCACATCACACATCACCCAACAAAGGTACAGACCTTCTTTGGTATGTAGAGAAATTATGCAGTAATCTCTTATGATGGAAATAACTGACATGGCTGAATTTAATCTACCACGCTGGTTAAGTGAGCTTTTTGAAGCGAAATGGGATTTCTTTCCATCTGCTCTTTCACAGTTTAATTGATGAAGCCGAACGGTCACTGTGAAGTAGTCTGCTGAGAGCAGACTGAAAGAGTACATTCAGTTTACACCCCTCAGGTTTAAACTAGTGGTCTGATAAAAATGATGGACAAAAGGCTGCATTTTGATAAATGAAGTGTACAGGTGAATGAATGAATGAATGAGTGAATGAATGAATGAATGAATGAAAAGGTGGACTGTGAGGCATAATATGTCCACATCTCAGGTTTTTTTTGATGTGACTAATCAGGTTGAAAACCCAAACTATGGTTTAAGAGAACATCACAATTATTACGTTTGAAAGAAAGAATTGTGTACATTTATGCACATACTGAGACACAAACTGCAGCTGTGTGGCATCTGTCTGCACAAACAAATAAATCTGTGCTGTGTCCAGAAACTTGATGTGTGACAGAGGTGACCTGCCACTGACCCTGTGTGCCCCATCAAGGACAAGCTTCAGATCAGTGAAACGCTGTCTCCTCCGATCTTCATCAAATCCTTCTCAGTCTCCAGCAGAGTCAAATCCAGTGCAGGCTGGGTAAAATTTAACTGAAGACAGAGTGACTTTTTTCAATATGTCATTTTCAAAAACCTTCCTTCAAAGGTGATTTATTTCTTTGTTTATAAACAGGTTGCTTTATCCTGTATTTCAGCAGGTGTCATGTTTTTTGCCAACATTATTTTTATTGTTCGTACAGCATAACAAAAAAAGCACAATTACATGTACAAAACAAAACAAAACAAACATATCAAACCCCCATCCCAAACCCACCACCCAAATTGATTCAATTCTAGGTTGGGGCTCAGATCAATTAATTACAGTCCATTTCAGTTTGTTGCATAGAAAGAAAGGAAAGAAGCATTTCTGGTATATTGAATATTGAATACCACAGAGGGCCTTTGTTTACACGTCTTCAGGTTCCGCCATCACATGTAACTAGTTTGTTCTTGGTAATTAACAAACGAAGGGATCCCAAATATCATAAAGACTATGTTTTTGATGTTTGAACGTCTAGCTAATTTTCTCTAAGGGAAGATTGGAGGATAACTCAGACAACCACCTATTTACTTGTGGTCTTCTTGTGTTTTTCAAGGAGGGGGCGATTACTCTTTGCAGTCAATATGCTTAAATCTACAAATATTCGTTAAATCTTTTTAATAGTATATTATCTGGATACAGTCCTTATATAAACAGCTGTGGGATTAAGGGTACTTGTACCTGTAACATGTTTTGAATACATACATTTCAATACATTTGCATTTCTGTACATTGCCAAATACAGTGGAAAAGTGGACTCTTTTCTTTCTCACATCTAATACAAATATCAAGAACAGCACTATTATAACTATTTAGTTTTTCTGGAGTTATATAGATTCACAATAACCAGTTGTATTGCAGCAATTTAAGGTGGGTGTTAGTAGTTCCTGATTGTGCTTTAGAACATGCCTCTTCACATTTTTCTATTGTAATATCTTCCTGCAGATCCTCTCTTCATTTCCCTAAAATGTGTTACGTTAGTTGTTTGCCTTTGATGCAATCACATGTTAGCCACTCTTCCCTTACTACCTCTTCTGCACGTTCATGAATATGTATACACATACATGGAATAGTGTGCAAATCCAGACGGCATTTGAACAAACACTTCAGATGCCTGAATAAGAAACACAATAGGGCTCACAACGAAAATCAGAATACGCGTGTACTCTAAATTCATTGTGATTTCTGTATCACAGGGACAAAAAGAGGAAAAGTGGGCTCTCCATTTAGACTGCTGAATATGATATAAGCTCCACCAGCTAAAAATGGCTACAGAGTGGTGTGAGTGGCACAGTATTAGTTGGCTATGTATCTTATAGCTGCTGTGTCAACAGTGTCGGTATGTTTATCATGATGTGATCAAAACCCAAAATCAAGTAGCTGTATTTTAAATCCCTAGCTATTTTATCTCTTTAGGTCAGACTGTTTGACACTGGTAACGTGGAGATGAAAAACTGTTTCAAAACGTAATACTCAAGCTAAAGCAAAAATGTCCTTAAAGGAAATTACTTTAAGGAAGTAAAAAAAAAGGTCAAACTTGGTACAATCTATCAATCAACTTTGTATTTTAGAAATGGATAATGTATGATTTCTCATATATTCCAACCAGCAAGATCAAAAGAAGGATGTCAATACAAGATTGTTATCTTTATGATGCCTGGAGTAATTTTCTTTCCCACTTTGTCTTTTTGACAGTCATTGTTCTGGCAGATTCTTTTAGTCTACTGAGAAGGCACATTTGAATTGAACAAACCCAAAAGGCTTGCACTCAACCCTATAGAGCCCAGCATAGCGCTGGTGTAGCATCTTAATTAATGCCAGATTAATTGGTGAAAGTCCAAAGAGATGTTTTGAAGGTGTGGTCTTGTGGGACCCCTCATAAATAAATGAAAATGCAGGAATACTTTGCTTATATTTGGCTCTGTAGATCACGTTGAAATGGTTGTCACATTATCACAAAGACTGTATAACAGCACGCCGTTAAAAGTATGGCAAAATAGTCCACCCCTATAGCAGGTAAATCTTAACTATTCTGTAAAAAAAAAGATATGAAATTAATTTTAAATGTATACTATGAACTACCATAGACATATGATAAGACATGCAACAATGAACTGACAAGAAAAACAGACTATATAGACACAAAGTAATTAAACACAGGTTTGTGACAAAAAACAGGTAAAACACATGAGGGCCGATCAAGACAGGGAAACACAAGTGTGCTGAATCAGATTTTTGACGCAAAATGGCTGGTGCGGCCATATTGGAAATGAGGCGGGCTGTGAGTCTCCACAATAACAGCCATAGGACGCCCCACAGTCATGTGATCTGAGCTGTGCCTCTGATTGGATGAACTGGCGATTTTAATATTGTTGAATCTGCCAAGTTAGAAAAAAAATTCACCCTTCCGTACAGTGCGTGCCGTTAGCAACATTAGCGATTCACGGGAGACATTCTTTGTACCAGGCTGTAAATGTGCTTATTTTGGCCATGAAAATGGTTCTTTTTGGCTTGGTCTGTACTTGACTTCTGGTACTTCCGGAGCCAGCCTTAAACGGACACTTGAGGAACAGCAGACTTAGCACTTCCGCACTGTCTCATATTTTCAGACTGAAGGTTGCTGCTTGGTGGAGAGATAGTCTCTTCACTCAGAGAGCCAAGAATGTTATCCTGGATTGGGAAAGGTGAATTGATGGCTATTCAACTTAAAACTTGCATCATTATTTGGTAGAAAAACATCACAACATACAACTTATTAAGTAAACAATGATGATATCGGACTAGGATAGACTGAGGTCTAGGAGGCTCCTCTAAAAAAGAATTTTTAGCTGAAAAAAAGGATTCATGTTGTTCGACCATTACCTTTGTCCAAAATTTGTAATATACCACAAATGTATCAGAGTCTGTTGAGTCTGGAATGAACTTTGTACAAGCTCATTTTTAGTTTGACCTTGCACACCTCTGCTCTCAGGCTGGCGTTCCTGTGCTGCCTCATTAACTTACCCCATGAGGCAGTAAGAGGTTTCTCCTCATGCTCTCTGGGTCGTGTGTTTGCATGAGCACCATTTTCTTCTTGTTAGGCTTTCAATTTCCATTTTCTTTAAGGAAGGTGTTGAATGCGTGACTTGTTTCAGCCCTTCCTGTATTCTGTCTTCTAACATCAGTACACCTTTGTGTTTTATATAAGGAGTGAGTACTGTGAGTTGAACCTCTTGTCAGCTAGTTTCACTTCCCCTTTTCTAAGCTTTGTTTTGTTTAGGGGGCCTGTTTTTGTTCAGTGATAATTCCTTTAGGAAATTTTTTGAACTTCTTGGTCATACAGTTCCTTCATCATCAAATAGAAGTAGCTGCAAGGACATTTTTGAGTTGAATATCGCAGCCCTTGTGAACAAAGAAATACCTCCCACAGCTACCTTCTTTGATATACATGAAAGAAAAGTGTAAAAAAAGGCTCTTTGTTCTGCATGGTGTACAATGCTCTCGAAGTATCTGGTATAAGGCACTCAGAACAACATTTTAAATATAGTTATTTTACAATTGATAGCCATGTGGAGGCATCAAAATAGTTGATCTTAAAGCCTCTTTTAGGGAAAAGGTACTTACGCAAAAGCCATTTAGACCATAGAGGCTAAATAAAATATCAAATACTACACCATCCATACCTTTAGTGTCACTAATGGCTCAGCTCAGTCTATTATTCAATAGAACATGCTGTATGGGCAGTGTGCTTGGAACCTTATTGAACCAAATTGGGGTGGAATAGAGCACTCAGTGAGGAAAAATAATTAGGGAATACAAAGAGGCATGAGCTGCAGTTCCTAACCATATTTTTTTCCCTAAGAGCCCTCAGTTGTAATCCTTACCTAATAAACTTTCAGTGACCACGACTTATCTAAAAAATACTATAAGCCTTTCTTAATCAAACAGTACAGAGGTAAATCCTTATGACCTTTGACGTGATGATCCCTTTGAATTTATAATTATTTTCAAAATTATTATTATGTTTTATTTATTTATTTAGAAGTCATCTGATATATAATTCTTTTCATCTATAACAACACTACCTTGCATGGGAGGAATTCTATTACCAGGTTCCTGGCCATTTTAATATCTCAGCCAGTCATAGCTCTGTTCACAATGAGGTTCATGCCCATCAGGCTGCAGCAGAGTCAGCTTCAATGGATGAAAGATAAAGTGACGGACAGAGGGCTATGCCAATGTCTTGTTGTTTGCAGCTCAGGGGCTTTGAACAGGGAGATGTGCTCATGGGGTCTTCATTTCTCAGGACAGATAAGAGAGGTGCTCTTAAACAAATTAAAGGAAAGAGAGAGAGAGAGAGAGAGAGACAGACAGACAGAGAGAATTTTTCTATATCCCAATTGCTGCAGAGAAAAACAGATTTTGTTAAACTCTAATATGCTCTTCTTTTACTGACAGGCGGCTGGGTTTCCATGAATTCTCCACAGTACTGATAGTGATATGGTTACTGGACTCCATCAAGGATAAAAAAAACAATTGAAACAATAAGGTAAGTCCGAATTTGCGACATACCAAGAATCATATCAAATGCACTGTCACAGTATATTGATCAGAGGCTATACACTAAGCACAAAGAAGGAGGCATAGGGTTAGTGAGCATCAGAGCCACTATCCAAGATGAAACTTTCAAGCTCCATGACTATGTCAGGAAAATGGCCCCAAGAGATGAAGCGCCTGGCTCAGGCAATGGAAACTTACAGGGAATGAGGAACTAAAGGAACCGTCATGGAAGGAGAAACCCCTGCATGGGATGTACCACCGACAGATAGATGAAGTGGCTGATATGAACAAATCCTACCAGTGGCTTGAGAGAGCTGGACTGAAGGACAGCACAGAGGCACTAATCATGGTGGTAAAGGAACAGGCCTTAAGCACCACAGCAATAGAGGACCAGATCTACTGAATGTCAAAATGGAAAGGAAGAACCTCCAAAGGTGAGGACAAGATCCTGTGGGACTTCCAGGTACAGATCAACAAAATATTAATGGCCAATCAACCGGGCATTGTAATCATAGATAAGCAGCAGAGGAAAGCCTGTGATAGATGTCGCCATCCCAAGTGATAGCAACATCAGGAAAAAGGCACATGAGAAACTAGAGAAATACCAAGGGCTCAAAGAGGAGCTAGAGAAAGCCTGGAAAGTGATGGTAACTGTAGTACCTGGGGTCTTCGGGACAGTGACCCCCAACACTTAAGAAGTGGCCCCAACAGATCCCTGGGGAAACATCAGAATTCTCACTCCAAATGCCTGCATTCCTAGGAACAGCTAAGATACTAGCAGGACCCTCAACCACCCAGGATTTCTGGTAGACGACCTAAGCTGAAGAGGATGAACAGCCACCCACCCCACCTGGGAGGATGGGTGGCTGTTATATATATATATATATATATATATATATATATATATATATATATATATATATATATATATATATATATATATATATATATATATAAAGAAAAAACACAAGTAGTACATTTTAGGAAAAAATCTGCTGAAAGAAGCTCTGTTGTTTTTAATTTAGGTTCATTGATGCTATCATATGCTGATCATTATAAATACCATAGTTTGACACTGGATGAACACATGACATTTAAAGAAGCAGTGAGTGTTCTCTCTGTGGTAACCTTTGCTTTCAAAATTACACTCAGCTCTAAAATTCATGTGTATGCCCAGTGTCTGACTCTGCCTCTGGTGTTTGGGGACTCAGGAGAATCAGAGTTCTAATTGTATACATTACAGGGCAATTTGGGCCTTCCTGGTTCGTTCATAAATTCTCATCAATCCTGGCTATGAGTGGAGACATGGGATGGGAGCCTCCAAACAAAGATTTTTAATTGGGATGTCTCTGCTCCTCATTGTCACCAAAGAAATGAAATCTGTCTTCAACACTAACAACATGTCATTCATTTTTCAAGATAAGTTACCATGTGACTCCAGGATATTAAGAGTTCTATGTTTACTAAATACAGACAAAAATGGTCTGTGGATATATGGTGTAAACCAAAACTATGAACATATTGTGTTTCTGGTGTCTTGTAAACCCATAAGGGTTAGGCATTTTTTGTGCATGACACGTAAATAAAGTACTATCTATCTATCTATCTATCTATCTATCTATCTATCTATCTATCTATCTATCTATCTATCTATCTATCTATCTATCTATCTATCTATCTATCTATCTATATAGTTTTTAGTCTTTTATTTTATCTTTAGATCTTTTGGTCTAAGTCTATGTTGATGGGTTTTTGTGCTGCCTGGGTTCTCTTCTCCCTCAGTTTGACTTTTATGTTTCATTGTATGATGTGAATTCAGGTTGTCCCACCTTATTAGGTTCATATGATGGATTGTTTAACTGCTGATTGGATCTTGGGTTTTTGAGCTCTTTGTCTTGGTTTTTCTTTCCTTGGACTTATCTGTAATTACCCTGTTCATTTTTGCTCTGTTGTTTAAGCATCTTGGCTTAAGATGTCTGGTTCTAGTGTCTAGTTTGTCGTTATACTTCTCATTAATGGACACCTGCCTAAGCTTTATCCTCATTTCTCACCTAGTGCAGGTGTCTGATAGGTACATGAGGTGTTTTTCAGACAATAAATAGATATGGAGTATTCTTATATTTGTGTCACAGTCTTAACAAAGTACAGGAGTCTCAGAACAGATTTTTTTTTTCTGTTTTGCTCTTTCAGGTCCAATGTGCTGTAAATTCTGATGTGAGATGCTTCATGGCTCTCTGACACTAAGCTGCTGTTTCTGCTCTTCTTACTCCCCTCTCCCTTCAGTAAATTCAACAGTTGCTGGGATTTCACTGATTGAAGTTGCAGTGGGGTTTCGTCCTCCCCATGGATCACTGACTTGTTGGTTCTCACACCATGCCTGGTTAGTCCTTAACCCTGCAGAGCTCAAAATAGAGCACTGAGGCCGAGTGTTTGTGAAATGTTGAGACAGGGAACAAACATCCTACACGATTTGCTTTTTCCTGCTCTCTCTGACAGCCTTGTACTCAGCCTTACTGATACAAATATAAACAGATGCATTAAAAACAGTATGCTACAATTTTCAACCCTACGCCCATTGTCAAGATTCACAACAATGATCACGGTGAATATCTGAACAGGTCACAAAGCATTATATTAATGTTTTTCTTTTAAAATAACTAGAAATCCTTTATTTTGAAGGACAGTTACTGTTTTTGCTTTTGCTTTATTTCCCATGCAACTACCCCTTCACAAGAAGAGAGAAGCACAACAAGCCTGAAGCTTCAGATTCAGTGTGGCTGTAGGGAGTTTGATCACTCAGTGTTAGTGCTAGTTATATTTTCTGTTATCTTTCCTCTTTTACTCTCACAGTCGATACAGAAGCCTTCATCTTTCAACAGGGGAGTCAAATGATCACTGTTGAGATCAAATATCTGATCAAAATGAATTTAACATGTATATATTGTTTGATCCATGTAGTTTAAAAGTAGGAGGTAGTGTTGTCACCTATATGGGGAGCTTTGAATCTTTTGCCTCCAGCCAGTGTTCACTATGGCATCTACTTTAGTAAGTAAAGTATATCAGTATGAAGGTGTGATGGAATGGTTTCCAACCCTTGAAGCACATGTCTCTTGTGTTAATTTCAAGTGTGTTCATTTTGTGTGATAAATACATGGGGGTAATTGGATTTTTTTTTCTGTTTGTTGTATCTAGCCAGAACAGTCAGTTCTCCCAGTTAGAGTCTAATAAAATGGATGATCACAGTGCAAATGGGAGTGCCAATCATTTCATTTAGTTCTCTGCAAGAAAGCAATTAATACTGTAGCTTTTTGAAACTGCTGAAGCCCCATTTTTTTCTGCAGTCTGTCAGTCTCTGATGGGGACATCGGTTGATTTGGTTGAAGCCCACATCGTGCATCGATCATGTGTGGTATCAGACAAGATGCAGAGAGCCAGATTAGCATCAGGTAATCAATGTATGGGACACATTTGACATGGCCTCCCCGACCTTCTGCAGCTCAATGTTAACAAGGCTTTTGCTTCTAAAAATAGAAGAAATATTTAATTACAAAATTCCTGAAATATTTTTCATTAGAAAGATTAATTGATGTGTTCTATGGTTCAGGCTGCTTCACACTGAATCTCACTCTTATTAAAGCCTGTGGTAATTTGATTAATAGAACATGCGACATTGTTGTGGCATGTAATAATTCACTCTTTGTAATCTGTGAAAAAGCATGTCAGCTTTTTGTCCATCGATTGTCCTAATGGAATTTTATCTCACAGAACGCCATCTGAATGCATGTTTTGTGATATTTCTCTCTATGTTACACATATTTGTTTTTTTTTTATTTATGTTCCAGTTTCCTCTTATGTTGCCTCTACTTTAAAGAAATTCTGATTTGTGGAGCAGGAAATTCAATTCTTCCCACTCACACATAAAAGTTGGATGTGGCACCATTTAAAGGGCCTGTTTCCAGTAATGTTAATTCTCCATAGGAGCCTGCCCCCGTATAATTTCTTATCTAGCTCAACTACTGTTTTTTTCTTTTCCAAAAAATAATTTTACACCTTTCCGACACCCAGATTTCATAATTTCAGTGAAAATGTATTTTTATAAAGTTGTCAATTTCAGCATCAAAGACATAAGTTCGTAAATAAAAGAAGGTTATCTCGAAATTGTAATTCGCAACATAGTATAAATTTCTTTTGATAAATATTTCCAAAACATCGTGTTTATTCATAAAACAGAAAAAAAAATAATTCTTGGATGAAAATGCACTTGCAGAGACACAATTATGAAGAAAAATGCCATAAATTTGCAATTTTCTCCCGTTATATAGTTTTGGATGCAAATTTCCATCAGAAAATCGGATAGAGCTTTACTTGTTTCATATGTGTACCAAAAATCAGCTAATTCCATTTGGTGGAACGTTCTCATATCGCCGCCTGAATGTGGCTGTAAATTGAAAGAAAAGGGGAAATGAGTAACAACCTTGTCTGAAACCCTATTATATAGCTTATTATATACAAACTTTTATATTGAATATCAGAGCGGATATTTTCATGACAGTTTTATGATGTGTAACGACTAAATAAATAGTATCGATATAAAGATTTACACTGAGGACACCCTGATACAGGAATACTGTTCTATCTCAAGTTGTCCTCTTCTGAATTTTCTGATCGTGTGGCCTTGTACATTTATCCGTATCTTCTTGTCTTTGTCTATACGTTTACGAAATCATTCACTCGACGCTAGCTATTCTTGTCTCAATTTCCTTGTTTTATTGTCCCATCTCCAAAGCGTTTTGGCTCTGTCAGGGTTGGGACCCTGACTTGTCTCACTTTCTTTGTGCCTGCCGACCACGCCACATCGAATAGATAGATTATACATATGAAATACTTTATTTTGCTCTAAGTAATCAATCAATTCTGTGCTTCTTGGAGGTATTGAATGTGATTTATTATATTGTCTTGTTATTTTGTGTAATTAGTTGTTCGTTATTTATCACACATTTTCGCATAATTGTACCAAACTACTAAGTATTAGCTGTTTACAGCAATCATCGGTGGCTTGCTATTTTTTTTACTTTATCGACGCTTCATAAACCAATTGTTATGGTTTCAAGATGGAGGGTAAATGTGTTGGAGAAGAGTGTCAAGTATACTTCAAGAAACGTAGTGGCAATAAGAACAGAAGTGCACGCAATGTAAATAGTCCACAATATAAATGGCTCCTAGATACGCTGGTGCAACAAGGATTGATGTCAGCAAAGGAACAAGCATTTCTTTGCCAGAAGTGCTACATGAAGTATCTTCGGAACAAAAATCAGCCTGAACCTGAACCCGAGCAGAACCAGGAAATAGAGGAAGAAGACGACTCCCTGTCCCATATCCTGCCGTTGCTGACCCTTCATGATCTTTTGAATGGATCATCTTCACACAAAAAATGCTGTCTCTGTCTTGTTACCTTTGCAAAAAATGGAACAAAATCATCAGTCTTACCAAAACGTGCAAGACATCACCTGATCTATTCACACAAACTGTGGTGTCCCACCTCATCCCGCGTCTGCTCCATTCACCTTATTGGTAACGACTTAGATCCGTCTACAGAGGTTGTCCTTGATGGTAGAGGTTCCTTGGAATCTCAGTTACCATCAAAATCATCCAAAATCATTAATGACCTCCTAGAGGTGTCGCACGTCCTTTCACAGAACCAGTCTGCGTTTACAATAAGCTTTTCTTCTCTTGATGACTCGGCATGCATGGCCTGGACAGGTTGGTCCAAAGATCAGTTCCTTGAAATCCACTCGCACTGTTCCCCATATCTATCATCTGGTATATATACCAAGACTACACACGATGCTCTATTACTGTAGTATGTAAATATAGGTATTATACAATCGCCCGTAGCTATGAACACTCCCGTAAATGCAAAAACCAACCAAAATCATAAGGAACATGTTTTGTTTGTTGTTCTGTCTATTTGTCAACCATTTGTCTTCAACCACGGGGACTTGTGAAGTAGCCATCTTGGATTTTTTTATGAAAAAGTGTTTCTCTCACTTTTTTTCATATCTGTGTACATATTCTCAACATACCGAGCAAATACTCCCGTTTTTTTGTTAATTATCTAAAGAAAGTCGAAAATCAGCAATTCAACCATAGGCTAATTCAACCCAACATTTGAAAATGTTCCACCACTTACATTTTGATGATTTTTCCTCTCATCAATAGCATATTACGTACTATTTAATAGGATAAAAATTGGTTTGCATCCAACGCCCATAAAAGGGTGTATTCTCTAAAAAACACAGTTTTTGTGTCTAAAATGTTATCATCGAAAATGGCATTTTTGAGATTGTTTCTTCAATAAAACAGCCAAATGGCGCGGTGGAAACATGATTTTTTGTCACAATCATGCCATGAATGTATTCTTTACGGTGACCATCATTTGATTAGATTTTCATTAATATTTTACATAACATGCACATTTTATCAACACTTAGACAGCTTCTGAAAGGCACAACTTTGAGGAGCCATAAAAAACAAACCAAGTGACCTAAATCTTTATACTTTATAGATTTGTGACCACAACGGCATGGGCAATGCACCACCAACAGGAAATTTGAATCAGAGAAGGGGCCGTTTTGGAAACCGGCCCTTTGTCAGGGTTTAAAGACTGGTTTGACAAGTATTTCAATCAACATTGTTTTAGAGCTGGGCTGCATGGTGGTGCAACGGTTAGCACCACAACCTTACAGCAAGGAGATCAGAAGTTCAAATCCTGATGCCTGATGGCTTTTTTTGTGTGGAGTTTGCATGTTCCCCCTGTGCATGCGTGGGTTTTCTCTGGGTACTCTAACTTTCTCCTGCAGTCCAAAAACATGCTCACTAGGTCAAGTGGTGATTCTAACTGATCGTAGTGAGTGTTTGTGAAAGTTTTCCTGTCTCTATGTGTCAGCCCTGTGACTGACTGGTGACCAGTCCAGGGTGTACCATGCCTCTCACCCTAAGACAGCTTGGAAAGGCTCCAGCCAGGCGTGACCCTGAATGGGATAAGCTATATAGAAATTGAATAAATGAATGTTTTCAGGCTATATGGTAGTGCAGTGATTAGAACTGCCACTGTCGTGTCTTTTCTGGAAGCTAAGCTGTAGTGGGACTTCAGAGACAAAAGCCCTGCACCTGACTGCTAAACTTCAAACTATTCTAGTCTAATTCCAGTCTTCAAAAATTGCACTAAGTATTGAGCCAAGTCAAAAAGCAGAAGTCAGCAAGCTGGGTCCATGGTTGTACAAAAAATAGGACTGGGTCACTGTAAATAATATAACAAAGAGGAATGTCTAAACCTGGTCTTTCTGTAAAGTTATGATGTTAGCTATGAAAAGGTGTGACATGGACTAAGAATGATTTATTGACTGATTGATTGATTGATTGATTTATTGATTGATTGATTGATTGATTGATTGATTGATTGATTGATTGATTGATTGATTGATTGATTGATTGATTAAATGATCCACAGCTTTCATCAAATGTTTTGAACAGTATTTAGAATGAACAGAATATAGGATTGGTGGATGGATGTCATACAAAGCTGAAAAGTTACAGTTCAAAAGCTTCATAGTACAGCTTCAGGATGGGGAAAGGTCTGCATAAATAAAATAAAATAATAAAAAAATATACAGTGGGGGAAATAAGTATTTGATCCCCTGCTGATACTAATATACTTTTTCACTTGATAAAATGCACAACAATTTATAACTTTTATACTGTGTGTTTTTATGCCTTTTCAACTGATATTCTGTCTATACTTATAACCAGTAAACAACCAAAAAAATTTGAGTGTGTTAATTTCCCAGGGCAGTGGGCAAACTTACAAATTCAGCAGGGGATCAAATACTTATTTCCCCCACTGTATATATATTAAATAAATAAATATAGCAGCATATTCAAAGGCGTGGACCTGACCAGGAAAACAGCAACTACAGTATACACACAGTTTACTGTATGTATACATAGAGATAGCCTTTTGCCACCAAATACTGGAGTTTTCAAAGATCTACAGTGTATTTAAGTCATGCTTGAATTATTCATTAAATCTTCAGCTTTACTTTTATCCTATAATTTGTTTTTACATCCAAGAATTTCATCATTTTCCCCTCAGATTCTGCAAAAAACAAACATTTGCTGTTTTTGCAACAAATGTTTGTCTGATGAAATAAACCCATTATGTTACCCATCATTTCATCTGTGATTGCTAAGGACATCATTTGTATTCATAAATCAATAATATGTTGTGACAAAAAAATGCATTTTATTTGTCTTTGTGCATGCACTGCAAAGGATGCTATTTATTCACACATCACGTTGAAATCGACGGTTTGACCCATGACCCTCTTTGTGTATCTTTACCCTGTTTCAATCAAGACAGGACCTTGGAGCTGCTCTTCCTCTCTCATAAAGAAGCTTTGCTTACCACCACAATAACACCCCATTACCTATGACATAAAAGAAAAGATGGTGCAGGCTTTTCAACGGGTTCTTTGCTGCAGTCCACATGTGTAATACCTGTTCTTACCTGTTCTTAAACTTAATAAATTAGAAACAACAAAGCTTGCTCATTCCAGCCACATGTAGTCCTTTGAATGGCAGGGCTAGATAAGATGTGGTGAAAGGTGAGGTTCACTCAGATCATCGTGTGGCCTTTAATGCTGAATTACACAAGTAGATTAATGTAGATTAATCCATAAATCTGTCATACTGAAGAACTGTGGAGTGCGTGTAGCACTATGATATAGATGAATGCATGAAAATAGACCCCCCCCCCTCCCATTTTAGTTTTATTGGTAAAGGTCACTTTACCAATTTCTAGTTACTCAACTAGAATAACATCTAGTTACTCAGTACATGATGAAGCAGAGTTAGGATCAAGCAACGAGTGCCCTCCTGTTAACCTGTATTTTCTAGTTTTGCGGGTAAGCTGTGTTGTAAATAATGTATATATAAATAGACAACAGTAGTAACAGATTATAAGTGCCTTATGCTGAGCTAAAGAGCGAAGTAACAATTTTATGAATTTGTAAAAGCAACTAGCCATGTTGTGCAGGCGAAGATAGAAGATTCGTAGTCTGTGGCGATCACGGCAATGAACCAGAGAAATGTTTCATGTCTGCATGCGTTTGAGTGATGCAAGAGAACTACTGAAACATGCACCTATCAGCTGTGAAAGTACATGTGTGGTCTTACACCATGCTAATCCAGTTTCCACACATTTTTGGTGAAAGCTGTTCGAGGTGTTTTCTTTGCAACACAGAATCATTTCTTTTTAAGTGCAGACTTAAAATCCTCAACAACTTTCAAGCAGGCAGTCACAGTGCTGTGCTTTGATAGTTTTGATAGTATTTTGTTAATCCACCTTCGTAGTACAGGCCTCTGATCAACCTTGTATTTTCTTCTTTTGCAGTTCCTGCAAAAATTAATATGTTGAACAGGAGATGAGTTGGCCCATTATTTTCAACAGTGTAACACGAGTTTAATAGGGAAGTGTTCTTGGATGATTGAAACTGGTCAACATGAGTGCCTGAAGATAGTCCTGCAGCTTTCCTTCTTATACGTTTACATTTCTTCTTCAAGGACACTGCACCTGACAGTAGTTCAAGTACATTTTATTAGATGGAGCAGAAAGGATGAAAAAAATAAATAAACAAATGCTCAATTCTGTACACATACTTCATGCTGCCCCTGCATAAGACTGGCCAACCATAGTAATTCAAGCCTGTGGACTGACAATTCAGAATAGGGGGGATAGACGAGAGAACACTGTCAATACTGCACCACTCAAGGTTTCACAGGAAAGGGGATGGAATAAAATGTTTGTAGATTTTAGAGCAAGAATAAAGAACTGGGCCTGTGTTCACAAAGCATCCTAAGGGCACAGTCCCACTGGCCACCCCAGTGGGACCCAGACTAATTGGAAAATGCTTCTTGAGTATTAAAAGAATTAGACATGATTCTGCCAAATCTGAAACTACACAAGAGAAATTATAAACTGAAACTGGAAGGTACTCTGGAAAAGTCAATTAAATTTGGAGTGGGACAGCTTCCTCAGTGCAGATGTACAGATGTATAATTGATTGTTTGGTGCACCAAAGGGACAACATCAGAGACATCAACCTGAATGATAGACAGCTGCGTGGCTTAAGTGTTAGAAGGCTATATACACGGTATTATTTTGGAGCTATCTTTCTAACCACCTGCTAACTCTAAAACTCAAAAATAATGAAACATGAGAAGAAAAGGTGTGTGTGTGTGTGTGTGTGTGTGTTTATGTGTGTGTGTGTGTGCGTGTGTGTGTGTGGTTTAACCTGCATCTGGCTGGGTTTAAAACCCCACACAGGTGTTAGGTTTTGGTTCAGTCAAACCCCAAAGAAGAGACTGATAGGTGTATGATGTAAACGAAACAGTTTGATGTTCAAAAGGAGCAGACAATAAAGGCTGAGAGCTGGCTGGCCAGAGAAGTAATCCAAATGGAGATGCAGGGAACTCAGGCAAAGCAACCGAGGCATGGCCAGGCACACTCGAAAACCTAAGCACAAGAAAACACTGGTAGGAATAAAGACTTCCAGAGTACGAAAAAATACTAAAAGTGGCTCAATCAGTCATTGGAATCTTCACAAGGAGACACTACCAAACAGGACGGAATTATCTGGAAACGAAGTAGAGTGAAGACCAGGCTATTACAGGCAAGATGATTAACTGAGTGGAGCCAGGTGTGCCTCGTCTGTTGCTGAGTGAAAAAGCCAGTCGCACCCCCTGCCACTCACATACCTGCAGGGGAAGGAAAACAGAAAAGGGAGGGGGAGAAGGAAAAAGAGGAGGAGAACAGCCAAACCCCCACAAACAGAGCTTTGAACCAGTTTGCAGAATGAAAAACAAAACTTTTGCCATTTTGCTAGGAACAGAAACAAACCCAGAAAATTTTGCATTTTTAATGTTCCAGAGCAGAGTTGGAACATTGCTTATTTCTGTGTCATTTCCTATGTGTGTCTATGTGTGTGTGTGTGTATATATATATATATATATATATATATATATATATATATATATATATATATATACACACACACACACATTATATACATATATAATATGTATATAATGTGTCTGTGTGTATATATATATATATATATATATATATATATATATATATATATATACACACACACACACACATTATATACATATTATATATGTATATAATCAGTAGCAGAGCAGCTGGTGTGTACAATCAGATTTTTTGAGTGCAGATTGCTGCTGCTTACACAAGAGGAAATTATCTAATACTATAGTTTTGTAAGAATTGGCTTTTTTTCCTTAATCCAACTGTAACCTGTGAGCAGGCTGGTAAGAAGTATGACCAATTGAGTTCAATGAAGGGCTTTAAGAGCTCTGTGTGCCGGGTTATAACAGGTTGCTTCATGTTAACAACACAGGGAAGGAGGGAGTTCTATAAAATGCTTCGGTTCTCAGTATAAGCCCCCCTATGTTTATCTTAATTTGTGTGGTGCCCAGGGGCCGTCGCTGATAATGAACCACATTGGTTTTGCACTGTCAAATAATGAGGAGATGTAGCTGGTGCAGAATAGCTTCAGAAACACTCACTGTAAACCAGGTCATACTGATATATGACTGTGTAGTTAACGTTCTGAGATCCATTGACTCTTGTTGGTTATGCACCATGATGATTTTTTTTTTATTACAACCATAAAAAATATGAAGCTAAGACTGGTTTACGGCACAGTGTTTACCCTTGCTATATGAAGCTCCTGTTTTCATTTTGTTTACATTATTCATTCTCTCATATTGCCGTAGTTTTAAACTGATCCACTTTGCATTGTGCTCTATTTTCCTGCAGCTACACTTTTTATTTAGGCTTTTTCAATTTCCCATAGAATGGTGCTTTTATTTTAAATGACCTTAGAATGGCATCTGAAGAATGAATAAAGATAAATCTTGTATATTTTCTTTACAGTTGAAAACATCAAATAAACATTCCATCTGACATGGATAAATAGGATTCAAACAGTAATTATGATGACAGTAATTATAATTAGTGTAAAATAATCACAAGAGGGTTTCATCAAATGGACAAAGACATATCAATTTATGTGTGCACCATTGGGGATCAGGTGGTGCGTAGCATTAGCAGGCTGCCACCTGCAGCCCTACTGATTTGCTTTGCAGCTGACGATTGAAGCTGGCAACATGGTGGCTCACGGACAGCAGCTGAATTTGATTAATATATCTCACCGTTCCCATGCATTTATCAGGACATAACCGGATGCAACAAGAAGGTGACCATGGATGCATAATTTGCCTTGCAAATTTCCTGTCATACAAAGCAGTGGCCCGCTCCTGGTACTGAAAATAATTAGACTGAGGCTGGTTTAATATTCCAGTTAACACAAACTAAATACACTGAGGACAGTACACATTGTTATACATTGTTCTACATTATGTGCAAGTTTTGAATCAAAACCATGCACTAAGACAGGGGTGGGCGATTAATTTTTATAAGGGGCCAAATGAGAAAAATGAATTGTGTCAGAGGGCCGCACCAACAAGAACGTGAACTTAATTCTGCTCAATGTGAACTTTCTCCGATTGGAAAATGCACTTACTTATATTTTGATTAGCTGCTATTAATAACCAGAAGAATCAGGATAATCTGTAAATATGTGAAAGTGAAGGCCAGGTCAAATGGGAAAATACGACGACAGAAGTGATAAAGGGTAAAAACAAAAACAATCATTGCATCAGTGTTTCATTTTACGTTTAGCATGTAAGTCTCAACAACTACTGAAACCTTTGTATCAACTTTATACTAAAATAGAAAACCAATAACTTGGATGTTTTTCACTTCACTTTAACTCTTCAGTCAGAGAAATCTAGTCTGCCTTGGACTTGACAAGCACATTGAAAACTGGCTGAATTTCTGAGTTGGCTTCATGAAGGACAGCTGAGAGATGATCATCAGTGTTGGAGGATCCGTGTTTGGATTTGTTGAACTTAATCACCGGACATCACACGTGAACATTGGGATTCACGTGCAGGGCTCATGCTTGCAAGTGCATCCATACGGAAATAATGCAAACATCACCCTTTTCAAAATAAAAGCAACACAGCTGTAATGTATGCACAGCATACTTTTTTTCCCCATTCATGTTCTAATTTATGATTGACATCACAGGGGCCACACATTGAAGCCCAATGAGCCTGATGTGGCCCCCGGCCTGTAATTTGCAGAGGTCTGCACTAAGAGGAGCTTAAAGGCATGTGTTTATATATATATATATATATATATATATATATATATATATATATATATATATATATATATATATATATATATATGACAAGTTTCAGTGAAAGGCTCTTGATAGCAAATGATGTCTTCAGAAGATGTATCTAATATTTACTAGGTTTTGGACACGTTGTAATGGAGTACAGTGCTGAAGCAGAAGGGCAGTACTTCATCTCTCACATGTTGCATCAGCATGCACTTTAAAAGCATGCAGTACACTTCAGGTATGCCTTAATTCCTCATCATTATAGAAACTAATTTCTGCAGCAATGAGGCTCCTTGACTCCTTGACATTTAAAATGAGCATGCTTACATGTGGGGCTGTTTGATCTATTGATTTAACTCCTCATGGTGTGACGTCACACCTCAAACACAGGCAAGCAGAGGCTGTTCTTTTTCTTTCCTTAGAATACTGCAGTTACTGTCTTGAGTCTATATATAAGTGAAGAGCAAGGTTATGTTAACTGTACTTCCTTGATGGGCAAAACATAAGGATTAGCAAACATTACACAGTTGCCTACAGATACGCTTGAGTACCGGCCACTAAACCACGGTACCTGCTGTACTCTATAACAACATGATATTAACAAGCTAATGTATAGGCAGAGGAATGAAAGGCTGTTTGTCCTTGAGTTGCTTTCAAAACCAAAGTGAATGGAACACAAAGCTTCTTTTCACGACTGCCTTTTAAAGACTGATCACGTGTTTTTTCTTTTAACCATTTTGCTTTCAAAGTAGTTTGTATGCAATATCTCATATTTACAAGGTTTTAAAAGCATTATAGTCAAAAATCAACAAACTTCAATAAATAGAAATAATGGTGAGCTCATAAGACTAAAACATGTGTGGAAGCCAACACACAGAGAAGTTGACATGTTCTTTGACCTCCAACACAGAAGAAATGAAAACCAAGGATTCCCCTTAAGCGGTTAATTAAGTGCTTTTGCTTTTTAGTTTCATTTTTAGGGTTTTACTATCATAAAGACATTAGATCAGAAAAAAAATATCATTTGGGGATATAAGAACATATGTATTTAGGATATTTCACATTTGCATGACAGTTTTATCACTATAATTCATATTATCAGCAGATGCATTAATCAACAAAATAAACATGTCAATTTGCTCCTGAAATTTGTTTTATAATTTTATTAACAATATAGTCAAACACCAACTTTATACATACACAAGTTCGCACACACTTTATCTTTATCATACATTATGCTCTTATGTCATAAAAAGAAACATGATTTTTGCATACTCAAAATATCACAAACAAGCGCAGTCTATGATTCCCAATCATCTGAGAAAATACCTAAATCCACTGTGGTTCATTAAATGAGATCGGAATAAGGGACTTTCTAAACTGAAATTTTAGTTAAAGGGTTGAAAAAGGACTGTGTGCATTTTTGTAGAAATAAAGATTCTTTCACTTTCATCCCTTTGTCCATAACAATAAGTTTACTTCTCTGAAGTTTAGAAAGCAGTGATGAAGAATAATGAAGAACACAAACAGCAAAACACTGCTTCACTTCACATTCTTATCAGAAATAAGTGAACACTTGACTAGTCATGATCAAGCCTGCGGCACGCCTTGCACCTTTACTACTCTTAGTCACAGGATCTTTGCGCCTCTTTATGTGTGAAAACACCACAGTTGAGATCTTGTCTGGTGAGGTATAAAATGCTGTCAAAAGTTCAAGAAGTAACCTCTTTGAAGATATAAACCATGTGGTCTGTAGTTTTACTTGTGCATTTTTCCTGGAATCTGGCACAAGAACCTTCATATTGTCAAGAAAAGGAGCTTATCATCCTCACAGTGAGACTGTTTACAGAGCATAGTCCTCAAGGATATGATCAGTGTGAGGTTTTAAAAGACCTTACAAGAATGTCTCTCTCTTTAAAACACTAAGTGTAAACGCGAAGTGTTTAAATCGTCAACCTGGAAAAACTTGTGATGTTTGCATCTTATGTGTTGAGTGATTGGAGAAACACATTAATGAACAAACAATGGAATAAGAAACATGACCTTATAATGTAGTAATATGACACAAGATATTTTCATATTCAGCTTGCAAGAAGCGCCGTAACAAAATTCTGTCATCTCCTAACCTTAACATTAACCCTTAACTTTAACATGGAACACCCTGCATTGGTGTTATGTGTTGCTTTATAGCATTTCAAAATGCATCAATTTATGATTATTATGATCTACCTCTGATTCAGCTCCGATAGAGCAGAAACACAAGAGTACTTAAAGTTGGTGTTTTTAAATGAATTTTTGTACCATGATGTAACGAGATGTGTCATGAACACAAAGTTCCAAAGACAAAAATGGACTCACAACTAAATAAAAGATATGAAATGGTATGGAAAAAATAAAATGAGGTGCATAAAAATTGTTAAGACTGTGGGATAAAGATATCAATGCTAAAAATGTAAAAACAGTTTGAAAAAAAAACCCAACACCATGACCTGCCATTAAAAAAGAAAAGCAATCAGCCACTCCAAATGGAAGTCATTATCCTTGTTAGAAAACCAAGACTTTCCTTACATGACTCGCAATGTTGGGATAAAATTAACAACAACAACAACAACAGATTTACTAAGAGAGAATTTAGGGACAGGTAGGTGAGGTTTCTTTTTGTAGGCCTAATGACAGCACCCAGTCAAAATGAGTGACATTTTGACTCAAATTCATAACATTGTTACTTTTACTGTCAGGAGGAGTAGCTAGCCCTTGGTCATTTTCACATGACCAGATGTGAATGTGGACCTCTTAGAAATAAGACCCCCCCCACATCACTCAGAGTGCAGTAGATGTCTCTGGATTTTGCCTATAACACTGACTGCTGTAATGCTTGCACACTGTGGAATCAGATTATCTGTATAATCCTCTTGCTGTCTGTATGGTGTCACCTTTTTCACTGTCGTTATTCAGCAGAAGTCAAAGCTGGGCTGTGTACCTGCTCACTCCTTAAACATCAGTGGAGAAGAGATTTCCTGCTGTTTTGCTGTGTATTTAGGTCCTACAGTTTTGAAGTCAATCATTAAATGTGACGTGAGGCATGGGTGAGAAGGAAAAAAAGACAGTGTCTTCTTTGCACCGCTGTGAGTGAACAAATGTTGGCATGTAAAAGTGTTTACCCTGAATTTAAGACGAGCTCAAGTGTTTATCTAAGGGAAATTACCCATTTTACATGGTTATTTGCAGTTGTTATTTTTTCCCACTGGTCATTTTGGCCTATACCTCTAAATTCCTGACAACTAGCCAAAAGCAGGTAACTACTGCCCTGGTCCCAGCTTCAACATCTAATAAGAAAAGGAGCTCTAAAGACAGCTGAGTAATGCAAGCACATTATGTTTGCAACTGTCAACTAGTTTGATTAATTTAACATCCTCTTGTTTCTCCTTAAGACTTGATACTCCATGCTTACCAGAAAAGACTCATCGCATGCAAGAGTCTGAAATGTCATTTTGATATCTGCTGGGATCTGTCATTGTATAAAATAGTAGCTGTGACTTAACAACCAGTAAGTGATGATCCTCTGTAATATTTCATGCATCATCCATAATAAATTACATATCATGAATTATGCAAAGACAAGCCACTTTCAAGTACACATCCCATACCCTTTTTATGAATAATTTTCAGCTATGCACAGGCAATACTATTAGTATCATGCAATCATGTGTCAAAGCAAACCCCATTTTACCATTGGACACCTGACTCCAGCCCGTGAGGTACAGGAGTCTACATTAATATCTGCTTTTTGAGCAAGCGTTTGTTGTGCTTATGCTGTTATACTGATACTTGTGTTACACTAAATCAAGAAGTTTGATACAAATGCATAGGACACATACATTTTACAGAAAGTTAAAGGTATAACTCACATCTAGAAGAGATGGAAAAGCTATCTCAAATCATACACAGCATTTCTTTATTAACAATAACAATTAAAATGAGGCTTCACAAAACAAACAAACAAACAAACAAAAAAAACTCAAACTGCATTATTCCGTTTAAAATAAACAAATTACGGAGAAAATGTCTTTAGTTTTCATCTTTGTCAATCTATCACAGACATAAACTCACTATTTTGGGTGAATGTGAAATGTTTTTGTGTTTCTAAGTGTCTCACCAGTTGGCGCAAGTGCACAAGCAAGCAAGTGTCCACACTTTGAGGGTGTGTGGACTGCATACTATGTTGTTGACATTTATACACCATCTTTCTCCATGCCAAGAATGACTCCTTACCTGTGCTCACCTTTATATACACCTGATATATATTCTTGCTTGTGTTTTACATCACTTTGGACAAAAGCATCTGCTGAATGAAATCTTAGACTGTACATGCTTTTGTGTAATCCACATTTTTTAAGCATTAGACAAACCTAGTCACATCTTTATTTTATTTAGTGTGGCACATTTTTCAGAAACAATTCTACGTTTTTCAATCACTGACATTAAATTTTCTCAAAGGCCCAATCTTGCAAAATTGCTGTTGACTAGTCCAAAAAACAGACATTGGTTAGTTACACCTGACAATCTGAGGCTGATAGGGTACTTCTGATTTTAGGAAGGCCTTACATCACTTAAAGATGGTGTTATTTTTATGAATAAATAGTCTTGAATGTCAGATTAAATTTATCCTCCTGAACTTTGAAAGATACACAATTTGTATCAGAGGAACAAATACGGCCCTAAAATATCTATTGTATTTTGTGGAACGAGGGCTAAAGGAAAATTTCAAGAAGGTCAAAACCCTTTTGTGAGGGAGCGTGAGTGAAAAATAGAATACTCTCAAGATGCTAATCTCAAGAGTCTGTGGAGGTCTATGAACCTTATCTATTTCATTTTGGGATTACTCTTTTCTTGGTTCATAAGGTTACACCCTCAGCTATATGGAGGCTAAATATGTTAGGTGATTCTGAGAAGGACTGAGCTGCCACCGTGGATATTTTGTAATGATCCAACAATAAAACCAGTGTTAAAATAAAAGTTACGAGTAGAGTGTGCTTGTATAAGCCCAATGACAGTGAGAAAAGATAGCTGACATCAAACTGATCTCATTATTTGATTTTTTATAATTGATTGTCATTTATTTATTTATTTATTTATTTATTTATTTATTTATTTATTTATTCATTTATATTAGATAAAGGAAAAACTGTTGTTTAATCAGGTTCTTGTGTGCATATGCTCACGTCAACAAAAATGAAGGTCTTGATGAATTATTGAAGTTGGAAAATTTCGAACATAATTCCATTCTTATTTTTACGCCACACTTTGACGGACTGGGCTTTTTCCTGTGTGGTTCTTGCAAATACTAGCTCCTTCATCCAATGTTTAAGCCATAATTCAGCTCTCCTTTGTATTTCCTTTCAAAGTGAACACATGAACCAATGTTTCCATAGCACTGGTTGTAAATTTACATAACCTGACAGGTAATGACAGACAGAAAAATTCACTTGATTGGTCTGTTTTATGTTTTCATCTCCCTGTAGGTAGCAATAATCAAACAATAGAAGCAGAAGAACAAGTACTCACAAATTGTTAAGAGCAATGAGCAGAGAGTAAAGTGCTTTTGTATAGGGTCCTTTTTTATCCATGAGTGTTTACCAACTGAGAGTAGATTGAAATATAAAGCAGTGCCTGGTTGTTGTGTGCTACAATGAGTGCAGTGCGCACTATAACTGTGTTGACAGCTTCTAGAATAATACTTAGGTTGAGTTCTTAAAGATCTCGCATTTGAGTTTTTTTTCTTATTGGTTTGAAGGGTGGAGAAGATAGCATGTGCTTCAGGCGATGATGCTGAGTTCCATGAGTAAAAGAAACAGATGATGGTATGCTGGAGTTTCAGGGCCATCTGAAAGAAAAAAGAAAGGTTTGAGATAAAAAATGATATAATAATAATAATAATAATAATAATAATAATAATAATAATAATAATAATAATAATAATAATAATAATAATAATAATAAATGTATTTGTATACACAGTTACAAAGTGCTTTACAAACAAAAGAAATATGCAATGCTTATTCAATTCTAAGTTGAAGTAAGAATAGATTTAACCAAAAGTATTGATTAATGTGACTTAATTTTTTCAGGTAGGAAGTTCCACAGGTGTCACTTTGACAAAGCAGAGTGTCAGAACAGGGTGGAGTCATCTACCTGTGGAACAAAATAAGTAGTGTAGGTGGGGGCAAGTTCATGTAGAGCTTTAAAAGTAATAAATAAGAGTTGGTAACAATAAGCATAACCTAAAAGAGTAAATGGATAGTTAATTAACCATCAGTTATTTGTTATTTACTGTTAACAAACCATGAAACCATGGTGAATAATGTTTGCTAATGATTTGTAATGCTTTAACTGATGTTATGGTAACAGTTTATTGATGCAAACATAAAACATTTCATACACTTCATAAAGTGTTTGTTAATGTTGACCAAATAATTTAGAAACCTTTAAGATGGTTTATAAGGCATCTATAAACATTACAAAGACCAGCTATTTTTTCATGGTTTGTCTGTTTAAATATTTGCCACAAAGACAGGGGGCTGTAGAGAAAAAATATAAGAAAAATAGTAGAAGCAACCAAAAAATGGAGAAGTAGAATCCCGCAAAACAAAACAACGATGATGGTGGTGGCACGAAAGTCACAAGGAGGAGGAAGAATTGTTGTTTAATGGTTATTGACCAAATAAAAGCACCACCGGAAAAAAAAAGATGGCCTGGCCACCTGTTACATGCAACGACACACCTGAATGGGGAACACAACCAGCTCATGAAACCTATGCGAGCTGTAGATGAAGAACACTTCAGCTTTCCGCATGTCAGAGCACCACTTCGATTACCTGCTGCATTGAATCAAGCCATTCTTGCGGCACAAAGAGACCAGTCGTAGTCCAGTCAGCTCACGGGAGAGATTAGCTGTTACTCAGAGAATATTTGCTGCTGGTGGTAGCCAGAAAATTGTTGCTGCCAGTTTTAAGCTGGGGTTTATAACAGTTTCTCTTATTGTGTCTGGAGGGCCCTGAGAACAGATTTTAGCCCTGTTTCCACCAAATGGTCTGGTATGTATCAGTACAGTTGGTTGGGATCGTTTGGTAAAGCCTGATCCTTTTTGTGTTTCCACAGCCAACCATGCCTTCCTTGATAGGTGGCTTAAGCTGGATGATAGCCACGTCAGCTACACAGTAAACTGTTTCATGATGCCATTTTCCAATCAAAAAGAAAGGTATCTTCAAGAAGTCGACTGGTGATATAAAACAATACGTAACCCTCCCATGTTTAAATCGCCACTGTTGCATGGGAGATAGGGATTCTTTCAACCAATCAACAGACTGTGGTTATTCTAGCTCCACCTTCTGGGGTCAGATCATATGTCTGGCAGCTGACAGCAGGGTACCAAAAAGTGGGACTGTATGGAAATGTAATTTGGGGACCTGTCCTGGTTTAAGCCGAAGGAAATGCCACAAAATGTTTTCTGTACCAAGACAAACTGATATGAACTGCTTAGAAGAAACAGGGCTTTGGTTTCCTTAACCAAAGGTGGTGAATGGGAAAAGATCTCTTGAAACTTCTGGAAACTATAGAATTTCCAAGGGACAGCACATGATTGAGAAAAATGTAGCCAATGCAGAAGTGCTAAAAGTTGCTGTTCATTGAGAAGCCACTAGAGGCTGGCTGCAGAAAAACAGCAAAATCTGTAACACTGGTCATTTTCAGAGCTATTATATGAGCCTTTGTTCTCTACATTAATACATAACATGTGGAAATCAATTACTCGCCTTCATTAAAAGGTCTTTTCCAGAGCAGCTGAGCTGTTATTAAGCCTGCATGGATGCATTAATAAATTATATTTGAAAATTGATTCCACAAATAAATAAATAACTCGGGCTTGAAATACAGCACTCACAATTCTTGATAGGAAAGGATGCAGCCTTTAGAATGTGTGACTTCACTGTATTTTTCATATAGTTACTCCAATGTTACAAAAACAATTTCATGTCCTTACTACATCTCTTCACCTCCGTCTTCATACAGATGTCCTCAAATGGGATCCTGCCAGCGCTCGGAATATAGCAGTCACAGTTTATAATAGGTATGCTCCTGCTGTGAAACTTGTTCTCCAGCTTGACAGGTTTCCTCTTGTCAAGCCATGCAGTGGTTTATGTCCTGATTTACCAAATTATAATTTAAATTATTTGTAAAAAGTTCCCATGCCTCTTTGGATTTTGGTATATGTTGACTGTGTGTTTGTGTGTCATTGATAATTCCATTCCAAAACATAACTGTCAAGGGCCAGGGCACAGAAAGGTGGACACAAATGCAGACACACAGACAAACAAGTAATCCACAAGACAAAGGATTTAATTGGTAATCAGGCAAGGTCCCGGTACACAAAAGGGCAGTCAAAAAATCAGGCAGAGGTACACCAAATGTGAGGCAAAAAGTGAGGTCAAAAAGGCAAGCGATATCAAAACTCAGCATGACTATGAAAGAAGGCTGGAATGAGGGCTACAAGGTAGAACGAACTGGCGACAAGACTGTGACAGAGATACAAGAGGTAATGACGGGTAATGAGACACAGCTGGGGGAGACAATCAGGAGACAGGTGACACACAGGGGCAGGGCAGACAGGAACAGATCTGAAACAGAGCAGGGGTTAGTGATTTCAAAATAAAACAGGAAGACAAGATAAAACAAGAATGTGCAAAATAAAAGAAATGTTACAGACATGACATGAACAAATATCTGTATATTTGACAGTGTTTTTCTTTTGGTGTTCTCTGTTGTTTCCTTATTGTAAACAATCAGTACATTTACATGCAGCCTTAGAAATCAGACTTTGAGCTTAGTGAGTGCGAGACTGGACTATTAAAATGCATGTAATCAGCTTACGTGGACTGAATATGGATGAGCATAGATTGATTGACATGCCAAGGTAATGCAGTTGCTATTGGGCTGCAGCTAGATCCAGCAGGACTAGGCAGGACTCAGCAGGTCTCGGCATGCCTTGGAGTTCAGCCGGAAGAGGAAGTAGTAGACTATGATAAATAGGGTCGCTGCAATCATACAGTCTACGGCTCCAACACAAAAAGCAAACACCATGACACATACATAAATAAAAAAATAAAGAGCTACAGTTCCATCCATCTCATCCATCGTCGTTAGAATGTTGTTTTCTCTTTGAACAAACCGAAACTGGTCTGATATGCACTCAGCTTCGCTCATCAAAAAAGGACACCGGGCTGCCTATCAAAGCAGTGTGAGACATTCTCAGCAAGAAGTCAAATTCTGTTTTCTGCATGTATACAAAGACAAGACTAAATCCCTCGCCGTGACTTACAATTGAGCTATGACCTTGTCCTGGATGACATTTTTGAATTCTTCGTATTTTTGAAGAATAATTTTCTGCTATGGTAAAGTAGGCTGCTCTGCAGGGTGTCTCCTGTTTCTCCATGTTTGCGATTGGTCAGACAATGGAAAATCTATCTCTTTTATGTAAGCACGATCAAGACTGGAAAATCCTGGATTCACTTAGGAAGTTGTTATCCAGCTTCGTAGCACCGCTTAACAAGATTGCGAATGTCACATGAAGTCATTCTGGGAAACAGAGAGAAATCACAGATGTGTTGATCCTGCTTCGTAATACAGTCCTCTGGGCCCGTATGCAAGTCCAGCCTTTAGTGATCAAAATAGCTTGTTTGTGCTTGTTACGGCCTCCTCAACTTAAATGAATGATCAAAAGACTCGTCAACAAAAAGGAGACCATAACACATTAAGAAGGACGCCAGAAGAGTGTTTTCAAAAATTAACCCACAGGCTTTATTGAAGTTAGAAAAAAATGCTGCAAATCAATTACCAAAAAGAGCTGAAGACCCCGGCAAAAAGGAACAAAAAGGGAAAGGTGCCGACCCAGCCGCGCGATGGGCCGGCGCGCCAGCCTCTCTCCCCAAACTAAATTACCTCAAAACCTAGGTAATAAAAAAAAGCGAAAACTGGACCACCGGGATCTCCAGCCCAAACTAAAACAACAAACTAAAATAACAAAGATCAACATTGAAACATGTTGAACACTCCAAAAGAAGAAATAAACCTGTGGGGAAAAAAAAACCAAGATTACCTCGAAACAATGAAAAAGAGTGTGTGGGTGTGGGTGTCTTCCTTCTCTCACTCTTCCCCCTGTCTGCTCTTTCAGCTCCCCTAAATCCCCTCCTCCAACCTGAACGCAAATTACGCACAGGTGCGCAACAGGCCGGAGGAGAGAGACGAGGAAGCATGGGGAAGAGAGAGGGAGAGAAAACAAAAGGGGAGGGGCTGTAGCAACTGGCCACACGTAACAGTGCTTATGGTGAAAGAAAAAAAAATATCACTTAGCGATATGCATGAGCCAGGTTAACACCCCAACAGATTTAATGGTGGTAGATCCCACCATCATAGGCGCCAAGAGCGGGATTACAGCATGTGTTAGGCTGTTTTAAGATGGTGGACATCATACCCATGCATTAGTGTATAAAAATAATTATGCAAAGAGAAGAGAGTTTTAGGGATCGAATAAATCATTTGTAATAGTATTAAGATGTCAAGTTACGCTGCAAATTTAGATTTAGGAGACAACATTTTTTTACTTTTATTTCTGTTTATGCAGTGTACGTGTGCACAATTTTAATTTGTTGGATAGTCTTTTTCCATGAAGTTCCCTGGTCATATGATGTTCTGCACCTGCCTGGCTTTCAAGTTTCAATTTGGTGCAATCAGCCAATTTTTGGCAGTCATGCATGTGGTGAACACTACTCTGTACAGGTACATTCTGTAACAGTATGTTATGACTGATGATCCCATTTGTGTAATGACTGAATAGCTTACAGACCTAGACCTCAAAGGAGACACTTGTTGTGTACATTTTTTGAGTGGGAGATGAAACAGCTGTTGAGAGAGATGATTGAGGCAGACATGTAAATGAATAGTATTATATGTCTGTAAAAATCCAGCCCTGCACTGCAAAATAAAGCTGTGATTATACTGAAGAGCCAAGATGGATTTCTGAGTGCTATTATTGTCCGCTGCTTACTCATTTGAGTGTACAGGACTTACCCGAACTAGAATTGCCCTCCGCCCTGAAGCAGACATCAAGTCTCCCCTGTGCGTCCTGACCATGGTCTGAGTGCTGAGCAGACCACAAAGGGACTCTCACATGAGGACAAATTAGCAACAAGAGCACAACAGTATCCTGCTACAGCTACAAAATTAAGTTAAGATAGTGGATGCTAATCAACAGATATAGTGGAAACATGTTTGCGGACCAGACAAGCTACTCCAACCTGGTTATGTCCATGACCGAAGTAAATGGAAAAAAATTAAAAGACCAACTTGAAAATGATGTGGAAATGAGGACTCCTTGGTTGTATATTATCTACAACATTAGGTGTGTGTGTGTGTGTGTGTGTGTGTGTGTGTGTGTGTGTGTGTGTGACACTGCAATCAACCCAACAAGTACTACAGTAGAAGAAAGCGCAGCACCCCTGAGTCCATACAAGAGTTGTCAGGTACCGAGGCCGCGAGTCAGCTTTTTTAACCAACCAAACAAAAGTTAATTATCCCATGGTATTCCAACTTACTGAGATGCAGCTGTAAATTACCTTCAAAACAAAATAAATCAGTTCTTAATATAAGCTTTGGGGCCTTGGTGAATGTCTAAGTTGACAGGTTTATTTTATTTATGACCAAAGTAAAAATTAAAATGTATTCCTTTTAATCATCACATCTTGAGAATTAGATTAAAGATAGATTTTAAGCATTGATGGAATTGAGGTATGGCCCATCTCAACTGATTGAAACTCTGGGCCATCCGAATCAGCACATTGTTGAAAGAGTTCATCAGTCTCATGTTTTAAAATCAAAACATCAACAAGAGTTGTGTTAATTATCATACATGTAGTGTAGGTGAGTTTTGCAGATCCATGAGGTCTGTTGAGCTTAGGTAACATCTCTCCTGAAAGAAAACATACTCTTCAGAAATTCCATTAAACATGTAAGAACAATAAATAATGTAACATTCAAAAATAGCTGACTGTCAGAGAGCACTGATGATGTCATGTCAAGTCTGTGAAAGTGGCTCTGACTGTGGTTATGGATCTAATAAGCAATATGTTCTCTCATGTCATTAGAAACATGAACATGGAGGAGGAGCTCCGGTAACTGCTGTTGGCATGGAAACATGAGCCACAAACCAGAGATAAGAGGGGCTGTTTGACGTGACAAAATACTCTTCCGTCTTAACACAGCATTAGTTGACACCTGACTGGCTAATCTATAAGAGTACAACAGATCGCAAATCTCAGGCCAGAGCAGATCATGGATTTAGTGACAAGGTGTGATTTTTATTTAGAAAATAAAAATAATCGTCTTTTCTCAAGTTTTCTCCACCCCCATGGGCACCATGACTTTAACCGTGCATTTAAAAGCAACACGTTCAACTAATATTACTGCAAAAACAGAAGTAAAATCATGAAGAAAACCACTTTCTTATTGTGTGTTGTTATAGTGATTCATTTAAATCTCTCGTGATAAAATGTTATACCTCAATAAATACCTCAATAAATACTGAAGTGTAACATACATTTCTCTTTCAAGGGAGTTAAAGGAAAAACAAAAGATTTTTATATTCAACCAAAGCAAACAGAGCTGAAATGCAATGAAAAATCCATCATCTGTTGTCTTGCTGTCATATTTTGTCTGTAAAAATAAGGGGACCATTCTTTTTCATCCTGAAGTAAATATACTACCAAGGATTATTTTATCACTGTATCTGTATTAATTTCATTCGACAAATCTAAAAATTGAGAGTGATCAAATCTGCAAATGTGAGTTTAGCATATAGATATGAAGAAAGCAGTTCCTGCTATGTCCTGCACTCAGTAACAGCTGGAATGAGCTCCAGTCCCCCTGGACCCTGTGAGGGAAAAGCAGTTAAGATAATGACCGGATCGATGGACAGATGTTCCTACTCTGATAACGCCATCTAGTGCTGTGCCTTATATTATAGAAGCTGCAGACTGAGTCCACAAATCAAGATAGTAAATTCATTGTTTTGTTTTTTTTGTGAATGTGGCAAGTTTCAAACCACAGATACCTACTCCAATCCAGCTCAACATACCCAAGTTATACCGAAAAGCCCAGGGCAGATATGAGGAAGAATTATTCCCTAACCTGGCTCAAAAAATTTAACAGAAGCTGGCTGAGATGAATGATAAATGATGATGATAATAAATGAAAGGTTGCCCCCCAGTTAATGCAGTATGGGTTGTACCTGAGCAAGACTCTGCAAGTGTGTTTCTCTGTAGAGCAGTGTTTGTAGACCTTTCTGTAAAATTATAGACAACACATTGCCAACTGAAGTGAAGCCAAAATATTGGGTGTTCATGATGTCATACTGTGCAAGTGACGTGTAGTGTCTTCATCCTACCCTTTCAGCAAACTCGTCCATTTCTTTCTACAATCGATGGTACCGGTTAAAGGATCTCATCTCATGGAGAGCTGCTTCAGTGCTTTGCTTTCCTGGGTACATTGTGACAAACATAAGGATGCCTGACAAACTCACAAGGGGCTAGGACAGAATGATGACATTTGAATCCTGACTCTGTGGGGGATAACACTTTTAGGAGAGGTTGTCAGACTGGAAAAAAAAGAAAAAAAAAATAGGTGCTCTGTATGGTCTCCACAGCCTGTTCCCACGTACATGGACAGAAACATGGTCAAGCTGTAATCATGAGAGGCAGAGTTGAGTCAGGCATGAGTAATCTCAACGCTGGTGTGTGATGGAGTGGAATAAATCTGTAAATGACCTCAAAATAAATTTGAAGGCTCTGATGTTTAGCCTTGAATAACTGCATGTTGTTGTTTTTTTCCCTTAGCAGGGTGCTCACTGTGAGTTACATTACAGTCAGAAAATAAACCAAGCGTAAGTGCAGAAGAACATGATTTGAGACAGCCTGTTCTGTTGTTGCTGGGATTTTTCGTAGGTCCTCTGCTGTTAAAGAAGAACTCATAAAACACTGCACAATGCATTTCTGCATAGTCTCTCTGCTATCATATTCGTATGAAAAAAAACTTCCCAGAATTCAAAAGGAACGCAGTCCCCATTGGGAGAAGCTTTTTTTTTCTCTCCCAGCAAGTAACCACAATAAGACAACAGGAAAAAAAAGACAGTGCAGAAAACCTCTTCTTATGAATGATACATTGAAGCAGGTGTGTTGTCAGAGTACCCTGGATAAATCATCTCAGTTAAAATTCAAATCAAACAAAACCTCACCTTAATAATGCAGCTGCTTTATGTATTTAAAAGCTGTGTGTGAAGAGTAAAAATCATATAAATATGATATGAAAAGAAGGTGGTTCATTCATAATTCAGTGATCTGCTATCTTGAACAGATACAGTATGATGAAGAAAGACTGAGTTTTATTGCAACTTCTATGAGAAAAAACTACTTTTAAAATCACCTTCTGTTTCTAATTTTGATTATTTTCCATCTGCAAAAGCATTAAAAAGACAAATGAGTATTTTTCACTTCACAACATTGTTTTTTTTTTCTTTTGGCTTTGCAGATTACAGTAAAATACAGGTCTCAGACAGAGTTTTCCTCTGTTGGTTCAGTCTCTGGTTATTCTTAAACAACCAAATCCAGGTACTCCCAGCCCAGAGTGACATTTTAAAACCCTCAGCTTTTTTTTGAATGAACCATATTTTGTCTTAACAGATACCAAAGACCAGATTCAGAATCAGATGCTAGGATTTTTTAAGCTGAAGCCAGATAACATCAGGGTTTTTGGTTAAAAAAAATGAAAACAAATAATAATAAAAAAAAAAATCTAAAATAAAATTAAAAATAAAATTAAATTGCATTTGATAGATTATCCAAAGTGTTTCTGCTCAAAAATCCAGTTTTGGCGTGAAAGTTAGCTCATACCTCTTGCGTATGGGGGCTTTAGCCCTCTAGGCAGACATCCGACATCCAGTTGAAACCCCAAGTCTTTTACTGCATTTCTCTAAATGCATAAAATCCACAAGGCAGAATATCCCACTAGAGGGCAGCATTGCTTATCCTATTAACACTGCTTGCTCCAGACATGATCATTTATGATTTAACGGCAGGATATTTGCTAGATTATGAAAATAGTACGAATTTATGTTTATAATATTTTTTATTAATGGTACTTTTTCTCCAGTCAGTGTATCTTTCATCTGAATGGTCAAGGAAATCACAGAGAGCTGTTAAGACCCTGTTAATCTGTTCAGTTGTATTACAGTTATCTGACACCTGATGTAGTAACTAATGTGAGCTTCGCTGGAAACAGTTTCATGAGACCACCAAAATCTTCACATGATATTTGGACACATGTTTAATACTTGTTTCAGTAGTAAATATTCATAATCACCATAAACTTTTCCATATCATTTTTCCCTCTCTGAATGCCTTCTCAGATCACAGACTTGGGTTTGTTTTATGTCAAAGATCTCACCACATCAGTCCCTTTTCCACTCCTATACTGCTGCTGTAAAACACCTCTTGCTGAAATTTACTGGTGTCAGCATTCTGTGACCACTAATGCAGATAAAGTTTCAGTGTTTATTTTTCACATAAATAATCATGCTCATTCTGTTTAAAAAAAAAAAAAGCTCTGAATGTTCAGGAGAGGTATGATAAATTTTGTTTCCATGTGAGAAAGTAAAAACAACTTTGACAGCAGCAATGTTTTAACAGGGCAAGTGAATTTTGGCACCACCAAAGGCACTTTCCTGTACGTCTTTTTCAGAGGGGACCATACAACTCTGCTTAATCAAGACTTCGGAGCACAAAGGGGCCATTTGTTTAATCATTCCGGCTCTGACAGGAGGTGTGCACAGACAACCTGGACCCATGGCCAGTGCTTGTGTGGTGTTAGTGTACATGTATGTGGCTGTGAACATGTACGTGTTCCTTCAGTGCAGCTGTGTGCTTGCTTCTACTTTATCTCTGCTGAATGGGTGATGCTAAAACAGCCTTTATATTATATTTCATAAAGCGCTGCAGATCTAAGAAGGTATAGTAAGTCAGGAATCTGGTTAAGGTATTATCAGATGAAAACATTTGAAATGTCTGTGTCATCAACCAAACTATGAAACACTGTTACCCTAACTACCACCAGAATCACAAGTTAGGTTAACAGGTTGTTGATGTTTTATTATCGTTGTGTCCAGGCTGTGATACAGCTTGGACACAACTAGCTGACTAATAGTTACTGCCACAATGGTTTACCACCCAAATGTAAACAAACACAGAAGACAGATGGCTTATAGGGCAACATGGTTTCCCAGTATTTTGATCTAGAAGGATATACAGTTGTATGTAGGCTGTGTGACGTTAATTTAAGGTATTTCTGCTCAACTTGTACATTGCATAACCAGCTCAGGCATGTGATTTATCTGGAAAGTGGAAAGATGGCTGGTGGTGCTAGCTCTGCATATGATAGCCACAGTTAGCAAACCATTTTGTCAGACTCTTTGATCCTGAGTTTAGCTATTGGATAGATTGTGCTCAGTTTTGACTGCTTTCTGACTTGTTTGTTAGTTGGATTTAAATTTCCCCAAAAAGTAACAAGGCCACTTTGGAGCATCCCTAGTTTACTCACAGTTAATCAGCCATAGCAATTTACTCAGGGTTTAGAGATACATGACTCTCCCTCTCTCTCTCTCTCTCTCTCTCTCTCTCTCTCTCTCTCTCTCTCTCTCTCTCTCTCTCTCTCTCTCTCTCTTTTTCTTACTCTTTTGTATGTTTTGCAAGTTACTTCCATAATAAAAGCTCTTTATAAAAGACAGACATCCAAACATCAAATTAAGTGTTAAAATACTTATTTCACAAGACGTGTCATAGACTTTGAAACTTGAGCTGGCATCAGCTTTGACAATATCAAATAGTTGACTGATTTGAAAGGAAAACTAAAAACTACAAGTTTTAATGACAACAAGAACACTTGAGCACAGGAACGTTTTTGCATTTATTTGTAGGACCTTAAGTTTCAAATTTGCATGATCCTGGACATCTATTACAGACCAATTGTGTTGACCTTGCATTTGCATTTTCAGTATTTGTTTGGTAAAGTGCCGTAAAGATTTAGGATTCACCCATTGGTTACCTCGCACTGGATAAAACCCCATGGGATTCTTAAAAAAAAAAAAAAAAAAAAAAAAAGACATTTCGTATTCAGTGGAGCATTACTACCGTTACAGAAGTTCACAGAAATCCACTAAATGGTGAAGAAGAAAGAAAATGAAGAAAAGAAATCAAACCTGTTTAGGGTACAAGAAAGATAAATCAGAGTACTGAGCTTTGGGATCTGTCCTTTAGGGGCCTTAAATTTTGAATGACTGCAGCTGACATGGCTAAAAATAGTGTAGGTGTTAAAAGAAATAAGTCAGCACGTGTTTTTCTTTCTGCAGGTCTTTTTTCAAAGGCTCTAGTTGCACAGCATTTCTGTTTGGTTAACCCTTTGCAAGGCAGCAGCCCCAGTGCAATTGTCTCAGAAATCCTTTAAGCCTTTGATCCTAGATCTTATTTCACCTGCTCTGGATGTTGGTTTGATCAAGTGACAGGGCAGAGCGCTTTAGAGACGTAGTATCTACCCTGCAGACATTTTTAAAGCTGTTTTTTATGTAATGTGCTGCACCCTCCTCCACTAAAGTCCAACCTTAAGCTGTCAGACAGAACTTAGAGGTACAGTGCCATAATGATCTGCAGCAGAAAATAGCTACACACTACCTGAGGCCCTGACAGCACACTGTCAGCACAGCGTCCACTTCTGCTGTACGCTGCCAGCCTTTAAAGCAAAGGAGAATCCATGTGAGGAACCTGATCCCTGTTGACACAGTGTTTAAACGACAGTATTCCACAAACACGGGGTGGTGGGCCTCCTCTGGGGACTTGTACAAGCCCGCAGCTTCTGTGTACAGTTTAAAAAAGCTAGAGGATGATTAGAAGGATCAAATGGCCAGGGGATAAAACCACAAAGGGGTGCTCTGCTCCGTGTGAAAACATTAAGGTACTCATTATGATTACTTACGACCTGTTGACTCACTAAAATTGCTGTGAAATTGGCCGTACTGTAGAGGAATGCTGCGCCTAGACAGACAGTAATTGCATTTCCTGTTAGTCTCTGAGTCCCCCTCTCTCTATATATGTGTGTGTGACTGTGTGACTGAACACCTCTGTCAGCTGCCCTTGATCATAGAGAGTAAATTGAACTGGCTGTAGTAGAGACATTAAAAGAAATGAATGGAATTAGGAGATATTACACTGTAGTCACACATGAAGTGAAAACCTTCAAAGAACGTCTTAAATTAGGATTTTTATCATCATCATGAAAACAGCTTTCCCAAGACCTCACAAATTGACTTGACCCTGTTAGGTCTGAGGCGGCTTTACAGGACTTTTTGATGGCACTGATTGTCAGGGGAGCAGTTACCTTACAAACGTGTGTTGGCGTATGTGCACATGAGGCACATATAAAAAGTTCCTGCTGATGTGAAACGCAACTCCAGAAAACGCTTGAGTGCATCCAGGCCTCCTAATGGCGCTTAGCTGGGAGAACACACTCACTCCTCCATGTCCTGTTAGATAAAACCGAGGTTTGGACGCTTGCCATCGCGAGGGGCTTGGCAGGATGCAGTGACTCTCTGAGGTTTGAAACCCCATTAAAAATTGTCACTTTATTTTAAGCAGCTGCCACACTTGTGAGTCCCACATCCTTCTGGAAAACCAATCAGAGCCTCAGTGCTGGCTGGGGATTGGCCAGCCGACACTCATACTGTGATTGTCTGAGCTGTTAAAGTTTGTTTCCCTCTAGATGACTTAAGGGTAATGGCGGCTTTTAATTTTCTTGTCAGCCGAATTAAAAGGCGTCTGTCCGGCGTGTTGTGTCTTGAGACGCTGGGAAAGCTTATTTATGAAACTTTCACTGCATGCCTGACTAAACCATGATGGTGGTGTGTGGGCCAGCCCATAATCCCACCTAGATTTATCGAATTAGCTACAGCTTGACACTTTATTGCACTGACTGCACAATTTTCAAGGTCCCTCTACTGTAGCCTTTCTTTGTCAGCTCAAATCTTTGTTTAACTGCTTCTTTTTTGTTAGTATGTCCACTGTGGACTTTTGACCCTTGTGATGTTTTACATATCTATCTGTTTTGGAAACAGAAGCAATGGAAAAGACAATGTGAACGAGCAACCTGGACTGCAGACAGCAGATTCTTCCCTTGATCAAAGCCAAAATTATCACGCAAAGCAGGTTGGTGCGAAACTTGGTTTACTGCTGAAGAACCAGGTTCATAAACCCATTTCCAACATACCTGTGAATAACAGAAATCTCAGTTTTTACCTGTTTTTGCTGGTTAAAGGCACATTAACACTTATCAAAATACACTGTATGTAAGAATGGACTTGTCCCCATTACTTTCTTCATTGGTTGATTGACTATCTTGGTGTAGATCTTTGTATCTGTATCTCTATCCTGAGTGACCTGTCACCATTGTAGTAAAATGTCAATAACAGGTAGCAAGACCTTAAAGATAATCTCTCTTACCTCTTCTCTCCTTGAAATGAGATCATAATTTACAAATTTAACATCATACCCTGTTAAGACGATTAAAAACTGACAATGAAGGCCGTAAGAATCTTGTCAAAAATATTTTAAGGGTTCATAAGTCAACCAAAAAGTGTCTCAATTTCATTGGTGACTTGTTTAATGCCTGACTTTTCATTGCAACTAGGGGAGTTAGTCCCTGCTGGCCATTAAGAAACTTTAAAGAAATTAAGCAGCAGTGTATCACGTATGAACATTAAATCATGACTGTGATGGCTTCATACATTTACTACACAATCCATAGTGTTAGTCACACTGGTATAGAAGATGTCTGTTTTGGGGTTGTACCTGAGGGGAAAGGTTCTAACTTTTCCTCTGGTGTGAGAATTTCAGTTGTGCTTAGCAAAGCCTGCAGTGTGCAGTTACCGTGTAGTTTCACCTTGTGGAGTTCGCACTCCTGCTATTAACAAGTACTACAGTTGAGCCAAAAGCTGTAAGGTTTGGACAACCCTTTGCACTTCAACCACCTCTGCTGGGTACTTGTTGTCTTGCAGTGAAAAGTCTCTCAAATGAAACCAGCACTTCATAAGATACTGTATGTTCCCTGACTGGTAAACCACTGTTTTTTCATATGCATGATTATGATGCAGAGTAGCTGTAAAAATGTAGCACTGCCAGCTTGATCAGCTTTACTCTGTGTCACTGTGAAATGCCGCACCACAATGAAATACCTCTCTGCAATTTATTCTATTGTGTTTATGGTGACCATCATCCTCTTTTGCCCAGACATGTCCTTCTTTTCTGTCATATATCTGAGGAGATTTTGTAAAATTCCTTAATATGTCCAGGTTTTGCTCAGCTTGTTCTACAGACCATTAATATTTATAAAAAATCACTACACTGGGCCACTGGCATTATTCCAATGTGCCTACCTGTCAAGATGTTGAAGATGCACGTCCCATGCTTCATAAGGAGTAAAGACCCAGGCCACCTCTTCTCTCTGATCAAAACAAAGCAATGACATTCATGCTTATTTGCTGATAGAAAGGAAACTTCTAGGAATGACCAGCTCTTCAGTAAAATATGCATGAGCAGACAAGATATACTAACTTTTTTTTTTTTTAATTTTGAGACATTATTTATATATATTTTTTTCACTAGCCCAAATAAAAAAGAATGAATGACCTCTCTTTTTCTTTTGTTTACAAAAAAATATAGATAGAAAAGGAAAAGCAATGACTTGAACAAATGTATGATTTATAAAGCCACTTTATCATCTTTGGTTTCTATATAATATAGTCACTCTAGATATTTGGATTTATTGGTTTAAAGGACACAGCGTGGTTTTCAGATAAAAAAGCGTGTCTTGTGTGTGAAATGTTACAGTGGATCTTGATTTTCACTTCAGTAACTGAATTTACTGTTTTAGTTCTCAAGAGTTTTGGCCTTTTTGTCATTCTGGATGCATTTAATAAGGTTTCAATCACATCTTAAAACACTTTTACAAAACTTCTGTTTTTGGGCCCTGGTTTGTCTAAGGGTTTAAAGCATGCATCCTGTGTATAGAGACAACAGTCCTTTCTCTAGTGGTTGGTGATCCAACTCTCGGCTTTGATTCTTTGCTGTATGTAGTAGTCCACACTGTGCTCCTTACATTTCAGGTCTCCACCTCTTGTCAATAAAGAAAAAAAAAGCCAAATACACTGATGCTGTTGAGAGGTTTAGATTTGAACGAAGACAGAGAAGCAGCAGGCCTGTGAAACCAAAACAACGAGCTGAAAAGCTTCTTTAAACCGAGTCTGTTAAATCATTTTTGGTTCTTTCATTTTACACCATCAGTTGTCAGTGTAAAAATAATGATTACAGGAGCTTTTACAAAACACAAGTTCTTAAAATGGAAAATGACCACAACAGACTGAGATATTATTTAGAATGAGGTGGCTGCTGTCCAGTCTCTACTGTGTGTTTGTATTTCTTTCTCTGTCTGGTTCACTTGTATAGCCATGTACAAAGTACATACACAAGATTACACACACACACACACACACACACACACACACACACACACACACACACACACACACACACACACACACACACTCCTCAATGTATGTGGAACAGTTTTGTCTCGCTTGCTGGACATCAAGCTGGCAATTTCGTCCTTATAGCATGCAGATGGTTGGTGTCACTCCAAGGTAAACCTCTGCTCTGCCAGACAGAGTGCACACTACCTGCCAGCAGCCTCCGCTCTATCATGGTCTAGTAGGATCCACCAACCCTGCACTGCTAGTAGGCGTCTGCCTTGCAAATCCGTACACACAGTTTAGTTCCTGTTGTGCCTCTGTCCTGAAATGGCTAGAGATGAGTATAAACAAATCCCAGAAACCCAGCTGTTTATTGTTACAGGTACATGCAGTCAAGGCCCAGCGACAGGGGGGAAAACGCTTCTGTTTATTTTATATCCAGTTCTGAAGTGTGCCTGGAGACACACCGAACAGGATGAATAACACATTTAGGAGGAAAGAAAAGACAAAAAGCAAAATAATCAACATTGGAGCAGAAAAATGGAGAGGGGATGGGGGTGTAGAGGGAATCTTGGCAGAATTTTGCAACAGCAGCACAAAACTGAAAGACCAAAAAGTTAGCAGAAACATGTTCTTTCAATGCTTTATGAAAAAATATTTAAGAACTGGGAGAAATTGAGGGGAAGAAAGGCGAAACGGCTTTGTTTTTGTCTGTGAGAGCTAAAATGTTTGGCTAGGCTGAGTGCCAGCTCGGAGGACAGCCTGCTGTAGTTCTTCTGTTCTGGTGGGTCCTGAAGCAGGGGTCAGCTAAGTCTGCTGAAATCAAACCTGGTGTCTCCCACCCGCAACAACAATGTGGCAGAATAGCCCAAGGGTAATGACATGATTATGTTGTTGTGTTCTGGGCTAAATCTAACGAGGAGTTCAAGCCCTGCCCTCGCTGTCTCTCTGGATTACAGAGACATGCGAGGCCTGTCTAAGCAAAAGCCAGGTGCCTTATCCTATCGCCTTGTGTGGCACAGAAACAGCTGAATTAGCAGAACCTTGGCAAGTCTTGGCAGTCTGGCATTCTAGAGGATATCTCATATCCTCTTTCGTGTTTGAGACCTGTTCGACATCTCTGTCAAACAGTTGTACAGTACTCAGACCTGATTACAAAAGCAGACCACTACACTGAGACGCCCAAAGACCTTTGTTAAATGAGATTGTTCCTGCTCAGTGCTACTGCTGTAATTTCTGAAGGTAAGGTAAAGTAAAACTAAGTAAGTCTTTTTCAGGTAACTGCTTGGTGGGACATAAAATAAACTCTACAATGAAAGTCACTTTGAGCAGCAAACAGATAAAGGTTAATGAGGCCTTCACACTGAAGTTGCTCTCTAAAGTGTTACACTGATACAGGACCTTGCTTAATCTAAATGAGCCATGGTTTTCAGATGGTATTTAGATATGTAATGCTAACAAATGAGGCTTTGCTATGATAGTGGCAGGCTCTTAGTGTTATTTCAGCAGCCAAGTCTGCTTCTTTCTTGTGGTCAAAGGAGCTTAGACGGTTTCCTCAGGCATGGACTAAGCATGTTTGGGTATGCACATTCTCTTCTAAGCATGTAATTGTGATATTATTACCATGAAATATTGGTATGCTAAGTCCACAGATTCAGAATTTGACATGGCAGCAGTTTGTCCTCGAAACAGTGTATGATTTTAACTTGGAGTCTCATTGAGCTGCACTTCTGGATATTCTTAAAGGCTGCACACACTACTCGACCACAGCATTCATTTGGACAAACAAATTACGATAATTCCCAATGACTGTTATCTGTTATCAGATTGAGACTACCTAAAACCACCTATGTAAACAGGCCCAAATTCTGGGCTTGTAACCGTTTTTGTAGATTAAATCTACACTCAGTGGTTTAGCCTCTATTTGTTCTTTTTCCGTTTTCCTCCACCCCACACACTTCTCAGCTCTACATCAAGGAATGCGTTTTTCAGTCATGCCCCTGCACTCCTGACAGGTAGCAACTGCATGAGAGGACAGTTTGTCCTGCAAAGCTATGCAGGCTGCAGGGGCCCGTGTTTGGCTTGGATGCCAATGAATAACATTGTATGGAGAGAGGAAATTAAAAATGCAGGGTTGTAATTTACTGGAGAGTGGAACTGATTTTAAAGTGTTTTTTTCCTTCTTACCGCTTTGCTTGAAGTTTTCCAAATATGCCACAGCTGAGTGTGAACTGAGCTTCGTTGTACAGGCAATAACAGACCAGGCCAAGCTGCCAGCTCTCTTCACTGTGCCCCCTCTTCCCCATTACTTCTTGGCAAAGACAGGCCAATGGTAAGGTAAGCCTTCATGAGATCCAAATGCTGGACATGCCTAACTGATTTCACATCTCAAGTTAAACACAGCTTTATGCTATCAGGAGAAACAGAAAGGTATTTCCCCCTACAGTTAGACTGAGTGTGCGCGTGCCAGGGCGATGACTGATAGCATTTTTTTGATTATTGGCCTCATAGTGGGCATGAGTTGCCCATTTGTGGTCTCTGTGGGTGGTTCCCTGGTGGGACACAGGTAACAACAGATTAATGGAGTAATGAATCTGACTTTACAAGGCAACCTGGCCTCCATGAAGTTGAAATGCCTGCCTTCCATCTCCATTTTCAAGTACACCCCTGGATCCTAAAAACAAAAATTGCATCATTTTATGATTCCTCATCTTTATCTGTGTTTGTTGGGAGTGATTCCCTAGCTGAACAGGGGCAATGACAGAATTACTGACTGAAATTGAGTCCCTAACACTGGCTAGCTGCTGAGTTTAAGGAAACTGCACTTGGATATTTTTTATGGCCTTCTCCCTTTATAAAACCTCAAATTTGCTGCTGGGTAACTCAACCACTTCCTCTCTTCCTGTGAGATCAGGCAGTCAGGCAGGGTGAAGCCAAGCAGTGCAGGGGCTTCTGTGGCTTGCAAACAGCTGGCACAGTACTCACTTTACCTTTGGCACCTGTGGGTGGGCGTCAACACTGTTGGTTAAACAAACAAGGCCATCATCCAGCTCTTACCACAGCCATGTACATGAAAGGATCAAATCAGAGCGCCACCTGTAGCTTGGGAGGCCTAAAAGTAAGTAATAATGTATCTGGAACCAGCAGATTTTGAAACATGGATCATAACTTGTATTTTATAGCGATGGTATTGATTTCTTGGGAGTCAGATGTGGTAAATACTTACCACTTTTCTGACTGGTTTCAGTCCTGCTGCTCTCCTGTAGATGGCGATGTTGTCCTGATTTGAGAACATGTCATAGCGACGCCAAAACCTCTCTGTGTGAGGCCTTTTTCCTAATTGGTGACTTTTAACAAGCCTATGCAAATATTGCCATGTCTCCATCTCTTATTCCCTCCTGGCCTTCAGCCAGATATCAAACGCTTTGTCAGATGATGTTTGAAAATAAGGGAACAGATGTGACGGGTCAGGGTGGGAGTGGGTTTTTTTGGCTGAGGTGTGGCCAACTGTAAGAGCTTGTTCGCCCACGAGTTTCTTGCAGAGCATCCACTTCCAGGACATAAAGGTAAACTAGATGAATGAAGTGACGACTGAACTGTTTGCCTAAAACAAACTGAAACTGGAAATGTGCCTTAGTTACGGTCACATGGTAGACTTTAGGGCTGCAAGGGTGCACACCATTACCACTGGTGGAATTTTCCTAAAACAAGACAAGAAATTTGAGGGCCAGATAGACAGGAGCGAGGAGAGAAGGGGGACCCTCCAGAGAGGAGTGAAACTTTCCACAGGTTCACTGCATTTATGTGCCACTGGTAGGGTTGAGAAATGAGAGAAAGATGCTGGGGAAAACAGACATGCTGAGTATCCTCACACGCTGTCCTTATTGCTGTGTGTCACTTCACTCAATGTCTCCGTCTCAGTCCAACAGCCTAAAAGTGATGATCCTGGAAAAGAAGGCATTCAGAGGACTGGAGGGCACGTTAAGGAACAAGCCAGATTTCCCACTTTATCCTCACTACCTCCCCCCATGATGACACAGCTTTTCTTTTCCTTGCTGAGAGCCCAGAACAATAGTGGACAGAGCTGAATCATTACAATAATAGCACATTTCATTGTGGCTAGAATAGAGCCATAAGCAGAAAGATACACATCACAGTATTTTGTGTTTTTGACAGACATTCACTTATGTTTAATATATTTGATTTACACTGATAGATCACTTTTAAGATATACAAAGCCTTCCATTACGCTCATACAAAGGCCACAGTGTATCTTATGTCACCATCGCCTCATCTCCATCAGCACACAGACGTTTACTCTTCAGCTCTCAGCCTCCGGTATGACAGGCACACTTGGAACTTTTGTATATGATAAACTATGTGATAGGTGACCCCCACCAACCCCCACTCCACCTTTTTCCTCTTTCTTTTACCTCTTCACATGCACCCTTCTTTCTCTCCTCCTCTCAGATTTCTCCCTCTTCCCTTCATGCATCCCCCTGCCTCAAACCCAAGCTGCTGGCCGTCTGCCCACAGTCGAGGATGTGAGTGCCCAGCGACGCTGTGTGATCCCGGGGGATGGGGAACCAGCGAGGAAAGGGAAAGTGGAGGGGGGGCTGCTGATGGCGGTCAAAGCCTGAATGAGCTGAGCGGCCGCAGCAGAAACCACAGAGTGCGTTTGTGTGTTGTAGCGTGTGTGTTGGTGTGAACCTCAGTCCCATGGGTCAACATACTATGTCCTGCAGATCTAATAATGGCTGAGCACACATACACACACACTCACATTGTGTGTTAGGGTCTGTTCAACAGCTCACATGCATAAGGCTGGCAGTGCTGTTGAAAGCATTATATGTCCAGCCACTCTAAAGAATGAGCCATTAGTTAGAAGTAGCTGTCATAAAGAGATTCCCTCATCTAATAATGAGGTTTGTGAAGTCAGGCCAAACAAGGCCACGGCGGCACACTGCGGTGAAGCTTGACCACTGTGCTGAACACTAAAGAGGCAAGTGCAAAAATCAAAGTTCAGAAAGGTCTTTTCTTGTAGTCTATTGTGCTGTGGGGACTCTATGATTTTATTCTAGAGAGCACCAAAATTACAGGAGCATTTAACAAAAATATATCAAAGCTCCTTTGAGGAACTTTGGGTTATTGTTAATTGGTGGAGCTATGGGTTTTAGGAAAATTCAGAAACTCTTCACAGTAGCTTTTAAAATGTAGGTTTGAGCTGCTCACTTGGTACAGCAGGCACTCTTTGTTTAAAAGATGTGGTCACTGTCACCCGGCTGTAGGAGGGATTTCCTGTCCAAGCAGTATTTGATTTAACAATTCTGCAGTTTCATTTAGCAGACGCTTTTGCCCAAAGCGATGTACAACACAAGAAACAAAATTAACTGGAAGGAAAAACCTTAGTAAGTGTGAAGAAGTGCTTCAAGTTTGTTTGGCTGCAGGTGCAGCCATCAAGTGCCCCCACAGAAGCTCCCCCACCCTTCTTGTTTTGTTTTGTTTTGTTTTGTTTTTTTAAATATTCCATCTGAAATAATGTAGCCACTACTAAAATTCATTGTCAGTAGAATCGTTCAACATTCAGCAACATTTAATATTCAGTGCCCATATTTAATATTCACCGAGAGCTGGGTCTTTCATGTCTGTTCTCGCTCTCTCCCAAACTTTCTCATAAAGAAAATGACAATAATAGTAATAATAACAGCAAGAATGAAAGTTAATCATCCAAACTTATATCCTGTTTTTTTTTGTTCTAAACTTGAACAGTAATCTAAATTTATTCCTTATTCTGACTGATTCTTTATTATATTTTCTTGCTTGAAAATTGTTGCCAGTTATATCTGATTTTGCTTAAGTGGCTGGTTCACATTTATCCTCAGTTTTTATGTCTGTTCCTAATACATAACATCTTTCAAATTTAATAACAACTTATCCTTATTTACTGTGCATTTGTCTTGCTGGTGGAGGTGATGAGAGATAAAGACATGTATCATCTTTCATTTTGTTTTGTTAAATAATGTGTTAGTGTGTGCTGTTTGCATTAGTTTGCGATAAAGAAAATGTGGATTAGCAAACACAGTAATCTGATATTTTAGAGGTCTGTGTGTGCCTCCCAAGTGATTTGTAAGTGATTTGACTCCGTAATCAACAACATAGCTTACGGAAATGATGCCACAGGTGTTTTTAGGGGGAGAAAATGTTTTATTTTTTCAACATGTTCCAGTTAAATCTTTAGTTGAACATAGTGGGAGTTCAAAGTGAGATGGATTGCTTTAGCAATTATATATGGGTATCTGTCTCTCTGTCTTTCTGTGTCCAGTATTCACAATAAACACTTTGGTTATAATGGTCATACTTTCAATTCACACAGTCATGAACGAAGTTATAGCTCATCTACACTATTTTTTCAGAATCCAATGGTCTTTAAAAAGCTGAATTCATAGAAGTTTAAATGTTAAAAATGACACCTTGTAGGTCTGGATAAGTTTTAGCAAAAGTAAATAAACACAGAAAGTAAGTCAATTGACATTTGCTTTAAAAACACCTGTAGTTCAGAGCATACGTGTGGTTGAGTTCAGATCAAATCCATACTGGTCTAAAGATACTTCAGTGGTTTAGTATATATACAACCTGTACTGGTGCTGACATGACACATGTTCACCTGTATTCATAGACCTCCCTTTTCTGGACATTACACACTGATGCCATGTTTCTTAGTTTTATAATAGTTGTGTAATATTTCTCGAAATTAAATGATAATTGTTTTCCTGAAAAAAAGCCTCAATTATTAGTTAATCTGTTCTTTTCTCGTTCACTTATGTTTACTGTATCATTAAATCATTCACCTGTTGGCCCCATGCCAGTGAGCAGCAGCTGGCCTCAGTCATGTGCAGTGACACTGACATTTAATTATTAAACCCTAATTAATACAATTACACTTTTTCAAACTGGACAGATATTTAAGTCAACATGGTATTACATTATTAATTCATTTGAATGCTGCAATACAGGATCAGTTTAAGTCTCTGCTACCACATAGTGCCATGTTGATACAGAATAACTGGCCTTCCTGGTGCTTCATGCCCTTCCTCTATAGTCAAGACTGGTTCACGATGGTTTGACAGTAACCACTAAAGAGTCAAACACAGTCGCTCTCTTCTCCTGTGTCAACACCCCTAATCTTGGGGGCTGGTTGTCGAAGGGTAGCGGTGGTGGTTTGACCTCTTGTTGTATTAGTCCTGACAGGTTTTAACAGGATTAGAACCCCTCAGCCTCTTTGGAAGAACAACAGAGAGAAAGTGGGAGAAATCAGGATACAGAGGGGTTGTGCTTGTCATAATACACGTGTGTAAAGAGGACTGGGTTAAAGTTTGACACACGCAAGGCCTGTAAGGAGTTTATGTAACTATGTATAGTATGTATGCATTCATGTGTACGTAGGTTTCTCCAGAATGTGGTGAACAGACACTCACATGGTGTTTGTTTTTATAATTGCATTGTGGGACACCATCGCCTTGCTGCCCCTGCTCCTGGATGTCAAACAAGATTATTGGGGTTGCCCTCTTCTCTTCCTAAGTACCAACCAATAAGTGGTCTAAAATGACTAAGCCTATAGCTTCCTCAGTGACTCACAAATGTACAAAGAGAGGCCAGCTGCACGCACACTCAAATTCTAACCAAGACTAAATTCTTACCCCACTCCGCAGCAGAAATGAAGACGTGAAGCCATAACAAATGGAAGTCTTTAAAACAAAGGATCCACTATTTTCAGTTCAAACAAATCCAAGAAAGACTGTTCCTTTTTCTTCAATGACCGAAACAAAGACTCCTCAAAAAATCCTCCTGATGGTTTTGAGTTAGCAGAGAGAAATTTGATTGGGGTTCAAAGCCTTTTCACTGAAGGTCTTCCCAGCACAACAAGAACCATGGCGCTTGAGAAATAGCACATGGCCAGAGAAAAGAAAACACACTAAGTGTGTGATTAAAAGTGTGACTGGTTAATGTACTGGAAATCTATGTGTGTGCATGGACTTGAGTGAGTTTATAATCTCAGCAGGTTCCTGGTGTTTACAGGTTAAAGCCTCCTGAATGGCCCTCCAAGTGCAGAACGTAACATATGGTCTGTTGACTCATTTATGCTGATCTGGAAAGTGCATCATGTGCATGCAAGCAACCTCACCATTATAAACAGTGGGTTATACTTTAGGGCGAAAGCAGGCAAACTCATTCTCAAACCCACTCTGCCAGCCCAAGAGCAAACTGAAGCTCATCAATATGTGTAAACTATGATGGAGGGATATCCACACGTGTGAACAACCAGGCAGAGATGAGGTCTGTACAGAGCACACATTAAAAGACCTTTGGGCTGGAGATATTTTTGTTTGTAGTTCAGCTTAATTTTAAACTCCACTCTGTGACAGGTTTGAAAAATTTTACCGACAAACATCCCACCATTGGGAGTTGACATGTGACACGTTACCCCCAGTCAGCCATAAATGATGTCACATCGTATTAGCCCTCCCTAGATGTAGATCTTTTTCCTAGTGTGTGTGTGTGTGTGTGTGTGTGTATTGGTTGGCTAGCTGTGGTGCTAAGTCAGAGTCCAGACACCTGGAGCGAGGAGAGCGTAAAAGAGAGTTAAGGGAATATTTGCTACAGCATGGGGAGACTGGAGCACGGATGAGGATAAAGGATGAGAAGTCTGCTAGAAGTTGTGGCTGTAAATCAGCCTGTCTTCAGCCTGAGAAATGCAGAGAATCTATGTACGTGATTTATGAAGTCTTTATAGCCTGGGGTGGTGGCATTACACACAGCAAAGAGTTACAAATGGAAGGGCATTAACCCCTACCTGGGGCTGTCAGATGATACAGTTCCCCCATTCCATAGAGAAACACCTCCAGTCAAGACTGAGCAATCAGCTCGAGGAGTTATAACCACCTGTAAAAGTATGATTTTCTACACACTCATTGAAGGAAGTTGGGCTCTGTGCAGCGCTCTGTCATCACCTGTTTGGTCAAGATGGGAGTTTTTTTTTCTTTAGGGGCTACTGGACAGGTTTCTAAACTCTTCTGTCAGCTTCCTCAGCATATTTTATACTGCTGCTGGTAGGTGTCCTGGTGAAAATGAAAAATCTGCAGAGTGAAAACGGCCTGTGTGTTCTTAATGATGAAATGAGGCGATGGAGAAACACCAACAAAAGTGAAAGTGATAAATTCAACAGCTACGCTGTGAAAACACATCAAACTGAAAATCCCTTTTTCCAAACATTCCACGCTCCTTTGAGCACCTTTGCATGTATTTGTTTTTTAATTCCTTCTCATGCATTTTAATAGATCCATTACCTATAAATATCCGAACATACACAGGGACGTATCCTTAACGGGGACCAAAAATAACAAGCCCAGGAAGGCTGAGATAGAGGGGGCTGTGTGTTCATTATGATATGCTGCCTTCAAATGCCACATTAATTAAGCAGCTCCAGGCGGCAGTGGCAGGATGACAGACAGGCCAAGTCACTGGAGGCCCGTCTGATACTCTGCCAAGTCCAGGCCTTGCTGTCCGGCCACTAATTTATGGACAGAGTCAGGAGTCGGAAAAGTATCAGGAGCCATATTTTTAGTGGGTGGTAGTGCTGTGCACATGTGCAGGGGCTTAAGCCAACCCCGTGGGACTCCATTCATCCCTCATCACTGCCATGTTGATAACATCCTCCTCTATATGATACACACATCCCATCTTGTGCTCACTCACACACACTCAGGAGGACCTGGCAGTGGTCAGCTTCCTACAAGTGGAGTCAGATAAATACACAGACTTTGTTTAGATGACACCAGGTCTCTAGTATACTCTTTTTTTGTAATCCTTTTGTGAGTTTGTGATTTGCGGATGTTTAACAGGAAGTTATTGAGCAGTGTATAAAGCCTGGCTTCCTTCCTGCTCAGACAGCGGAGTAATTTGATGGTGTTTTAACAGCTCTACAGCTCCCTCTGCTTGGCCTCTTTTCCTCATCATTTCTCCCTTATGCCTCACTGGTATACAACTTAATTCCCTCTTTTACAAAGTTGAAAGGAGAGGCCGTTTTCATGCCAGCTGCCCCTTGATGTATTCTGGTCATCAACTGCACATGTGTGAATAGTGCTTTTCTGTACTTGCTTGAATATCAGAACGGCTGATTATGACGGTGGCATGCATGAGCACAACCCTTCAAGACCAGAGAGGAAAGGAAAGAAGAGAAAGATGAAAGGAAGCTACAGTCAGTAGCTGTGGGTCTTGCTTTACACATCACACAAAGGCATAGTGGGGTCTTAAGGACTCAGCATCAGTAAACAATGCTAATGAGATAGTTTCAGTAGTCAGCAGTAGAGTAATTTGTAGCATCAGGAAAAACAATGAAATAATCGTCCACAGGCTCCAAACTTACAGTTGCTTTTTATTTTGCCAATGGGTCTTTAGATGTAGGTTTCAGTGTAGATGCAGATGTCTGAACTCCTAGAATACACCAGCTGTGTGAAAAAATATCAAAGTACTGCATGAAATGGGCTTTTACAGATACGATCAATATGCACAGAATTGGCAAACATTTTGGCAGCAGCCTTTGTGGTTGGGTTTCTATTGTCATGCAGTGTCTGGAGTACTGTGCATCCATGCAGAGTCCATGCAGCCTTAAATACATGAGTTTTTAAGATAAAATATTTAGATTTTGATTTAATCCCAAGTGAAGATCATTAAAACAAATAAACTACTTTTCCTGTTCTTGTTGAGTGGCTTGGAGTCAACTTGTTGTTTTTGCAGTGATGGCTTTGTAATGAAGAGAAGCTGATCTGTGTTTCCCACAGATAAAGACTTAGTCTGATGTGATGAGGCAGTCACCACATTGAGTGAATTATGAGTAAATTCCTGATTGTGAAATGTTAACATATGCCTCTATTTACTGCAAACCAATTTCAAATCAAAATGAATAACAGTTTCTGTTGTCATAGTTAATTATTGAGAAACAAATTACTATTGATGCATCCAAATGTATTCTCCATTTTGAGAGGTAAAATGAATAAAACCAGACTGTCACACAGTTGTTAACACAACACTTTTTAAACGTTTTTCTTCATGCTAAAATGCAGCAGTGCATGAGGATTCAGTGATTTCTCAGGCCCTTCTTATTGCACTGGTATACTGCAGACAGGGGTGTGTCCAGAGAGATGCCTGGAGTGGCAGGCCCCCCTTTGGTAGCTAATCACTCAACCTATGATGGAATTTTTGCCTTATCAGAGATGGTATTGACTGTTTGGAGTGTTTCAACAGGTTGCTAGTTGCTTTATGTGTATCTTCATACGGCGCATTTACTGATGTTGGTACTTTACCTCTTATAAATGAAAGCACTGAATGTTGAACCATGATGGCACTTGATGGCAAAGCACCTGCAGTCCAACAAACTTGAAGCATTCCTTCGCACCTATAATGGTTTTTCCTTCCAGTTTAAATTCTTGCTTGTGTTGTACGTTACGTTCTTACGTCTGCTAAATGAAATCGTAGAGATGCAGAAACCCTAAGAAAGCCTCTCTAGTAGGGGACTTTGAGGTCACTTATCACGTATCAATATTGTCATTTGGCAGATCAGACTAAAGGGACTGTGAGGACTTTCTAAGTGATCTTGAAAAAGTCTCACTTCTAGATATATGCCTTATCGTAATCCACAACTTGAAATAAGATTATCAGCTCCAATATAGGTTAGTTCTAAATGCTATTTCTTAGCTTCATGATCAGATCAGACAGGACCGGATTTACGGCACATTAAAGTCTCTATGACAACACCATGCCGGCTGTTTAGTATTGAGGAAGAGAAATCTGTATTTTTCTCTGCTGAAAACTATTTCTGGGATTAATTTGTAGTGATGGTGGACACTGGAGCTGAACTGTTAGACAGAAAAAAGAAACCAGAGCAGAAAGCTAAATAGGAGCGCGATAGAGCACGGTCTAAAGGCTAAAACACAGGCTAAACTGTTTGTGATAATGTTCATTCTAACCCACATGCAGCGGTTATACTGCAGTGATCTGTTCAAACTTCAGAAAATAAAGAGTGCAGAGGGCCAAGTGGTTTAGGTCGCGCTCCATGAGGCAAAAGCCCTTGAGCGGGCAGCCTGGGTCCAAGTCCAGCCTCTGGCGACCTTCCTGTATGTTACTCCCCACTCTTACCCTGTTTCCTACTCTATCCACTGTCCTGTCCTTTCATATTAAAAAGGAATAAAAAGCTCCGAAAAGTACCTTAAAAGAAAATAGATAAATAAAATTAAGAGTTAGTGAGGTTACATTAGCTCTTCTTGGTAGACAAGCAGACCATAAGGATTAGCAAAGGCTAAATGTTAGCCTACAGATATGTCAGACCACCGGGCTGCAAGCAGCACTAAAAGAGCCGGCTACTTAACAACAGTACAAACTGGCAAAGTTTGCTTGTTGTCATGTTTCAAACAACAGCGCTGTGTAACTGTTGATAAATACCTTACATTGCCGCGTTATATCTGGTAAAAAGTTGTCTTAAAGAAAAGTAGTGTTTAAAAGAATATCCAATCTTCATTCATTTCCAAACAAATACACGCCCTATTAAGAGTCATGTCATCACATCAGTGTGCACTCCATTCCAGCCAAAAGGTGTCGCTGCAACCCACTTAAAACAGATCGTCAACAGAGCTTTCTGTTCGTTTCAGTAATACTTTTTTTCACAAGTGTTTCCTTTATTATGACACCAGAATGATTCAAATATAATTTGTAGATGCAGAGACACATTCTCTTTAATTTGGGTGTCATTTCTCTTGCAGACCCCCAAAAAAGAGGCCAGGGCCGAACAAGTTGAATTGTAGAAAAAGACCTAACTCATCTATTTCATTAATCGGGTAATCAATCCATCATAATAAGACCTCATGTTTCCCAAACATTGCTCATACATGTTTATTTGAAGGACAGTGTAAAGAAGTTTACTTACAGTTTACTACAGGTACCTTGAGTTGTGACTTTGAATACATCTGTTGGAGTCTTTCTTGAATTAAGTCAAGATATTAACCCTATTGGTTAATTTCAGGGAACTGTCAGAGGGAAGTGTCCTTCTGTGCATGGTTCCTCACAGATTTAGAATCAGTAAAGATCTATAAGTTGTCTAGTAACTGGCTCGCCTTCCATGAAAGAGCAATGCAAAGTTGTAAACTGAGGAAACCACAACATGACTGCTTGACTGTCTTTACTTTCACCTCTGCCTGCATGCCACAGTCTCCATAAACTACCCGGGCTTTAACAGTCTCCTAGTCCAAGACCTTAACAGGTTCACGTTTATCAACTGACTATTACCTGAAGAAATAACTAACCCTCCATGCTCCAATCAATGTCAGACATATTCTTTTGAATTATTCATTGAGACAATGTGTATTCAGGTGATCAACACTAAGCGCACAGTGTGATCACAACCTGCTGCGTAATTTCCCTCTGTCTTCTTAATACAACCTTATGTGTTACACTAAATATATCTCTATGAGCCATAAATACAAAGTTCTTGCCCATTTCTTAATTTTCCAAGTACAAAGAGACTGACCTTTGTCACACATTAAGTATAATGTCCTTGAAAGAAAACTGCAATACAAAATCAGGGGGCGAATTATATGTCTCACAGCACTACATTTATCATACTAAATCAACATTTGGGAGTCATCTGATCTCAACATATAGAGAAAACAGAATGGTAATGTTGCGGTGATTGAAACACACTGCATTTTTCATCAGTGTCAGATAGCTTCAAGTGACAGGAGGCTGGAAACTGGCGGGAGCGTTTGGCTCGGTTACTCCACAGTAATGACCAGATGAAATGTATTCATGCATGCTGATCTGCTGCTGGTTCGGCTCACAGTATGTTGCTAAACCAGATGCTGTTTGCTTGTATTTAATTTCCCTTTTCCACCTCTGAAAACAAAAATGAAAAAAGTAACCTAAATACAGTCAAGATAAATGATAACAAATAGTGTGCACAGTTCTTGCTACTGTAGATATACATCCCATATTAATGGCAGGGCATATGGTACCAGGCTGTTGCAATTTAATCTTGTATTTTGGAAAATAGTAAATGCTTGAATTTCCATTACACAAACATGCAGCAAAATTCAAATAAAATAATTTGTGCCAAGCCCTATTAAAATAAATCATGTTGAAGTGATATCAGAATAACGCCAAAGACCTAATTGAACCCAGCTCTCATATTGACAAATGAACATGAAAAAGGATGCTGACTTTATTTCATTTGCCACTGGGATGGTGCCTCTTTAAGATTGAAAACCGCAAATTGCTCTCAACAATTCCTATACCTCTAGAGTTGACCACTTTAAAATTGGCCCGCTCAGAGATTATAAATAAGGCTATTTGATGGCTCTGTTATTACGCCTGAGAGAGAGGTGGGGGGAGGGAGGGTTTGTGGCTGTAAGGCCGGATGGTTTCTCTTGATGTGGGCGAGAGCTTTGAGCTTCCACACCACACGCTTCTGTGCTCTGCAACAGGAAAAACACAAGAGATCACTTCCAAATGAAAATGCACACACACACACACACACACACACACACACACATATACACACACACACATATACACACACACACACACACACACACACACACACCATATGCAGATGATAGAGCGAAGTGATACAGAAAATAAACAGCTTGCTTCTCTCTGCCACACAATGCGCTAAGTGTAAGGTTGATGACAACACAGTCCTTCCCTTCTAAACAGAAGCTCTGTAAATGATGTCATTGCACCATACTATTTTAATAGGTTTACCTCTTATCCCCATGTACCCCACTAATCCAATTGACCTGGATGATATATCTGGTTTTTTATTGAGCCCTTGAACTGTGACAAATTTCTGCTCCTGCCTTCATTAGGGAACAGTTAAGTTTTGCATCTCAAGCTTTGGTTTGCCTAAAAATGACTCACTCTTTCTATGTAGTTTTAAGACACACATGTATTTTGTTAGACATGTTTTATCCTTTCTATTCGTGTCTACAGTACACATGTGCATGTGTGGGTATGGGAGTTACATTAGGCCACAACAGCAAAGGTCGGCAGGAGCCTTGTATGCATCATAAGTCTTTATCGTCCCTGGTGAGCAGCATTTCCAGTAAACAGGGCCGTTATGGTGGCAAAGTTCCCCATTTGTGTTTGTGTGCTACGAGGTCAAGAGTGGAGTCTTGCAGTCAAACGGTGAATGTTAAAAAAGTAAATCCCACAGCAGGAATCCTTAACAATCTCGTTTTAACAAGAACCTTGGGTTGTTTTCTCTCTCCCCCTTCTTCCTCTCTGTTCCCTTTGCATCTGGCCAGTTCGCCAGTACACACACATCTCTCCCTCTCTTCCCCTTGCTGTGGGTAGCTGCTGCAAGGCTGACTCAGCCCATCTGTACTATTCTCAGGCCCTGACGAACAGTGTTGATGTAGCCTGTCTGATGGCCACACGCCATAAACCAGCCTTTGTTCCGTCGGCCACTTCTGCTGAGCCGCTTGTCCTCGTCTCTCCTCCCAAAAACTGCTGCTTGACCGACCGACCAGTTGATGAAACGTAAGCAAACCGCTTAAGATCAACAAAAAGAGTTTATCTTTCAGTAAGTGAGTGGGCCGCTGTAGTGAAATGTGATACTCTGACTACTGCAGAGGCTTTACATAAAAATAAAATGACCGCAAGTATCCTAACGTGTTCCTGTGGCCTTTGGGGTCAAAAGGATTTGTGAGGATGTTCTTCATAGCAGCCTGCGGCTGTTTTGACACATTTATTTTGAAATCGTCTCGGATGCCATTAAATTGTCCTCAATCTACAACCCCAATCCCAATGAAGTTGGGATGTTGTGTAAAACATAAATTAAAACAGAATACAATGATTTGCAAATTATTTTTCTAAATTCTATGTTTTATGAATTCTATATTCAATTGAATACACCACAAAGACAAGATTTTTATTGTTCGAACTGATAAACTTTATTTTTTTTTGTTGTTGTTGTTTAGTTTTTTTTTTTTTTTAATAAATTTTTTTGGCGGGGGGGCAAAAATCCACTCATTCTGAATTCGATGCCTGAAACACATTCCGAAAAAGCTGAGACAGGGGCATGTTTACAACTGTGTTACAACCTCATTTGCTTAACAGTTCAGGGTCTCCATTGCTGTATTTTGTGCTTCATAGTTAGGAATTATTATGAACGTGTCTTGACATTGTCTTCCTGAAATAAGCAGGGACTTGCCTGAAAAAAAACGTCACTTTGATGGCAGCACATGCTGCTCCTAAACCTGTATGTACCTTTCAGCATTAATGGAGCCTTCACAGATGGTCAAGTTAGCCATGCCATGGGCACTAACACACCCCCATACCATCACAGATCCTGGCTTTTGAACTTTGCGCTCATAACAATAAGGATTGTCCTTTTCTTCTTTGGGCCGGAGGACACCACGTCCATGATTTCAGAAAACAATATGAAATGTGAACTCATCAGCCCACAGCACACTTTTCCACTTTGCGTCAGTCCATCTCAGATGAGCTCGGGTCCAGAGAAGCCGGCGGTGTTTCTGGGTGTTGTTGATATATGTCTTTGTCTTTGCATGGTAGAGTTTGAACTTGCACTTGTAGATGAAGTGATGAACTGTGTTAACTGACAATGGTTTTCTGAAGTGTTCCTGAGCCCACGTGGTAATATCCCTTACACAATGATGTTGGTTTTTACACAATGATGTGCCACTTGAGGGGTCACTGGCATTCAATGTTGGTTTGTGGGCCACTTTGTTTGCATACATCCATACATTGTTTGCAATTGTGCATTGATAAAAAATTGTTCTTAAACTGTTGGACTATTTGCTCACACAGTTGTTCACAAAGTGGTGAACCTCGTCCCATCCTTGTTTGTGAACGACGCCTTTTAGGGATGCTTCTTTTATACCCAATCATGACACTCACCTGTTCCCCTGTGGAATGTTCCAAACAGATGTTTTTTGAGCATTCCTCAACTTTCCCAGTCTTTTGTTGACCCTGTCCCAGCTTTTTTGGAACATGTTGCTGGCATTAAATTATAAATGAAGGAATACTTGGGAGAAAAAAAGTTTATTAGTTTAAACAATAAATATCTTGTCTTTGTAGTGTATTTAAGTGAATAAAGCTAAAAAGGGGATTTTCAAATCATTCAATTCTTTTTTGTTTACAATTTACACAACATCCCAACTTCATTGGAAATGGGGTGTAAATCACCCGGGGACAGATGTAGACTTTAGCGCTGGTGAGTGGGCTCAGAAGTCCAAGAAGGGGGTTGATGCTTTGTTACATTGTCTAATGAGGTTTATTATCAGACAGACATGCATTTGACAGCTCTCATGACCGCAGTCTTAACACTCAAACACATGACTACTCATCATGGAGCTCTTACCCCTCTTACTATTGATGTCTCTTTCTCACAGGGGGCAACATTCTTCATTCCTCTGATCCAGTCAAATAAATACAGTAATAAATAGAGGGCGAGAGGAATTGTTAGGCATCTGCAAACTGTCTGTCTACCCCATCGTCCATTAAGATGTGAGATAAATTCAAAGCATGTCTGATATTAGCGTGCTGCGGCAGGACTCAAACTCAAACCATCTGTCTGTGTATAATCACGCAACACGCAGAGAGAAGGAAGGGTGAAATAACCGTCGTCACTAAAAGGCACACGCTGCTTATTATGAGTGTTGAGAGACACAAAAAAGGAGACTGCAGCATCTCTGGAAATAGCGTAACCGTCATCATATTATCGCATCTGAGAAGGAAATTCATGATGCTCCTGCTCCAAAGGGACAAAGGGACCTTTAAACATCCTTAACTCCAAATGCTGCAGATGCAAAGAGAGATCTGGAGTTGAAAATCTCAGAAGAAGAATGATTGATGGGATGCCTGAGGACAAAGAATAGTCCATATAGATAAAGACTGTGAGAGCTGCACGGAGAGATGCTGACAGAAAGTGTTGATCTGACGGCAAAGACATCAGGAGGTGTGTTTCTGGTCTCTCTCTTTGACCCACATGTCTGGAGGTTTAGAGAGAGAGAGAGAGAGAGAGCACGCATATCTGGCTACCATCGCTCATCATTCATCTCTGGAAGAAGACGCTGCTTTTTGATAGTTGACATGGCTGCCATCAGTTGGATATTGGAAAAAGCAAGGAAAGGCTGAGGAGTTTGAAATCTTACGCTCGAGTGAAAGTATAACCAACTTCAGCAGATTGTGTGGAATGTTTGAAAAGGAATGCAATCCTTAAAATAAGAGCCACAGACTACTTTTATCAGTTATATAAGGCTTAACAGATGCCAACCACTAATCTAATGATGAATATCAAGTGCAGACTTTGTCAAAAGCTTTTATATTGAAGGTGTTGTGATTTTAGCAAATCTCCAGATCATTTTACCTTCTGAAATTGAAGCAGCTCGAGTTGCTGGTCATAATAAATTATGTCACATAAATCAATCCTCTCAAAAAGAGGAAAAAAAAACATGGGAGAAAATCTCCATTCATGATGAGAAGAATGAACGCATTGTCTAAGTAGTACTGTACTACACTGTACGGCGCTCTGTGTTAAAGAGACAAATCACCCCAGGCTTTCATGAGTGAAGCAAAGTGGGAGGCCAAGATGAATACAGTACATTTCCCCTCTCTGTTTCCCTCTCAGCTAAAACATAGCAATTAAAAAGTCCCCATAGAAGCCAAGCTCGGAGGAGCCAGCAGCTCAGTAAGAGACAAAGAGCATGGCCTCTGCTCTAATTGAAACAGGGCCTAAAGTCTAACGGCAATACCCACATTTATTTATTTTCAGCCATTTAACATGTCTGAGATCTTTGTCTCGGGAAGCTAATTGCTCCTTCCGACAGGAAGACAGTGAGTCAATGGGTAGTTTATGTACAAAGAGATTTCAATCTGATCCCCCTTCTTGTTTGCAGCCCCATGGATTCAGCAGAAAATATGGAAAGTATGAGAGTCTTTCCTCCGTGTTACAACAATACAGGATAATCCCCGACTGTTTTACTAACGTCCGTAAATATTTAAACTCTTTGCCTGGGTGTAAACTTTTGCTTATTGCTCTTGCAGCACAGGAGAGTTTGTTTTGTTGTTGCTTGCATCTCTGCAGTCCATTACATCACGGGATCATTTGAAAGTTTGATTAGGGGTCTCAGAAAATCCACAAAAATGCACAAAATGATCCATCCTTTCAGTCCTGGCACACACTGTATAATGGCGAGATAAAAAGGAATGCAATGGGTAAAAGGAATGTAATCATGGTGCGTTCATGGACGTCAGTGCACTGAGAAATCCCATTCGATGAGTCTCCCAGACCACTCCAGTAAAGTAGAAAATGGGAAATGTTATACTTTCTCTCTCATCGACCACACACTCACTTGACTAGCTGAGTAACAGAGGAGCAGGACCACTTATAGAGTAACCAGAGCTTTTGATTTCTTTGCCCCCCCCCCCCCCCCCCCCATTAGATTTTTCATTCTGTCTGCATTGCAAGACCCCTTGTGTGTATTTTAAGGACTTCTGTACAAACCTTTAAATGTGCATGTTTTTTGATTTTGCTTGCTGAGCTAGATGAACGTCAGGTGAGCAGAGAGAAAGAAACCAAAGGCACGGTGACTAGCTCTCATCTGAGCACATCTGTCTGCCAGCTGTGCATATGTTTACACCTGACCCCAGCCAAGTCACCGTCTGGGTTGCTCACTCGAGCTTCCCTTCGCTTCACCCACCCCCTCACCCCTTCTCCCACAGGTTTTCCTTCCTACTGTCGAGGAAATTCTTTAGCCTCGGCTACTGCTGCAATGCTTCTCACCTCAATCACACGGACTACAGAAAGAAGGCCCTACCGAGCTACCACAAACTCTGAAAATTGGTAAGATTCAAAGATGACTGAAGAAATCAAAGGAAACCGAGGTTCTTGAGGAAATGGAATCTTACAAAATCTGTGGCAAAGACCCAAGCCAGCAATTGGTGGAAAATCCATGTAAGGATGAGGCAGATTTCAAAGAGTATGCCGATTCATGGTGGTCAAACGTGTCATGACTTACATTTGACTGATACAGCAATTACTGCTTCTTCTCCATAAACACTCAATTGCATCATGTGCTTCTGCTTTAGTGAACAATACAAAAAATATACCATCGCATTTTCAAAAATTTCAGTCCTCTCTTTATCCACATGAAGCTGTTATGAGAAGACGAGTGTTTACACTCACACGGACATTGGGAAGGCTTGGTTTGACTGATTGCTAAACAACACTAATCTGCATGATAAAAAGGAGCATTTAAATCAGCGTTTGATAAACACGAGCCAGGGAGTCACCAGAAGATAGACTTTGATACAAAGAGGGTTTTTCCCTCATCTTCATCTTTGCTGTTCTGTAGGTGGCCAACTACTCGGCTGAGTTTGGATTGTTGTGAGACTTTGGTTTAGAGAAAGACTTGAGGTTAAGCTGTCACTTTGTGGAAACAAACAAATCTCAAAAATCAAAGTCAGTGTTTGTAATCCCATTCTGTCTCGTCTACCAATCATGAGCTGTTTCATTAAAGAATTTGTATGTACTCTAAGAGCTTTTTATGGTTCTGTTGTTTACAAATCGTTGTTATGTTTAAGGGTATTTCTAACTCGTTTCTTTACAAATCCTTTAAGTTTTGAGTTTATATCATTTAACAACAGAAAACTACTCAGAAGTTATGAAAAGTGACTGATTAGATGTACAAGTTGTAAGCTTTAACTTTTAATGAAGATTTTAATCAAATCACTTTCTTTTTTGGATGAAATAAGCTGTACCAATCAATTAACTTGGCATGAATGTAGAATCTGCCTCCAAATTGCTCTGGACTCTACTTGTTGTACAGGTAATACAATCTATTTGACATTTGCCATGTGCAGGGAATCAGGGCAGCTGAAGGTCGAAAGTGGTGGAAAACATTGACTGTAATCCTGGAAGCCATCGACAGTCTATTACATAGAATTAGCTGTAATTCGAGTCCCCCAAAACACATCTGAATGTAAGGGTAGCTACAGTCCACTTTTACAATATTACAATTTCATTTAGCAGACGCTTTTTTTTCCAAAGTGACGTACAGCACAAGTAAGAATTTAAACAAGAAGGAGAAACCTTATTAAGTGCTAATAACTTTTACAGTTAGAGTGATTCACACCTAGATTTTTGTTTGTTTATTTTCTGATTCAGATAATAAAATCATCCCTTGTTTTCCCTTGGGTTATTTTTGTTCATGCTGCAATATTGTAGAGCAAGCCAAAGCACATTACAGAGCTATCTTACATTACAGTCTCCTATTCCATTGTGCAGATAAACCATAGCCATGTGTACTGGATGCTAACTTATGTTAGCTATTTATTCTACCAACCCAGTGTGTCATGAGTTGACTTCGAGCAGCAAGGAGGTAAATGACTGACATTTGGATAAATGAGCATTTTGCTAAATCTGGACACTTCTCATAATAATACAGGGGTTAAGTCCTGTGTTGTTGCTGCACATAGCTCATCTGCTCTTGCTAGCCTGTCTCTACAAGCTGAGACCACCTTGTCAGCTCCTGTCACTTCCCCATAATGCCAATATACATAATTCCATTATACAAGATGTTGGCAGCATAATTCCTGAAGAATGATCTCAGATGACATTGGAAATAATTTAAGAGGTGAGAGTTTAAAATTCAAAAAGAAAAGAGACAGAATAAGCTGTTCCAGCTCTTGATGCTGATTTAAGATTTGAGAGTAAAGGTCAACCTACATCTTTAAGGAAAGCCTTACTCTCCAGTAATACCAGGACACCACAGAGTCCTTCATCACAATAACCGCCCATTTCATCACCTGGCAACTTGCAACCCAAATGCTAGGTGTAGAACATATAAAGAGTACAGCTAATGCTGGGCCCAACCAGGCTTTTCATTGTTTCTTCTGATTTAGACACAGAGATGCTCTTTTTTGTTTTCTCCACATTTTGTCAGTGTGATTGACTTTAATGTTTACATTTTATAATCACTGTTTTATAATCAGCATTTTACACAAATTCATTTCTTTAGTGATATTTACTGCTGGTAGCATCCACAGTTTTGCTGCTCTACTAAAGTTAACTCTTTTGGAAGATAACAGAAAATAAGCTTTTCATTTAAGCAGTATACGAAGATTTAAAGTCTTCACCTCTAAGACCAAGCCTTCCTAGATCCTGAAAAAAACACAGCCACAAAAGTGAAATAATTGTAAATGTCTGTTAATGTTGTTTTTTCATCATTGGAACTATAGCAATTAAATAAAGGTAAAATGCACTACCACTGTGCCTGATGTCTGAGGCAACAAGCAACATTGAGCACAGGGTGCCAAATCTAATTCTCTTTATTTTGTTCATGATGACAGGTTTTTGTTTGGAGGTTTTGGTTAAATAGAAAAACAAAACACCTTTATAATAAATTAAATTTATTATTTTTACTACCATAACGGCTGCTTCAAAAGGATCCATTGATTTTTTTCCCCTTTAAAATCACTTCCATGAGCAGTCCTAAGAACCTCCTTGAGGGACCAGGGGGTGTGTGGGAGCCAACAAGGGCCACATGGATGAGCAAGGCCTGGTGAGCCAGACAGCTACGGATCACTTGCTTTTAATTAGCGGCATCACATGCAGTCCGTGTGGAGCTGTGAGCCCACCACAAACGCATGGAAGATGTGACAGTTCCCCCTTTGGGAGACACGGCCTGAGGAAAGGCTCCGGCATTACTGCAGCGTCTCAGCTCAACACAATGCCCAATGTGCACGCCAGACCCACGGCAATTAGCTTCTAAGGTTCCCCCTCGTACTTTGCCTTCTCTCTTTCTTTTTAATGTCGGAGCTTGGAAAGGCTCAATATAATCAAGTCAAGAAAAGTTTATTCTGTTTAGAATTCCATCTGGTTCCAGGGGGGCTAATTTTAGCGGCGCGCAGAGCGGTATGCAGTGAGGCTGCATGTACCATCCTACTTAGAGCAGTAGGTGGAGGGGGGGTTCAGTGCAGACACCCAGGCTCCTAAGCAATAGACTGGCCGACTGGTGTTTCTAAACACTGCCGTAGCCGTTCTCCCATCACTCAGCACACCCTGTGTTCCAGCAAAATGTGTCCCTCTGGCACTTACCACAGGATCCAAGGCTCCCCTCAGCCCCTCCAGCCAAGACCCCTCTCACCCCCTTCTCTTTCCTCACCCTTTTTTTTTTTTCACTGCATATCAGTAACTTTTACAGTGTTTCAGCGGTCGAGTATCACCTCAGCTGAGGGCCCTGCAGAGAGAGTGACTGTGCTCCAAGCTGTGATGCTTTGTGGTGATAGTGCTGATTGGTTGTGGCACTTTAAATTACCCCGGTCTGACTGCGCAGTCATTACATACGCCTGCATCATTTACAAGCAGGACGGAACGGTAAAATTCAATTCACAGGGAAAGTATCGTCTTTGCTTCTCTGTATGATGATTGCAGGATTGTGACAAAACATAACTCTCTCATTTCAAGGTTAAAGAGCAGTGTCTCCAGCCTCTGTAACAGAACATGCACATATGGATTTCCCATTTCACGCTGTGGAAAACATGTTCTGTAAACTGAAGTCACCAAACCTGATGGTGATTTAGACTGATTTTATTTCACTTAAAACCCCCACAGTGGATTATACTATTGTAATTACACCTGTAGATGTGAAGTCAGGTAAGGAAACATAGCTGTCACAATGCAAGGATCTTTTAATTTGTGGAAAATTATTCCCTGGATGTATCCGCCTCATCCCTTCAGCTTGTATTTGACAGCACTGAGACGGGGAATAGAGGCAGACTTGTCCTGTGTCAGGCTTGCATTACACCAGAAGGGAAGCCTTTTCACGCCTTGCTGAAGAAACTTGAGAGAGCTTATATACGAGCTCTGTGGGACCCGCAGAGTCCAGTAGTGATTCAGACCAGTAAAGAATAACACGCCCTCACCTACTAAGTAGTGTTTGGGCTAATATTTTCTCTTTGGAAAAAAGTCTCGGGTCAGAGCTCTGATTTGTTCTCGTCTCTCGACTGTCGTTTGTCATCTGACATTGTACGTCAGCGTTTCACCCTGTGTGAAAACTCTGTGAATCCCTGCTGACCATAAGTACATTGTTTATAGTTTCACTAATTTGGATTCAGGATATTTGATGGATAATGGACAGAAGCAGCAGCCACATAATCACTGCACTGAGTTATTCGTACCCTCCATAATTAACAGACCTATAGTGAAAGCAGTTTTTTTTTTTTCGGCCATGCTATTATTTGTGCTGAGCTAATCAGGGAAAATTTTATTACTCTCAGTATACAGCCGGGGGATATAAATGCGAGTTATGTGTTCATTTCAGGTTTTTATAGTGGCTATAATAAATTTTAGTTTCCTGTAATTAATAAAATTTAATTTGCACAAACAGTTTAAAAAGCTATTTAAAGACAGAGAATGAGAATCACAGAGTGAGAAATAACAACACAGCTATTAATGCAACGTAGCTGAGTAACTAAGAACTCTCCGAGTAGACCGACAGAAACTCATTTATCCTTAATGTCCTCTTCCCAACCCTTTTTTCTTTAAATAACCCCAAGAAGTAGTATAGATCGGTCATCAGAAAATGCTGTTATTAATCTCTGTCCATAGTCTTAACAAATGAAAGCTACAATCATATGGAAACAATCTGGCCCTTGCCCTCCAAGAGACAAAAAACAGAGCCAAATGAAGAACATCCTTTCTCTTAAGACCTGTAATTTGTTTTTATTACCTATTAGGTAAAACACCTCATTTATCAATGTCAAACTCCTCACAAAATGATAGCTGTCCACATGTAAATCAGCTAATGCCATGTATGGTTCAGAATTAAGTGGGCTCTTTCTTATGAAATGCTCTACTCTGTGGGCTCAGTGACCCAGCGAAGCCACCCACGACCAGACGTTTTTCTTTCGCAGGGGCTGTGCTGGAAAACTGAGCGGAGAACACTTAAAAACAGAGCTGATTAAGCACAGACCGAACTGTGTTTCTGTACCCCACACAGTAAAAGCCGGGGACATGGGTGTGTGTGTGTGTGTGTGGGAGAGCTACAAGTCCAGGAATTAACGCTGAATAATATTAAACACGAACAAGCTGAAGAATGGAGGAAACACTTCTATCACTTACTTTGTTTTTCCGTTTGACTCAGTATACGAATTTAACACTTTGGGACATAAAAATGGATTCCAATGCAAAGGCGCCTTTTCCTACTTTGTCCAAAGTGCAGACTCAGATATAAATCTGCAACCTTAGAGCGACACATGGATGTTTAATGTCAGGCCACATACCTCCTACTGCTAAGCTAAATATAACATTTGATCAATGAAACCTTTGATTCAGAGCACATTCTGTGAGTCCACAGTAAATAATCTGCAACTTTATTTCTAACTGACATGTATAAATATTTTTCTGTTCATACACCATTTCTTTAAGTTAAAACATGCACGTCAAAGTGGAGGATTTGTGTGCAAGTTTCTAGAGGTAGAAGTAAAATCTCCCTGTACACCACTTTCCAAAGGCGCCTTTACAATTACTTATTCAACACACACACACACACACACACAGAGTTTTGCACACTATGCCATCAAAAGCAACTCAGACCCCTACTTTCAGCTTTGCAAAAGCATGATGAATGACAGTCTTCATCTGAGCCGAGCCAAGCAACACAACTCAAAATACATGATACGGAACCATCCAATACTACCGTAGAGCATATCTGTCAGTCTGGCAGAGCTCTCCAAAACAGGGACCACACACTCTTTATTAGAGCCAGTAAAATGTCCCAAAGACGTGGCTCGACTCTGCTTTCTGCCTAGCTACCATGAACAATAGCAGGATTGTGCTGCTCCTCTCTTTTTCTTTTTGCAGGCCTATTATTTTTTCTAGCATTTGTTATTCTCACTTAAACTTCAGGCTGGCTCCACGAGTGGGCCACAGCGTCTCCGAACCGGGCCGACTCTGGCCAGGAAAAACCCGGAGGAGCCAGACGAATAAAAAAGCCAAAGCGCCGACGCCGCGCGGCTCCCAATCTGGTTCCTGTCAGGGGGACATCAAGGGAACACCCGCAACGCAATCTGCAAACGTCTCCCCTTCCCATTTCTCTCCCTCCCTCACTTCTCTCCCTCCACCCTTCAAGCGATACGTCTCGCAGATGACTGAACCATCGCCAAATGCTCCCAAAATGCTTCTCTTTTTTCCTCCTCCATCTCTCTTTTTCCCGTCTCGTGTCTCTATGTTTGGAGCCAGCCCACATGGATTGGGATCAATTTAGGATGAAATGATAATTACCCTGTCAGTTTCAATTCAGATGTGATGAAGTGAGAAACAGGAAATGTAATAAACATAACTGGAATCCCAAGCACTCTTGATTTGGAATCAAAATTGAATCAGACGCCATAAACTTGGTCAAATTGTCAATTCCGTGCCATCCCCGCTGAGAGGCAGTTATACGTTTATGCTTCGTCTCACACCAAAATGCTGGATGAAGCATATTGCTGCAGATAATTACCTGGTTCCACATTCACTACTGAGACGACATGCCTGTTACTGTTTAGTTTGGAACGTCATACATAAGAGATGAATCGTCTTTCCAAAGGACAACTGAGAAGCCTTTTCCTTCTGCTAAACCCCGGCAGAAGTCACATATCTCTCTCTATTTGATCCCTACATCCCGCACCTGAACCAGAGACGGTTTATTGTTTTCGAGCAAACTGCAAAGGGAGATCACTGATAGTGCTCGGCTAACAGTAGCCAGCTCTAACCCTGTCATGTTGGCTGTTCCACAGCTGATATATGGAGCTGATTCCTGGCGGGCCACGCTGCGCTGCCTGGATTTGTTTAACCCGGCAGATCAACCTTCAGACAGGAGCATGTGTGCAGGTAATGGCTGCCAGATGAGGTGAGGCCAGCTCACAGAGGCCGGTTGGATGCTACAGAGGAGGAACTAGTAAAGCCCGCACACACAGACACACAGACACACATACGCGTATGCAAACAAGCACACTGAGAACTGTTATGAGAGGCATCAACAAATGTGCAAATAAAAAAAGTCAATATTTAAAAGCATCATAACCGCCTCTCTATTTGGGTGGTTCTTTTAAAGTTTAGCTTTTAGATCTTCAAAATATTGATTTAAACCTGGACTATTCCTGGGATCCATTTACTGCTGTGATGCCAGCTTGGCTCTGAGCCTAATTTAGGCGTGCCAACAGATGCCAGATAGGTAAAGTGAGGTGAGGAGGTGAGAAGTGAAGGACTGGGGCTAAACGCTGGGTTGCCAGCCGATGTCTGGACTCTGGTCTGTACGAGCGGCTGCCTGACCAACCACAGTCTGCAGGGATGAACGGCCCCCTGTAATGAGGACACACTAGAACTAATAAGTCTTTCCAGTCTGCATATTCATTCACAAAGCAAACAAGTAAAAGTCAAAGATTAAACACGGCAGGGGCATCTTTGGCACGAGCCACGGCCACCCAGGAGGCCACAAGGGCTCTGAATGACGAACTTAGTCGACAACCACTCAAACAAAAATAAACAGAAACAAGCCCCTCTTACTGGAGATGCTGGGAATTAATTGAGCATTTATTTTAATTTTCTCAGTGAATGCATCTTCAGCAAGAGAAGCTTAGAAACTCTGAGCTCTGGATGTCGGCAATATTTGGATTTGCAATTTAAGTATCTGATTTCATCTCTTTTAGCCTGTTTTACATGTGGTTTTCAGGGGCAAGCTAAAAGTAATTCTTTCCCCCAAACGTCATCATGTTCTAAACTGGTCAGCATGACTGTAAATTAATTTGTTCCCTTTGCTGTACAGACCTCAAACTGGAGCAGTAAATTTCCAACTAAGCTCGGAAAGGATGAAGAAGATCTGTCTTATAAGGAGCCACTAATGAGAGTGCTTCAGCTGATGGCCTTAAATAAATTAAAATAGCTGCTGCACAAACCAGCTTTTTCCTTCTGTATTGTGATTTAAATGATAAAGGATTCTTGAGTAGTTACAAGTTGGAAAAGATGGAAAAGCTCATTATAGAGCATAAGAATCAAAAGAAAAAGCTGTATCACTCTGCTTGTGAGGTTTCTCTGGAAGAAAAAGAAAGGTGTAGCTAGTTTTTTTTTTTTTCTTTTCTTTTTCACTACCAGCCAGCTCGCCGTGTGAAAGTTCATCAGGTAGAGATCCATCAGGGAGCTCCCCACATCTCCTGCAGTCTAATTTATAACAGCTACCCACCGCGCAGCAGCAACAGGAGAACAAACTAGACCCAGGGGTTTGATAAAGAAGCCTGGCAATGAAAGGCCTCCGCTACCAGCAACCGCCCTCCTGACTGCATGAAGCCAAAGAGCAGAGACAGGGGGGAGCCAAGCCAAACTCTGCACCTGGCCTCTGCAGAGTCCGCCAAGTCTCTTTCCTGTTCCTGTTTCCTGTTATGACGTGTTTTTTTTCCCCTTTCTTTTTTTTTAATTATCCTTTTTTTTCTGGCTGTGTAGCTGGGAGCAGGTAAAAGGGGCATTGAAGCATTGAAGCCACCTGGGATGGCAGGTTGAGCAAAGCACCGGGGAGTTGTGTTCTGGAACATGTCTGCAGGCAAATTACTCTGCCTTTACTGATTAGTCGGGCCAGCCTCTCACCTGGCAAACACAATATCACCATATGACAGAGTAACCTCTGTTACAAAACTAGGATCTGTAAAGCATAGTTCATTTATTTTGTGACAATAGCTTCACTATCATTTTAATCAAATTAGTAGCATTTATTGAGATTCATAATTCTGTTTGCAAGCAAACAAAAACCTTTTAAAATAAATGTTTAAGATCCTTTAAAAAATGAAGAAAAGAAACCTTTTTTTATCTTTATATATACAATGTCATGTGTTGACATCAGAAATATGCAGTCACAAATACAGTGATTGAGAACCAGAAAGAAAAGCCAGAACCTGCCTTCTTACCAGCAACTCTGATCTTTATCTGTAACATTAAGCATAATATTCAAGTTTTTAAGATTCAGTTAATGTGCTGCAGATATGTATATATAAAAAGAAATCTTTTTGTGTTTCTCAGCAAATCCTTACACACTCTCTCTGACATGTTATAGCACAACTGATGAAAAGAAACATTCGATTTGTTCAAATAAAGACAGAAAACCTTATTTGTTATTCATTTAATGGAAGTATGAAAGCTCCCAAAGTGATCGGGCAGCTCGACTGGAGCAGTTTGATGTTTTGAATTATTTGCACCATAGATTTGGCCTGGCGGTAACTCATTTTTTTGTGTATATTTTCAATTCAAATTCCTTCAGTTATATTAATTAAGTTTATCTTTATTGCACTTTTCCGTCTTTCTTCCATCTCTGATTTCCCATTTATTAAAAAAAAAACAAAATTAGGCATCTTTAAAAAAAAAAAAAAAAAAAAAGAAAAAAAACAGTAAAAGATATTTTCTGTTGCACCAGGCTAATTACCCAGTTACCCAAACCATGTTAATTATCCAATAATTTAAATAACACAGCTCCACTATGGGAGGACTTTTGAAATTTTGACTTTAATACTTTCAGCAGCTTTTGTTACTAATGACTTTACAGATAGACAGGAAAAGAATCATTCATCAAAACATACATGTTTTAATATTCAGCCAAAAAAAAACACTAAATGTAAAAAGAGTTTGAAGTGAGTTTGAAGTGAGTTAAGATTAAACCAAGATTATAATGTATGCTTCTCACATTTGCATCCACATGACTGTTAATGATCTGATAGTTTCATATTATTATAATCACACAGAAGTTGAAAATTTGTGTTTTAATCATATGGTGATGTGCATCATCTTGAGTAAATAGCAGTTGTGTCTCTTTGCCGTAATAAACCCCCTCAGATGAACACTGGGTGGCACTGTGCAGACTGAAGCTGAGACCTTGACAACAGCAGACACACAAAGCTTGAAGATGGAGCGAGGCAGCCAAACTAGCTGGTGGTCCTCTCTCTCTCTCACCATCCTCCTGCATCAGCACAACGCTGGTTTAGAGCAGGGCAATATTTAGCCATGAGAAAATATGAAACCCCTGTTTCTATGACTGTAGGCTGAAGTACACAAAAATCTGGAAGGAAAACATTTTGGAAGAAATACCCCCCCAGACAAACGGGCTCACATTTCAGCAACAGTGAACATAACAATTAGTCTGACCACTCTTTTCCTCCACTTTCTTCCTCTTGTCCTTATCCTCCTCTTCTGCTGCCTCCCCCGTCAGTCAGAAATAGAGCCACGCCACACAAAACTCGACTCATCTGTGATTTTATCAGGATGTACTTTCATTGCATTTTCTCCAAGTGACACATTTACAATTCTGATTTCAATAATTTACAGGAAACACCACATCATTAAAATGTGAGCTCTGCATCTTTGTCTTTGAGCAAGTAGGACGAGCGTCTACCTTCAAACAACAGAAACATCAGCCTATCTGTGTGCGTGTGCGTGTGTGTGTGTGTGTGTGTGTGTGTGTGTGTGTGTGTGTGTGTGTGTGTGTGTGTAACGGGTGTGATGCTAGAAAGGCTGCTTATTATTGAATGGAGTCTCTGTGAGGTTTCCGAGGCAGGAGGACATCTATTAGGAGGTTAGCAAAACACTATCAGCTAATATGACCTGTAATTACACCAGCAGTGAGGAAACGCAGCAAGCTAACACCAGTATGGAAACAATCTGACAATGCAAACACTGCAACTAAGCCACGGCGTGTGTGTGTGTGTGTGTGTACATTTGTAAGCGTGTATATGGGTGAGTCAGTGCGTGTGTGTGCTTGTGTGTGTGTGTGTGTGTGTGGACAGAGGCCTCCTTGCACAGATTGTGGCTGTGCGAACTGTCAAATTGGAGTGGCTGGGTGGGAGTGGAGGGAGCACATCTGGAGGGAATTTATTGTATAATTCAGTCTATTATTGCTGCGGTTGGTGCTTAAGGAGCACGCACACAATTACCGTCCACTCTGCAAGGCTACAAGTGGCCTCTGGCCTAAACTAATAAACTGTGGAGGAGGGTGGAGAGAGGAGAATTCATTTGAGGTTATCATCATCACACTCCGTTCTGCTACCTCTCACACTGACACTTACCAGAGTTTACAATATTTCAATGAGAAACACCTCCTGTCCAGGCCCAGATTATGGTCAGATTGTACCTCAATCTGGTTTCCCAAGGTTTATATTAGTCATGCATGCTTTCAAAGTTTATTTAAGTGTGTTGTTTGGATGTTAACTGAAAAAAGAGTTTTTAATATGTATCTGCCATGATTATCAGTTTGATGACCAGGACACAGTAAATGTTGAAAAGTTGAAGTTTGAAATTTAGAAATCATTTTATTTTAATGGAAAATATGTCTGGAGTATAAGTAGGAACTAAAATAAGATATTTTTTTGTACAAATCAAATAAAAAGGAAAAAAAAATGCTTTAATGACTGTAGCACATGAAATTCAAGTACTTCAAAAATGTGAATATGGCTATTTATCTCTTGGTTAACTTTACATATCTTAATTTGCATGAATAATGATGCAGATCCTGAACCTCAGAACAGGGAAAAACAGGGAAAATGATTTAGAGGTTGCATCCAAAGATTTTGGGTTTGTTTGCTTGAAACAAAACGCAATGGTTGTGTGGTTGTGTAGTGATTTTTTTCTGAGGTGCACCACAGGATTTTCAAAACTGGATTTTTATTTTATTTTATTTTATTTTATTTTATTTTTTTGAGTCTACCATCATTCTTACAGTTTTACCTCATTTATAAACAAGATATGACTACACAAAGCAATTGGTCTTGGGAACATACAGTACATATCCAAATAATAAATATCAAATCTGGATTATAAACTGTATATAACAAGTTGTTTGTTTTGGGGGACGGGACTTCCACAGGGAACAAACTATGTTTCTGTGCAAAGATTTCTATTGTGTTCAGCAATGTGCTGTTTCTATGTAGGTGTGTAGCTCTTTCCTAGTATCTGTTATTGCCATCCTGCATCCTATGGTAGTTGAGACACACCATTATCCATTCACTGGATAGTTGCCTTAAATTTTAGTCTTTTTAATCAAACTAGCAATCTGCAAAGTTTTGACTCCGACTGTCCAATCCAGGTTTGTGCTGTGCTCACCATCACTGATCTTTTCACACTAGAGTTACAAGTTAATTCAAAATATCCAGTGGATAACTGGGGTGTGTGTCAGGATGGAGGGATGGCTGAGGGTGCCACTGACTCCCTTGAAATCTGATGCAAAAAATCTGAAGATATGACTGGCTTTTCAAAACCTATGTTAAAATCATTTGCATATCATGTGGCAGATACTTGTTTGTTATTTCTCTAAAATGTGTCTTTGGACATAGAGCTTCTCTTTGAAGTAAGTCTGTAGTTCACATACTGTACCTCTTGCCAACCCTGTATAAGTCAGTGCCTCAGTTTGGCTACCAAGTCAATCTGGACATGCCCCTGTGGGAAAGAAAATAATATGTTCGCTAACCCCTCACATTACCACAGAAATGGCCTGAAAATCTGTTCAGTGGGAAGCAGTCTTATAATTGAAGTGCAAATTGGATGCAAAGTCTGCTCAAACATTGTCTAGAGTGGGTCCACCTTATCATTAATTCTTTTAGTCATTTTCAGCTGTAGTAATTAATGTTCTGCAGTCAATGTTAAATTTCAGTCATTATCTCGATGCTTTTTGCAGCTCTCATGTTTCATGCGAAACCTCCCGCTCGCTGTATTAAGTAGGTGCATGAGCAAGAGATCCCTATTGGTTTATGAGGTGATGTCTTTTCATATACATTAGTTCTCATCATAAAAAGGATCGAAATAAAACCCACCTCGTCTTTTCCATTTCAGCAGTCTCTAGGAATAGACTGGCGAGGCGTCGGGGATAAAGACTTTACCAGGGGAAAAATCTGCTCAGGCCAGCCAGTATCTGGCTCAGGCAGCCCCGAATGACCCACAGTGTGTGTATGTTTTTTTGTGTGTGTGATTTAGGAGCTCTTAACAGCACTGGCGAGGAGCTCGTAACCCAAAACAATAAAGTGCTTCCCCTCCAAGCCTCCCAGCAGTGACCTCTGCTTAAAGTTTAGGGTTCAACAAGCTACACGTGTCAGGGTTATGACCTTTCACCTGCTCAGTGTTTCAGTCTCTCTTTTTTTTCTAACTCTTCTGTCCTTCCTTTTCCCTCACTGTCTCTTTCCTCTTCCTCCCCCTCCTCCCTGCCACCATTAACCCCTGCACACACACACCCTACCTCTTTCCTCCTTACTGAATGATGCTCTGTTTTGCTGTCCACAAAAAGTTAAGACTTGGCTTTCTGTAATGTTTTTTTCTCAATGTAATCAAAAAATGTTTTAAGCTCTGATTTTGGCCAGGCAGACTTCCAAAGTTGCATTCTACAGCTTGACTAAATTGCTTCGCACATTGCTTCAGAAAACTGCAAAAACAAAACACTTAAGAAAAAAAAAACATGTTATGAATAATGTTGCTTCTCCTTACCTTAGTATGGAGTATCTGGCTGAACAATTTTATCTGTCTGCAAGTCGTTAATTTAATACCATAGTGATAACAGTTGGAAGAATTAGTTTTATATAATGGGATTTTTGCTGCTATTTGGTCTTGATAAGATCATGTAAAGATTAAAACAGCAGTAATATTCTCATTGGACTCAAAGCTTTAAATTGCAGATGAAGATTCATAAACACTTATGCCAAGGTAAGACTGGATACTCTGTTTTTATCTGTTACCATGGTCACTGTGTCGGACCAGGTGATCACAGGACCAATTCACCAACTTTGCACAGATATCTCAAAGCTCAGCCAAACAGCTTTGTTCAGCATCCGTGCCCTGCCTCCCTATACTTCATCTTTGGTCTCTGCAGACATCACACCACTGATGTCCCAAACATGGAGACTCTGTAGTATAAAGGTAAATGATTTTATTATTGTGCAACTCAGCACTAAGAGACCTTTAACACAAATAACTCTCAGATTTCTTTGTCCTCTGATTTGGAGTCAGATGGCTTAAACATGTAGGCCCAGTTTCCCGTTCAGGGATTAAGCTCTAGTTCTAGACTAAATCTCATTTTGATCCAGGATTTATTGAAATAGCTTTCCTAGACATGGATTAAAATAGTCTCAGATTTGTACTAGTCTTGAGTTAAATAATCTCCTGTCTTGAAGGAAGACTAGAGCTAATCCAGGTCTAAATGAGGATTTAAATTAAACCCAGCCAGAGGTAGGTTTAACTTCAGTGTAAAGGCTGAATGCTTCACTGTGCAAGGTCAAAATGGATTAAAGGGTGACCCAGCAAAATTCGGGATCAAATATTTTATGGTTTATAACACAATACATTTAAATTCAAATAAAGGTTTCTTCACTCAGGTATAAATCAAATAAGTGTACATCTCATGTGCCACGCCATCATTGATTTGACATTGACATTGGTTTGAAGAGGTCAGACTCCTGTCTGCCATTCAGAAGAAACTCCAGAACATTGCTGGTTGAAATGTGGTTCCCCTTTCAAGTTTAACTTGCATACTTCTTACAATCAGAACTCATTTTGAGTAGCAAAGGAAGTACTAATGTCATAAACCGACGCTTCTACGTGAAATGAAATTTATACACAGGAATTGTACACACATCATTTTAAACCAGAGTAAAGAAAATTTACATTTAAATTTGTTATGTAATGAATCCTTAAATATTTCATCCTGAATTTTGCTGGGTCAACCTTTATCTTGCTATGTTGGTCAGCTCCACAAATTCCAACTGTTGATATGTGGATTTCACAAATCTCAGCCTCATTCCCTTCAGAGAAATTGACTCATGACCTAAGTCGTAAAACTGACGAATTCTTGAGACTGATGAAGCCTTTGGATTCTTTCCTTTAGAGACTCTGAAGCAGTCGCTCTGCAGACACTGTATAACTTTAACTGAAAACCTGTCTGTGCTATTCATTCATTTATTTAATGGTTAATTTAGTGTTCATAAAATTGTGTGAAAAGTTGTCTATATTTATGTATATATATTTTTTTTTTTTCTGATATCTCTGATGTATTTGTATATATTATTTGCAGCATTGGTTAGTCTGGGTGGGTTTTTTGTTTTGTTTTGTTTAGTTTACGTTATTTTCAGTATTGTTCTTATGGTTTGTTTCCGCTCAAAAATTGAAAAACTCAAAAATGATTAAATAAATAAATCATACCTGAAGTTTTTGGATGGTCCTGTTGGTAAAACTTTCATTTGAGTTATATTCATTTACAATTGCAGTCCATGAATTTTGTTTTTTGATATCCGTAGCTGAATGGTGATGTTTGTCCTCAGTGTGACTGACATATTTCAGTCAAAGTGTTAGCTGCCATCTCCAAAACAGTCCTGGTCTTATCTGGAGAATGCACTGTTTTTGATTTCAAAAAAATATTTTTACTTAACGATAAATGACACATTGGATTTTCAAATTCTAAAGAAAATGTTGTATATTTCAACTTGTGTTCCTGCAGGCTTCAAGAAACCCACTGATGCTATTTCAACTTTTTGGTGTGGTTCTTGTATTAAAAGCTACAAGGCCTTAGAAAACCGTCTGCTTTACTGTTATTTGACATAATTTTGTGGAACTGCTGGTGGAGCAACCCCTTCAGTTTTGGTAAAACCTAACTCACACTCAAGTAATAAATTCAATTTGCACTAAGCTTAAAGAGCGCATTACACATTACTCATGCAGCATGATGTGCACATGGATCCCAGCTTGTAGACACCAGAGATTTACTTCAGAGTCTTGCTGATGGTCCTGATGTGTTACTGTCTAAAAGGTGGAGGTTCAGCCTCAGCTTATCAATGCAGTGGAAGTTTTGCCTCCTGACAAAACCTGTGACTGTATTTGTGCTAAGAAATAGCATTTTGAGATCAAGAGAAAGCAATGTTAAATAATAACCATGATTGCTTGTTGAATTCTCATCATTTGGTCTCAATGATTTCTTTCTGGTTTTTTAATAAGTCATACAGTCTGTAATATTTAAAGATATACAGATTGTATCACATCTAGAGATTCATTTTAACACATGGGGGGAAAAAACATGCCATGTCCAAGATTGGCCTGAGCTCTCCAGTTTGAGAAGGGAGCTCATTAGTGAAAACCAAAACTATGCTGCAAGTCTTCAAACTATGTAATAGCTGAGCTTGCCAGCCATATATGATACCTACACAGTAATTCTGTATGTGTGCAAGTGACTCCTGTTTGTGCACTGTTGCTGAATTCTGTATGCATTCTGACTAACACGCTTATTCAGCCATTGTAGCACATACAGGAACACATTAACGTGAAGTTTAAAGCATGCTTACAGACAAGTAAGTAAGTAACTACAGACACTGAAGTAAGTTAAAAAGCTCTAGGTTGTAGCCTGAAATCAAATTTATATCTAGACTCATATCAGTTTTTTTTTTTGTCTACATGGCAGAATGCAGAAAAAAAAGCTTAAATTATACTGGTCAAATAAAGGCCACAGACTTTGCAGTAAAATCTCTGAGGACATTATGTTTTTGTTTATATAAAGCTGAAACCATGTTGGATAAGAAGATAGATAACTGTGATAATTTAAAAGCTTCAACAGTCATCAGATTTTTTACTGACTCCTGTTTTACATCACAACCACTATATTATGTCTCGCCCTGTGAGGTGTTATGTCTGCCGGGTGCAGCGCCGTCCCGAGCCTGTGGATACGCTACAGTATTTACCAATATTGAAATAGCTTGGGATGAAGTGAGTATTGAATCAGGAATGTGCTTGTGGCAGATCTCCACCCCTGATAATATAGGGTGTTTTTCTCCCCAAGTGGTTTTGCCCACTTGTTTTTCTCTCTGTGTTTTCTCTCCCGTTGCAATGCTCTGTCACTCTTCCAGTAAATGTGTATAAGTGTGCATGTGTGTGTGTTTGTGTGAGGTTTGTTTTTATTCCGGTTGCTGTCTGTGTTTGTCGTTATTCTATCTTTACAAGCTTTGGGTTGTGAGGAGGAATGTAAAGTCACACATGTCCAAAGAACACAAGCAGGCCGGCCAGTTACGCTTCCTATGTGCAACCTCTGGTCTATGCATTATCCATTAATCTGGCTCATTCACATGTTTGTAAAAATGGATAGCTTCTGTGGCCTTTTGTGGGAAATACGTCTAGTGTTTACATCTGTGTTCTGTGTTTTACAAGTTTAGAACAAACCAAGAATATGTGTATTTGGAGTCATGTATACAACAATAATGGTGTAAATAAGACTGACACCCTTTTAAACGGAAATCTTATTTTTTGGTTATCCAGAGAGAGAGAGAGAGAGAGAGAGAGAGAGAGAGAGAGAGAGAGAGAGAGAGAGAGAGAGAGAGAGATCATCTTCAAAGATTGTGAGGTGACAAAGTTTTTTCTAAACCTGAAAGTATCAAAACATTGGAGGATCTTAAATTGGAGGAAATATCTAAACAGAATAGTTAGCAAGTGCGTCTGACACATTATGGTTATGTAAACTCTCACTTATTTAACACTCTGCCACAGCATACAGTAGTCAAAGTAGAACCCTTGTCTTTTGTCTCTCCCAATATGCAATTTACGCAGCTCGGTGATTTGGTCAGAGGGAGACCACACGATGAAGGGTGATAGACCACAGACCAAGTGGCAAAAGGACAGGAAATATGCGATGAAATGTGCAATGAAGTGGATGAGGTCACCCACACGCACTAACCAAAAATCAAGAGACTCACAGCCTCAAAATTAAAGATAATAATTTCTGTGACCTACAACGCTTATGCGGCCACCAGTGAAAACCTTATACAAGTCTTGTTTTTTTCCTCCTCAAACCAAGCTTGAGTGTACATTCATTTATGCTGAGTGTAGGGAGACCACATGAGAGAAGGACACAAACAGAGGCCAATTAAAGACTGATGGGAAGAAAACGACAAGAAAATAAATGTCACGAAACAGCTGCGGTCACTACTTGCGCGACAGTTAACAGGCTTTCATAAAAGGAGCAAGAGAAGAAACACTTTACATATCTTGACAAGTACAAGGGGATGTGGGGCAGCCGCCACTAAACATTCCTCCTTAACTTGGCTTTGCATTTTTATTTTCGCCTTTTTTGTCACTTTAAAAAGACCAGGGCGTCTTTGTTCTAGGGACAGCCTGGAAGAGCGTGGTTTGGTGTTGTTAAGTCTTTTCTTTGAGGGAACTGGGTGAGTCAGAGGATCTGAAAGCACCTGTGCTCACTCATGTCCACTGGCCAGAATCTCGTAAAATGCTTCTCAGGGTCTACCGCCTGTAAACATGAAAATGTGTCTGTGTGTGTGCTTTTATGGCTCTATGAATGGGTTTATAAGCCTGTTAGACAATCTCCTCCCTCAATGCTTTTGTATAGGTAGTACTATCTCAACAAATGTAATGATTGATAAGAATTTTGTGTTGGAATTCATGATCCCCAGAGGATAACTAATTTCTAGTCATCCTATCTTGAAGAAAAGGCATATTTTTTTATACTTTCTTTTAAACATTTTTGATATGAAGGTACATTTTTCTATGATTTTTAGACAGATTATCATTTAACTTGTGCATATGATCATGGTCAAGAAAGCATAAGCCCCACTAGTATCAGTGAGCAGTCTTTCCATTCATAGAACCCATCGGCAATCATTTTCCATCAGATATTGAGAAGTAACGTATGTTCCAGAAAAGATGCCAGTTTTTTTTTGTATTTTTGGTGTCACTGTTGTTGCGGCTGTAGTGCTCATTATTTTAAGTCAAAACTATTCTTCTGCGCTGCATTTGAATACCTTGGTCTTTGGATGGACCCTGAACCTACTTTTAAACCACATATCAATTATTTTTGTAAAGAAGTTAGGGCTGTCTGGGTTCTTGCTACCAATCAATTAATTGTTTTTCTTTTCAAGTCAGAAAAGAATCATTTCACCACTGTTACATACTGTTACCATACTCGATTATGCTGATGTTGTTTACACCACTGACACTATCCTCAGACCTCTCTGAAATTTTGAATAACTCCTTTTGCAGATTTGTCTTAAGACGTGCATTTAAAACTCACCACTCCCTCATGTACGAGGCCTTTAATTCGCTCCATCCTAAATCTAGGCATCAATTTCACTGGGTCTTTTTTTTTCTTTTTTTTTAATTTACCCACTTACATGTTCCACCATATTTAAAACAGTTCCTGGTCCAGTACAGCTCTATCTTCTTTGATATATGACTAATCCATTTTTCACGGTCCCTTAAATCACAGGTCATTCAAGTTCAAAGCCCCATCTGATTGGAATAATCTTCCTTCCATATTAAAATCTATCAACTCTTTGATGATCTTTATATAACATTTATTTTCCCACTTAGGAATTGGGTATTTAATAGGAAACTGTATTTAATATTGTTTTTGTTTTTCTGTGGTTTTCTGTTGCTCCTGATGTACTGTATTGCAGTGGGGTTATTGAAGTGAAAGAGCAGTATTCTTATGAGCTGGTGATGGGCTGTGGAAGTGGTAGAGCAGTGTGTTTGGTGTTAGTCTTGTATTATTGTAATTTATTGTATTGTATTGTATTGTATGTATTTATTTACTGATTGATTGATTGATTGATTGATTGATTGATTGATTGATTCTCCTGTTTCAAGCAGCTGTAGGTCTCACATCAACAGTACATCCTCAGATGCTTCATCCTGGCTTACTTCAGAGGTATGAACCTGAATAAGAAGGACGTATTCTCGTGTTTTCCCACAGCTCTTAAGTTTGCTAAAATTACTTCGCTGTATAGATTTATAGAAATTAAATGTGCAAATTTTATCAAGTCTGTCCGAAAGAGGAAAAACAAAAACAAATGTTAAATATTTATCTGCTTCATGCGATTGGTGGATATTACTCAATTACAAATGTACAACAGAAAGAAACTGAATCACTTCCCATGCGGCATATTCAGACTCCTAATGCACAAATTTTGCATTATTATGAAGCATTTGACACAAAAGATTCTAGTTACTCTCTCCAGCTTCAACAGCAGATTTTGTATGTTTTTTTTATAAGCATAAAAAATTGCCAATTTTTTGAACTCTCAAGAGTACATGTTTTAGTAATTCTAACAGCTGCTCGCCTTACTTTTTTTTTTCTTATTCACCAACAAGTTTGAAGTTTTTATCCACGCAATTAAACATCAGTAAATACTGAAATTTGGTACATCCATTCATTTTCTCTCATGATAAACTGTAACCTAAATTCTTAAGTTATTTCTTTTACTTTTTATCTAGCATGTTAAAAAATGTAAGCAAGCTAATGCACTGAACTTAGGCTAAACAATAACACAATGAATTGTGAAGAAATAGTGTATGAATTGTAATTGTATTGTTGTTGTATTGTATGTTTGTGTTTGAATGTAGCATTTAAAACCATTAAAGCTGAGGATCTTTAGTCATTTCTGTATGTATATGGAATGTATTTTGTGTGTACGATCTTGTTAATGTCAAACCCAAATGAGCGTGCATGCTCAGAGTTCACTTAAATTTCTAGATCTGCCCTTGTTGGACAAATGATCAGTAGAAAGATGGGTATAGTGTGCAAACCCCAGCTGCCATCAGGTTTCAAAGTTAAATGCTATGTTTTGCGGAAACACACTCTAAATGCAATCACTCAGAATCTTACTGTCAGAACCCATAAACAGTGGCCCGACAATTACCAGCAATTATAGAGTAAACTTCCATCTTCTGTTACCAAATGATTTTTTTTCTGTGTGTTTTAAGGGGCCTTATAAATGATTCTGTGTAACGAACTGTTTGTTTTTTCATTGAGTCTACAATCTTCTAATCCTAGAGCACTTCAAAGTATTTACAGGAACAAGCCATAACAGGATCAGCCTCTGAATGAGCCCAGAGATCAAAGCGAGGGGCTGCTGCCGACATAAATATGGAAATAATATGACTCAGTGGGAACATAGGGTGTAACCGGGACTAGATTGGCAAAGAGAGAAAAAACTTGGTAGATACAAGAAAGAGGAAGCGACTTGGTTATTAGAGAGTTTGGATCTTATGCATGGCTTTGATAGTAAAAGTTGACTGCTTGAGTTTTCATCATACAATTTTACACAGTATATAACCCTGTTTGATGATTTTGTTTTTCTCAACCCAAACTCAGAGTTGTCACAGGTTCTGATCAGTAAAATTAGTCTCACAGGTGCAGTATCTACAACAGTTAATAAGAGCTGTGGTAACATCTAGGGTGACCACCCATCCTCTTTTTCCCGGACATGTCCACATTTTTGGACGTAAAATTATTATTATTATTTTAGTTATCTTATAAGGGGAGTTAAACTCGAGGTTAGCCACAGGTGAAAGGAGAGTAGATAGGCGGTGAAGAAGATAGATGGCAGGCTTTATTGCAAGATATGATACATAATTAGTTCAACAAAATGTTTAATCGTGATTTTATTTAGTGTCAAGTGTTCTTTATCATCAAAACCCTCTGTAAGAAAAATAAAGATTCCTTATTTCAATAATATCTTTTCAAAGCCACAGGGAGCCACTGCAAAGGGGTCTAAGAGTCGCGTGAGGCTCCAGAGCTGCAGGTTGCAGAACCCTGCCCTAGGTAATATCTATAGATAGAAACAAAAGTTAAAGGAAGTTGACGAGCCGCCATTACTGCGGTGGAAAAAGCCTCATCATTAGCATACGTTTGATTGAGAGCGGTCAGAAGAATGGACAGAAACCGAGGTATTTTTTTTTTATCACTGCAAAAAGCTATGCCAGGGCGAAGTGGGAGAACACGTGAAGTTTTAGGATGCCATAACAGTAGTGGAAAACTGCAACTTTTGAATAAAGTGAGTGTTTCAAGTACAAGCCTTTACTTCGGGAGGAGAGTCCCTGTCTGACACACCAGTCGCATGATGTAAATAAATTAATAATGAATTATAATAACATACTTTATATAGTTCTACATATTATTTGATATTTATTATTAATATTTTATAAGTCCAAATTTCTTTATGTGACTACCAGGTAGTGGTACTCCTTCCTGTTTAGCGCCAAAGTAATTGAGCTAGGTAAGCAGCACGTGGCTAATTGAATATTCATGAGAAACACGAAGTAGGAGCTGGTCAGCACCATAGGTTAGCAATATCAAGGCAATCCAGGCTCACGGCAGTGAAGCTGTAACTTCACCTGATGGCGGAATAAACAACAAAAGGACAGCACCAAACTGTCAACAAACGGAGGACGACACTTTACTATTACTGAACCAGAGGACCTGTTTTACTTTCCACGGCGAGGCTAAAGCATGACGGCTCGAAGTTAAAGATCAGGGTGAACAGCGGTGGCAGCTGAATTCATCACCATGTGAGGACCAAAATCATCAATGGGTGAGCAAAAAGAAATTCATTTAAAATGCAGTTTTTGTTGGTGTTTGGTGTGGAGGGTATGTGGCTGTGAGCTGCTAATGATAGCTAATAAGCTAACTGGGCTAACCGGGAGTTTACTAGTAAATTCACAGTTAGCTTATCAGTAGCTTCAGCTAAAGCTACTGTTGTATGTGTGAAATGCGACAAAAGGCAAAGAAGAAGCAGCTCACCATGCGTTGTGATCTTTTCCATGCAGCTTGCAAGCAGATAAAAAAATAGACAAAATTATGATTTTTCAGGTCGTTTTTAAGTTCCGGTGATGAGTAATCTGTGTTAGGGACTGGCTGTAATAACAGAATCGTCAGATAGGGCTGAGGTTGTGTTCGGGTTTTTATCGCCTTGAACTCAAGAGGAATCCTGTACTGAAATTTTTGGCTCCAGCCTTGATCTCGTAAGACATGATACTGGATCGGTGGTGTTTTTGTCTGTTTTGTTGCAGTTAAATGCTGGTTATGCCTGATAATGGTGTATGAGTGAATTCTGGAAGCTGGTTAGCTAACAGAGCCTAGCGTTAACTCTGGACCTAATTTCACTTTTTAACGTTATTTTTTAAATAGATATTTAACGTGGTTAAAATCCTTTATCTGTGAAATATGAGTGAAGTTTTAGCCCTCTGATTAAAGTGCTCTTGTGGTTCTGTAAAGTTTTCATTACAAACAACTCTCTATGATTATTTTTCATTCTTTCAAAGGGTTGATACCTATTACAGAATAAATGGTTTTGTTTCTAGTATGTATGTCAGATTCACAACATATTGACAATGCTGTTAAACTCTGTTGTATCCTTGGCAAATACCATATCCATAAGGCCAGAGTGCTACAAATCATTCCAAACATTTGTCTGTTTCGCACTGAAATGAAATATTTAGCCGAATCTATGTCTGGGATGTCCACAAATAAGAAAGCTCTTAAAACATATCAAACTCTGAAGAAGTTGCTTTCTGCAAATATTATTCAAATACATTGTATTGTTTTTTTCTCTGTCACTCACCCTGGCATTTTACTTTAATTTTTGAGTAAGATTATCTTTTATGTTCTCATTTTTTTTTTATTTATTTATTTATTTGTTTATTTATTCATTCATTCTCTTCTCCCCTTATGTCTGTCTCTCATGTCACATTTAATGTTAAATGTATGTGTTTATATTGTACAATGAAGTGACTAAAAGTTAAAAAAAAAACCAAAAACATCTCTGTCAAAGCCAGCAGCTGGCAGTAGACGCCGCTGCTACACTGCAGTAATGGCAGCGCCCACAAATCATCCATAGGATAGATACAGTCGACTTTGTGTCACAGTTGTGTCATAGTCAGGGGCGGGGAATTCTGAGGAGGAAAACAATCCTTTCCCTGTCGTCCGCAGCTTTGTAAACACGCCAATTTTAAAATCAGATTTCCATGCTCATTGCTAAAATGTCATACATTGATTCATTGGAGCCGATTCAAAGGGATAGATACTTAAAAAATCACTCAAGTAGGTTTGGATTCTCGTCCACTCTGTTATTAAAGAGTTGACGAATGATCCTACAGAATGGCCTGATGTGTCATCCCCCGACACCTTCTGCTACCTGGTTTAATCACCCGGTCAGAGGCAAAATCACGTTTGATGATGAATTAAACTTCACATCATTTCAATGTCTGACAAGGAAATAAGCACATTTTAGTGAATTTGTGCTCCAAACAATGGTTGTTATTGCACAATAGGCCCAATGAGCTGCCTATATATAGCTGAACGTTCATGTGAAATACAAAACAATCTAACACTGATTGAATAAGGTGAAGATACTGTTATCATACCTGTTATAAAGTGCTGACTACTATGGAGTCAGATCAGTCTCAGAATTCACAAATGCACACAGTAGGATTCACAAATGTATTTCTGACTCACACACAAATGTTTATTGTTTTATGTAGATTTAATTGAAGTTCGAGCCAAGCGAGATTCCGATGATGATCAGCAGCTCACAAAAGTCCAGGGGGTGTGGCTTCGGGGCACCAGAGGATCCACATGATTGGCAGCTCAGTTAGCAAAGAAATGTAAGTTAGGTCCACACTTAGTGGTCTATGCTCCTGAATCATAACGTTGGACTGTTCTGTAGCCTGCCGGTAGCCTCTGGTCTGGTGCCCCGAAGCTGCGTCCCCTGGACTTTTGTGAGCTGCTGATTGTCATCGGACATTATCTCACTCGGCTTTGGTCACCACAAAAACTGCCTCCTTGTGACCAGCTGCAGTACACGTCAAAAGCTCTCTCTTTCTTCATTCCAAAGAGACTAAAGTCAAACTTTAAAAACTTAATACACCTCGTAGAAATGTTTCTCTCATCTGTATGCTGTGGTGATATGAAGATATTACTAGGCTGCGTTGTGTTCAAGTCCGATGATTGACAGCTGCTGTTCTCGGCAGTATTTTTCTATATACAGTTTATGTTATCAGTCGCTGAAGCTCAAGCCTGATCTGCCTGTTCCTCTACTTTGCAGTTTTGGTACGGCATTCATATGATGTTACTGAATAATCTCCAACTTTGAAATGTGTTTAAAAATATATATACAGCTTATGATCAGATTTTAGTTTTGGTTTCCCCATGAAATCCATGCTGTTGTTAGTACTTCTGTATGCACAGTTGAACACTAAAGTGATCGCATTAAAACACACTCTCGAATCTACGCTACTGTGATTGGCTGAACTGGGGAGAGACATCCGATTGTCTACAGTCATTTCCCTGTTGAAAAAAATGCATTTGTGAATCTTAACTCGTCAGGGGAGTCTCAAAAATCCACACACAAATGCAGCGAGATTCACAAATGAAAAGCAGCTCGTAAATGTGCTATATATTTGTGAATTTCTATTAAATATATATCAAACAATAAACATTTGTATGTGAATCAGAAATATGTTTGTGAATTTTGTTTTTTTGTTTGTGGATTTTTTTACATTTGTGTAGAATGATATATATTTGTGTGTGACTCAGAAATACATTTGTGAATCCTTCTGTGTGTATTTGTGAATTTTGAGACTGATCTGACTCCAGACATAAACTACAGACATAGACGTTTTTATTTTGGATCCCAAAGGTGATGAAACTCATCCCCCCGTCGGATCGCTTGAAGCCACTGTGTTCTTCTCCTCGGCTCTGTGCTTCGGTTTGGTGAAATATAAAACTTAAGATCGTTATTTTTTATCTTATTTGCGGTAGAAAAGGGGCACACAACAGCTCCTTGGCATTGTGGAAAGCAGTTTGTTTTCCCCCTCAGTGCGAACCGGATATGATGTTTTGTGGGCATTCCTCTTAATTTTGACTGTATCTATTGAAAGTGATTAAAATATATCAATAATCAAAGCTAATTTTCTTTAAAAGTTACAAAAACAAGACATTTTGATTAGTTGTAACTTTTTGATTTTGAAAAATATACATATTTCTAAAAGGGATTTATCACAACACTGCTATTTTTCTAAAGTGTATTTTGAATTTTGTTTGTTGAGTGATCATAAATAGTACATTCCCTGATGTAAGCATGTGTATACATCAGCGAGGCATACTTTTAATGAGCCCAGGTTAGAGTATTCTGCACTAATACATTCATGAGGTCAACGTGTTCTTTAAGTGGGGTCAGTTAGGCATGGTAGTATCCTGCATGTTGTCATGTTTTATACAGTTTTGTAGGCTTTACAATAATCAGACCTGACAAGGATGCACTTATACTTGAAATACATGCAGCTTTGTTGTGTTGCAGGGAGATAAATCTCTTCATTCATACACAGACTGGAAATGCACTGACACACTCTTAACAGTAAGAACAGAGAGCATGGCTCAAATACTTTATATACTGAATAACAGCAGTGAATCAAACCCAGGTTTATTCCTGAGTATTGTGCATCAGATCCATTGAAGATGGGAGGCGTGTTGAGAAACACCACTGGTTCAAATATTCAAGGAGACTAAATTCAGAGCATCCTCCGCATCTGTCATGATGACTGATTGAAATGGAACATATGGGTGATTTTTAGTTACAGGATGTATTTAGATGTAATCCTGCAGATGTGATGGGATTGCTGAAAAGAGGGTGTGATATAAAGGTTTGGAGACTGAGCTGCAGAGGACTATTGGTTTGTGTGGTTTGCAAAACGGTCATTATTTTCCTGTGCTACTGGGTTCATGGGAAAGTCTTTCTCTTCACTGTTTTTTTCAGTGAAGCACTGGATGAAGTGGATGATATCTGAAAGACACACAGTTTGCCTGACTATTCTCAGTAACATTATTTTAAATTAAAATTAATTGGATTCTTAAGCTTCGTTTTTACATCAAACTCACTACCGCTTCTGATCTGCCATCATTTTAAAACCCCAAATTCTATCTGATTTTACATATGAGTAAAAAATGCTCTTCATCATGAGTTTTGTGAGTTTAATATAGATAAGTTAATTATCATTAGGATTTTCCTCATATAAAGATTTGCTCTACTGATGTTGATTAAAAGGAAGTTATAGTCAGGGGGCCAATTCTGAAAAGTGCTTCCGTTAAGACTTTTGCGGACATGTCGGGGTACAGGTTGTCAACCTGTTTTTTTAGTTAGAGGGGACCCAAAGGTAAATTGTTAGGGTGGTTGTCAAGCTGAATTTTTTGGGTGGGGATTTTTACAAGCATTTTAAGGTGAATTTTCAGGTTTCCTGCATAAGACGACATGTCCACCAAAAATGTTTAATATCTCCACAACCGCAAGGGCCATAAACATAAACTTGGTATCAAATGAAAGCTTACACTCAGGGGTTACCTGCTGAAGTGTCATAATCAAATTTGTGTGTACTGTTGTAAGAAAAATAGAGCTAGAACATGTAGAAATCCATTTCCGTCTAGGAAAAACTATATTTTAAAATTAATTCCATCTTGGTAACATAAGATAGCATCCCAAAACCTCTTTCAATCAGTGTACCAGTCTATGGGCAAGAGTCATGCCAAGTTTTAAGCTTTTAGCATGAGCTGGTGCAACACTACATAAGTTTAAGTACTTAAATGTCCAGGCGGAAATCTGGAACTCTAGATGGGGCCTTTGGTGATATTTGACTTTATTAATGTACCAGATAGTAAAATGAAATCATATTTAAAATAAATACCACTTTAGTAATAAATTTCAACCCGATTCAGTTGTTGTTTTCCTTCTTTAAAGTTTGTATTGGTTGCTACTAGTAGTAAATAGTACTATTACATACACTCACCGGCCATTTTATGAGGTACACTTTGCTAGTACCGGGTTGGACCCCCTTTTGCCTTCAGAACTGCCTTAATTCTTGGTGGCATAGATTCAACAAGGTACTAGAAACATTCCTCAGAGAGTTTGGTCCATATTGACATGATAGCATCACGCAGTTGCTGCAGACTTGTCGGCTGCACATCCATGATGTGAAGCTCCTGTTCCACCACATCCCAAAGGTGCTCTATTGGATTGAGATCTGGTTACCGTGGAGGCCATTTGAGTACAGTGAACTCATCTTCATGTTCAAGAAACTAGTCTGAGATGATTTGAGCTTTATGACATGGAGCGTTATCCTGCTTGAAGTGGCCATCAGATGGGTACACTGTGGTCATAAAGGGATGGACATGGTCAGCAACAATACTCAGGTAGGCTGTGGCGTTGAAATGATGCTCAATTGGTACTAAGGGGCCCAAAGTGTACCAAGAAAATATCCCCCACACCATCACACCACCAGCAGCCTGAACCACTGATACAAGGCAGGATGGATCCATGCTTTCATGTTGTTGACGCCAAATTCTGACCCTACCATCCAAATGTCACAGCAGAAATCGCGACTCATCAGACCAGGTGACGTTTTTCCAATCTTCTATTGTCCAATTTTGGTGAGCCTGTGCAAATTGTAGCCTCAGTTTCTTGTTCTTAGCTGACAAGAGTGGCACCCGGTGTGGTCTTCTGCTGCTGTAGCCCATCTGCCTCAAGGTTCGACGTGTAGTGCGTTCAGAGGTGCTCTTCTGCATACCTCGGTTGTAACGAGTGGTTATTTGAGTTACTGTTGCCTTTCTATCAGCTGGAACCAGTCTGGTCATTCTCCTCTGACCTCTGGCATCAACGAGGCATTTTCACCCACAGATCTGCCGCTCACTGGATATTTTCTCTTTTTGGACCATTCTCTGTAAACCCTAGAGATGGTTGTGCGTGAAAATCCCAGTAGATCAGCAGTTTCTGAAATACTCAGACCAGCCCGTCTGGCACCAACAACCATGCCACGTTCAAAGTCACTTAAATCACCTTTCTTCCCCATTCTGATGCTCAATTTGAACTGCAGCAGATTGTCTTGAGTTTCTGCCATGTGATTGGCTGATTAGAAAATGGCAATAATGAGCGGTTGGACAGGTGTGCCTAATAAAGTGGCTGGTGAGTGTAATTCTATGTAATAGTTCTCAGGCAAAGGGACATTTGAGGCAACTTGTTTAGTAACAAAAATATTGTTTACAGAGGCTATGAGGACTTTTCTGGAAAAGCTAATGATTTTTGGGAGGATAAAGACCCCACTTCCCATAAGCAGTTGCTCCTGCCTGTAGTTATCATAGACATGGATAGAAAGATATGACACTTTGAGCAGCATGCCAACAGCAAGTCTTTGCAAGTGTCGGTGTCAATGCATTCAATGGCTGCAGAAGGCACAAAAACTAAAACAGCAAGGATACCTGCACATCGTGCTGCATACAGTTGCACACTACGCTGTACAGTTTTGACACTGACACTAAAGCAAACTATGACTGGCGATTGGGTCTTCAACCCCGTGCTATGAAATGTCTAATATTAGTGAATCCTGGTTATGTGCTACCAGAGCTCATCTACCAACTCCAACCTCACGAAGCAGAGCAAACGTAACCTCACTCTTCATTTTATTGACATACTCTCAGCTTTCTTTGCGCTTCTGTCCTTTTTTTGTCCCACAGTTCGGCTCCAGTGTCCACTATCACTAATAAATAAACAACATAAATAGTTTTCAGCAGAGAAAAACACTGATCTCTCTCTTCTCACTGCTGAACTTTGCTGGCTAGAATGGGATTGTTGTGGGGACCTCAACATGCGATTAATCAATCCCAACACGACTAAGAAGCTAAGAAATAGCATTGTGAAATAACCTATTTTGGCGCTAATAATCTCATTTTAAACTGTGGATTATAACCAGGCATAAATCTAGAAGCAGATCTTTTTCAAGATGACTTAGAAAGTCCTCACAGTCCCTTTAATTAGTAACAGCGTGAAACAGAAACTGTTTTTTTCTTCATCCAAACTATCATATTCCAGAAACAGCAGGAAAAGTAAGCAGCCATCAGAAGGCACCCAGGGACCATTTCTGAGTGCTTAGTCCAAGTCCTGGTCAAGGACACAACAGGCAAGTTAACTGTTTTTGTTTTGAGTATAGATTTACTTTCACAAAACAATACTTCACACCAAAGGGCATAACATTTATGATGATAATGATACAGGTACCTAGGTATTCTTGCACCACACTGCGCAGGCACACCAACATGCCTCACTGCAGTACACTCCATTTCTTCGACAGCTGCACTGCCTATAAGCCACTGCACTGACTTCTAAACACCTAAACCCTAAGCCCTAAACACCTGAGCCTGTATGCATATTCAGTCATTACACAAATAGGTCCATAATTCTTAACATACTGTTATAGAACAGCTCATTCTGCCGTAGCGTTAGCTGCATTCACAACAGTAAATAATGTCTGTTTAAGTATTTGCGCCATGAAAGCGAGGCAGGTGCAGAATGTCATATGTTAGGGAACCTCCCAGAAAACTCCTATTCAATGTTTTCACTTGTGCATGCCTACTACACATAAACAGCGATAAACCTGGTGAGCAGTAATGGTGTGACTGAGAGAATATCAAAAAAATACATTTTTCAGCTGCTAGTGGACCCTCATTAGGTGCAGCGACAAGGTATCCTCTGTTGGGGGTCAGGTGTTCACATTGGCTTTCACTTTCTGAAGCAGGGCACAGCCAGTATCATGGATGGAGTTGGTAATTGACTGTGGGTCATACAGTCTGCATACAAACTGTTCTGCAAAGGACAGGGTAGCTGGACCTACTTCATCCTCAGATGTGGAGTTGATGAGGGCACTGTTGAATCACTTTCCATGCTGTTCTTTTCCGTGTCCTGGTAATTTGGCTCATGGTTTCACATTTTAAATTGATTGGTTCCATAAAAATGGATTAGAAAACTTGAGTATTGGATCATTTTGGTACCAGTGATCCACTAATGAAGGTTGTGCTTTTTGTTAAAAGACACAATTTCGAGTATATATATAGCCAGCACATTTGAAGGTTCTTCAGAGACAAAAAGGGCTAAAAAAAGGAACTTAACACAGGAAACACAACCTGAAGATACAGACTCTCAGCCAGGAAGGGTACAGCTGCTGCCCAATAGCCAGGAAGTGCAGATGCCATCCTTCAGCAGTTGGACAAACTATGCAGAAATAGAGACCAACCAACAACTTAGAAGACAAATCAAAATCTGAGTGGTCAAACCAAACTGGTGTCGGTGTTCCACCTGCACTGTACATGGCCCACTTTAGATTACAGCTTGAGGTCCTACAAGACTGTCAAGAAGACCCAGATCAATAAGAGACAGAGGTAAACTAGGTGTCGTTGGACCCAAGCACACAAAAACTTGACCTGCAGGAACTGGAAGAAGATCCTGTGGTCAGATAAGTCCAGTTTCCAGCTTGATCTTCCTCCCGCTGATGTAAGGGTACATTGAATACCAGGCCAAGCATTATCTCCAGCATGCACAAGAGCTACTGTCAGCATGGCGGAGGCAGAATCATGGTTTGGGGATCCATGAGTGCTGCTACCCTTCGTCATCTCACTGTCTGTAATGGCACATTGAACTCTGACAAGTATTGTACCATACTCTAAACCCAGATGCTCCCTTCTGCACATGCTCTGTCCAGATCAAAACTGGATGTTTTAACAAGATACTGGCCCTCACCAAACATCCAGGGCCAGGAGAACTTGGTTGTAGGAGCACAGGATCCAGGTCTTAGAGGGGCCAGCTCAATCTAAGGACATGAGCCCCATTGAAGATCTATGGTGAATTATAAAATGGTCTGTTTCAAAGTATAAACCAAAGAATTTAGAAGAATTGAACACAGTGATTCAAGAAAAATGGGACAAGATAAGCTCTCAACAGGCTAGAGAGGAACATGGCAGCCAGAATTAGAGTTCTGCTGTGTGCTTATGCAGGGCTACTAAATAGTCATTTCATGATGTGATGGTTTATTTATTTTTTGTTCAGGTTTAGAACATATTCTCTTTTATTTGTTGACTTTGATACAGACAATATTGAGAAGTGACACATTGAAAATGAGAATTTAGTTTTGTTGGTTTTTCTTAATAACAAAAGCGAACTATAGTTTGTCTCTGTCTATGCTTCCACACTTTTTGAAACAAGAAAATATTTTTCCACAAATAATTCATGATAGTATTTGAGATTGTGTAGAATTTTAAGGGTGTCCAAAAACTTTTCCATCATTGTATTATAATTTCATGACCATACACCATATGATTGACTAGGTGTTCCCTGGTATTTTAGAAGACTAAAACACAAAACTGGTCAGTAAGATAGTAATCATGTAGTAGCCTAGCTACTTAGCTGCTTGCTATTTTAGCTAGTTGGAAAAATGTTAAGCCTTCCTTTTTCCGGCAAACTTTGATGGTTGAGTCTTAATGTAAATGTTTTTGTTTGCAGATAAATAGACAAAGTTAATCTGTTATGTGAAAGTCATGAATTTTTGTTCAGCTTGTTGACACCTGCTGTGATCATCTTCAATGGCCTGCTTTCTCATGCCAAATCACAGCTGTGCTGGCTCACCAGCGCCCCCTTGGTGTAATATTTCTTGGTATTTATTGATTACTTATTTTAACATCATGTTTGCACATGAATTAAGTTAATTTAGAAAAAGAAAAAGCTCAACATTACTGTTGGAAGTTTAGAATAATAAGGAAGCACTTAGAAAAAAATCCGATTTTACCACTTTTTAAAAAACAGTCAATAAAAGGACAAAAATACATTTTCTAAGTTGACAACCTAGCTAGAATACATGTTAAGGGGTCAAATATTAATACTGGATAGGTTGTCAGCCTGTACCCCGAGGTGTCCGCCAAAGTTGCTTTTTCAGTTCTGGCCCCCTGACTATTATAACCAGTCCTTTTTTTAAATTCAATTTCAGGAATAGAAGAACTGGCCTGACTGTTTATGATCAGTCAGGGGGCAAACGTTTCTGTGAGCATTGGTTCTCAGATATCTTCGAACTTAAGCTTGGCTCAAGGACCCTCTAAATTCACCAACAGATGAATTTTAAGAGGCTCTAAAAACGAAGGACTGTCTTCATGTTCTTGTCATGAGCGTTTAAACAGTCAGGAGTTGTTAAATGAAATGTAATAGTGTGGACACAGCCTCAGGCAACAGAAAACTGCCAAATCAATTTCATTTTTAAGGTCCACCATGTTGGCTCAAGGTTCCAATGTAAAGGATTCAGAAAAATAAACACTCAGCCCTCCAGTCTAACAGTTCAGCTGAACTTTTGCCTTAACTCACTTCAGTATGATCTGACAGAGCTGCTGTGTTGGCCTCTTCATTTATGTGAACATAGTTTGGACGTCCAGTTCCAGTGATTACTTTTCATACATGCTAATTAAAATGATTCTCGCTGCCAGAGAATTCCTTTAAATACAGCTCTTCAGAGTTGATAAAATTCACTCAAATGTTTGCTACACCAGAGAACCCTCAGCTCTTACTACATGTTTGTCAGTATGCTATGAAAAGGTCTGCCATTATGTCAGCTTTGCTTTTTACTCCCAAGAAACAAAGCAGGATCACGCTTAATTAAACAACATGTGCATCAGAGTGAAAGACGGCGCTGTTATTTTTCTAACAATAACAATGATCCTTTAGTGTCCTTGATAAATGTCACACTCTGCAGAGGAGTCTGCAATGTCACAAGTTTGTATTCTGTTAATGCTCAATGCAAAGGACTGTTTTTACTGTAAAGGAAACAGCTGTGTCACTCCAAAGTGTCTGCTACACTATATTATTGATAATAAACTAAATTAATTCCAGTCTTTAAGAGATTCATGTTTCTGTGTTTAAAGCTCTCATGTTTCATAAACTACAAGATAATAAAGCCAGTTCAGGGCGTGATGCCATATGTGGTGATGAAGCACCACAAATGCAACCATGGCAACAATAATAAACTTAAGAAATAATTAACTAAAGGGGGGTACACACATAACGATGATTGGGCTGTTTTTGTCCCTACTTTCCACCTTCCCGACCAAGGACAGGAAATGCCTGATTATATTAATTCATATCGAATTATCTTATAAGATTATCCTGTGGCCTGAGGTGTGTTAAGATTAAGTTTGTCCCTATAATCAGCTCCGAAACGGGTCAGAGCCAACAATCATAGATAATAAACTTGTCCAATATTTACGACCAAAAATCTTTATGTTTGGAGAAAGCCGACGACTCCCAAGTCATGACCCTATGAGTTGAACGGAATGTAGCCAATCAGGAGGCGAGCTGACTGAGGAACGAGGAAGCAGACGTAAATAAATCAAGCATGGCTGGCCTGACATGTAAAGTTTGTGAGGAAAGTCCGTGTTCCTGCAGTCTCCAGGATTTTTTTCCACGGTCTTCTCATCTTTTTTAATTCGAGAATTTTCCATTAAAAACAGTCCCAAGACCACCATCATTCCCTCTTCTATGTCCTCTTAAATGTTGCGTTTGGTGTTAGCTGGTTGCTGCTATCTGTTGCTGTTTCTTCTTCTGTATTTTTGTTAGATCACGTTTGATCACGTGAGATTTCTGTCTTGGAGGACTAGATTCTCGGTCAGTGGTGAGACAGAATTGTAATGTGTGGTGAGCTGTGTTGAGATTATTGGAGCACACCACCCACAGTACGATCAAAACTGCTCAATGCCTGATTTTTATCTTCATGTGTTGGGTCTCTAACAGATAAAAGAAATCTCTTCAGATTTAGAAAATCCTTATGTGTGTACCCCCCTTTATTTCTTGATGAGTGGCAACAACAGTTATATAACACGCCTTATAAAATCTGCCATAATTAAACTGAGGAAAAGCCGAACAGAAATTCATACAGCAATGAGGTACCAGGTAGCTAAGCAGGTGGCAAGATGGTCACTCATTCTGCAGTCTGCTTTGTTTGCTCATTATGTGACATTTTAAGAGTTGAGAGTTCAGACTGGTCGTTGGTGAAAATAATTTGTTGCTATGTTGTCTGCCATCTTGGTCAAACTGCTATGCACTACATACGACAAGAACAAAAGTGTGACGTCTGTTATAATTTGTCAAGTCAAAAAAACTTGACTTGTGTGCCATGCTTTAGCTTCCTCATAACGCCTGGTTTTGAGTCTGCTGACCAACCAGAAAAAGTTATTGTAGAATAAAGTTGTACTCGCCGTTGTTTTTATCAAGCAGCACTCAAAAAATAAAAAGAATTAAAAAATAACCATGAAGAACAAAAGTTGCAAATGAAATCTCATAAATGTAAACAGAGGGTTATTTGGGTGATTTTTTTTCCTTTTTTTTGGCAAATACCCTTAAAAAAAACTCTAAACATTGCAGCTCGCGTTGCCTCATCTGAAGCTTTTAATCAGTCTCTAGTTTTAGTTATGGTCACTGCACCTATTACCCATAGTCAGCGATGTTTAAAGTAAAGTTGTATTTTTAGCTTCTCTACTCTAAGCTAGTCACAGCTTATTAAGACCTGCTTTCTTGTTTGAAAAGAAGATTACTAAATCTCGGTCCTCTTCAAGCTTGGCAGAATAAATAAATTGTTTATTTCTTTCATTTCTTTAATCACAGTACATGTTTATAGTTGTGCTCCGTCCTGTGTCTGTGAACATCACGGTGCACTTGTGTGTGGCTGTGTGTGTGTTTTCCTTTTGTGAGTGTGGAGGCGAATGCGAGTGTGGGCGCAGGGTAAGAATTAAAGAGGCCCTGGGATGAATATGTAGAGCAGATGTAGCAGCAGAGCTCAAAGGCTTACGCCTGGAGCCCATTTGACACTGTAGGAAATGTCGTCTCTGACAGAAAGCAAAGCGGCTGTGGGGTCACCAGGTTGAACTAATAACTGGGATCTTCAAAATGATATAAACATATACAGAAGAATAATCGCTGGACCCCTCCATCGGAGAGTGTCTGTTTCACAGAATAATGGAGGCTGTTGCCATGAGTCTGGGAGTTCAGTTTTACGACTTCCCCATTTAATTTCTGTTCCTAACATAAAGGCATTTGTAATGTAATAAATGCCAGCGACTTCTAGAGGGAAAATCTATAATTCACTCCAGTTGGGTAATTTATTCCATTTGTTTAGTCACAAAGAGCTTTGGTCCGGATCAGGAAACTACAGAGACAACTGTCTTTCGAAAGCGAGCAGACTGGCTGGGGATCAGTCAGATCCTCTGAAGCTTAAACGAGGAGAGTGTTTCTCTGTAGTCTCAACAACGCCTCCGAAACTCACGGGCTGTTTCTGCACAATGAGGAAACTCCGTGTCAGCGTTTCATCTCAAGTCTCCCACTTTCTTTCACACAGATCTCTAAGTCACTCCCTTCTTTTTTTGATTTTGCTCTTTAAAGTTTTCGAAGAGAAACTAAAATAAACACACACAAACACACACTTATAAACAAGCAGAAAAAAACATTAATTAAGAGTCTGAGAAATAGAGCCTCAGCACCATAACAGAAAGCCTGGCAGTGGGAAAGACATGTTTGATTTAGCAGCTGGGCTGCACACAGAAGGAGGGAGCTGGACATTTAAACAGCGAGTTGCAGAGTAAAGGTTAGAGAAGCTGATTTGGGGAAGTTGTTGAAATGTTGGACAGGCTGTCAGGCTGCCTTCCACGAGGTATTTAACCCTCGTTCGCTCCAGCAGAGCTGCTTTGTGGCCAGCAGTTGATGACTATGGATATTTGTGCAGCTACCAGGTGTGAATGTGTGTAACTTTATAAACGTGAAGCCGAGTGTTGCTGAAAAGAGCGTGTTTGCTTGGTTGACTTTTTGTGGAAAAATAAAGGTTTAAGAGCAGTGTTAATTTCCCCACTAAAAACTTTTACCAAAAAAAGGCTCTCTGTGCTTTTCCCCACCTTTACAACCTGATGGAAATTATCTAAAAGTAAATAACGATAATTTAACTATATTGTACACTTTGTCTAGGAATAAAGGCCAAGTTATATTCTGAAAGAGGTGATAAGGTATGAATAACTTCTTGTTAAAATGGCAAAAGGTTGCAGCTAACTATACTGACGATAATGTTTTAGCCGTTGTGGTTTTCAGCATCCGATTGCTCCAAAGATTGCACAACAAGTCAGACCTCATACAGCATTATAAAAGGCTTTAACTGATTACAGTAGATTGAGCTCACTGACATGTAAACACTTTTTGGGATGTTATCTAACATAAACCGACTTTAGGAAAGAAGGAGGAACATGCAGGTTCCCTCTCCTTGTTTATCTTGAGTAATTGTTTGATACCCAACAAATATGCACATTTGTATTTTTATATACAACCAGATTTTAGCTAAATGCACAGCTTAAGACTAATATTCTCTGATATTAAGATGGTTAGCTCAGGCTTAACCATAGACTGTATATAGAATGGACAATGTGGCGCCGCCTTTTACCATTGTACGGTTTTGAAGCCAAAACACCTCCATCACGGGAGCCGCCATTGTGCAGCCAGAGTCTACGCAGTTGAGACTAACGAGGAACTCTGACTCTGAGTGGGTGACAAAAATAATTAATTTTTTCTATTTAGACCATTTAATCTCTTCTTAACTGTCCATCCTGATGTATTTTATTATTCCCGAAAAAACTACTCCAGAACGGCAGCTGTCAATCAACGTTAAACAAGACCACATTTTTAACCTTAAATAACTGATGAAAAAGAAACTTGTCAGAAAAAAGTGGACCTGAACACAATGCAGCCCAATAATATCTAAATATCACCACAGCATACGGATGTGAGAAACATTTCTACGAGGTGTAATAATTTTTTTTTTAAGTTTGACCACATCCCATCCGGAATGAATAGAGAGGTGGAGTTTTTGTCTTGTACTGCAGCCAGCCACCAGGGGGGGCAGTTTTTGTGGTGACCTTAGTTTGAGCTGAGCGAGATGACGTCCATTTTTTTTACAGTCTATGAGCTCAACCATAAAGCTTCCCTAAGGTGGTTTCACTTTGTTGAGTTTGGCGCCCCCTGTGGAGAGTTTGGTCATCCCTCATATTCCCTCATCTTTGGAAGAAAAACAGGAGTTTCCGACATAAATCTCAACATCCTCTCGTGACAACGCAAAATAGCCCCCCGTATATTTTTGCTTTGGAAGAAGTGAACTAAGTCTGTGTCAGTGGCGTGCAGTTACCCACCGGCAGTGATTTTAGTCCGTGCTTTTTTTAGGTTACATAAATGCATCAGTATATATGCCAATCTGTTTTAGGAGCTTTAACAGGTGAGAGTAATTCAGCCCTTGGATGACCACACAGCTTTGTTGCACCAAAAGGTAAAATGAGCAGGGAGGATGAAAAGCAAACAACCTGCGATTTTTGATTTTCATTCATGGAGTAAGTCTCTTATTACTAAAAGATCTTAAATATGGTGACAGCTGTGATCTTACAGTGAGAGAAATTTGTCTTTAAACCCTGCAAATAAATCATGACATGTTACACACTAAGAAAGGGTTCATCTTCTGTACCTGCATGTCTGTTTTGTTTCAGCATGGTTAAGTCTGCCTTTTTTATTTTTCATATTGTCAAAAATCTTTTGCTCAGATTCAAACCAACAAGACAGACAACAAGACTCTTTGTTCTGGATTTGTTGACCAAAAAAAAGTCAGAAAAGAGTTGTAATTATTATCAAAATGTTGGACTGAAAGTAAATCATAATTGACATCTACTCAGGGGGGAAAACTGTCTTGGAGTTGGTTTAACTTAAGACAGACTCTTCCCGTATTTCAGTATACTTTCCATCTCTTCAAAGTGTGTGATTTGGCCGCTACAGGATTCAAAATCTTGTCTCCATAATGTTTAAATTTCACATCGGTATGCCGCCCAGCTGCTCCGCGCCAGACGATATTTCGGATTCGTGTCTGACTCTTGAGTGATAGTGTTTATTTTTCTGGCAACGCAGGCACCCAGTGTTAGTGCAAGACGTTGAACAAAGAGTGCATAAGTAGATTTGGTGTGGGACTTGGTATATTTTGACATCCTCGCTTGTGTACAATAGAGGCCCTGGAGCAGATTGTGGCGTGTATTTGTTTGCACCTGTCTGTCTCTGCTGATATAACCAAGAGAGATACAGCATGCTATTTAGGAAATGGACTAACTCGGTTTCTTTTGTGGATTTTTATTGTACTAAGACTTTAAGACCAAGCCAGTTTTAAGATGATCTCACATGGCATCCCTCTGTGTCTGTCTTATATCATGTACTTATCACTGACCAGTTCCTGTACAGTCCGTTTTACATCTTTTTGCAGTTCATGGCAAGAACTTCTGCTATCTATTGAAACCATGTGTCTCATATTAAACACTTCCCCTCTACTTCAAATAAATCAGCCATAGCTGACGTTCTAACTTTATTGCAGCTGTATTAGGCTGCGTCATCTCTCTGCACATACTGCAGCTTTCTTTTACTTCTTTATTAGAGCCCCCGTTTGGGCCTTCACATATGCAGATTCAACAACAGCTAGTTCACTGTGATGTTATTCAAGTGCTAGAGAAGGTGAAAAATACATTTTTCTTTTTTCTTTTTATTTTCACCAGCTATAATTTTATATTCAAGACTTAATTTGTCTCGGCTGTTTTGAAAAGAAAACCCTTTCATCCTGTCACGACTGGATGCTAATTTTAGAAGCACTGTTTAGAAAAGAGCTGCCACAGCCCAAAGCTACCCCACCCCACCCATGTCCCAGTCAACCCCAGCAACGTCCCCACACTACCTCCGTCTGTACCCACTGCTCCACCCTCCCACACACTCAGGCCCCCTCTCCTGCGCTCCCAAAGCTTCTCTGATACTCCTCTGTGATTAACTAATCTCTGAGGGTGAGGGTCAGGCTGCAGGAGAGGATGACACGCTTCTGACTCTCCTCATCCATCCAGGCCCTTTCATTACTTATCCCCATGCAGCTCTGTCTTCCGTGAAACCCCAACCTCATAGCTTCAGCCTCAGTCTGAACCTCAGCCTGGAGCCCTGAGACAGCCGAGCAGCCAGACCCCTCAGAGAGTGCGCTGAGCCTTTGTGTGGCTGCACTCCCTGGCTTGTCTGCCTCCCATTATTCCCCCATTCAAGCTCCAAATCAAAGCCAGCACACATATGAAATGTTTTTGAGGTTTGAAACTTAACTATACCACCAGTGCGACTACTGCAGCTACTATTACTAACTCTGCATGATGGATCGATATTCATGCAAGCATCCAACTGCACAAAATTAAAAGGCAAACTCATCCTACAGCGACTGATAAGTTTAATATAAACAAGGTGTTTGTGTTTCAAACTAATTAGGCTCCACTTTTCTATCAAAAATATTTACTTTCACGTTTACTTTTTTCATTAATAACTGCTCACGGATGTGTGGTGAGTTGTAATTACCCATTTTTATTCTCAGTTTGACAAGAGGTCAGTCAAACAGAGTGCCAGAGGGCTGCAGACTCTTTATTTAATCTAGCATGAGTGGAAACGATATGACAGCTACACCAAGCCTAGAATCTCCCCCAGCAGCGATGATAGATGCTTTTTGATTCTGATCTTTTTTTTTCTGTGAAGTCCTTTCTTGCTATGGTGCCCTTTCAATAAATATTTTCAAGTCTGTCAGTTGATTCTGGGATTCCATCGATGAGCTCCGTCCAGAAAAATAAACCGGGCAGCCACAGCAGTTGGCCTGGACGAGGAGTTGTTATTTTCTTCGGGCCGTTGGCAGGGACCCTGCACAGAAATGTTGCTTATTTTGCTTCATTTCAGATTGAAGCTTCTGACAGCTTCTGTGAAAAACTGCAAACTGTATTGCCATTTTAACACTTCAGCTCTGCTCTGTAATTACAAGCGTTGCTCGCGCAGATGAGCGAGACAGGCAGAGAACAAGGATTACGCTTTTCTGAGATCAAAAACAAATCATGGTCAGATTGCTGTCAGGACTTTAAGAGATACTTTTCCTCATCACATGTGCATCAATCTCTTCTTGCTTTTAAGGATTGAACTGGAAACCTTGGAAATCCCATCAGGGCAATTTGTTGGATGGGGCTTGGGAAAACACTGTGGTGAAATTCAATGTCCGCTCCGTCAGTCATTTTTCTTTATAAAGGATGTTGCAGTGCATAAATGTTGACACAATCACCTCAAAAATGTCCTGCGTCAAAAAGGCAGCTTCCCCGGGGTGGTTTACACCCAATCATCTGGCTTTGTTGTTAAAGTCATGAGTGGGCCAGTGGACGTAGTGGCCCACAACCCACCGAGTGGGCCCGCTCAGAAATAGAATGGTACATTCCAAACCAATATAACAGCGGCAGTGCACCATCACAAGACCGCAGTAAATGGCAAAATTATTGTGCATACTTTCTGAGGCACGCCTAAAAAACCCTGCTGTGTCCACATGCACTCCCGCTAACATCAGGTAGCACTTAAGTGTCCTTCGCACTAATGTATGACTAAACATGCTGCCCCTTCACCAAGCTGCTCTGATATGCAGAGAGGGACGCTGCCATGTGCCGCTGCCTCACCAGGCAATAAAGACACCCCCGGCCTTCAATAACAGGATATGGTCTGCATTTCTCATTTTGAAAATGTGCACAAACAGCTCTTTAAAATAAAACGCAGCTTCTGTTTGATAAAAAAAGAAAAGACAAAGAGTCACAGAGCAGCCGCCCATTTCCTGGGAAACTTTGCTGTGTCGCCATAGCACTTTCACGTTTTCCTCTCTAGCTGTGCAGTCTGCTGTTTTCCCACTCTCATGTTGTAAAAATCAGGAATGTCCCCGCTCTAATGAAGCGCCTCTCTGAAAAGACAGACTGAGAGAAAATTGAATTAATGTTAATATGGCCATTAGTTTACCACCCAGCAGGAGGACTATAGCAGGCCTAAACTATTCATGCTGTTCTACTCCTAATCACTTTCTTACACTCCAATCTTTTATAGGCGTAGCTTTGGCGAGAATCAGGGCGAGACAGCAGAGCTAAACCAGAGATCTGTCTGCTAGGACCTGTCGTCCAACCACGCACTCAAAGTTCCTGGTGAACACACGTGGGCATCCTTGATGAGAATATCCATTTACTTCACAAAAAGACACAAAGGTCTGCCTTGAACCAGGGTGGAATAAAAAAAGCTGACACATGAAGACACACAGGCAGCTTCAAGCATCTCTTGAGTTTCTTATTCTCAGGTGTAAGTGTATCTGCCCGTTGATGTTGGCCTTTCGAGGAGGACGTTGGATGAAAATAGAGCCAAAACTTTTAATTTAATCTTAAAGGAACATATTGCCTCAGAAAAAAGTTAACAATGTAGAATTTCAGGTTTTTATTTGTTGTCTAAATGTTGATTTCAAATCAATGCTGGCTTTATAAACTGTAACAGAAACTTGAACGTGTGAATGCAGGTTCTAAAGATTTACCCTGTGTCCTTTTCAAAGATCTGAATCTGCTTCAAGCCCGTCAGAGCGCTTTTACATATCCTGTGAATCATCTGTTGTATATCAAATAGATCCGCAGTTTCATCTGACAATGAGAGTAGCATCAACATCAATGTGTTCCAGATCTGGCAATGTGATATCCCGCCTTTCTTCTGCCTGTAAACAGATCATCCATTTAAAGCCTCTACGTTTTACTTAAGACCGGCTCGGGCTCAGCGTCCACTGACTGGTTCCACGTGTGTGCAGGCGGCACTGAGGTGTGTGTCTGTGTGGTTTCAGAGTGTAAGCGTGTGCTGTTCTAAGGGGGTCATGAGTCAGTGGAGCAGGGACGTGACTGATGCCCTCTCTAAGTCTTTCTCTAATTACCACTGAGGTGTTTGTGATCGCCCTGGTGACAATCCTGAGCTCGCTGGTGTGCAGTTTCAGCCCTGCCAAGAAGACACTGTCACAAAACCCCAGGCCGTAAGCTGTAATTGTGCATTTTCAAAAGCAATGCATTAGTCAATCACTGCACACCTTGATGTTTGGATGTGCGTAGGTTGGAGCAAGCAGCAACCCTGTCAACTGCTGTAGTAATTGCTGCTGCTGAGTAATGTTCTTGCTTTGGCTCAGATTGGGAAAAAAAAAACTTGCCAATAAATCTGGAGGCCATTTTAGGACGTCACCCAACAGGCTGTGAGTTCGCATGGGAAAAAAATCAGCTATTATAAGCCAAAGAAATGGCAAAGTTGAAACCATATAACCCTAACAACATCAAATTAAAGCTCTCATCAAAAGTTGGCTGCCGTGGAAAGAGGGCGAGAAGGCACAATGTTGGCCAACAAAGCTGCACGGTTAAAGGAAATACCCACACCGCTGACTGCACAGAAGCACAGCCTCCAGTCATTTCCAATGCTTGCAAAGACAATGGGGATACGCTGAGGCTTAAGTAATAAGCCCAAAATGACTTCCAGAGCGGCAGGGCCTCCTCATTTCAGCGAGGCAGCGATGCGGGGAAATCAGAGCCACGCGAGCTGAGGGTTTCATGAAGGATCAAAGATCGTGATTAGCCTGCACTGTCCATCCACCATTATGGGGAGATCTGCCGCCGATGGCAACCATATGCCGGCCGGATTAACCTCTCCATCACAATCACTATCCAAGGGAGGAGGAGACAAGGAGAGGAAAGTAGAGAGGAGGGGGAAGCAGAACAGAGAGGTGAGAGGAGCCAAGAGAGAGAAAAAGGAGGGAAAGCACGAGAGGAGTGGAAGTGGAGAGGTTGAAAACATCAAATGTCAGTCAGTGATGTGTGGCATAACACGTGTGCCCAATATGCAGGAAGCTTTTTGGCAGGTTTCCCTGACCTATATACTCCGGAAGTCGGAGAAATTGCAGCCTGAAACAAGTCTTTCAACTTTTAAATGAGCCACAGTGGATGCTCTGTGCTGCACGTTTGGAATTTTAATAAAGCTGATATAAGTCAGCAACAAAGACGAGAGATTTCACAAGCAGTGTAAAAAGCTGTGGTCGTCTGATTCAGTAAAAAGTGTGAAATGTAACTCACAATGCAACTGAAATTAGATCACTCTAAATGATTCTCAGTGTTAGAGGTAGAGCAGCTGCAGGTTTATCGTTGGAAAAGGGTAGATGGATTAAAGGGGAGATTGCAAACCTGGACATTTGACATTCCAGTGCATGAACTGTCCCCAAAATAAATTGTCTTACTCTGCAGCTACTTTATTTTGCTTCCAAAAAGATTAATCTTTGCGGACAAATCTCTGGAAACTGTTCCACAGATTGTATAAGGGTGGGAACCGCTGGCATATTTTGCAGCAGCCGTATGTTGCTAAATGTTTTAGCAACTTTCTCTTTTATCTGTGGAAAGACGCCACCTGTGACAGAGAATCAGAGAATGATCTACTCTCATGCTCTCCTCATTGCTCCAACTGCTTAGTGTCTAACCCATAGATCTGTGGTGCTCTCAGCCTCTGGACCGATGGCTGTAAACACGCTTGATTTTGCATTGGGGAGGATAAAGCATTTCAACACAGGGCCTAACAAGGATTCCTTAGCTTTTGGAACCAGATACTTGAGGAACTGCAGTTTTATACACTTGAGCATCACCCTAATTTCTTCATCATTTTCCTTGTGAATACATTCATTTATGTGCTCGATATGCTGCTGTTCAAGTACAACCAGATTTCCATAAGTCATTTGCAATTGTTTAGCTCATGAACATTATTTTATAATTGGTGAACTCCTCATGCAGTCTCTTGACCTGGTTTGGGTGCTCTCTTCGTACACTAACTTGTTGCACATTGATGTAATTAGTTGGGAGGTGTTCCTCAGGGTGTTTCTTTTTTTAAGATGACAGTTTTACAGTTATTTCGTTCCTTTCAGTTTTTTAGGAAGTGATCACGTGTATTTCCTTAAAAAAAATCATTTCTAAGTTTCAACATTTGATGTGAAGTCTTCATGCTATTTTAAATGAAAAACTGAAGATTGAATTTAATTGTTTGCAAGCCAATCAACACTTCACCCAGTGTCTCACCTCTAATAGGTCTGGGGTTGCAGTGGTCGTGTCATGTGATGTTGGTTGCTGAACTGTAGGTTCAGTTGATCGTGTCATCACAGCATACACAGCCGCTCCAGATCACCTGATGTAGAATCCCAGTCTAAGGAAACAGTTTCAGAACAGGGCTCATGTCATAATGTAAATAAGAGGATCTCCATGTTATTTCTTGCTGTTGACTCATGGTGCCACTTGTGACATAAGGGGAAATGAGCAGCAGCTAATTGTCTGTAAAAGAAGCTGACAGCTGAATAATACCAGAAGAAGACAGTCGGATGTGGGATGTGAGACAGCTGAAAAGACATCAAGAGATGAGGTAATCACTTCCAACACTAAAAAGGAAGGGAGATAAGCTATTCCACCTCTTTCTGCTGAAACGAGAGGATGGATGGAGGATGCTCTGATTTCTGCAGATACAGTTTCACTCACCTTCAGTGGGATAGCATCACAGACCGCAAAGTCCCGAGTGATACCTACTGCCCATTTCACAGACAAGGGGGAAACACATCACTTCATACTATATGAACTCGCTGACACATGGGAGGCCAATGTTCACATGACAAACTGAGGGAAAAAACATAAAAACAGTCAATCAGATATTGTGATGTATTCTGTTACATAATTTTCATCACACATTGATTTTTTAAAACCAGTTGGATAGTGTTTACTTGCAGTGTTTGTAAACTGTGCCCAGTTTTGACCTCATTCTTAGAGTCTTTTAAACAGTAACTGATACTTTTATTTTGATACTCTCTTGTAAAACCAGCGCTCTGGTTCTGTAAAGCACAAATAAAAGCATGGACCCAATCCTTTTTGTCTTTCAATACTAACACAAAATGAAAAAATCTGGGAGTTCTTTAAACTGTTCAGAGCAAATTTTTAAGTCAGTTTAGCAATTTGTGGCTTACTCTTCAAAGCATTTGAATTCCTTTGAAAAAAAAATCTATCTTTAAAAGTGTATCTGTACAAAAAAATGTCAAAACCCTTCCCTGTTTTGCAGTTGTTTGTCTCTGTAATTTTTCTGTCTCCTTCACCCGCTCCCTCTGCTCTGTGCCTGTTCCAGATTACTCAGATGAGCCGATGAGTCGGAGCTTTAATGGGCCTTCGCTCTCTTTCATCAGCAGAGAGCCTAGTCATCACTGCTGAGTGGAAAACCTATGTGGGCTCGGCTGCTCGGGGAATAGGAGCCGGATTAAGTGATATCATATTGTTGTGCAGGGGATCTCCCTCCCTTGGCAGCAGCACTGAGATTCAGTCATGCCTTCAATAGGTGTGTTGTCATTGTGTCTTCTGTTACTAGCCTGCACGTGGTGATGTCTGCGCTGGTGATACTCTATCTCACAGCTGTCATGACAGTAAATTGAAATTAAAATGAAGGCATTTGTTTGAAAGGGATGATTCACGTCTATATCATAGAGGCACATTCATGCACACACACACAGCATCTGTGGTAGTTCGTCTTTCTGTCCTCTCCAGCTGAGAAAATGATTGGGGCGGACTATTTAGCCAAGTCTCATGAGGCCTGTTTTTGCTTCAGATGAAAAGGCGTTTTGTAAAGCAATAGCTATGGTTCATATATTTTCCTACGTAAACCGTTTGGCTGTGTTTGATGTCATTGCACCAACTGCAGAAAGACACTATGACCTGTGCCGTCTCTTAAAAGTACTTTGCTCTGACATCATGTTAATAAATTAGCTTACAGTGAAATTTAACTCAGCATGCTGTAAACCAGAGATGCTTTGGGGAAACCTGGCCCTGGTCATAAGAGAAGGTCAAGGCAGATAACTGCTGCTGCGTAAGCAAGGCAAGTTTATTTATATAGCACATTTCGACAACAAGGAAATTCAAGGGGCCTCACAGAGAAATGGTCAGCAAAACGTATTAAACAAAAATAAATTAAAAGAGCAAAAAATAAAATGGCAAAAAAGGTAGGCTAAAATATATTAAACAGATTTTAAAACAAGCATAAAAGTTACAGTGCAGAAAGAAAATAGATATTGATTGATTTGTGTAAATATTCTCTGTAAAAAGGTGAGTCTTCAAGCTGCATTTAAAGGAACTGAGAGTTTTCAGCAGACTTGATATTTTCTGGGAGTTTATTCCAGATAATTGGAGCATAAAAGCCAAATGCTGCTTCTCCATGTTTGGTTCCGACTCTTGGGACCGAGAACAGACCTGTTCCAGATGACCTGAGTGGTCTTGATGATTCATAAAACAGGGAGCCGGTGTGAAGACCTCAGAGCTAGACTGATGCTTAAGACTTTGTAGCAGTAATTCACACTGGGCATAGATAGCTCCCCTCTAGCTTTTAAGCCTTAAAAACAACAGATAATTTCAGCTTTCTTAGCTTTGTTACCGCAGTCCTGAAGCTACCCAGCGTCCTACCATTTATACGAAAGGAAAACATGTAAGAAAGGAGACATGACTTGATTAATTTGACTGTACATATGAATAATGTGACATGCAAACTCGTATTAAATTTGTGGTTTGCTGCAATTAATGAAATGTGGAGACATTTTACCTGAAACAACAAGAATCATTGCAGTTGCGTTAGAGGAAAGGATGTTTGTGAGACCATAAGGCTGGTTTGTGCCTGTGAATAAGCAGACCCTTCCACCCACTGTTCCCATCTAATTAGGTGCAACAGATTTAATATAAACGTCACAGCCTTTCATATAATCCTGCCCATTAAAATAAGAACAGCCATTAGGGAACACTGATGTAATGGCTGTTATGAAAACAAACAGTTCCAAATGTCAAATGTCATTTATCAAGGCCACCCAGGTTTATTTGTGCAGTGTAACCTTTGGGAACTTTTACAGAGAATTATAAAAAAATATATTTTTTTTTCTTGAACAGATAAAAAAGAAATAATGTGGTAAAGATAGGTGTAATAGAATTAAATAGCACATTTTCTAAATTAAGAAGCAACAGTGTCTCTTTTGGAGCGAGCGCCTAAACTGGGGTCAGCGTAATATCAAGTCTTGCCCTTCCCAACCAAGCAATACTGAAAAATCTGAGCTGTCACTGAGAGTAGTTCAAGTCAGGACCAGAGCATGACATATTTATCACTGGGGAGGTTTGCTGAATAAATGTGGTGGGCCTTCCTAGTTGGTCCCAGAATTTCTAGTCAGTTAAAGGCTCTGTGAGGTTTATCTGTTTGGTGTTGATTGCAGTGACACCTGTGGCCAAAACTGAGGAGAAGATATGCTAGCATCTTCACTATAAGGACTTGCATCACGTACGGGAAGTGGTTGTGTTGAAAGAAAATTAACAAAGAGCAAATATTCTTCTTATTGCTTCTTTTAAGACAACTTTTAGCAGGATGCAAAGCAACGAGGGAATGCATTTGTTTGTAGTTATGGAGAGCTATTTTTTGAAACGTAACAACAATCAAACTTTGCAACCTCAGTTTATCGTGTTGTTTAGTGTCTAGAGGGTCTTTTTTGTGATACTCACAGCCCAGCGCTCCGAGACGTGTCCGTAAAGCTTAACGTTAGAGAATCCTGGTTATGTCCTACCAGTGCTCGTCTATCAACTGCAGCCTCACTCTTCATTTTATTGACAGACGCTGAAGTTTGAACAGATCACTGCAGTTAGCACGTTTTTCTTCAGAAGCCTATGGGTGTTGACTTCCACCTGCAGTTATCGACTTCCAGTTGCTGCTGCCAGCAAGCTAGCTCAAAACAACTTGCGTGAAATCATTAATGCATTAATGACAGGGCTCAGTGTAAACTTTTTCTAAAACATCCACACTATCACTCCACCTCCAATTATTTTTCTTTTATTCACTTTCTTGCTTTTAGAAGCGGGTTGTCACAGCTAGTATGACAGCTAGACTAACATCGTCAGCTTTATGGTCTCCATGGTGACTTAAACAACACCTTCAACTGGAAGAGCAAAACCGGCAATCCAGATGAACTATGGGTAGTCAGGAAAAAGGTGGATAACTGCTGCATGTGGGTTGGAATGAACATTATCACAAACAGCTTAGCTTGTGTTTTAGCCTTTAGCTTGTGTTTTAGCCTTTAGCTCATGCTCGATCTCTTACCTGTTTTGCTTTCTTCTGCTCTTCTGATCTTTTTCTTTTTTCCAGTCCAGCTCTAGTTTCCACCGTTACTACGAAATAAATCTAAAAAATCATTTTCCTTAAGAAAACAATCAGATCTTGATCTCACTCGATCAACTCACCTCTCATTGCTAAATTTTCCGGCCAACACACTGTTGACATTGGGACTCGTTTGGTCTATGCACTATTAATGGATTTGTGTTCTGCAGCCTGGATTCTATATTATTATATTGGGACACCAAACAATAACGTATCCAGGAAGTCCGTGGCTAATCTAATATATCAAATTTCATGCTATTACAATATTTATTTGAAACATTTGATGGATGCTTTGTTCTACAGGAATTTTCTTTTCCATCTTGTCATTGAAATGGTTCACAGGAAAATCATTAATGGGCTCACTTGACCCTTTCTCTTTAAACAACACACTGTGTTCATGTATTTAAATTTGTATAAACACATTTTAATGCCATATTTCTGTACACCTTTCTTGCTTTAAAAGCTTAACAAACCTGAAAACGAGTCATGAGTTGAACTTATTTCATGAAATCAGAACATTTTTCTGTCCCTGTTTTAACAAAACCAACCCTGCTCGATGGTTAAATGGATCACTTGTTATTCAAGATGGAATTTACAAGTACTTAAAAGCTTTAATACGAAGAGTTGTGTAGTCATTAAGTGTTGCTATATTTCAAAGTGGAAAAACAGAAGTAGGGGTGTATTGATTCATTCCCCTCATGCTGTAACTTTAGAAATTCCTTCTAGAAGTATCAAGTCCTGTGTCTGGTGATCCAGACGGCAACACAAAGACACCTTAGAATATTTCATCAATTTTCATGACACAGAGAAAAATACAACAGGACAAATGTTATTTTAAAGTTTATGACAGTTGACATTAACAGTGATATATGAAGTGTAATGTATAAGTTAGAAACTTCTTCAGCTCTCAAATACAGCAAGGAATCTTCCAGAGGAAACGGTTTGAAGGATGAAATGTTTCTTCAATCTATTTTGAGTGAGAGTTGGTTTATTAAATATACTGGAAAATCACATTTTCTATGCTGGTCTGCAGCATGAAAAGTCAAAGGGAGGAAGATTTAGAATTCCAAATAAAGAGCGAGACAGATCTTCTCTTTCAAGTCTCCTTTCTGTTATTTCAGTGGGATTAAATGGTTTTACTGTGCTTTGCTTGAGCGGCAGTCAGTAAACAGAACAGCAAATATGTAAGTTGGACCGGCTGGAATGCTTTTAAATTTCTAATGTAAGGTTTTAACTTCATAGATGTAGAAAAATCTCTCGCAGTGAAGAGGAGCTCACAGTTTATTGAGCAGTGATGATGTCTGTGCAGACATAAAAATTTGCCTCCCCACCCAGACTCTTAAGGGAAGACACCAAGTGGAAACACTGTAAATCTATCATATGCAAGACTCTCGACAATTTAGTCACCCTTTGAAATCTGCCTTGATGATCAGTAATTGCCATCCGGACCCTTCCATCTTCTGCACACTTTCATGTCCCCTCAGTGGGTCTTGAATCATGGCGGCTCGTGGTCTTTTAAACGACCCTCCCGGTGTCTGATCTCTGAGAGAAGACCACCAAAACTGCAAAACTTTGGCACCCAAGCAGGCCCTCTGGTGTGCCCATTAAATCATCTTGCCCTGTTCCCATCTCAATATAGCTGTGTATTTTTGAACAAGATAAATATTTGACTAATGCACGCCGAAGGTGCAGCGCTGAGCTTGGGCCAAGAACACCAATAATCATACGAGGAATGAAAGAGGAGTATTCATTAGATGCAGGGTTTGCACGTGATAAGGTCAGATCCTGATTTGTCGCAGTTACTCAATTCCAGTTTCACATCCTTAATAAAACATGTATCATTAACCTAAAGGCATAAAGGCCATCTTAATATTTTGATTATTTATTGATACAAATTAAATACCAGCATCTGGACATCCAATGACTGTGCCCCATACATGCCCTCTTGAAATCTGTTAGACCATTTGATAATGAAATAAAAACATAATTATAGGCAAAAGGTTCTTGGTTTCAAAAGAAACCTAGTCGACATCCAGAGTCGTTCCTTCAATTACAAGCTGTTTCAAAAATATCAGATATAATGTGGAAAAAATAAACACTGATAATTTGTTGAGAGACAATTTTGAAATGTTTACAGTATCTCAGTTACATAATGCCTTTCGGGTTGTCGTCCAATTCGAGAGACACTGCTGGCTTTCATTAGCAGCAGGCATTTTTCTCCATCATATTGAGCGATGCTGCCAGAAGTCTGTGCTTCTGAAAACATTGCATAGCCCTGCCAATAAGTTTCCCCCATCCCACTCCACCCCCCTCCCCCAAGTGCAGCCAGAGCGGGGCCAGAACTGCTGAAAGGCAGCACAGGCAGTGTGGCCCTCCTCCAAGCCTGGCCACTTTGGAAATCGCCACACGCAAGTGCTGGCCTCGCTGGCGGTGGTGTGATGGGGTCACCTCTGGGGCCCTGGGGTGGGTAAATACACATGACCCAAGACAAACTTTCACAATTCCGCCAGGTGTGCAAACAGGCCGCAAAAATACCCGGAAAAGTCTGACCATGCAAAAACAATATAACTGCCTCTGATGAACTTCTACGAATGCAGAGGTAGAGGCAGAGAGGGCGACCAGCGCTGGGTGGATCAGACGCCGGAGGGGAGGGTGTGTTAGTATTCCGTATTGAAATTTGTCACGTCTTATGGAATATGAGGGTTTTATTGGTTCAATTTGGAGACTCACCTGTTCTAATTTGTCTCCAGTGTGAACCTCATCCAGCCCACCCAGTCGGCTGTGCAGATTCTAAATTTCATGGAGAAATAAAATGAGAAACAGGAAGCAGAAACATTTTTTAACTGCATCGATTAAATCTGAGGAGTCGTACATTTTGCCTCGTCTTTAGAATTCTAGCTCCATAAAGCTCCCCACATCGCCGAAGGTCCAATTAAAATCTTGAGCTTCTCCAGTGTTCATTTCACGGCCCGAACCAGGGATCCGATCCCCCTCGTCCTGATCCATTGTCTCCTGGGCGGGTGAGTCCTGGAGCTGACCTCTGTGGGGAGTCTTCACGGCACCAAATGTTGGTTTTGCGTCCATATGAACTCTACTTGCTTGAGCTTGTTGGGCCTGTGGCACCAAGTCTGAAGGACACAGAAAAACAAGGATTTAACTGGAACCAGATGCAGCACTGTCCTCCCAGATCATCCATTATGCTTTGTGTTAGATCTTCTCAGATAGTCACGCTGCCAATGGAGGAGGATGCCTGTTATTTTCTTAGCAAGAGACAATCAAAGGATGCAAAGTAGACTCACAAATATGTTATAATTCTGGCTGCCAGTTTGCGCCATGGCACAGACTGAACATCTGTTTTTGCTGTTTTTGAAAATGCTATTTAAATTTCTGATCTAAGAATTCTTCATGAATGATAGCTAACGGCTTTCTTTACATCTGACACCAAGAGTAACATCAAACAGAGAATCATCCCGAAACTACAGCAAATCTTTGTCACAACAACACAGTCTGAGGCAACGGACTTTGACTTTATAAAGATATCATTGTTACAGTTTACCTCTGCTCACCCCAACTGCAAGACGTTGAGTAAGCACGCAGCAGCCCGCTGGTTATACTATTAGTGATACAGATGAGAGATGTCTGCATGTCTGTAAAGTTAACCTGTAATTATCGTGGCTCTGTATCCCCGGGCGAGAGACTAAGTCAGATTTATAGATTTATTCTCCTTCTAGTCCTCAAATTAGCATCATGCCTCAGATTCCAGCATTTCATCTTGCAGGCTGCTGGAATGTTTTGAGAGTAAAAAAAGGAGTCATTGTAATTCACAGATACACATCCAGAAACCACCATCTGAAAAATAACATAGCAGAGAGGCAACTATAAGAGCGTGCCCTTTAAAGGGAAGACTTTATTTGTGTTCAGCTGTACTTCTTTTAATTTTTAGGCACAGCCCTTGACTGTTTGGATTAAAAGGACACAGAAATGTCTAATTCTGTTCATTAATAAAAGACTGTGCTCCCAGTGAAGGGAGGCGTGCTGCTGGAAGTCACCATCAGCTGCAGCTGCGTTCAAGTCTTTCTGCTAAATTAAGACATGAAAGATTTTTCCTGCTGCATTAAATGTTTTGCTGCCATATGGCACTCTTCACTAAACCATCATTCATAAAAAAAAAAAAAAAAATCCAACTTTCCGCACAGAACATGTGTACCAATTATACTCCTGAATGTGATTCATCTTTTAATTCTTATGTTCGGTTATTGGAAATGCGCTTGTAAAAGTTCTATTTTGAGTTTATTAGTTTAATGTACAGGACAGCCAACAAAATGACGCTAATTCACCTTGATGGATAATTATTTTATTGCCAAACTTTACGAGTACCTTGTGTTATAAAACCCTACAAGTCACCGCAGAAAATGAAATGGATCACCCCCTCACTGAATAAAGGACTAATGCAGTTTTAAACGATGACCTTGAGATAGCTTTGATGTTATAAGGCTTTTTGCCTGTTTTTGTTTTGTATTGATGATGAGGTCATAAACAATAGAAAAAGAAAGGTAACTGTTTACAAATTCAATGCTAATGGCATCGGGTACATTCATACAAGAACATAATCAAGATTTAAAGAGTTTACTATCGTGTGAACAGTAAAGAAACAGTAAAGAAACATGTTTTTTTGTACTTTGAAGTTCCTACTTCTCTCTCCTCAATGACCGCCAACAATAGAAATATAAAAAGGTACTTTGTTTAAGTTTGTATGACAGCAAATGTATATTTTTTTTTGTGAAATTTGGGAAGAAAACATTGTTTTATTCCATTTTTTTTTATTATATTTGGTAGATTGCAAATAGAAATGTAGTCTGTGCATCTAAATACAGCATACAAACAAGTTTAATAATAAATTGAGCAAAAGAGCAAAAACTCCCATCAGTATTAAATTAACCTCTTTAATAGTGACCAAATTATACATTTATTTTATAATAATGACATAACAGGTCAATCACTCAGTCCATCTCCAGTTTTACTTTTTATACTTCATGTTTATTTTTAGTATGAAGAGGTTAGTCTTTTGAATTTTATGGTTTTACTTTTAATGAAGCTTTTTCAAGTTGTTTTTGTTAAAGAACGTATTATAAATTTATAAAATATCTGATTAAAAAAAACACCAAAGTTGATGAAGACTTCATATTAACTCAGCTTTCTTTCTTCTGAACCAGATTTAATGATATATGTAGCACACACTTCTCTTCAAACGAGCTCAACCCCTCCCAGACGCATTTCAATCATCTTTTTTTTTTTTTTTTTATGTCATGTTGAATCTGTATGTATGTCTTGATTGCACGCGCTGGAATGCTTGTTAAAGAATGTGTTCACACTGCTCCGCTATCTGCACTACACTGTAATGTATGCATTCCTATGTGCCAATACTGCTGCTGAAAATTCAAATTCCAGCATAGATTATAATTTGATCTGTGCTCTCCGTTTGAAGTGATGGCAAGTGTTTTTCTTTTTTTTCTTTTTTTTTCCAGGAGGAGTAAATACATTCCTTGTCTGGCTTGTCCCGGACTGATCTCTGCTGACTCAGAAAAAAGATTACATACCTGCTGAGCACCTAACAGACAATGCCCAGGGGGGTTACTCCTGAGCACATTTAGTACATGTGCAGACGCCTTTGTGTTCAGAATAATTTTAACCCAGCACATGTCAAAGCAACACAGACTCTCATTTATACTTTTTTTTTCCTGCAGACTGTAGTAAAGTGCTGTCAGCAAGAAAGAAACATTAATCGTTAAAGAGGTTCAGGTGAAAAACGCTGGCTCTCAAATGCCCGTAAAGGCAGCTTTATTGTAATTGTAGTGTTAGAAATAGTAGTAAGAAATCAAAATAAAAGTCAGATGTGATATAAATGTACTAACACTGTGGCAACTTTCTTTTTAAGTCAGGGTTGATTTGGACTTCTCCCGTCTGATTTGAACTTGATATTCAGGAAGCAGTAATATTTAAATCCATAAACCATAGAGACCATACTGTGAGCTCTTTAAAAATTATCCCAAGACAATACAGCCAGTGAACTGTGGGAGCTGGCCTGCCTGCTTATGCTCCAGGCTGGATCATGACTGGTTCAAGTCAACGTCCTGCTCGTACATCTTTCTAAAATTATACACCACAACGAAGAAAAGCGGCCACTTCTAAACAATGTCAAAAATTCAGATTTAGATCCCTTCTTCTTCTTCTTCTTTTTTTTTAATCTTGTTATTGTGTTACACAGCGACTGAAAGACGAGTCACAGCATTATGAAATCATGTGAGGAGGGCAATTATCCATCACAAAAGCCCCACAGAAGAAGAAAAAATAACCCACCGGCTGGAGGAGACAACAGAGCCTTTTGTTTGCTCCATTGTTAGTGACACAGTGCCGAACTCCTCCTCATAATGGCTTGTTTCTCCAGCGAGCCTTTATCAGGCAGACTTTGTTCTCTGCAGAGAGTAAAGCTGAGTTTCTCAGACACATAATGGGCAGCTTATGTGTAAGCTCATTCAGGTTGTGATTGGCTGTCGTGACCCAAAGATTTGAGTCATGGCCACTGCAGAGTTAACATATTCCTCCTCACACTCGCTGCACACTGTCATTTCTGTTATTGACATTTGCGTAGAGTGACGGCATCATGTGACTGGGGGCGTCATGTGACCTCGTAGTGGAGTTGTATCATCAGTGCATTGTAATTATGAAGCTGACTTAGCAGTTGAGCGGCTCGAACTCCGTTGACCTCGGCCTAGCTGCTATTGTAAAATCTCTGAGCTGTTGACAACTGACCGCACAATGACAGGGTTTCTAGTCTCTGCAGCGATACTGTACCAACGTCATGTGACACATGCTGCAGAGTGAACCAGAGAAGAAGAATCAGGAGCATCACAAGGTCTTCAGTCATGGTCAGGTAGCGTTCAGTGTGAAGAAGCTGCTAAAAGTCTGAGTTTAGGCCTCAGCGGTGGGGACCTGTCCTCACCTTAAACACAGCATGGCATACATAAACCAGACAGCAGGAACTTGTAGACGTCCAGTCTGCTTTTAATGCATACAAGTGCCATAAAGTTTCACGGAGGTGGAGAAACAGCGGGAGAGTGGTATTCACGCCAAGCTTGAAAGATATATAGAAGTCCACCTCCATCTACTTAGCACACAAATTAAACCAACTTGTCAGTGAACATTTAGAAATCATCGCTTGGGTCTCTGTGGGCTTCGCTGTTTGAACTGCAGTGTAGGTAGGCACTGTTTATCCTGGACCGGCTGCTTGATTAAAATGAGGAATGGAGGAGAAAAAAAAAAAGACATGGCTTAGCTCAGTCTCTGAGTGGTCAGCCACAGCCTCCTCATCACGGCCTCCACCAGTGATCCTCTTTTTTTCTTTTTATTTTTTTTCAATTTTATGTAATTTCAACTCAGGGAGCTATTTTTAATGTATGTTTAGTTTGTGCGTACGCCATTTGATATTAAACATTTCCCCTTATTACTTAAAAGCTGACTTTATTTTCCTTCAAAGCTGTGACTCCAAAAACAGCTGTCCAGACACCACAAGAAAGAGGCCTGAAGTCACTGGAAGATGTAGATACCACCGCTGGACTCCAGAAGAAAAATATCTACTTTTCATTAAAACTATACCGTACCGTACTTTACCAAACAATTCCCTTAGAACATCAACATCCTCTTGGCAACTCAGCGGCATAGATTATGTTTCGAACCCGTCCATGAGTTTTGGACCGCGCTGAAGTGAAGCCCTCCACGACTCTTGCTTGGTTCTGCGGCCGCAGGTCATCGTCCCGCCTCAGCAGCGCCGTAAGGAGATATTTACGTTCACACCAGCGCTGCAGCCGCCAACAGAAGCTGATTGCAAGTGGTGTTTGTTTCCAATGAAAGCACGTTAATTCAGGCTCGGCCGCAGTGTAAACTACCTTGGCATTTTACAGATGTCGCCTGTTAAAGTGAATCACTGTACCTGCCTGTTTGCCCCGGCCGGGGCCGTTCTGATGCTTCGCCAGGGAGAGTACACAACATGAGCCAAAGGTCTATTAATAAGCCCTTCCTTTTCTAATACTGTAATACCTCCATGTGTGTAATGTCTGCTCTGCGCTAATTATGTCACGTCATTTTTAGCCTCCGCAGAGAGACGAACACAGACAGCCTCAGCCTGAGTTAATTTTAACTCATCTTAGGTGTCATTATGCCCAAAATATCTACAGAAACGCTTTTTTTTTCGAGAATAAATAAAAAAAAAAAAAAGCCAGCAGCCAAGTTCATGTGCTGCAACAAAGCAAGAAAGCAGCTTGCTGATTCTTGCAACACGCATACAGACACATACACACCATGTTATTAGCATGTGAAATATTAAGCATGTTCCAACACATGATACCTCTATTATGTTTCTGTGAGAGCTTGAGATAACAAAGCCGGTCCATTTGAAGGTGTGTGGTCCTGTGTGGTAGAGAGAGAAAGTGTCTGGCAGGGTGGGCCATCGAACCGCAGTCCTCAGGGCAGACCTTGGCCAGAGCTCAGAGTACGGCCAGGCTCTTCAGCTCCACACACACAGACACACACACACACAGACAAGCAGTGCAGAGTGTAGTGTATGGCCACCAGTGGAGAAGCAGTAATGAATGAAATATTATATTCCAGCATTAAACATTATTACCTTCATATAAAAGCATGTTTTTGACAGCAAGGAATACATATATTACAAAATTGTCTATGCAGTAAAATGAAGACCCGTCAAAGCTGGCAGTACTTCCAGTACAAATATTCCTTTTATGTTATAAAGCACACAATGTATTGCCTTTACACAGACACGTAGTCAAAATAATCCGCCCCTTTAATTTAATTGATCAAATTCCTACAATCAATTCAAGATGAATTAAGAAAATTGTTTGGAAAAGGAGTTTACCAGCTAAAAAAAATAACTATCTCCATATTTGCATTGGTGCGTCTCTTCTGGACTGCAGCTGCGGTGAGTTAAATTAAATTTCTAAACTGATTTATAGCCATGAGCAGTGATCATGGTCGAGGTTCCAGAGATAGAAAAGGATTATTTGGTTTTCTTAAGGTGGTTGAGTCGCTATCCTCACCAAAAACTGGGAAAGTAAAACAGCGTTTGGCCAGTTTGAACTAAACTTTGTGACCATATCTACGGAAAAAATCATGCATCTCGTGTATTTCTTCTCCCTCCAGTTCTTCCACAATTCACGCAGAGATATCTGAAACTGCAACATCATCATAACTCAGATTTTCACCATCAAGGTTGTTTATCACATGCCGTGCCACCCAAGAAGTTACGTCTCCTGCCACATGCATGGGGTTTGACATTCATGCTTTATTTTTTCATTCAATATTTTAGATTCAGTCATGATGTGCAAATTATATTCCCATCAAACTGTGTGTGATTTACTGCGGCTCAGCTGAACACACTGCGGTGCTGCACTCTGTCCTAAAGTTTAATGTTTCTGACAGCGAGGCTTCCATTCCAAATGACTTTCAAAATGTTTATACATGACCTTAAATATTATTCTTCACTTCAGTACCAGGTACCAAACTAATCTGTATGTTCACTCTGTCTTTGTGATTGTGGATACAAAACAAATAGTTCAATAATTACTAAGACAGACTTTAAAGGAAAAGGTTTTGGTAACTTCATCTCAGACATGGTTGAGTAAATTACAGTATGATCAGAAATATTAACTGTGTGCTGTGATATTCAGTGTGTTTGCAGCACCTGAATAGCCTCTCCCTAAGGATTCTGTAACATGTGCTGCAGCTCCAGAGGCATGTTCTTGTTTTAGACAGCAAATATTTACAAAGCAGCGAGCCAAGGAAAATGTCTCACTGCACAAAAATAAGGTAGGTGGCAAAGTCTTGTGGAAATGCTGTTGTGCTGTGGAATTTGGGGATAGTTTGTTTTTCATGTTTGACAATTTTATTTTTTTTTTTCACGATATAAACCATGGAAAGTTAATTAAATCCTAATCCTAAATTACATGAAAAAGGCAGAAGACTCAATTGCAAAAAGTGACAGCAGGTAGGAGTTTCTCTTTGTACCTTCTTATTCCTCACAAAAAAAGTGTGCATTTTTTTCAATGACATAGGATACTTTAACTGTATACAAACTTTATACTTTATGGTTAACTCATTGCTACTAGAATCACTGTATGATGCAATAACAGTTTCACAGGCTGCTTCTTGTAGAAATGCTGTTTCTGCATTAAACGCTTCAGAGCAAAATCATTTTACTGCATGTTTTTTAATTTACTAGATGAATATTTAACTGTAAAAATATTTTATTTCCTCTTCTTTCTCCTTAAAAAAATGCAAAATAATAATTATAAAATCCAAGATTTTTTTGTGGTCAGTTTTGTTCAGTTTTATCCTGCACCTATTGTGCAGAGGCCACAGTTGAAGCAGGCAGCCTTGCTTTAAATGTCATTCTTGCTGCCACAATTTCACAGTTAAATTTTATTGGAATGGTTGTGACCAGTCACCAAAATTTTGTAAAAATAATCTTACTCTAATAGTCTAATTTTGTGTAACACTGCTTTGTTTTTCACTCGCTATGTTCACTCTCTTCACTTTATGTAACTCAACCCCTGCTGCTCCTCTTGCTCTCATAGCAGCTTTGGATGTTGATAAGCTGTGGTAAGTTTCAAAACAGTCTAATGGCAGAATAACAGACTGTTACTCTTTTATGCATGTGGTATTGAAAAGTATTAAATCTTTGACAACTCTACTCCCTCCCTAGTTTCTTACTTATTCTACTATGACAGTAGAATCCTATTGAGAAACTCATTTAAATGATGAAAATAGTGCAAATTATATTCAATTTACAGTAATAAGTCTTTTAAAAAATATTTCAAAAAAAAACTTATCTCTGAAGCACTGGAGTTTCTCTGAATGCTTTAAGCTAAAGAAGCAAAACTATTGTCACCTTTATTGTGCTGCGTCGATGGTGAGCTTAAAACACTCAAATGTGAGCAGGAGAATGTGTTTTGAATTGAAGTGGACCCCCCATTTAAATAAAATGAGCTTATTAAACAGTGAGCGTTGTGTGACTAATTAAAAGGTAGATTTGATTGGCAGCAGTAAATCATGAGAAGGCAACCTGAGGCGATTTTCTTTTTCTCTGTGCTGCTTAGTCATACTTGCCTAGTGGCCAGTATCAAGCTGGCTGCCGTACTCTTTCCAACCTGACTGAACTCCCCACTTCATTCCACACATTCCCCGTCTTCGGTACGAACACCCTGTCTGTGTTTTTGATGTGTTGAAACAAACACCTCTGGTTGCTGATCAAAGACGAGCCGTGATGTGCGAGGGTGTGTGCCGCGTACCTGCGTGCGTGGGAATCTGCGCGTGTGATGATTCATGTTAAGTAGTCGTACGCTGCCAGGTAATTCTTGCAGGGGGGTTTGTGTTTTTGTACATGCGTCTCCAATTGTTCGTGAGACATGGAATTGAAAGGTGGCCATAATTTACAGTCTTTTACAGGAATCAACACCCTGTGTCACTTCAATGAAAGCCTTTTGAAGCTGGAAATGTCTGTATGAGTATGCAGTTTTGAGAGTTGTTTGAACTTCAACTGTGCCAAAAATATACGAGTCAGAGCACTAAACCATTACTATTATTCCATCAGTTTTTAGATGTGAAGGATATAAATTACTGGACTTTGAATAATATATATGTGGTTTAAATGCCTGCTATTTAATCATTCAAGCTGTATAGTTTATAAGCCCACAAAAACTGTTGATTTTAGGTTACGTAAGACAACAGCAAACAAGAGAGCAGTGCTAACAGAGTGCAGTAACCAATGCTGGCGAAATGACAAAAAAAAGTGTTTTACTATGGGTGATGTGATTTTTTTCATTATTTATTCAATTATTTATTTAGGACTGCTCTAGTACCCAAAAGGTACTCTGTATTCACCAAAGCTAAATTCTCCGTCAACATTGGCACCGAGAAGGATAAACCAGCATTAGAACATCTCTAGTAATAACTTCAACACCAAAGAGAGTACTGTTTTTGACACAGCGAGTGTAAAAATGGGAGAAATACACTCGCAGGAAACATGAAAACTCCACTCTGCAGAAGTGACACTGAAGCAGCACACTCCTCTGTAAATAAGCAGCTTCACACCACCTCCGCTTTCTCCATACACACACACACACATACACACACACATTCACCCAGCCGTTATGTCTCTGTCTTTCTTTCTGCAGCACATGCAAACAGACAAATACACACACACTTACACACCCAGTCTCACACCAGCAGCCAGCCAGCCAGCCTTTTGCTCTTCACTCACACCCTCAAATCTTACCAAACTCAGCTCTCCCTGCTCAGAGGCAGACAGGAGCAGCACAGCAGCCTGTGAGAGGGGTTTAGGGTAGGAGCAGAGAAACAGAGAGAGGGAGGGAGGGAGAGAAGAGCAGAGAGAGAGAGAGAGAGAGAGAGAGAGGGAGCTGTTCCCCATATGCTGAGGAGAGGAGGCATGGGCGGTTGAACAAGCTGCCCCCACTGAAGCCCTCCTGACTCATGAGAGAGTCAGAGCCTGATCCCCCAGAGAGCCTGGAAACGCTGCCGAACCACGCGTAAGAGAGAGAGACAGAGAGAGACAGAGAGAGAGAGAGCAGGAGGGGAGCCAGAGAGGAGAGAAAAAAGTCAAGAGGAGAGAGGAGGAAGAGGAGAGAAGAGGGAAGAAAGCCACAACGGTAGGCTGTCCCACTCGACTGCTGTGCCGTGATGACATCAGAGGTCATGTGACCAAGGCTTCTCCAGTGACGGCACATGGAGGGCAGGAAAGAGACGAGTTTTAAAGCTGGTGCCTTTTGGGTTGTGTGAGGGCTCTGCTCGCCTCCCAAACAACCACAGAACCACAGACGTGCGGCTCGGGGTTGGTGTTTGAGGGCGACCCGGAGTGTAAATGGTTAATCGTCGCGGGCCAGCACCAGTCACAGGGACGGCGCTAAGCGAGTAAGTACGTTCCAACCACACTCGCCAAGCAAGCAAGTCCGACACCATCTGATCTATCCGCAAAGGCGATATTTGCCTCTGCAATTTTTTTCTCTATAAAACCAGACCTGGTTGTTACTTGTGGTCATCTGAATAGTTGATTCGTAAAAAGCATGTCTTGTGGATGGCTTTTTCCATTTTTTTTCTTCATGACACGCTGCTCACTCTTGGTTTAGGACGAGTCAAGGGTCACGGAAACCACAGAGGAACAAAAGTGGGGCTTGCTGCAACCAGAGGCAGCTATGGCATCTAACAGCCTTTTCAGCACAGTGACACCATGTCAACAGAACTTCTTCTGGGGTGAGTACTGCTTTGTGGGTGCTGTTGTGTCTGGAGTTGGATTGGGGGATCGGGTCATGGGGAGGACTCGGGGTCAGGTGTTGAGGTTTTGGATTGGGGAATTAGGAAGGTTTGGGTAAAGGGGGTAAGTTTCTTGGATGGGATTGAAGGATTTGGGTCCAGATGAGTAGAGGGGATCAGCTGAGGTCATCGAAGACCTGGCTATCCATGTCCAAGCTTTTTGTGGTGAAGGAAAGACCCAACAATCATCAAGGCTTTTTGTGGTGCGCAAACACAAAAAAAACCCTAAAACCCCCTCTCTGCATTTAGCGAATCCAGTATTTACTCTACGTGGTGTTTATAAATATTTCTGAAAGAGGGAGATGACATGTTTGTGCAACATACCCTCAGATTTACAAAGCAATGCCATTGCGGAACCAAAAACAAAAGTATGGGTGATATTTCTGACAAACGTAAACAGACGCTGAACAAGAGAGTTTACAGTCGAGCATTGAAACAAGATGTGGGGATTACCGGATTGTGAGTGTGTTGGGTGTCTGCATTGTGCATAAGGAAGAAATATTGATTAGTTTGCCAAGAAAGGTCTGTAATCACTTCCTGAAATTGTTCAGTTGTGTTTCTGTCATTAATTAATCAGCGTCAATTTCCACAGCCTCGAGGGAGCCTTTAATCCACTGACATAAATCCGCTCTGAGCAAGAAGTCGCTCCATGTCGACATCCATTAGGGGAACTTGTAATCTGAAATAAATAATAATAGCAACACTACACAATCAATTTACACAGATTTATTGTTCAGCATCACAAAGTAAAATTGGATTTTCTTCACTTTTAATATTTGTTCTCTAATGAATCGCACTGTCGCACACATAAAGTCTTTTTTTTTTCTCCGTGTTTGTTACATTTTATTGGAGCAAACATTATGTCAAGCTGCTGCCTGGATCCCAAAGTGCATCTTTTGGAAATCAGACCTGTGAACAGTAGCAGAGTCAACTTTATGATTTTCAATTACCTGTGAAGGCCAACTCTCATGCTCCTGTTTGTGGCCTCTGTTTTGGGTTAGCTGTATTGTATTGTGACATATTCCTTACACAAACTAATTTAATCAACAATATAAATAATCTTTAGTTTTACCAGATGAATTTTATTATTTCAACAAACAACCGCTCTCCCGTGCAACATAAGAAAAAGACTGAGTTTAATAGCTGCCTCCTCCTCCTCCTCCTGTGCTCCGCTCCATAGCCTGCGCTCCTCTGTCCAAATCAAATGTTTAAAAGATGTTTTTAAGAAGTCGCTCCGTGGTCAGACACAGCTGTTCTGGGCTCCGGCTCCGCACAGAAGCAGGGTGGCTCCTAATACACTCTGAAAGCTGGAGAGAGAGCGAGCGTCCTCAACCAATCACCACCACCTATTACCACGTTAACCCCTGACCTCTTGGTGTGTCTCTGGGGTCGCAGCGCAGGAGAGATGAGAGAAGAGGAGCGGAGCGGAGAGGAGAGGAGAGGAGCAGTGCTGCAGGAAATTGAAAGCATGCTGCAGTAGACGGGGAAAGGCAGAGAGGAGCAGATGTGTACAGATGTTCAGGTGGAGTGACTCACAGAAAAGATAATCGCTGATAGATTCTCGTAAAAAGGTATTTTTGCTCGATATTGTGCTGCCGCCCATTGAAGTTGCTCCTGTTTATGATTATCTGGGCTGTAAATCTGTCAGTACAACCACAAAAAGTCCCCCCGACAGCGCAACGTGATTTTGCAAGACCACCAGTGATTTCTGTTGTATTTAAAATTCAAAACAAATAAATGTAGTGTACTGTAAGTTATTAGAACCTGCAAAAAATTAGGATTAAACTTGTAAACATTTATTTTTCTCTGACAAAAAGAGTTAAGTTGTAGTGACGCTGAGTTAATTTTTAATAATTATTCAACTAAATATGTGTGATTTTTCTTTTTCAACTTGAAGTGTAGATTTGAGCTTTTAAAACATTTGTTCCCATTAAGCTTGATTTAAATATAATTTGTCTGTTTCTGACAACTCGATCCATCTGTCGAACAAAAGCTCTGCTCTGGTCTTTCCTTTTTGTTGATTCTTTATTTTTTTCTCTGACTTCTCCTGCTCCCATGTTTCTCCTGGATCATTTTGTCCGGTGTCAGCCAGTTCTCTCTGTGAACACAAGTTACAAAATATTGTTGTGTTAGTTAGAAAGCCACATTACTCCATCCCCGTCCGTCAGCTCGTATTTAAGGATATTTTTAATTTAGCCTGAGCGTTTCATCCCTAGTGATAAATTGAGCTGACTTGTGGGAGTGGGCACATATTCTAAATTGAAAAAAAGGGTCTCATTAAAATTTGTCTTGGCATTTACATCAAGCAGTTTCATTTAATTGCCTCAAATACATTTTTTTTATAACTCCTCCTCAGACTGGCAGATCAGATGGGGAGGGTAGAGTAATCTTCAACATGTGTGGCACCCACTCAACCACCATGCCTCTCCGGGGAACATTTAAATGCCTCTACTCTCTATTACAAACTTAATTACATATAGACAATTAAGTCATGGGAGCAATTATCGTTCAGTTTCAGAAAGCAAAATGGAGAAACGGACCGATCCGAATCAACACGATCAAAAGAGAAAACAGGGTAACGTGGGTAAATATCTGAAGACTTCAGGCGGAAAACTTTCCCCAAAAGAAAATCTCCGATAATTTGCCGGGGAAACCGTATATGTATTCGAGAAAGGCAGCTTCTGTTGCATAAGTGTTGCCTTAGATCTAACCACAGGCCTGCTTCTTGGAGACATCTTAAAAGTGAACCAGACATCCCACCCTCCTCTCCCCATGGCCAGGGAGAGACGTGTAGCCCACTCATCAATAGGTAATTTGAAAGAGCCCGGGGGGGAAATGTGAGCGCTTCACTAGTCGCTACTGTGCTAAGAAGACTCTTTCCCTTAACTCCCAGCTCAAAGGAACTCTATTTAGTGATGCTTAATTGTACCTCTGAGGCAAACATGTTATTTAATCCCAGCAGGGTCATACTGATGGAGTAAAGCAGTGTTATGTGTGTTTTCCCTCCATGCTGGCTATTAGGTCTTATTAGTGCTGGAGGTCCACATTAGTCGATGTAACTCCTGCAGGTAATCATCGGAGGCGCTGAGTTAATGTGATCACTGTTTAATCAAAGGCAGATTAATTGGTCTGTGTTTTCATTCATATGCACCAACAGTGAGTGGTTGGTTGATTATGGCCTTAAAGAGGCTGTAGGCGGTTATTAAGGTCCAAAAGAGAGCTTCATGGGAACACTATAACCTGTGATTTCAATGGCCTGAAATACGACTTTCCCACTCTGTCTCTACTGTGAGAGATGAGGGGAAAGTTGTCTGTGTTTTTCTTTGAATTAGTCGAGTAATTTTGGGGTCAAAGAGGCTTTTTAGTAGCCGTAGTTTATAAATTGATGCAAAAAGTAAACAACGAATGACAAGAACGTAGCATTATACCAGAAATCGAGGAAAAACTCTTTCAAGTTTTTCCTCAAGAACTCCTGTACAATATTTGCCTCTCCTCCTCCCAGTGGTAGCAGTGAGGAGTTATTTAAACATGGTAGAAAAGGGCCACAGTGCAAGATTGTGTTCGCTCCTGTAACACGGAGACTGCAACAACAAACAGAGAGTTTAGAGCAAATACACACAAGGCTCGGTGTGTGTATTGTCCCGTCTTTTATCCCTTTATTCAGTGTCTTGGGGGCTAATTACACTGTGATGATAAGGCAACCTGCCAATTGACTGTGCTTACTGCAGGTTTCTGTCTACTTACAGTGTTGATAATAGACTCAAGAACAATCGTCTTGTATGTTTAACACTTTGAGCACTAACATCTCCGCTCTCTCCCCTCATAAATCAACGCAAATGTCTCATATCTTCGCAGTGTTTACCCAACACGCATGCCAAATTGGTGTGTATTTTTTGGACGGCGCTGCAAACTCGTACCGCAGTACGCATATCTTTGATTCTTTAACGCACCATAATTACCCGGTAGCTTAATGCTGTTGCGTTAGCCAGTGAAGCTTTTAATGCAGCTCTGTGCTTTTTTTCACACTTAACAAGATCCCTTCATCCATTTCAGTTGCATCATGCTGGGTGAATTACCGTTATCCGATATAAGCCCTCAGAGAGGAAGTAACTACCTAACACTTAGAAAATTGGTCTATCTTGGAAGCGGTTCTCCCTAATGAAACAGAACACCAGTATTGTAGCCCTGATTCATATACCGCTTTCACTCTTTCCTGTCCTCTCTCCTCTCCCCTCCATCAATCACCTGTGTTTCATTTTCCTTATTTAAGTCCAAAGTTGGCTTTACACAGAGCTGATACAGCAACCCACGAGAAACCTGGACAGCATTGTTTCGCTTGTACTTTTCTCCGATATGGCGTCTCTTCATGTTTCTACAAGGGGGGAAATATGAAGTGTCAAGGCTCCTGGATGTTTGGGTTCAGCTCATAACGACGTGAGTGAGAGCGCGGCCGCAGCACCTATACAAGGCCTTACCTGTTCGGCCCCCACCCTAAAGAAAAGGGCAGGTTTTTCCCCCTTGTTGGTTTAATCTTAAAGGAATGTGGTATCCCCTCTGACTCAGGCCAAACTCCTGAATACATAAACCTACTTAACAGCAGGTCAGGAAAAGAGCAGCGAGAGGCTGGACGTGTTGGCCGTATTTTTTAAGGCGTTTTTGATTATTTATATGAGGTAACACAAACAGTAAATCACCTGAGTGTGAACATAAAAGGGCAGGAAGTACAAGGAAAAGGTGCAAGAAGATGAGTGAGCGTACATTAAAGAGTTAAAGTGCTGTGACTGTGATCAATAGCTTGGCAGCAGCTCAGAGGAGCTCTCTGAAGGGATAAGTGCTCCCTGCTACAACGTGTTTCCAGACATTCACTTTCTCACAAGTCGTACGTTTGTCACTCAGCAAAGTTTTAAAAACACAGGAAGAAATGTGTAGTTATTTTAAAGGGGAGTTTTGTGTGAAAACCATCACAGAATAATCACAGTCAGGTTCCTTTAGCGCAGGTATAGTACAGTGGTGTGTGTACGAGTGTGCAAAGGTGTCTGTGACAGGAAGATCCGTCCGCTTGATTAATGCTCTCACTCAAACTGGCACATGGAACCAATCCCCCCATCTCCTGCCGCCCCCATCTCATGTGCATGTGTGTGTGTGTGTGTGCATTCCTTACACTGTTCCTTCAGAGGGGCCGAGTGTGGGTGTCGAGCAGGAGGCGCAGATGGGACTAGAGGACTCAGAGCGGAAGAAAAGAAAGGTGTGCACGCCGAGGAGAACAATAGGTGGACGTTCAGTGGAGGGTATGGGGTGTCATTAATAACACACAGGCCTCATCTCCTAATTTGCTCAAATTACCTGCCCACACATCGGGCCCCCTGCCAGCGCAGAGGTGTGAACACAGCAGATCAAATACACCTGAAAATCAAAGTGCCCACCCACTCGGCAACGCCCACGCGGCCCTTTTATGGTGGTCTGACAGCTCTGAGCTTGTGTAGAAGAAAAGGGGGTCCAAGTTAGTTCTTTTATGTGAGGGTGAGGGGTAAAGTGTGAGAAATTAGAGAGTTAAAGAGAAACATTAAAAGGAAGGAAGGAAGGAAGAGAGAAAAGAGTAAAAAAAAAAAAAAGAGTCAGAAAGATGACACAAAAGGACGGATCAGCTTGCACTCTTGAGGCATCCAGGAGGAGACGGACTCTTTCAAACCACCTCCCATATGGCACCGCGGGGGTGGCCATTTACCATCATCCACCCTCCTCTCATTCCCTGTCCTTCCTTCCCCTCCTTTCCCCTTATGTCCTCCCTCCATCCTTCCCCTCCCACCCACACTTCCAGGAAAAAGGCGATGACAAACGTGACGAGGCGTAGATGCTTTGGTCACCACAATAATCAGGACAGAGTCATCAGCACCAGCACCACCTGTGACAAACACACACACGCACACACACCAACATGCGTGTGTGTGTGTGTGTGCGCACGTGCTTAGAAATGTATTCAAGCCAGTGCACAGACACTGAAATGAAATATGCCCCAGAGACACAAAAGGGGCCAGGGGAGTGTGTGTAGGTGTGTGCAGTGGGATGCTAGTCTTTGAACTTTGATAGTGACACGTCTCAAGGGAGGAGAGGGAAGCTAGAAATGTTAGATCTCATTTGTAAAGTGGCCTCAAGAGAGAGAGAGAGAGAGAGAGAGAGAATATGACACAGTAATGCAGATAACTGGTAATTAGGCCTGCCTCATTAAGCTGTTGTGTGTTTAAAACATTCAGACATTTAAACTGTATATTAATATATTTGTTATCCATTATAATTCTTTCTTTAAACTGTTATATAATTAGTTAATGAATATTGACAAAGCAGCTGTAATCATATTTAATTATACATAATTACAGAGTTCAAATAAGGCATGGATTAACTGTTAATCATCCACATGCCGCTATAAAGCTAGCAGAGATGCAGCCTGTTTGCCCCAAGGCACATTTTTACCTCGGATCTCTTAAGATCTCTTAAGATCTCATGATTCAGCCTTTGTTTTAGTTTTCAGATCCGTCATGGTGAGATATTGTTTTATTTTGAGTCATTTCATCAACATCTGTACAGCAAGGCTCAAGCATTCTATTCAACCCTGGTGGAAGAAGATGGTAGAAATAAGGATAAATTAATACATTATAAAACACACTTATATTAAGTGTTTTGATTATAAACCTGTTAACACAAATTTCATAAAAGTATTTTATTTAAAATCACTTTAACTGTGTTTTATACTCTTCTCTAAACTCTACAAGAGAACACTGAACAAAACTTAAAGCTCCCTGTGAGGAACTTTCAGGTTGTGTTCATTTTGGCGCCCCTTGTGGACAAAGCAGTCCTCCTTTACCCCTGATACTGTCCTGTGAATGCAACAGCTTTGTTTTTGTTTAATATAAAAACTCATCTGCTTTACTTCAACTCAACAATGCTTGGTCAAAGGCTGCTTTAGAAGTTGGCTTTGCCAGCAGCTTTTAGCAGTACAAACAACTAAAGCGTGCAAGTCCATCCTTAAGTTGATAGTCGTGTTTGTTTTTGTTGGTCGTAAAAAGACACCTTTGTTGGATCCAGCCAGATTCATAACCAGCTGAAACTCCTCATGTGAGCTTTAAAAATGTCCTGTTATTTGTTAAAAACTACACTTGCCTTGCATATTTTTATGAGTGTTAAACTTCTTTAAAATGGGTTGAAATAAAAAGTTATCAGGTTTTCTGTCCTACAACTTTATTTCTCATGCTCAGAAGTCTGTATAACTCCAGCAGTGGAAAAAAAAAGAAAGTTTCGAGCCATTTCTGCAGGTACAGCACTGTTACAAAACTGCAAAATCCCCTACGTTACACTTCAGGATGTGTTCAAAGCTCTCCTCTGTGACTGAGGCTGGCATCTTTGGAGAACTTGTAGCTGCTGTGTTTTTTTGTCGATCTCTGCGCTGTTCCAGTTTACACATTGTCAATCCAATCACATTGCTTCCACGCACTGCTCTGCGTGATCAAAGTTTGCACACATACGTGCTGTCTGATCCTCGCCCGAGCGCACTTTCAGTCTGGAGTTGAATCCTGTCACTCACTCAGACAGCTGCCCGCTTACAGTCGTCTGTAGTTCATTTTGTTGTCGCAGTTTAAAGTTTTCCGTCAACTGTTGCGCTCGTCATTCTTTTTTCTGCCTCTCCCCAAAGGAAATAGGTCTCTCTCTCTCTCTCTCTCTCTCTCTCTTTTCTCCTTTTTGGATTGGGACCAATAACAGGCCTTTTCCACTTCACTTCTCCTCTGCTGAATGAGCAAAGGAGGATCCCAAAGGAGCGGGAATATTTTATTAGAGTGATATTTTGAAAGTTCCTCTCCCTCTCTGTCTTTCTTCCTCTCTCGTGACGGAATTTCAGGATGCTGCAACATTTCTGTCTGATTGTGTTTGTGTGTGTGTGTGTGTGTGTTTGTGTGTGTGTGTGTGTGTAAGAAAACAGCTCACACAGAGCAAAGACAATTCAAAGTTACAGCTAAATGACAGGCTGCGAGGCTCCGCTCCTTTGAATTGCATTGTTTTCTTTTCATTCCTGCTCGGGAGGAGGATTGGTGAAAATGAAAAAGAAAGCCCAATTGGGACAGAAAGCGAGCAGTTTAGTCTCAGGAGAATTACTCTTGGCACAAACAAAAATAGCAGTCATTTTCTGCTGACAAACACTTTTTAATGTGAGGGTGTTTTTGTGTGAAGTTGGGCTCTTTGTGTTGACTTATTTATGACAAAGCTACCATTTCAAGAGAGGAGAGGTTGTGTACGTGTGTTGTAGCTTTGGTTTGCTGTAGCCTAAAGGTGTGTGAGTATTATAAGGAAATGACGGAGTTTGGGGTTTAATTGGAGGCACAGGCTCCTTCAAAAATAAGAATTTCATCTGGAAATATTTTAACCTAAGAAAAAGTGTTGTTGTGATTTTCTTAAAGTGCCTGCACACAACTTTACCTTCGCAGTTCTAAAAAAAAAAAAAAAAAAGAAAATGTCACTTTCACATAAATACTGCATTACACACACACATATACACACACACACTCAGCCAGACAGATACACACGCCCTTTTCCTGCAGGACCCTGCAGATGCAGCAGAAACAGTCGAGTTGGTCTCTCTGGTAAACAAACAGTGAGAGGCTGCTGGGAGTCTTCACTGGGCCTCCAAATTATAGCCCGGTTAACCAAAGTCTCAGAGCCAGCCCCTTTACTGCTATACACACTTCACATCACATCACATGCACACACACACACACATACACACACATGAGCTGTGCACATTAAAGGCACCATAGAGGCACACTTTAAAAGCACACACACAATCAGGTTCTAATGGGACCTTGTCTACGCTGCAGTTGAGCCAAGGGTAAAAGATTTTATAGACATAAGAGAGACTCAGAGGGAAGCAGACCCTGAGGGCCAATCATAAATATTACCCAATCATCAAGTTCACAGTGTGAGGCAATTACTGATGAAAAAGAATCTGTGGCCATGTAAACACAGCTTTAATGTTTACAGCCTTTAACCCTGTACACAACGTATCAGGGCTTTAAGGTTTCTGGACTGCTAGAGGCTGATTTTCTCAGCCTGAGAGATGGTTCAGGGAGCTTCGTTAAGCGGTATTTGTGGTTTATAAGTGTTTTATTTTGCAGGAAAACTGCTTAAAGAAGCACCAATGTGGTGGAATACACTACTTAAGCAAGAGGGGGCTGGATTGTTGAGAGCTTCTTTAATTGTCTGTAAATGAGTTCTGCAACTACTGGGGACACTTTTCAGTCTCTGGAGGACTCCAGAACATACCAGAGTGATCTATGACGCCATTAAATCCAGTTAAAACATTTAAGGCGATCAGTTCTCGCAAAATTATTCGCCGTAAATCTCGTGCTTCCAGGGTGACAGTATATTCCAAGCGGACGATTTAATTGTCAGCAAGAGACCACATCCCAACAGCCTTGTTGCCAGAGAGATTTTATGTGTGCGTGATGTTAAAATTCTCTGCTTAGCTATCATGCAACACCACAGAGTAGATTGTGTTTGAAGGACAGCGTTTCACAACATAACTGATGTTACCCGTGGGACTCGGCAGTCGAGGAGTCTCCCCGATCAGGACTCCATTCAGGCGCTGTAACTCTGGCGACATCCGAGGCTCAGTGAGGGGCAGGGCAGACTCAACTCATGAAAGCATCCCGTCCTCGAATAACCAGCAAGTTCTGAGCAAAACTGTGGAAAATACAGGGTCATGGGTCACACAATCAGACAATAGGCATTTATCTTTTGTGAAATCATGTTTTCCCAAAAAAGTTCATGTTTCCTTTCGCTGAACCCTCTTTTCCAAAGATGACTGGAAGTGATTTTGTCTGAGGACATCTCAGGCTGAAAGCCTTGAAAGTGAACTCCCTCCAACCTCCTTTTTTATCCTCCTGCCTTTACACCCCCACCTTGTTGTGAGTCATCTCTGACCAGTAGCCTAATAGGCCCAGTCTAATTACAGGCTAAGGTTCTCAGCAAAGGCCCATCTGAGTGCTGCATCAGCGGTGACACTCTCCACTTCATTTAACTCGTTCAGCGCACAGCATCACACACATCAAGTAAGACCTTGAAATTTCAAAAACCAAGACTTCCTAGGGGCCGTTTTGATGCCTAAATGGTTTGGAATTGGATCTAGTATGTGTGGCTCCAGGTTGCAGAGTTCAGACCCAGGGTTTTGGAGCAGCTCCCAGCTGGACTGAGATCAGGGAGAGATCAAGAAAAAGAGAAAGAAAAGCAACATCCAAACCCTCGGAAGTTGAGCCCTGCTGCTTCATGAACGCCCAGTGCTGCGGCTGCACGCTGTTCCTGCCCACCGCTGTTGTTTTATTTCCTGTTTATCTGATTGGCCGTTGAGCCAATGTGGGGCACACTGACTGACAGACTGACAGGTTTGACGATGATTGCCCCCATGAAGTAGTGGAGAAGAAATGCCACGATTCAACTGGAGGGTTTACAATAAAGGTTCATTTTCCGTCCGTAAAATTCATCATACGCGGTCCGTGAAGGTATCCAAGAGAAACAAATAGTATATTAAATATATTTTAATGCTCTATATGGTCCATTTCAAGGTGTGGGTTCACAGAGTCTATGTTTATGTCTGCATTCAATTGAGCATCCATAACAGACTCTTTCCTCCTCGATCTTCTTCACATCGCTTTGGACCTGATACAGCCGGACATTACTCCTACACCTCTATGCATAGACATACAAACAATTTGTCTCTTTTCTTTCTCTCCCCATCTCCAGCCACTGTCCAATGCGCCTTACCTCCCTCAAGCCTCCAAACAGGAGCAGTGGAAACAGGCGAGTGATAGCTGATAGCCCCCCTGCGAGTGCTCGTCTGGGCTGCTGCCTGTTTTGCCTCTCGCCGTGCAGTCACTCTCTCTATATCGCCTGTTCCTCCTCCACCTCACATAAATCATCCTCAATCCTACGACACAGACATGGAGAACAGAGAGAAATCGCTCCCTATAAATCTGGTATTAGTTTTACCTCGCATAATGAACACAGGGGCCAAATGGCCCCGGATACATGAGAACAGCATGTCTTGCAGATGTACTATAAATATTTTGATACTAGCCGGCTAGTTTGCAGAGGGGAAGTAGACCGGTGAAATACACAGAGGAAGGGAAAAGTGTAAAGTGGAATGTTGGCCTAGCCTGGGTGTCTGTATTGTCTTTAGCACCTACAGAGGGTCTTGGCCCAAGAAAAACGCTCTTTACAGGGTTCCTGTTCCCAGCCGCGGTCCGGTACCACTCCTGGATACGCTGCGTTTCTTTCAAGCAAATCCTTCACACTGGTCTCTGAGGAGGGGGGCTCATTGTGTGATTAATAGCACGATCGGATCTGATTGAGTGATAGATGGTTTGAAGGGAAAACCAGCACGCCTTCAGGGACACTCCAGGGCGATTGAGTCTGGGAAAGACGGCTCACCGGAGGGTTTGATGGGTGGAACGGCTGAATTAAAGCTAGGGGCTAATAATAGCATAGCTAATGACACAAAAGCTGCTCAGAGTGGGGAGGCCAGAAAACGCCTGATGGCTTTAACAATATTTTGTTACAGATCTGCAAAGACAAACTCTAACATACACACTCGCCTTTGAAAATAACTGAACTCTCCCATATCTTGGCGTGTTCCTGGAATCAGCTCTGGGCACTGTCACCCTGCCCCATCAAAGAGCAGCACACAGAAAAGCTACAAATACACTGTTACGCATGCTGTGACAGCAGGTGGTGTGTGACACGTCAACATCTGAAGGCTCTCTGGCACACACAGAAAGAGTTCTCAGCTCTGTTCCCCCAGTGGCTCAGATCTATCATTGGGTCTCTTTAATAGCAGCCTTCGTCACATATTACTGCTTTATTTTCTCCTCTCCATCTCCCTGCCCACAGAAGTTCCTTTTTGTTCCTATTTTTAAGTACAAGTGATCTCAATTAGGGACCTCCATGAAGGCGGTAGGCGGCAGACAGTCAGAGCAATAAGAGCAGAGAGGAAATTGTCTTTATACCCCCTCCTCCCTCCCTCCTTCTCTACCCTCCTGCCACAAGCATCGAGCAGCCGCCCCCTCCATGTCTCCATCTCTTTCCATGCTGCTCTGTGCCATTTCAAAAACAGACTGAAATATGAGAGAAAACTGCATCTCTCTTTCTTGTGCAAGAAGATATACAATAAACTATAAAGACACAGCCACCTTACAGGCAGATACAAACTTGGATTACACCCAGTGAAAATGGTCGCGAATATGCACACGCACCACAAAACGTGCCGTCCTCTTCCTAACAGTTCACAGTGATATCACGGGCTTGGTGACAAACAGTCATTAGGGGCTTAGCTGTGATCTGGGATCAGTGCATGGATGTGAGGTTGCATCGATGAGGTCACGGGGAGTAAAGTTTCTCCTGTCGTCATCATCCTCCTCTGTCGGCTTGCTTGTTCAGTAATTATCTGCCCTGTTGGCCGGCTACCAGCCCAAGTCTAACTAGCTGACGGTCAGTCTAGTTTTGTGGCTTTGCTCTGCTCTGCTGGTAGGCTCGCTTGATTGGCTGGTAGACTGGATCTTTGGCTCTGTAGCTGCCGAGCCTGGTGGGCTCACTGATTGGTTAGCTGGCAGACCCGGTCGGCTGGTGGTCTGCCAAACATGGAAACATCCCGTTAGAGTTGAAACAGCCTGGGCCTCGTCACAGCGCTCCTCTAGAAGGCTATAATTAAGCGTCTTGAAAAATGCAGCGCTGTGAAATGTAGCCTTAATCGTACGTCTAAAGTGGCTGTACTTTTCCTCTTGAATGATGAGAGTGTTTGCTTTTGTAAAGGAGAAAAGAGCAGCATCTCTCTCTTATTTTCATCATTTTTCTTTGTAGAGGAGTCAAATTTGTGGTAATCTTCAAAAGAAAAGTAAACATGTGACGGCAAAATGTTGCACCTGACTGTTGTTGCACACTTAAGCATAAACACTCAGCTTTATACATCCTGTAATCTTTCCTAATGAGGTGTTGATAATGTGGACGGATGGGTTTCTAAACCTGTGTTTGTACGTGTCAAGAGAGATGTAATGAAGCTGACAGTTGTAAAAAGAACGAGGGAAGATAGAACAACTTTAGAGAGTGTGTGTGTGTGCGCATATTAGCGGTTCACACAGTCTTTGTCGTCCCAAGTGGGACAGGGAATAAAAACTTTTATTACACGCTTGATATCGCGACAGGAAAATTAGTCAAAGAGTTGTCAGCTGAGTTTAATTTTCATTGGAGACAAATAATTGAAACTGAGCAGCAGAAATACAATATTACCATAAATCATAAAGTGCACATCCTGCTCACTGTGGTATACTGTGGTTCTTCACTGTTAGCAACGTCTCCTACTGTGCAATGACTCCAAGCCAGAGTAACACAGTAGATGAATAATACCAGAGCTGAGGGAGGCGATCCAGCTGTGCACCAGGCGAGCAGCCGCCACACTGAACCAGCAGCTTTATGCTCCATTCATTATTTCATAACATTAAATCTGTTAATACTGAGCGGGTAGGTCAGATTTTCAAAAAGTCCAACAGTGCATGCGAGTTCCAGTGATCACATTTAATCATAAGTTGACTTTAGACGGGGTTTAATCCAGGACACTCAAGCAGGGAAGTGGTATTTTTCGATTGAACTGCGTATTCTGGCACATTAACGCCTTCTCTGGTGTCTCCTTCACATCTCCGGCACATCAAACGATAGATTTTAAACTCCGAGGTCAACCTACCTCTGACTGACAGAGAGCCAGACAGCAGGCCGCACTGAGTGCATGCGGGCGTATCCTGTCGGGAGCTGGAAGACAGATGCTGGACGTACAGCAGGGAGGCAAAGCGGAGTCAGATGAGACAAACACTCTTTGATGAGCTGAGTTGTCAGAGTTTTTGTCACGACTACACAGGGGTGAGGAGCTGAAGGGGTGCACTCTGAGGCCTTGGATCAGGCTGGAAGAATCACGAGACTGTTCCTGCTTTTCCCTCTGATGGGCCACCGAGTGCAGAGAGTCTGAATTTATGACCGTTTCACAAAAAGTAGTTCCCAAATTGAATCCCAGTTCAAATTTCATTCAAAATAATGTAGAACACATATGCGTTAAAAATAATTAACCTGATTAAATTGATGGACTGAAATGGACTGAGAGGTTGTTATTATTTCAGCCGTAACATTTCCTAAATTAAATTCGTCTACAACATTAAGGATGTTTTCCACATTACAGCAAATGTATTCAGCGGTGAAAAAGTGATATTATCTGAGCTGAAATTTAACTCTGTTGGAATAACCAGCTCCACGGTCCCTGCAAGGCCATGTTTATCACTATTACAGATTTAATTACTACTATTCACATTTATCCATCCATGAATTGTTAGTTGATCTTTGAGAATGTTGGACAATGTGAACCATATTTCTGCTGTTTGGGGCACATGGAGGGGAAGTGTAACTCAATCACTCTTTTTTTTTTTTTTCTCCTCCTCCCCGTCCACATGACGAGGTGCCAGATGCGTGTCAGTGCTTTTAGACTTTATATATGTATGTATATATATCCCTCCCACATCCTCACACACTCACATAGGCGAGCGCTAACAGACATGCACTCATGTGCACACCCATGTACTGTCACACTTATGAAACACAAGGAGTCAAGTTATTTCAAGTCACTTTTAGGCTTAAGTTCTTCAAAGAAAAAACAGAGAAATCTTTTTGTAAAAAGTACAAGACCGTATCCAAGTTTATGACATAAAAACAAGCTGCAAAATAACTCCCGACAAGACCCAAATAACCTGACAGCTGTGCCTCCCAGTAGTCCCTTTTTATTTAGAAACAGGCCAGAAGTATCAAAGGCCTTTGTCTTTAAGTCGAGCTGCAATAAAAGCCCGTTTGGGAGCAACGGGAAAGGAACACAGAGTAGCTGCTGTGTGATGTGGCACTCAGAACAGACTCATTGGGAGACTGATGGGTAATCAAGGCGGAGGGCGGTGGGTTGAGGGTGGGTGATGAGAGCTGGCTGAGATATGGAGTCTGTCAGAGGGTAGATGATGCCCTCTACAGTAGACTCCGGAGGGGCAGATGACAGAGGCCTGCTCACTGAAGTCGATGCAGCAACCACAAAAACAAGACATTTGAAACATTTCAAGACTAAAATAAAGACATCTAATTATTTTGATTTTAACATAATTAGAACATAAAATAGAGCTCACTGTGGGGGGTTGTTATTCTTTGGGGTGTGAGATGTTTGATTTGCTGAGAATACATGATTTTCAGTGTTGGTTGTTTTTGAAAAGCTTTGGAAAATGTGTAATTGGCAAGATGAAATTCTCCTTTTTGTTTTGTGTGTTGTAAATGTAACCAGATCCTTTTAAAGAATAGTACATGACTGTGAAAATACACTATGTGAGATTTTTTTTTCCTTTTCAATAGAGAGAAATTGTTTAATTTGCAATTCTTACTTAATGTATCAAACTGAGACTCTGTTTATTTTATCATAATAATCCTTTATTTAAATATACATAAAAGCCTCAGTGAGATTAAAATCCATTTTACGGGAGCAGCAGCAAGGTTTTAAAGGTTGTTGGAGAATTGTTACTGATGCTTTGCTGTGTAAATTGTTTTAATGTTTAGTTTGAAATATATTTTGACTCCTGTGGTAACATTATTTAAAGCTCACAAGCTTTTTGATAAAAAAAAAAAACACATTTTTTTTCTGCAAAATAATTAGTGTTACCAAGTACATTAAATGAAGGAACTCTAGCATTTTTAAATGTTAAGTTGAAATTTGAGGACGCATTACAGTGAAATGGCCAAAGGAAATGGAAGCCCTCAGTATTTATTTTGAATGCAGATGTTGGTTGAGGTATCCATGTTAACTGTGTGTAATTATGCATCGTGGAAAACAGAGACTCGTCTTTTGGCGTGAATATGTTTTATACAAATAATGAAACCGTCAGCATGTGAATATTTCACAAGCTACGTAAAGCACTAAGAATAAGAATATAAATAGCTTGAGTTTCAGAAACTGCCCCCAGCTCATAAGCAGCGGCCACATGTGTAGTGGAACATGAATTAGAGCCGGTGTTAAGTAGAATACCTGTACACCTGCACAACAGCTCTCCCCTGCGACCGAGTGAAACCCTACTCCAGCGCCTCTACCTGACTCACCGCTCTCCGGTGACTCGCTCACTCCTTTGCTTCATGGAGTGGAGCTCACTTCTCAGCCGGGCTCGGCTCTCTAAGCACTCTACAGACGCGCACATTGTCAGGACATAGTTGTAACACAACGCGGACTGACGGACAGATGGAGTTACTGACTGGACATGACAGTCCCTGGCAGAGCTAAGAGTGCGCGGAGGGTCCAGGGGAGCGGTATCATGTGGGTATGTAAAGCGGGCTGCGTGAGACACTGAGTACAGACAGAGAAAAAGGCGTTAAACATAACTCCATGTGTGTTTCATGAAGGTAAAGACCTGACACGGAGACCTGTCCGCTCGTCTATACAGGCGTGATAGATTGTGGCAGAGGGAATGGATCTGACTCCAGACACCACGTGTTGGAGTCGCATCAGCGCAATAATTGCTGGGCGCTCGAGCTATATAAACCACAAAAAGCCTGCGCACGGGAAACCCCGACCTCCAAACACTAACCACATTTACGGCTACAAAAACGGGATTCTATTTGCGCCTCCTTCATCTCACCGGTGATGATTTTTTTCCCCCGATTTCATCAACCTTTTTAACCCTAAATACAAAACCTGCGGCGCGACCGAGAGACTTCACGGAAAACGTGTACAATTTTCAGGCGTCTCTGGGTTATAAATAGCTCTATTAAGTATTGTTAAAGCGTATTCCTTTGACTTTGAAAACTTTTTTTGTGTGTACATAGCCTGCGGGCTTTCTGAAAGCCTTTCAGTTTGGCACAAAGACTTCAATGACGCACCTGGGGCAGCGCTTTGACTCCTCACTAAAGGAAGACAGACAAAAACTTTTTTGAGCATCTGGGTCGGCTGTTCCATTTTAGACCTGCTTTTTTTGTAATAGTATAGCCCGTTACGCGCTCGGACATTTATTTCATGTTATTTTTATCCACACTCGAGCAACTACGCCTGCGTTATGGCGCATGGACGCTTCCCCAGAGAAGTTTGAAAAAGAGCTTGTCATTTAAAACATCATCAAGTTTTTGAGGGTTGTTTTTCTTGTCGGGGAAGTATATTTTATTTCGTTTGAAGGCGCCCACTAAAGTTTGTAGTGGAGAGGGTTTTGAAACGCGGTGTGCGCTCGCGAAGTCCCATTTTCCGTTGGCAATCGCGCTGAGGTTCAGCGAGCTGCGCCGCACAGTGCGAGTTTCTCAGAGAGGAAAGGAAAGGCAGAAAGAGAGGAGCTGGAGAGACTTTGGTGCCGTTTCTGATAATCCACGCTGTTGTGATGCGAATTCCCGTAGATCCCAGCGCCAGTCGGAGGTTCAGTCCGCCGTCCAACAGCCTCCAGCCGGTCCCAGGGAAGATGAACGATGTGAGCACTCCAACCGGGCAGCCGGACGCGGCGGCGGCGGTGCCAAGACTGCGTCCCCACGAAAACCGCAGCATGGCCGAGATCATCGCGGACCACCCGGCCGAGCTGGTCCGGACCGACAGCCCCAACTTTCTGTGCTCGGTCCTGCCCTCCCACTGGCGGTGCAACAAGACGCTGCCTGTCGCCTTTAAGGTGAGTGCCGTCTCTGTCATGTGCTGCTGAGTTAGAGACCGCAGAGAGAGTCGGTCTTCAATGTAACACAAACAACCGCCAAATGAAGTCAAATACATTTAGTTTTAAACGGTGCTCACGCGCTAGTTTTTCTGTAAGAATACCAGTCTTTCTATTTTTACACTTTTTTTTTATTTTTCGATTTTTCATGTCTTGCGCCTCCTGTCCCTCTGCCAGTTCTAATAGTTTAAGCATACTTTGTGAGCACGTTATTAATTTACTCTATATATATTCACATCGGCAGCTATAAAAGTCTCAGCCGCTTTTTGTGTTACTACATTAATATTCTAAAGTTAAAGTAAAAGGCATCAACGCAGCGACGGTAGAAAGGCCTGCAAATATGAAGCGGATTAAACATGAATATGAGTCACGTGTTTATGAAGGTTTTCATAAACAAACAAAAACATCTTTTATTTAGGAACAGTTATTTAACATTTTAAATTACAATACTTTTTTGGTACTTAAGGAGACCTCCCACTTAGGGAAGAATTCCACAATAAAAGCTTTTTTTCCAAACTTATTGTTTACAGTTCTTTTTTATCCAGAAATTACTTACATATGTAGATGATTTATAAAAAGCAGGAATTCTCACATGTTAAATATAGGTTTTAAAATGTTGTGGCCTATTATTCTAACTGATGGATGCTTATGCTTAATGTATTTGGACTTCAGTTTTTGAGTTTCACTGAAAACAGAAGACAAGAAAAAAAACGGTCCCTAGACATCAAAACAGCCAAATAAAAAAGCTAATTACATCGTAGGCCTCTGAGTGTCTCTGGAGCCCTGACACTTTTCTGCTCCCATGATAATTCACGGGAAAGGCCCTATTAATTACTTGACAGATTTGATTCAAAGGACGGATCAAAGAAACACCAAAGTGGAAATTTGTGGCTAAAGCTCTGGCTCCAAATCAAATGTGACACGTTTTAAAATATATGTGTTATTTAACCGATCTTATTACCACGGCTCTGTAATTATTGCAGCTCTGTAGGCCTACTCATGCTCTTTTATCGTCATCCAGGGATCTAAATGATAACATAACAAGGCCCTGCTGCTTTTGTTTTTTTTTCTTTATGACAAAGTAAAGCTGAATTGAACTCATCTGTCAACAGAATTTTAGGGAGGGTGATGTGATGTTAAACAGGCTTGTTATGTAGGCTGCATTTATTATTTTTCCAGAGAAATTAGTAATTATCCAGGATTCAATGTCGATCAGCGTTTGGCTTTAAAACTGAAGGAATTCCTTCTTTGATCTTTTGTTTTCTAAAACCGTTTCCTTTATCACAAACAGAGGCAAAAATATGTTGCAGCATTTCATAGATTGAAGTTATTTTTTTTCCTCTTTTTGAGTCATGTGTGTTCACAGCTTTGTTTGATATAATTTCTGATTTTTTCATACATTGGTCTTTGCCCTCAATAGGTGGTCGCTCTGGGAGACATACCCGATGGGACAGTCGTCACAGTAATGGCAGGCAATGATGAGAACTACTCTGCTGAGCTGCGGAACGCCTCAGGTGTGATGAAGAACCAAGTGGCTCGTTTCAACGACCTGCGCTTCGTGGGCCGCAGTGGCCGAGGTGAGACCTGAAACACTCTGAGCTGTGTTCACTGTACAGCTCAGCGGGAGCTATTAGGTTCAGTGGATTAGTGGTCACACTCCCTTCATGATAACCACATAATGATCTCTAACTCCGAGCTCAAATCCCACCGTCGCTCTCCTGAAACCTCAGGGTTGAAAGAAGTTGCGGTGCTCCTTTTTAATGAGGCTCCTTGATTTATTTGTTTTGAGACAGAAAAGCTATTTAAAGATCTTCTGGACTTTCAAACATAGTTTTAGACAGAGACAGCTGTGACTAAGCGTTGAATGAAAAAATCTTTTTTTTCTTTTTTCTTTCCTTTTTACAACGTTCACCTGACATGACCCTGCTCAGTTCAGGCCTATTTACATGATGGGTGGTGCTGCAGCCTCGCTGCTGATCACTCTGCACACATCCTCAGGCTGTCAGGCGCAGAGGCAGAAGCGCCCTCCTATTGGGTCCAAAAGCATTCCCAGAATATTTGGCATGGCCAAGGCGCGACTCTTTGCATCATTAACTGCCTTGTCACTAAGGCGTCTTATTTATGATTACAGATTTGGCATCAAGGTTGTGCTCTCACTCTCTCCAGAATGACTGGAAATATTCTCTTTGACACTTTTATTTTCTGCATGTCTCACAAAACAGCGGTCGCCTGCCATAAGTTGATGGTGATAAGAGCTGTCAGCACATTCATCAGTGACTTTTCCTCTCAGTTTTCCCTCTGTTAAAAGAAGGGAGGAAGCAGAAGCAGCGAGGATGAAGATAAAGTAGGAGCAGTGGAGGTATGGTGGCTTGTCGTCACAGAGATCTTGCGTGCGGCCCTCTGCTGTGACACAGAATCTAGTCACAGGAAGTGACATAGGAGCCCAAGGAGATCAGACTACGGGGTCTGAAATGAACACCGGGCAGTGACAGAGATAAGTACAAGCAGAGCAAACTGATAGGTTGTTAGATAGCTAACAGTCATGCACACAGAGGCGGGGGAAGCCTCTGAGATGGACCAGGATTGATAGTTTGAGGCTGAGACAGTGCCAGCATGCAATGACAGCGAGGATGGCAGCGACAGGTGATTCAGAGAGTAATCAGACACCTGTGATAGCATCATTAGAGTTAATATTATAGTAGTATACAAGATCGCTTTGACAGTGAGCCCGAATTAGAAGCAGGGAAGCAGGGAGGTGACGCACTGGGTGTTATCACAGATCCCTCACTCTGGTTCACCCGCATGCACCTCAAATCAGGTATGTGGAACACCTGTTGCATCTGTGATCTGTTATCTCCCCTGATCATCTTATCGCTTCCTTGAAAGGCATGTTTACACAGAGCAGGGGTGTGCGGACGAGAGAACATGCACGTGTTGGTGTCTGCGTCTGAATGGACAGCTGCTGCAGCAACCTGCCCCCCACCTTCCTGTTTCCTTTGTGCAGCCATGGTTACACGACGCATCTGCATACCTCAGCCTTTAGTGCTGCTGCTGACTTGGCTGTTGCACTCTGATTCATAGTGTTCCTAATACACACACACACACGCACACACGCACTCACACACACACGTGTGTGCGCACACAAAAACCCCAAGGCAGCAACTGCTGGGGATTATCGAGAAAGGAAGTGACTATTAAAATGCCTCTCGCCCACTCACACAGCGTTAGACTGGGGAGAAAGTCTGGATAACAAGACACTGGCTCCTCCAGTCAATCTTCCATTAAGGCTCTGCCAGAGAACCTAAATAGACCCACTGAGAGAGGCAATCATGTCTGTCGTTAATCCCAGTTTGCATTGGCCATTATGTGATCACAACCACACTTGTGACTCGGGGATGGTCTAGCAATGAATGCATGTCATTGTTTCTGAGGATGGTGTGTCATTTGATGTTGTTTGATGTCACCACAGGCAAGAGCTTCACGCTGACAATCACAGTATTCACCAACCCACCACAAGTGGCCACTTACCACCGAGCCATAAAGGTCACCGTGGACGGACCGCGTGAGCCCAGGAGTGAGTACAAAGGCACACACATACAGCACAGTGCAGGAGGACACTCACACACTCACACACCCACGCACACACACGCACACACACAGCAAACAACACATTAATTGCATGAGTTTGCATTTAAGGATGTGCACCAGCTGTTTTAGGCCTTTGAAGTTCTGTTTCGTTAAACAAGTTTAGGTAGCTTTTTTTAACAAAAAAAAAATCGAGGGGAATTACAAATGGCTTGAGAGTAAAAATTAAAGGAGAAAAGGCAAAAACGTCCTGACTTTAATATTTAAGTAATTAAAACACCAGATCCTACAGTTACAATAATCTGACACAGTGGAATTTATCCCAACCCATAAAATGTAAACTTTTGTCAAGCTGTTTACCTCCACTTTTGAGGCTTCATTTTGAAGTCTCAGACCCAATTTTAGATAAACCCAATGACATCATTTCATACTGATGAACACAATCAGTACACTGTGAGCCCTCTTTACAAGCAGAGAAAAACTCCTCGTGATTGGTTAATCAAACTTAAACCTTCGTTGAATGCTCCTTTAAAAAACTGTGGGCGTGGCTAAATGTGCAGGCAGTCAGTGGCAGCTAAAAAAAAATCCTGGAATATAAAATGTATTAAGTTAAAGCCAAAAAGAGTACCATTAAAAAATGTGATTATTTAATCAGCCATCAACAGGTTTTGAGTAAAGTCGACCTCTCAGAAGGAAATCTCAGGAATCTCAGCCCCCCATGTGACAGTCTGAGGGAAAGAGAGGAAATAAAAAGTGAGGCAGAATATTCCTGAGAGGGCACACTGGGTAGCAGAATGCTAGCATCAGCTCCTTTTAATGGGCCATATAAAAACAACTGAGGAGGAAAAAAAACTTTACTATAGCCATCAGTGCCAACTGGTCTGGCATGCAGCTGTTTCCCCAACCCTCCTCCCTATTCATAAAAAAAAACATATTCTCATCTCATGGCGTCTCAATGAACAATATCACATCACAAACAAGCCACTCGCCGCCTGCGCAGCCACATATGGCACCAGCACGCTCGGAGACACAGCGGAGCCGGGAGACAGTAGGATTAGCACCAGCATCAGTCTCCAATGTAGGAAACCTGCCAGGGTGCAAAAATAAGGGATCAGAAAGTCGACATCCAGTGTTCATCATCACACACAAGGAAACAAAGGCACATGCTCGTCGTCATGCGCACGTGAACTCACAATCACACCCACTTTTTCCCCCCTTCTTCTTTCCTCACACTCAAGCCCGTTTCGTTTGATCAAAAGCATTTCCTGTGCATCTGCTGTCCCCCGTCAGATGACTTTCAAACAAGTCCTGTTAGTCGGTGGTGAGCAGATGGGAGTCAGGGTAAATTTTGTTTAGAAAAGACCCAGCTTGATCTCAACAAAGTCACAGTCAAAGAGCTGAAAGCCTTTCCTGGAAGTATGTGAAGGGAAACTGAGTCAACAGACTAGAGAAGTAAACACCACCTTACATCAGGTGAGGGATTCTGGCACCTTCATTTGCTATTCTTCCCTTTGCCTCAGACTGATCCGTGGTCAGAAAACATCCTTTAGAGTTAAAGCCTATATGCGCTGCCTTCTGTCTCGAGACAATAATTTAAGCAATGAAGACTATGTCATCATACGTAACCCCTGAACTTCTTTGCTTTGCTGCTAAGTGGTCAGAATTGCAGCCGGTGTAATTTAGCCTGAAACTACAGCCAGAACACGTCTCTCTCTCAGGGGTCATTAAGCTGAGGTCGGAGGGTGGCAAAACACACATGTGCCCTCTCAACTACACCTCCCCTCCTCCAGGTCTTTCAGCATGGAGAGACTCAGAGCTGAGGGCCTCGGCTGTCTCCAAAGCAGTGATTCTATCTGTGAACGCTTCATTGACACATGGGGGGGCCATTACAGCTCTATTTTGTGTTAAACGAGTGGGTAATTAGGGGGCCTGTGGTACTCTGGGCCCCTACTGGGAGGGGTCCACACAGAGACACATGGAGAAAGAACAGTGAGCTGTGTTGAACTTGACATACACTGGCACTCTGTGGCCCCTGTCTTTGAAAAGAGAGTTGTTTTTGGAAGGAAAAAGGCTGACAATAAATAACACAAGATTTCAACACCAGCTAGTAACCAGCCTGAGAAGCTGAAATTAACAACAATTCTTTTTACTTTTATAGATTTGTTTAGACTTTTTCTTGATGTTTGTGGCAGCTTTTGCTCCCTGTTAATGACTCGCCTGCTTGTGGTGTCTCACTCAGGAAGGACATTTTGTGTTGGCGTGTTTGAAGAGCCTTATGGTCGCCATATGAGTCTTCCTGCGGGAGTTTGATTTCCCCAGCGGTTCCTCTTCTAATATCAGTAGTGGGATAAGGTCAGACCACCCGTGAATAAGCAGGGCTCATATCTCTGAACTGTGGTGCTGAGCTACAGCTAATTAATTGCGTGGTCGGAGTGACGAATATCAGTAGGGCCTACTTTAAAGATCTGCGGTATGATTTTCCTCAGAGGTTTACACTGTGTATATGTGGGTATGGTAAGTGGTTAGTCAGGTCCCTCTGGCCACTGTGTTATTAGCGGGAGGCTAACTTGGTTTCTGTGGCTCGCATTGTGCTTAATCGCTTGACAGCTCTTGGTTACTCTGTGGTTTGCCACTGCACCAACAACTCAGCAAGTGTATGTGTGCACACATGTATGTGTCAGTGTGTGTTCATGCGTACAGACATGTCCATGTCTGTTTGCTAATGTATGATTTTAAATACAGGTCTGTCCTCTAGTGTCTGCGTCTGCAAACCTGCACCCACATGGCATGATTTGCACAGAGCGTGTGTGTTATTGGTGTCATTACTCTAGTGTAGCAGCAGTGCTGATTTGGAGCAGAGCTAATAGGCCTCATTAAATGTCATTTTGAGCTAATAGACAGGGAGTGGCGGTTTAAACCAATATGCTTTTATAGGTGGTTCTGTCTCCTTTCAGCTGCTCCTGATGGTGGCTGCGGCTAGCTGAGACAAACTTCCTGAGTGATAATAGCCGAGTGGTAATAACACAATATACAAGGCTTTCTATCCAAACCCACTGTTCTCATTATACTTAATTGATGACAGACAAACATAGGAGGTGACAAAAACCATTGTGGCGTCACACAAACTGTCTTGCTGTGGCATATTACAGTGGTTAATGTGCATAACCGAGTGTTAGTGACGGGTGTGTGTTGTGTGTCAGTGGTGGGGGTTAGTGGTCATGCTCTGCTCCCTGGTGTTTAAACTCTCTGGGTCTGGGGTATCTGGGCTTGGGGACAGGGCCGTGTTTTGGTTTCATTTTGGTCAGGGTGTTAACAAGTGTAGGGAAGAGGCCCCCCGTTTCATACAGGCCTGCAGACAATATTAGTGGTTCAAGGGGACCTGTCTGCCAAGCCAGACTCCTCCTGTGACACACATGCTTACAGCGAATGTACACAGACGTATATCTCCAAATATTACATGTGACAATAATTACTCCAGTAATGTCCAGGATGGGGATTTTTGAATTTAACATTAAAATGCTTCTTTACAAAGAAAAAAAAAAAGGTATTTGTGCAATTAAAAAAAACAAACATTAATAAGGAATAAAGTGTAAAATCACATGAGACAAGACTTAAACAGGCTGAAAATCTTGATCAACTTAGAAGTAAAACTTTCTCTTGATAAGAAAATTAAAAGCTACAGAGGTCTCCCATCACAGCCTCTTTCACTCCTGTATACCAACCTGGACCCAGAGGAACCCAGGGTGGATGTATTTTGAGAAAGAACTAACTTATCAGCAAATGTGAAAGAAATTGGGAAATTAAATGTTTAAAGGAGATCAATAATTCAGGGACAACTGCCCATGAAGTGGTTGGAACTTTGGCTAAAACGTTAGTAAAGTGAATAATAGTACTTTAAATGTGATTCAATCAAAGCAATGGATAATTTTCCCCAATTCAGGTCAGAGGAAAATTGGATAGATCTAATTCTTGATATTGCACTAAGACAAATAAAACAGGACTATTTAACTGTCTCCACTGGATTATCAAAAACAAAACCTCCCAGATTTTTACCCACAGGTTTAACGTTCATTGACTGGCTGCCATGGCTGTAAAATAGGAGCAGGATAAAGTTGTGAGAGCAAAATTGAATAACCTCTGATTTGTCTGTAATTTGCAGGAATGAAATTATAGGACATCTAGCGCCTAATCCTGTTAAAGCAGTAAAGAGAGAATCTTTATTGCTTTTGTGGCCAGGTGAAATTTTACAGGGGTGGGTCCAGACTCTTTTTACAGGGTGGTCATACATGGTCCAGGGATTTACTTTGACTACTTGTGCTTCAGTATCATACAGATTGTATTTGCTTGCAAATATTTTTTAACTTTGAAAATGACACAACAGAGTGTCAACATATAAACCTTAAGCCGAATTCTTTTTTGGAATGTAAAAGAGGGCGCCAGCAGCTCAAAAAGTTGGCTTCATCATACAGTCAGATTTAAATTTGACTTGTCTGCCTTGCTATGTCTCAAGAACTCTTTGTGGATTAATGTTGCCTCTGAGTAAAACACTGTCACAGAATGAAGCACGTCCTTGCACTTTACAAGAGGAAATAGTAATTCAAGCGTACACCTGAGGGTTATCTGCAAAGAATTAATTACTTCTACCAAAGGAAGTGTGCAAACAGTAAACAATAGGGGACCCAGAACAGAGCCCTGTTGCACACCACAAGTGCATAAACTTAATGTGCTTTAAATTTAGGATAAAAAAGAGACACAAACAATGCAGCACTCAGCTCTTGAGCCCATTTTTATAAATAATATCTCAGATAAACAACCATACACTGAACAAATTTTTTGAAGTGTCAGCTAAGCTACCTGGATAACTTTTAACAGTTTGAGTCAGCGAAGCTTTTGTTGATTTGTTGGTCATGACGAGACACAAAGGCTTCCAAACTGTGTCGTCACACACGTGTCATTACAAGCATACAGGGGGATCATTACCTGCTCTTAAACTTGGGCTTTGTTTCTTTCAACAATTTATACTCGGTGCTAAATGCTGTGGTCCCTGCCATCATAATTAAATTTAACCGCAGTTTGTCGATTAGCTTTAATTATCCATTATATCATGTACAGTGATATGTCCTCGCAGTACCATACCTTTTGAAAATCTGCATCAAGCATCGTTTTCAAAAGAAAGAATTTAACTTGAATAGATTCCAGATAATTAAAAAGAAATCTAGAAGACTCAAAAGTCTTTTCTCTTCCACACACAGATACACACCCACACCTTTTTGCAGTCGTCTTTTATTTAGTGAAGCTTTTAACAATGGGAGCCGGACAAATAAAACCCAGCCAAACATCAGGAGGAATGAAAAGAGGGAGGGAGGAAGGGAGATGAGAAAAAAAGACTGCAGGCTTTTTCAGAGGCAGTCAGTCAGTTGCATGTCTTGTGAAGTTCCTTGAAGAGGTGCCAAGTCTTTTACAACGCAAAAACACAAAATCATTCAGTGGGAGGGGGAAACACAGAGCACAGAGATGGCAGAACGAGGAGAGAAGAAAGAGAGGCAGAAAATGAATTATTTGAAGGGACTAAGATTAAGAGAGACTGTCGTGAGTTTGTTGGCCCTGTGCTGTTGTAAAAAAAACATTTCAGAGATTTTTCACCATTTTCTGGTCAAAACACTTCAGTGTGAGGGTTGAGGTGCAAATGGAGTCAGACTGGAAACCACACATATGCCAAACTCTTTGTGTTTGTGTGAGTTTTTGTGCTCTTTAAACCTTGTACAATATGGCACAAGTGTGTATATAATGTGTTTTTGTGTTCAATAAATGTTTCGCCTTTGGGAATTATTGTGTATGTCTGTGTGTATATGTAAGTGTGTGTGTGTGTGTGTGTGTGTGCCCTTCCCTTGCCTGGCTTGCTTCCTCCAGGCTGGAACGCATGGACCACACAGACGGCTGGCAGCCCTCCACGACAGCCTGGCTCCCCCTTTTTTCTCTCCGTCTCCTTCTCTCCTTCGCTCGCCGCCTCATCTCCAACACCTCCTCCTGCTTTTCTCTCTTTTTCCTCTTTTCTGTCCTTTTCTTCCCCCAATTCTGTTTTTATTATCTCCCCTCTTCTCTCTCTCCTCTCTCTCTATTGCTGCCTCTGCGTTTACACCAGACCCCCATGGTAGACGGGGAGCTGGCTGTCACCCACTCAGCGCTTTTCCTCTCAGGCCACGCTCTGCCAGTTTCAGATTGCCACCTGAAATAATTCATTGTTTCTGACCGCTCACAAAAACAACATGGCCACTGTGAGGGCTCCAAATAAAAAAGTGAAATATGGACCCAGTGTATTCATTCATCGACTTTACTGGCCATTCCACTCGGAGATGACTGACACACTCATACACACTCGCAAACACAGACTGGCTGATTCAACCCAGGCTCCATGAGCATGAGGGGTTTTCTGAATCAGCCCAAAAGATACATTCATCCAATCTCACCCAGTGATCATAAACCAGACTCAAGGGCTTCAAGGGCATGACGTGACACCAAATTTATAAATTATCCCATTTATTCAGGACTTTCTGGCGCTGCACTTTTTCCTCACATGTGACTTAGTCAGCCAGCAGGCAGGAGAGCTTCCAACTGATGAGTGTTTAGTGATAGCTGAAACTTGATGTGTTTCTTTGATTTCGTCTCTGTTTCTTTCATGGAATAAATCAAATTTCTGAGACATGAGAAATTGTTCAACTCTGAAGTCTTCACAGTGATCTGGAAGCTAAAGCCTGGAGATGCTAGCTTAGATTAGCATGAAAACAGTAAACAGGAAAAGCCAGCCTGTCTTTGTCCAAATGTAATAAAATCCTAAAACCTGTAAGGCTAACCTGCAGAGCAAGGCTGATTGTTTCTCTCTGTTTCTAGTCTTTCTTTTTTTTTTTTTCATCAAGCTAAGCTTCATATTTAGCAAACAGACAGGAAAGTCGTATCATGTTCACATCTAACTTCAAGCAAATGAGGATATTCCACAAGTAGTTTTCCTTTAAGCTTTAAACTACTTGTATCGAAGTTTTGAAAGTCAATCTGAGCCCTTATCTTGAAAATAATCTGACTCCAAACCAGAACACAGCTTTTAGAAAAAAAACTCAGGTATTCCAGGAATATTTTCATCCAGTACTTATGAGGGAACAGCTAACCATCCGTCAAAGATCTCCGTGCTCAGGCTCAGATCCAATCTAATGCTGCCATTAATTACAGAGGACTTATATTATGTTTGCCTACTTGCTCTTACTAACTGTTATCAGATCAGCAGGGGCAAGTTGAATCCAGACTTATGTCTCTTGGACGGCTGAAATAATACTATTCTAGGATCAGTGTGCAACTGCATGATTAGAGATACTATCTTTAGAGGCGTTATCTAATCATATTAATCTTTTTTCGTGTGTGTGTGTGTGTGTGCATGTGTTAGCCTGTGCTGCTTGTGCAACCCAAACAGTGTATGCATGATGCATTTGTGCAAATGCGCATGATTGCATGTGCAGACGTGTGCTTGCATACGTCCGTTCTTGCATGTGTGCGTTTTCTGTGTGTGTTTCCGTGTGTGTACAAGTTGCTCACATCTGGTCTGAATCTGTCCATGTTTCCGGCCGCTGGCTGGGCAGGGAAGTGGCAGGCGCTATCGAAAATCTCCGCTGTTTTCACAGGGATGATGGGAATCTCAGGGACTTTCCCTACGGCAGTGAAATCATCCGCCTTTCCCGCTCCTTTAAATACCCCCGGCTCATTCCTCCGCCCAGCTAGGGTTCCGATAAAACAGCTGAGACGTCTTGTGTTTGGCAACAGTTGTCCTCTAAAAGGTGTAATTAACTCATGAAAAACTGTATTTACTGTCACAGCCTGCTAAACTAATGGACTTGAGGTCGAGTTGTTTGGAGTGTAAATTGGACCTTTATGTGGTGGTTGAAATGCTGCATCTCTGTCCAAGGAAAAATACATTGGTTTCCTGTAAACTGAGTTGCATCCATAGGTGTTTTGACTGTATTTTAGCTTCAAATACTGGACAAATTTAAGCTAGCAGTGTCTGTCCCATGCAGATCAGAACTCTCTTTATCTCCTTAAATACACATGTAAATATACAGTGTATACATTCATCTGTATTTTTAGATCGTCACATTATTTTAAACCCTCACTAACTATTTCACCATCCACTCTTTTCTGTACTCAGCACTCTTTAAGCAGCCTGAGTCTCCTGACTGGTTCAGACCCATCCAGGGCTCTTAATTTACTGGTCATCAGGGTCTCTTCCTCTCCACGCGCCTCCTCCCCCCTCGTGTCTGTCCCACTCTGTCTCCCCTCATCTCCCTCCTGGTCTCCCATTGCTATTTATTCCCATCACTAGGAGACGGGCTGTGCACAAAGCCCGCACTGTGTCCCGAGGCTTTTTTAGAATAGAAATTCGGTCTGTTGAAAATGGAAACGCTATGATTGACTGGGCACAGCTTGCAAAGAGAGATGAGGAATGCCAGCGAGAGGCACAAATTATCCTCAGGAACGATGGAGCAATATTATTAATGAAATATGGCCATGAATTATGTTATAAAACAAAAAAAAAAACTTCAATAGGCTTAGGTTCCTAAGTAACCGATATTAGCTCTGTCCCCAAGCTACTATGCACAGAAGAAGGATGATGAGATTGTCTGATCATTTTAAACTGCTTGATGCCAGTCTGGTAACATCACTGTAATAAAAGTTCATGGTCTGTCTGATGGTCACTGGCTGCATTTTCATTCCTAAATTACCACAGAACTCCAAATAGTTGTTCATGGATAGAAAAATTATATCGGTTTAAAAGAATTAAAGATTTTTTCATTGTTTTGCATTAATTTAAAGTTGTATGTTCCATGAAACCTGCTGAGCTGGATAAATGTTGGAATTTGCAATAGAGCTTCCCAAAGGATCTTTAAAACACAACAGTCTATTTATCTACAGAGACCCCCTGTGACAAAGCTTCTCTTTGGCCTTTTTAATCATCATTCAGTCACACATAAGATGATTGTGTAAAGTCCTCTTATCTTTTGCTCAGTTACAACCATCAAGTGCTATAGCTACATGCAGTGCCAGGCCTTTGTTCCCATACACGAGGCAGCAGGCAGGTTGGGCAGGATTCTGAAGCAGCTCTCTGTTTCTGTCTGAGCCAACTGGAGCGCTGCCAAGCACAGCAGGAGCTTCTACTCTCCTCTGTTTGATATTTACTTTACCGCCTTTACAGGGGAACCAGTGCAAGACCAGACAGACGCACTGATACAGAGCTGTGTCAGTGACTAAAAGCACTGTGTGTGTGTGTGCGCATGCAGACCTTTCTTTCTACCCTACCTTTGCCAAATTGCAGTACACTATACTACTGGGTGTCTGGCTGGGTTTGCTTGTGGTGCCCACTATAGAAGGGTTAGGACTGCTGAAACAAACACTGGGCCTGCTGCTGAGACATTTTCAGGCTTTTGGATGCACAGTTGATACAAAGGCCAGAGAGTTGCTAACCTTGTGAAGTGAAGTGAGCACAGCAGGGGATGTTAACAGAGTAACATTATAGGCAGAGGAATGCAGGAAAAGAAGAGGTATAACATATTTGGCATAGGTTTAGATTCCAGTGGGGATAATTGGGCAATGGCGTGAGAGTGTGTGTTTACCTGAGGAAGAAGCCTCAGGTTAAAGCTAAACATACAAGCAACTTCTCCTTCTCAGAATCACCCTGTCTGAACTCTCCTTCTCTCATGCCAGGTGATTTGATATAATTGCCGTTCCTAATTAGCAGGATGTAGCATCCCATTCCCAAGAGCCTCCGTACCTCTTCTTTGTTTTGAAGCACATGCTGTGTTTACCAAGAAAGGCATGGCATACAGAGGAACTGAGTCATTAAATGTCCATTATAAAGAAGCACTGACAAACTGTACGCTGAGAGAACAGCAAACAAATGGAGAACATCAATCATACAGAAGGGCATGGCTAGAGACTAATTCAACGACTGATAAAAAATACTGTTTGCATGCATCATTGCAGCACCATCAAATATCATTATCAAATAAAATTCTGTTTGAATGCAGCCTGGAAGCCATGAAAATTGCAGCGACTCCTTACCAATAAAATCTGTTTTCATGTGTCCTCAGGGCATCGACAGAAACTTGAAGACCCTCCAAAAGCTGGTCTCTTTTCAGACCGTCTCAGTGAGCTTGAGAGGATGAGGGTGAGGGTGGCCGTACCGACTCAAGGTCCGCGACCTACTCTCAACACTGCAGCCAACTCCTTCAACCCACAGGGACAGACACAGATAGCAGGTGAGCACCAGAGTCTCATCTCTTATAATAGTCTCAGAGAAGAGTGGATACACCAAGCACCATGGAAGCAAACACCCAACAACAAGGAGTGTCACAGAGGTAGATTTCAGTGGATGCATCATCTATCAGAGGGGTATTCTTGAAGTTATACCAGCGGCTACTAATCAGGAAGCTTTTTTAATCCAAGACTTAAATATTTTTACAGTTCTACTTTTTTTATCTACAGTGTTTTTTGGAAAATTATATTTTTCAAAGACACACAGTGATAAATTAAGAGTACAGAATCTTATTATAATATTTTATTCACCTTAGTTGATGTTTGCATTTGAAGATAAGACTGTTTAAATGTATTAATGTAGTGCATTTATCATCTCAGCTGTGTTTCTTTACAACTTCCATGTCCCAAATATCCTACCCTTGCATACGATAAGTAGGAGCAAAAAATGCAGAATGTGCAGTATGATTTTTTTGGACCATGTGCTAAATGATATCACCAAATTAGCCAACAGCACGAGTCACCATCAAAGCAACATTTACAGTATGTGAGGTGAAATATCAAACCCCTGACTGGAGCCATGTGCACATCATGATAGGACTGTGAATGCTCAGTACTGTATGTTACATTAACACTGAGATCGTCTGTCGCTCCGCTCCATCACTCGATCAATCTCCACCCTAGAACGTAACTCCATCTCTCACAGCTTGGAACAGCTGCTACCTGATCGCTCACACCTCTGGAGGCTCGTAGCAGGCCAACATTTAGCTCAGTTACTCTCTGGCATGGCGTTGTCCTGTTTCTCGTGGATCATTTAAGGGATGATTAAACAGTGTGGCAGCAGGTGGAGTGAATCGTACACTTGATTAAAGATTAGCTACCCACAAGAATGCCTGACTTACTGATCATTTTAGGTGAAGCTTAATTTTCATAATGCAGCTCTGGTTGGAACAGAAATCAAAGACAAACCTCACGACTCCATCAGAAAAAAACCCCAAAGTATTACTCTGGCAACACCATCTGGGATTACACTATTTAAAATATAAAATAAGCACTTTTTTCTTTAATTTTTTACGATTGAAATGTCAGTGATCCAGTTCATTTAGTCAACTTTGCATTCTCCTCTTAAAAAAGTGAACACTACACATTTATTGATATAAAGATATGATACGACTGTTTCAGCTGTTTAGTTATGTGCATATTTTAGCTAACTTTATCAAAAAGTGGTTTCATTCCTTTGTATCCATTGGGCTAACTATTTATCCATTTATGTTAGCACACTTTTCTACAGTTAAGAGTATTTATGTTTATCTACTGTTTGTATACTTTTACGCTTTCACTCTTTTTTGAACGGATGAAGGTTGCATTAAAATATTGTTGACTATAAATAAGGGGACCAACTGTCCTCTTTTCCCCGGACATGTCCTCTTTTCCCCGGACATGTCCTCTTTTCCCCGGACATGTCCTCTTTTCCCCGCACGCACGAAAAACTTAAGCCACTCCGTCTCTCCGATCAAACCAAAAAACATCCTCTGACTGCCTGCACTCTCAGACAGAAAATTATGAAGTATAAAGCTCTGTTTCCACCGAGCAGCTCAGGACAGTTTGTCTCGGTACGGTACACATTTTGTAGTGTTTCCATTGACCAAAACCAGGACAGGTCCCAAAACAACCGAACCATACTGTTAAAGCACCTTTACAGACGAACTGCAGGAAAAGCACCCCTTTTTTTCTTTTCATTGTGGTCGTGAGCGGTGGGAAGCAATCTGTAAGGTTGCGAAGCTGGCACCTATGTGTCAGTTGGACTTGGAAAGCCCCATTGCCAGATAAGCACTTTTTTCACAGGCATTATATGTATTTTATGTATATATATATATTTTAAATAAATGTATGGTTTATGTCATTACTTTGTCATTTTTGAGTGTCTTCGGATATTCTTGCAGTATTTTTAAGAGGCCGGGCAGGGTGTCCTCTTTTAGGGTTAGCTAACTATTGCAATGATTCAGCTGTTTTGCTAACTACTCCGATTGTTGATACATAAATACTTTTAGCTCACATATTCAACTTCACCATTACTACAGCTTCAACATTGTTAGCATACCGAGGCAAATTACATCTTCTGTTTATCTCTTTGTTCTTTGAGCTAACTATTTTGCATTACTCTAATTTAACTGTTTCAAGCGGGTGGTCTGTTAGCACTCTTAGCTAATCTGAGAGTTTATTGGCTAACACCCTTAGCTAACTCCTTTAATCAGTGATTGTCAACCTTGGAGTCCTCACAATTTTTGGGGGACACCAGATGATTGTGGACTTTGAAAAAAAAAAGCTACATTTTGAAAATTAAAGAACACATTTTGACTGGGTAATTGTGTTAATGTTGCATTGCTAGATTACATTGTAACATGATTTTAGTGCTGCTTTGCACCTATTTGCTGCATGGCTCAGGCGCTTGTTGTCATGGTATTGACACACAGACTGTGTACACAGGGTGGGCCACAAACACCTACCATATTACTGTTAAGGGGTTGAGACTTTGAAGGGTTTAGAGCCACTGCTGTAAAATATAGTTTGTTATTTTATCTTTCACGCTCGAAAAAATGTTGCATAATTTAATTTTAGCTGCCCAACCTCTTGTCAGGTTCACTGATTACTTCTAGTTTTCTGCACATGCACTTAATCTGTTTTCAAGCTCCTGTGAGGAGCTCATAGGCTGATTATTTTTTTTAATTTTAAATGCCTGAAACTTCTGCTATGGGGTTGATGTTAGTGGTGATAGTGAGAAGAAACAGTCTTTCAGAACTCGTAATGCTTCATGTTTACAAAGAAATACAGCTGGGTGAGATTCTCTGTTAATAAACAGCTTTCGCTCACGTGCAGGGCGAGATCAACAACAATGTACTGCTTCGTCCACAGGGGGCGCCGAAATCAACACAAGCCAAAAGTTACTCATAGGAGTTTTGTTTGTTTTAGCTCTCTGTTTCCTCTCTTAATCCAGTTAGCTGTTTAGGTCACTGTCTTATAAACAAAGTGTTTTTTAGTCACTTCATCCAAGTAGCTGCTGGAGGAATTTGTGTCTCAAACGCAAATAATCTGAGAGATTAAATCAGCACAATACGATGAGATTTGGTTGCTGAGAATGCAACGTTGAAAAACTTTCGGATTGTCTCGTAGCGTCACAGCTGACACACACATGAAAGTGTGTACGGGAGTAATTTTCCTGGTTGTGTGCTGGTGTGTTTACGCCCTGGTTGTGTGCCAGTAAGGCTCTCTGTGCCTCAGCTGCAAGCACAATGTTTTATAAGGCAAACAGGAAGATCTTCTCTTCGAAGGTAAACATTAGATGTGTCATTATGGAGGATGTTGCATAACGCGCCAAACTGGTACTTACCTCTAAACACAAGCACAGAGAAGCAGACACTAATAATGTCTACGGCTGTTGTGAATGTTTTTATGAACTTGCTGCCCTTTTTAGCAACAACAAAAAATAGGCCATTTGAAGCAGCTGATGGGCCTTTTGTAATTATTCTTTCTTTTCCTGTCTGTTTCTCCTCTCTATGTGTTTTTTCTGGGCTGTTTTTCTTCTTCCTCTCTTTCTTCCCTCGATTCATTTCTCCCTATCAGACCCTCGTCAGTCCCAGTCCTCTCCTCCCTGGTCGTATGAACAGACGTACCCATCCTACCTGAGTCCCATGGCGTCCCCCTCAGTCCACTCCACCACCCCCCTCTCCTCCAGCCGAGGCACGGGCCTGCCTGCCATCAGTGACGTGCCTCGAAGATTGCCAGGTAGAGCAAATACTCAGTCAATCCAGATGAACATTTTCTTATCCATAGATTGACGGAAAGGGTGAGAGAAAGACTCCCGCAACACAAATTCAGTCTAGGGGGGGAAGAAACGAAGAACTGCTGAACACGCTATGTGCTATTGTTTACAAGAATGCAGAAGGATGAGGAGCTCGCTCTCACATAGACGTGAGGAGTGAGGCATGTTGTCCGACTGTTTCCTCGAGGAGCGGTTTGGATGGCGTGGATGATAGTGTAGGAAAAACAATTGTTTCCTTTTTTTTTTCCCTTTTTTCCTCGCTCTAAGCCTTTGATCCCAAAGGACTATGGGTAATAACAGACCCAGGGATAATAACAGGCTCCTGACTGACAAATAAAGTGTCTTTATGGTGATAGGCCACTCTCACAAGGAATTCTGGGTAATTGCGTTAGCCAGTCTGTTTGCCATAACGGCAGCATCTGTGTTCCAATTTGTCTCTGTTTCCCCCTCCCTGATGTGAGAGCTCCTTTAAACTCCCAACATGCCGCCAGACAAGTTTCTCCCCCGTACACCTGTTTGACTCACTGCCATGAGGTTTTTTTTTTCCCCTCTACCTGCTTTTTTCTCCCTTCTGTTTCACTGCTGCACCCTCCTCTCTGTGTGTGCGTTTGTGTGTGTGTGTGTGTGCGTGCGCCTGGAGCGTGGGTGAGTGACTATGCGTTGTAGGCCGTGTGACTCTGCATTAGAAAAGGTTTAAAATCCAGCCAGCTGCCTTGTCAACTTTGATTAGTCTGGTCTTTCCCCTCAGCTTTCATCTCCCGACTGTTCGGCTTTGTTCTCAGAGTGACACACATGCGTGAGCGAGCACGCTCACGAGCGTAAACACAGGCCCGAACGTGCTCACCCCCTGTTTTTTGCCCACATGCACACCTCGAGCATTTAATGCCTCCTAAGTGATGTGACTAAGGCTCTCAGATCTCTGGAGATCATGTTGACACCTCGCCAGGCTGCGCCGTAACAGTATCCAGCCACAGAACATACCGACAAGTACATGCAGAAGCTGATATGGAAGCTGGAGTGCAAACTCGGCACCATCTCCGTGCCCCTCATTTACTCACACCTTCACACAAATCGGCTCATGTGTTGAAATGTTGCATTTGCTAAGAAGTTGTTGTAAAAGTTCGTCAGTCAAGTCAGACACCTAATTCGGAAGTGATGCTCCAAAGTTTGTTGGACCCCTCTAAATATTTAGACGAAGTTCCACTCTGGTTTCATTTAAACTAATAAAGCTCGACCTGGCTCATCATCACAGGGCCCCTTTGAGAGCTAAAATAGGTCCAAATGTTAAAAGCAGGAGTCAGAAGTTTATTGAACAGCGCCGGTCATGTCTGAGATCACACTGCTCCTCAACAGTGGAGACAATCACCTACTATTTCTATTAGGCTCATACGGATCTTGTGGAAAGAGGAAGTTTAAAGGCCTTAATTGGCAGCATATGCTATCTGACGCTAGCGACGATCCGACTTCGCAATTCCTCCCTGCACATAAACACTGCGTTCCCCCTCCTCTCCCCCACCACCCCCTGTCCTTTCACAGCAGACATGGTGACACGGAAGACGCCTGGTGATTTATGATAAGAGCGCCATGGCTGGACTAAACCACTGAGAGGAGACAGAAGGGGAGGAGAGGGGGGGGGGGACCTCCTATTCTCCCTAAACTCTGCGCCCAGCGCAAAGCTCGCCGCAGCCAGTTAGTGGTTTGGGGTATTTTTTAAGGGATGAAGCGAAGAGAGGAACGAAGGGTGAGATGGAGCAGCTCCTTTTCGCCGCTCTCTCTCACTCGCCGGGGCGCGCGCACACGGGACACACACGTACACACACACGCTGGAGCCGATGGGAGGCGAGGAGAGGAGCCACATCAGAGCTCAGCCCTGCCTCATTATGGATCTCATGGAAACTGTTTCTGCTCAAAGTGTTTCCACATGTGCTGCTCCTGATTCATCCCAACTGCTTTTTTATGTGCATACAGTATTCACACACATACACCCACCCACACACTGTATGCACACACATATTCATAAACAGTTACACAGATACACATGAACAGGGGCCAACACACACACACACACACACACACACACACAGAAACATAAATATGCAGAGGCGTAAACATATTGCGCTGTGGGTCTGCACTGATGTGTTTGTTAACTTTATCAAAACCAAAGTGAAAAACAGCGCTGAATGGAGTTGATGGATATAACAATATTTATGGAATAATGCCGCTCCATGCTTGTGCCCACAATAACCGTTAGCAAAAGTCTGTTCTTAATGAGCTAACACACATATCTGGCTCGAAACATTTGATTACATACAACTCAGTTTACTACTGTTTCAATTCTCAGGGGATGAATTTGTTTAATTCAATTACTCAGCAAGACAGAGCGCGAAGGAGAGTCCAAATAAAGCCGCATTTCCTGGATTGAGAGCGAGTGTTGGGACACAGTGTAAGAATCTGAGGACTTGAAATGAGATTAAAGTTTTGGGTTTTTTTGTGTCTGTGTCTGTAGGTTCGTCCGACCTGAGCCCGTTCCCGGGTCAGTTTGAGCGTCAGTTCCCGGGCCTCTCCTCTCTCACAGAGACTCGTTTCTCCAGCCCACGCATGCACTACCCAGCCACCTTTACCTACACCCCGCCTGTCACCTCCGCCATGTCGCTCGGCAGTGCCCACTACCACACCTACCTTCCTCCTCCTTACCCGGGCTCCACCCAGAGCCAGAGTGGACCCTTCCAGACCAGTAGCACGCCCTATCTCTACTATGGCGCATCATCTGGCTCGTACCAGTTCTCCATGGTTCCTGGCGGGGACCGTTCACCATCCCGGATGATCCCACCTTGCACTAGCGCCTCCACGGGGACATCCCTGGTGAACCCCAACCTGCCCAGCCAGACGGAGGGAGGGGTGGACGGCGACGGGAGTCACAGTAACTCCCCGACCGTTCTCAACCCGGGAGGCCGCATGGATGAAGCCGTCTGGAGGCCATATTGAGGACGACGCATGGAAGGAGGCTAGAAGTCGTGGTATAAGCACAAGACCTTTTTTTTAACAAATAAAAGGGGATTTTTGAGCTCTCATCAGCTATCTCTAACTTTTGTTGGAAATTAAAGTTGAGATGACAGAAAAAAAAAAAAGAAAAAAGACGGGACTGGTACAGACTTGTCTTCCTGGAATGTGTTTTGACCAAGGCACTACAAAGGGAGCAATTCTCACAGCAATAATGAGAGACACTTTTACTAGGCTCATGTGGATGAGACATTATTTCATTTTATTTTAATCCACAAGCTAAGGGATGCTTCAACAATATTTGTAAAAGACTGCCTCTTTTGTATAGTGTTTGTATTTCCATAAGGCTTTTTGCAGAGCATGTTTTTGTACTACGACAATATCAAGATGCAAGTTAGGCACTGAGTAGCAAGTGATGAGAGTAACACATATGTTACTGTAAGTGGTATGGACAGTAAATTTGCTTTGAACCAATTAATTTAACTTGTATATTGTGGGTGAAACGTCTCTGTCGAGTGAGGCGTTTTTCTTAGTTTTAACTTATAAAGCCATAAATTATGTATTGTATTTGAAACTTGAGTCAAAGAAGTGTAATCTGAATATTTTTGATGCATCTATAAGTTAAAATGGTCTTTGTTTTTGATAGGTAATTTAAAAGAGTGAGAGCTTTAATTCTTTTGTTGTACCCAAAGATTGAAATGGTTTTGAATATGAAATGTAATTTCCAAAGAGTATTGCAACATGTTTCTTCTGGTGTAACTTTCAGTTAAACTGCTCCGCACGTTAAGAGCTCAACATCCTCGCTAGGCGTTGACACACATTTGGCTGGGAATTAAACCTTTGGTATTTATTGAGCAATAACTCGTATTGTGCCTCTTGGCAACATACCATGAAAGAGAGCTTCATTGGGGAAAATAATTATCCGTCAGGGAAATTCTGCTTGATTTCTCGTCTGACATGCACACAGATACGGTCGTGTTTTTTTTTTTTTTTTCTTTTTTTCCCAATTTAAGCTTGCGTACATTTATTAAACTCACACACAACCCAAAGATTATTGAGACGTAGACACGCCTATTTGTGCTCTGAGCACACTCCAAAGCAGCAGGTCAGACGAAGAGGTTCAGTTATTTTATAACTCGTGCTCCTCAGGCCTGAAATGGTCCTGGGATGATCTTAAAACCACAGATTTTTTTTTTTTTTTTTTATATCTGTGTGCCTTTTTTAATTCCCCAGTCTCTTTTAATGTTCCGTCTGGATTATATGGAAGAAATGCCAAGTCTATTTTAACTTTCATATTGAGTGCAAAAGATAGCTTTGAAAAAGTGTGTCTTTGTGTGTGACACACACGGGTACTTTTGTTTGCATTTTCTCTTCAGTCTCAGAGATTGGAAAGGAAGCCTCACAGTTAAAGACAAAGCAGACTGTGACATTCCTTCAGACCTTTATTTATTTTCCATTTTTGGCTCTTGTTGACATGCTTTTCCAAATAGATTTGTATCATCTTCTTTTCAGTGTTACGGTCTAAAATGGTTCTGTGGCACCAGTGTGGCGGGAAGGTCTGATATTTTGATGTGAGAAGTGTTGGGGGAGAAGGAAAAAAGTGCAAAAAAAAAAAAGCGAGGTGATTGGATGCAGCTGCTGGCAGCAAAACTGGTAACCAAAAAGTATGGGAGACTTGTGTATGTTTGTTTCATAAAGCACTTATTTCTTGTTTTATTTCTAGCAGCACTTGCGGCTGGCTGCCAGCAGGGCTCGTGGTTTTGGTCCTCAGCGTCAATATAACGCCACTGAAGTCACACACACACATGTACAAGCACACACACACACACGCACACAAAATGGATAACACTTGGCTAAACAAGCCATTTTCATTGGAGTTGAATCTGATCTCACCAGGCAGTTGGTATTTGTTTGAAAAAAGCATTTTTTCATACAATATGATATTCAGCGCATGTAGGTAATATAATAACTCAATTTGAAAAAGCTGAGAAAAACACGGCCCTGTCCAAGGATCAGACTTCAGGCTTTCATTGAAGGTTTGCACGCAGTGCCTATTTCTCCGTCTCTGCAGAGGATGCTCTGAACTCGCTTCATAGAAGTGATCGTGTCACACTACATTTCCCCCGACTGCTCCAGCCCACACAGAAAGTCTTCATGCTGTCACAGAGGAACAAAAGACAGCAAATAAAGCCTTTTAGATCATCGTGATTTGAAAGCTTTCTTCCAATTACAGATTTATTAAATGTGTCCACAGTAACTATGCACATCTGTTGGACTTAATTTAATCTGCGACCTTCTTTCTTTCCAAACTCTGAACAGGAAATGGTCTTTTAAAAAACTGTTTACACATCAGCGCAGCACTGACATCCTGTCCTGTCTTCCCTTGCTTTTGTTTGTGTTTTTTTTTTGTTTGTTTTTTTCAAGAAAACATGAGGTTTAACCTCCCCTTTTTTTTTTTTTGCTTTGTTTAATGTTGCTGTCATCCAGAACCTTGTGTTATTATTTAATGATCAACATGTATCATACCCAGGACCTGTACCTGACCCTGCTCTCATGTAAAGTTTACTTCTTGTGTCTATTTTTAATCTTTATCTCTCATGAAAACTTGTCAGGAAATTGAGTCTAGTGGAGCCTCTGTTAGATTGTGCTGGTACGTTTCATTAAAAAAAAAAAAATAAGAAAAAAGAAAAAAAATATTTTTTTTTCAAAGGGACACAGACCTGACAACAGTGAGTGAAATTGGCATTGTGATTGTACATTTGTCTATTTTAAGAATAAAATAGGAATTTTGTAACTTAATTATCATGCTCTATCTCCTCTGTCCACTGAAATAATGTTTTCTGCTCAGTTATTTTTATTTTTATTTTTTTCCTATTTAAAGATTCTGTCAAGGGTTTGTCGCTGGACATAAAACAGACCTAAACGAATGTGGATTCCTCTTAGATGTGTTGAGCAGTAGCAGAAAAAGCTTTTTTTAAATGTTCATGGCAAAAAAATCATTTAAAGATATGATTAATTATGAAAAGAAAAGATAATGATTTTTTTTCTTAGACGCAGAGTACTCATATAGTCCACAGGGGGGTGCCAAAACTGACACGGACATAAACTTCCTCACAGGAGCTTTAAAATTTTTGCCCTTGAAACATTTTTTCCTGGTATATTCTATAAAAGTTGAGGGTCTGAGTCAAGGCAAGAAAGTTGTGAGATCATAATATTTTGGAAACCATTCATTGCACAATATGCAAGCAAAAAAAGTAAACTGGGAGCTTAAAGCCTGCAGTGTATAATAAGTCGTGACTTCTCAGTACAGCAGGTTATCTGATCTTCTTTGGGGTAAGATTTTAGATTTGTAAAGGATTGTGTATCAGTCTTCAGCTCATCCATCATTTCTCCCTGAATTTCCATGTAAATATGAATCACACCACTTCCACCATTCCAGCTCACTGATTCTCCACAAATATTCAGCGGAGTCATCTCTTCTTAAATGCTGTCCCAAAACAGTTAACAAGCAGGACTCCATGTTTTTTTGCACGTAGGAAGTACATCTAAGGGTGTCATCTCTGGTCTGCCGCTCCGTCTGCACCAACATTGTCTTTGGACGGGGACGAAGGCAGACGCTCAGCCAGAGAACTACTGCCACCGCCACTGCCATGGCTTCATTTCAAAGGTACACTGAGAAACCAGAGAGAGGGAGACAGGAACAGAGACAGGCAGAAGCAGGGGAGAAGCTGTTTTACATTATTCCGAGACATAATAGAGCCAATCTAAGTGAGCAGACACACACACGCGCGCACACACACATGTACACATGCTGAAACAGAGAGAGAGAGGAGAGGGCGAGCTTCAACATCCCATGTGTTTTCTTAAGGTTCAGATTGGAAACGTTCTCGGGATTTCCCTGAATATAGATTGCATGGAAAAAAAAGCTCCTGCTGGTTTCAGGTTCACATTCGCAACATTCTCAGCCATGTCTAGCAATTATAATAATGAACTCAAACGGGACCCAGACACCCAGAGAAATTAGCATAATGTCCTGCATGCACGAGAGAGACAGGCTCATTTAAAGAGGGGATGGTATGGACTTTTTGTCCCTGTTAAAATCTGCTGATTGGACATGATGCCTGCGATGATGTGCGCTTGATTTTTATACCAGGTTGTAAGAGGTCGTGTAGCAGCAGAAGCACTCTCTTCCTTGTGTTATGCAATCAACAGAGAGAGAGAGAGAGAGACGGAGAGTGGAGTTTATGAGGAGACGAAACCGCTTTATTTAGAAGCCTGTGCACACACACTCTCACAAACACACAGCTGACAGCCTGATATGAATGTTTAGATGACCTCTGCAAACATTTCAGTGGAAACGCTCAGGCGGGAAGTGAACCTCAAGGGTCTCATACTACACAGAGCTGTAAATCTCTGTGTATCCATCTCTGCAAACAGAGTTGAGTGTGTGTAAGTTTTTTTGCCTTCAGACAGGGACCTTTGCATTTTGATTTCTCATCTAGACCCCAGATAAACTCAGAGCAGGGGGCTCTCCAGTGTGGCCCTTGCCTGTCGGATCAGCATGAAGCGCTGACCTCCCTGAACCTCTCTAATCTGATGTAATCTGAGTTTGAAAAAGGCGTCCATCTGTCTTAATATCTCAGAGGGAAACCATCTTCGGGTCCAGCCCATAACCCGTGTAAAACACACAGGACTGATCTTAATTTGATCTGATTGTAATTGAACAAACCCCCCTCTCGGCTCCAGGAGGATTTCAAACCAAGTCAACAATAACTGTGTACTTTGGCGCACTCTAGTGGCTTTTTATTTAACCATAGGGACCAGTGTGAGGGGCCCACCCATACCGTGTTCCATGCAGGCTTGCAGGCAGTCAGTCAGACTGGATGTGGCCAGCCTTGCGATTATTATGTTAGTCTTGCTGCAAGTGAGGTTCCAACACTCCACGTTTTCTCTCTCTGGACTCCAAGAGCTTTTCTCTACAAATGAACATCAGTTTTGAGAACTTCTTCGGCCTTACAGAGTGGGGATTGTAAACAACGACTTGTCTTTTGACCTGTAATAAAATAAATAATCGATTGGCAGGCGAGCAGCAACCCAGAACCTCACAGACATGGTTGTTTGTAAGAGAGCCTGACATCCTGCACCAGAATCCATTCATCACTAGATTAGAGCGTGCCTGCGTCTGCAGCCTGCGCTGGAAACATTCGATTCCTTGAAACCATTAAAGGGAATTCAGAGAAAAGTGCATTTATGAAATAAAATGCCTACATTTGATGACATGTGCCAGTTGTGATTATGCAACCTGATCCTTGCAACACTTTCATTTAAAAAATAGCAAGGGGGGGATTACTGTGAAAATGCAAGTGTCAGGACCATGGACAGCAACCAAACACACAAACAAAGGGCTTCTTTGTCCCTCCAGGGTCCTCACTTCATGTCAGTGTTTTAAATTATGCACCATCTCGGCTGTCAAAAAGTGACATGCTGCTGCAGCACGACTGAGTGTACAGAACATAAGACAGGATAAGCGTCCACTCGGTGCCAAATACTCATGCAAAACAGGCTTTTTCCATAGGTTCAAGCCAGGCAATAAAATTTCAAAAATTTGGGCAGAGGCCCCATCTCTGACTGAAACGGAGCATGAAGGAGCTCTATGTGCTCTTCCTGTCAGATGAAGGGCCGTTGAAACTTTATCAAGCAAGTGTTAATTGAGAACTAATGGACTGGTAATGCAGAGCAGTCAGAGATTTCCAGCTCACTGCTGAATGACTGAGGGATTACTATTGGTGACATTCAGATCATGCTTTTTTGGAAAATTCACCATGCCAGGCAGAAGAGAGAGAGAGAAAAAAAAAAAAGAAAAGATGGGAGGAGGGATGAAGGATGCCCGCCATCGTGTCTGGTTCTGCTTTATACATTCACCCTCTCGGTCTCCAAGGATCATAACTCGTGTTAGAGGCAGGTTTTATGGTTTATGACTGGAAAATAAAATGCTGTGTGTTTCCTGCAGGCGAAGCGATGATTTACTGCTCTGAATGATAAAGTGAGCGGCCGGCTGACAGTGCGGATGTGTGAGGGCTTGCTGAGGATCCAGACATGTCCGACATGTGGATGTGAGTGTGGTCGTATAGCGAGTGTGGTCGCCTCAGCGCGGTTATATACATTGGAACACGACATTAGAGGGGAAAAAAAGTCCTGGCTCAGGAGAAAGTATCTTTACCTGACATCATCATCTCACATAATTAGCACAGTGTCCACATCCTCCTCCAGTGGCCATGGATTATTTCATGTGGTCCAAAACTGGAACCGAAACCCCAACCAGTAAAAGCTAACCAAGAGCATAAATACCCCTGGGCCCTGCTGTCTGCAGACACGGCTACTCATTTTTACAACTCCTCTCCAAGAAGCCAATCAGATATGTTTATTGTTATCTTCTGCCATGATTTGAGGCTGATTATTTAAATACTCAGAGAAATGTCTTGATCACCTGGCTCCAAGCTCAAACAGTCCACGTTTTCAGGCCACGACAGGCTTGTCCTGGCCTCCACAAGGCCCTGATCTAAGACAGGAGCCGGTGTGTGCCAAGAACTCTCTCTGGTGAGGTCGTCAGTCTTACGCCGAAACCGCAGGCGCGCGCCAGGCAGATCAATAATCCCCATCAAGCTCCACCACAAGTCAGTCAAAGCATCTGAGGGCAGGCGAGCGGAGGAGGGTGGCGGGACCTGCTGAAAACTTGATACTCTGTTGGATGCTCTCTGTCTCTCAGTGGAAGAGATGAGGACTTGTCTTCCACAGCTCTGTCTCTCTTTTGAACATGATCTCCTGTTATGACATGACTTCTGTCGACGTCAGCCGTGCACTGATTGGACACTTCCTTCACAGGCCCGAGGGACCTCTCAGCCTTAAACTTTCAGAGGGTTGATGTTAATGTCACATGTCATTCATTCCCCTAAATCAGGAAATTCAACAATCAGGAATAGGAAGTTGTAGTTGAGTCTGAAGAGGGAAGTGGAACAGTTTAAAACTAATTGTAACCCTTTTTTCTGTTTAAGTGCCCAGCGTAAAATCTGCCCCTGAAAAATGACACCTGAAAAAAAATGCTAACAGCTGTTTGTTCTGAACTGTAAATCTCTTTTGTTAGCATCTGAATGAGAAAAAATATTCTGCCCCCTCTTTGACTGAAGTCTTGATTTTTTATAAAAGAATAAAAGATGGTATCATTAACACAAAAAGAGCAAAGGTGTTTGGAGATAACTGTCTTGGTATAGCTTTTTATTGCAAAAGTAAAAAACTTCCTGATCTTTAAAGAAGTAACTTCAGCAAAACAAAGGAAAATTTCTTTAACTGTGGTAACAGGGGCGTGTCCAGGCTGTTTTGACTGGGGTGGCCCAGCCCGGGCACTGACCTAGGGTGCAACAACACTGGCCGTCAAAACCATGCTTTATTTCAGTTTAAAGAGCCACCCTGTTAACAGGTGACATTTAGCCTGATACATCCCTCTTATGATTATCTGATGATTAACTTCACATAATAACCAGTTTACAGGGTCACTCCTCGAAGTGTAACACTGAGCTGACAGAGATGAAGTAAAGGGGTTAAGAGAAGATTAATGTTAAAGGGCTATTAAATTTAGAGAATCACTGCCACGTGTGATGTTGTTATGGATGGCAGGTGATATAAAAACACTGGGAGATAATCTACCAATCAGAACCAATCAGAAATGTTAGCATTGTTGGCTCTGCCGCCAAAAGTTCCTGAACTTTAGAAAAAACTTCGAGGGTCAGATAGAGACTACCCAAAACAAGATTAAGACCCTGGTTCCTGCTGTCAGAGGAGTTTCTCAAAAGGTTCTTGTTCTTGGGGAAGTTCCTGCTGTCATCTTTATTTATACAGCTCTTTTGCACCTAATGTCTTATGAAATAGAAGTGAAAGTATTTTTTATCAGTCTGATGAAGAGTGAAACTTACAGACTGTATAATAAATGGACATAGTGTGACATCACCCATTTGTTTCTGATACAGTCTTTTGAAACCCATCGCTGGTATAAACCAGATTAGAAAGTTGAACCCCTTTTCGGCTTAGTGTGTAAATGTGATCTTTGATTATTCTGCAATCAACTTCAAGCTGACTCTCAGTTTAGCGCTTTCACATGGGCCTCATATTTTTTAGTCTGAGGGTTACTGCTTGAGTCCAAAATGTCTGTTTAACAAGTGATAAGAATCTTTCAATTTATGGAACAGGAAATTAAACATGAGCAAGTTTCCTTAAACGCAAGCTAAAAGGATGTCTAATGTGAAAGATAAGTTTGAATTGAATATCGTGCGTGTGTGTTTTCAGAATGATAATAGAAAAGAGGGCATATCTGGATTCATGTTTGGTAAAGTAACACTGAAAAGCCTCCTGTGCTGAAGAAAAGGTTAAACACCAGGTCCATATACACGTCCAGTAACTGAAATGGGACCAGTAGTCATAACGCAATGCTATGGAACAGCCTGTATGATTGTGGTATTAGCTGTATGCATGACTGCCAAAAATTGGCTACATAATAAATTAAATAATTAATTGCAACATGTGCACAGTGGAGCAACGTCTAGCACTGCAGCCTCACAGCAAGAAGGTCAACAGTTCGAATCCCGGTTCAACCCGGTGGCCTTTCTGAGTGGAGTTTGCATGTTCTGCCTGTGCATGTGTGGGTTCTCTCCGGGTACTCCGGCTTCCTCCCACAGTCCAAAAACATGCTCATCAGGTTAACTGGTGATTCTAAATTGACCACAGATGTGAGTGCATGAAAGGTTGTCTGTCTCTATGGTGACCAGTCCAGGGTGTATCCCACTTCTCACCTTAAAACCGCTGGGATAGGCTCCAGACACCTGCGACCCTGAACAGGATAGGCGGTATAAAAGATGAATGAATGAATGAATTGCACCATGAAAGCCAGGCAGATGCAGAACATCATATGTCTGGTGAACTTCCTGGAAAACCTCTATCCAACAAACTCAAATTACACATGCGTAAATCTAAATTTGCTGTACATCTCAACATCGTCTAACTTTTCCAAAGGTTCCATTCAATTCCTAAATATCTGTTCTCTTTACATATTTTGTCTTTGATGGTATCCCATGAGCAGTGCGTCCGCCATTTTTAAAACAGCCTAACTAGTGTGGTCATCCTGCTGTTGGCACCTGTAATGGTGAGATCTATCTCCATTAAATTCAATGCTCTGTTGGACCGGCTTATGCAAACTTCTAATTGATATCATCAGTTTTCATCAATGGCGGCTGGACGTGCGTACGGGCCCTGGTGAGGCCTTTTCTGCTTTGCTGTTTTGAAAAGTACTGAACTTTGAGTAGTAGCTTACCAATGGTTCAACTACAAACGCAAAGAGACACAGTACTTCCCTGTATCAATCCCCTTTTGCCATCTTATTCCTTATCTTATTTATTTATTTCACATTTTAAAGCTTCTGTGAGGAGTGTTTAGCTAGCCAATAAATTAACAAGACTCATAAAGAGATTAGTGGTTTGTCCACAGGGGGGAGCCAAAATCAACACGTGCAAAAAGTCTCTCACAGGAGCTTTATCTATCAACAGTACAACTCTGGATTATAATATGAGAGCCAGTGCAGACTGGTTTGTTAGCTCCTAAAAAATAGTTGTCAGTTTGTTCTGAATGTTTTATGAGAAAATTTGTTAAAGACATCGTTAATATATGTTTTATATAAACATATTCATGTCTTGCTGGAAAGAAATTCTTAAAGTGAATCAAACTCCATTAAATTTGGTTTTAGCAAACCCAACTAGAATTCTTCTTCTATGGTAAAAAATAACTGGTACTTCACAAAGATATGTACTAAAGTGGTTTTTCCATCACTGCTGCATTTTCTGGTACAGAACAGGATGGTGCCGAGTTTCACCTCAGGCTGAAACATGCGTGTCTGTCTCACGGGTACAGTGTGTAAGGTAAGCAGCAGCTAGAGGAGCACGGGGGTCTTGATGGTTGTATTTCTTAGACTATGGGTCTGGTCTTTAATTGGATCACAGGTCTGTTCCTGGTGGGTCCTCACACGTCAAACACACCAGTTTGTTTTAATCAGCTCAGGTCTCAGAGCAAGTCTCAATTTAGACAATTTATGCCCGAACTGAGAAGGTTTACTGAACCTGGCTATAAAAGTGCACGGTGTGCGAGTCCCTGTCAGCCTATATGGACTCCCTGTACTGTATGGTGGCCCAGCCAAGGCCAGCGACTGGTAGATCCACTGGGAGCATAATAACAGATTAATGTGGCATGCCGGGCCCCGTGACCAGACGTGTTTGACATTAATGCTCCACTGTATATTATCCAGCCTGCAGAAATGTTGGATGTGAGCGATGGGATCCAAGGACAGGGATGTTTAGGTACTAATTACCAAACAGCAAGGCACAAGTCTCGCTCCATATTTCCTTACTCCTGTGGAAACACTCGGCAGGCTCCATTTATTTTCTTTGACTGTTGTTTCTGGCAAGGCTGCGTCTCAGTAAACACCGCTCGCCCACCATTGTAAATCCGACAGGCGCAGATCTTTCAAGTTAGACTCCTTTGAGGAAAAATGGAGACAGATCGGATGGCGGCGCTCGGGTTTTCCGTCTTAATGAGAGAGTGGAGAAGAGGGATGGCGTTTGATCCCTGGCATGGAAGCCTCTATTTAAGCCTGTCAACGGTCATCACTCTCTCTCTCTCTCTCTCTCCCTTTTTCTGTTATGGATGGAGAAACAGACCTGCACCACTGGATTTGATCAACTCAGTCAGCCACACTTAACCCTTTTCAGGATCCAGCTTCCTCCAGCACCTTTCCTGTCATTGATATTGCCTCTTCTACATGACAACCTCCAAAGTATCGATTTTGATTGATCACCTAGCAAGAAAAGAAAAGGAAAGGCAGAAGCGGATCTGTGAAAATATTATTTTATTTGTAGAGCTTTGCAATGAGCAGGGCTCTCAGTCATCATGCTCCAATTTCATATCACATGTTTGTCCAAACCACACAAGAGCCTTATGGTTCTGCAAGGAAGTCTCGCTAAAGTTGCAGGCTGACACCCCGCCAAAGACGATAAGCCCCAAGACAAATTTCCATCCTCCTCTCTCGCATGGACAATGAAACCTATGAGCTTGAACTTTAGGCTGGGGATGTTGACGGACTCCTCAACACGGAGGAAATGTCTCTTTGATGAAGGGCTGGAGGGCAGGGTTTCTGACCATTGTGGACCTGGCCTGGAAGACGCTTTTCATCGCAGCACTAATGGCTCTACCTAATCAGGCCTGATTGGGGCTGCTAAATAAATACTTTGTCCATTCATAATATCATGTGTAACTCAAGACAAAATCAATACCTCGACTGAACACTAATAGCTAGAGGCAGAACAAATGGCTCAGCTCTGGTTGCAATACATTTTTTAGAATGAATCCATCAGTGGCACTGGCATGGACTTCTGTCTCTCTAAAATAAAGGCACATAGTTGAGGCTTTTTATATTCAAAAAAAGAAGATCAAATATCAGATTTATATATTGCAGTTTAAAACAGATTTATGCAAGCAAACAAATCAGAGAAAAGCTTCGTTCCAAGCTACCAATGCCGATGCCAGGTGAGTTTTGTTCTCTCAAACAAACATTATAAAGTCATTATAAAAATCAATCTTTCTTCAAATCAATCTTTCAGAAGCAGGAGTGAATCCCAATATATTAAGAGGCTAAAGGGAACAAGAAAAGGACAGCAGCACCTACAGTAATGAGTGACAATCATAATAAATCTGCAGATTTAAACAGGAATATATTCAGCAAACAGAGTAAATCATCAGTCACAGATGAATCGAGGAGTCTCCACTGGAGCCAAAGCTTGCTCATAAACACTGGAGGCAGACTAGACTTCTGTGGGCTCAGGAATAAATAAAGTAACCAGGCCTGACATCAGTGGCTAGTGAAGTGTTTGGTGGTGTGGACCAGAGGAAAACGTATGAAAGAGAGCTTTGTGTTGTGAGGAATAAATATAGACGGTCACAATCACGTTTGAGTTGACTCAGTACGAAGCCTGTGAATTAAGTTAAACACCGAATCTATGACAGAAATTTCCCTCAAGAAATGCCCCTAAACAGGCTGGAAAGGACAGTCACGTGTATTCATATAAGATGTTTTCTTGTTGTATTCTAGTTTATTTTGTTTAAGCTCAGGTCACTTGGTGAGTTACTTGGCCAGCCTCTTCGCCACGTCTTTGTAGGCGTTCTCGATCTCGGAGTCAGCAGCACAGGTGTTGGTGAATTCATCACGAGTGTATGCGTTCTTCAGATACCGCCACACGCCTGTCAAGTTGGTGGGGATGTCATAGTTGCGGTACTTCTTTGCAACAACCTGGAAAAGAAAATTGAGCTGCAAATTCAACATGAACGTCAACATTATTTATCCTTGTTGGATTTTTTTTTTACTGCACATGAGTGAGTAAACACTTACAGTGTCAGGAACTCTATGAAATAAATGTTGCTGATTGATCTTAACTCACAAAAAAAAAGTGAGCAGTGAGCAGCTCTGTGAGGCTGCTAATGCTACTGTTAGCCTTCCTACAACACCACAAGCTGTGCCATGTTCACAACTAAAGTCAAGTGAGTTAGCATGCTTAAAAATTGCCAAGCAGCCCAGAGAGAAGTTAACCTCAGGTTGGTGAAACGCCTCTTTATAGACTTTATAAAACATGGACGTAGCCTTTTTGAAGAGGCAATGTGAAGCTTAAATAACTGTTGCCATATTGGAAAAGCTGACTATAAATTGCTTTCTGCAAAGATAGAAACTCTTTAAGAGGCGGCGTTGAAATTATTGCTCAGCAACTTGGCAAACAGCTACTAGTGTATCTGTCAATGAAATAAGCAATGCCTCTGTGTTTGTTTAATTGAGTGCAACTCTTTAAGCCTTATTACTATCAATAGAAAATGTTTTAAAAAAATCACCTTTGTGCAGAAGTCAGGAGTAAAGAAATTAGTTTTAGACACCAAAAATGTAAACACGTTGAACATCACATAAACTCCTACAGTGTGTATTCTAGTTTTGGAGCCAGTCCGAAGTGGACACTCAAGAGACTGCAGTTTCCTTTTTTTCTTTTCTTTTTTCACTTCTACATCATCTTCCTTTTTCAACACCTGAAGTGGCTCCTTTAAGAGAGCCAGGTCAAGACCAAGACACAAATAAGTCTAACACTTGATTTGAATCTATCAAAAGTTTTTACATTTGGACCACATTAATGTTGATTGTAGAATGCACATAGAATATGTGTGAGACTGAGTTAAGTTTATTATGTAACATCAGCTTTTTATGCACCCTGCACTTGTTCACCACTTGTATCAGAACTAGGGCCCGACCAATATATTGGCCAATTATAGCCCTTTTTAAAATAGTTATCATCATGAGGAGTTCTGCTGATAATTGGCTGATTATAACTCTTTTTAATGCTTTTCTGCATCTTTTTGTACTTGAAAATTTCTACACGACACAGTATTGTAAAAACAGTAACATGTTCTGTCTGTAATTCAGGGGAAAAAAAGAAGTTATTTTATTCCTTGTATGTTTTTAAAATGAATCAGTGGATCAGATTTTTTTTTTTTTTTTTTTTGCCAAATATTGGAATTGGCATCAGCCAAAATCCCTTATCCAGGCAGTCTCAATCATGTGTAATTAAAATATAAAATAACACAGATACCTCACAATATCCCAGGGCTCTTTAAAAACAGTAAATTTCCACTCTTCCTTTTTTTACCTTGACTATGTGCAGTTTAGGCAGCAGGTTGCAGTCAGCCAGAGTCAGCTCGTTTCCATCCAGGAAGAGTCGGTTTGATCCCTTCTCCTCCTCCATGCTGTTTGCATCGATCTCATCAGTCAGAGGGCTGTTCATGTAGTCGTCCAGTTTGTTCAGCGCCTTGGTCAAATTTTTCTCCAGGACTGAACACACAAATACACAAATACGCACAGATAAAATAACAACGTAACAAATTTGACATTTGACTTGTTCTGTAATAACCCTATGAGGACGCAGCACAGCAGTTTGATGGAGTGAGAGAAAAGCCTCAAACATTGGACTCTGCTACTACCTAGTGGAGGAATGAAATAATTTCTTTTTCATTTTGCTCTGTCTGTGTGTGTGTGTGTGTGTGTGTGTGTGTGAGCCTGTGTGAGCCCATGTGTGAAAACGGCACAAAACAAGCAGCCCACCAGCATTGGTCTCTGGTTTGGTGTTCTTGATGTAGGCTGAGAACTTGGCGAAGATGTCGTTTCCAGCTGTGTTCGACTCTCTATGCTTGGCGGCAAGTTTGGGATACCTGAGCAGACGAGAAAGGGGGGACAGAGGCAGGAGACGCAGTCAGAGAAAAAAAAAAGCATCTGGATAACATTAACACCTGGAGCGGAGCTCGGCTTAGACTGAAAACATGTTACACACTCACAGTGAGTTGGCTGCCCGCCCCTTTAAGCTCCCTCAAACTAAGGTCCATTTAATGTAAAAAACTTTGCAGGCAATAAAAAACTGATTTAGTTAATCTGACGTTTTTCTCTGCAACTGCTCAAACACAGGCCACATTTTTTATGTTCATTTGAGAGAGCGAAAATAAGAAAGCTATAAACCTGTCTAGATTTCACTCCTGTTAAAAAGTGGGGTCTGTTATCAGTGAATAAGACAGAGTTCAGAATTTGTTTTGATGTAGTCAAAGTGAAAAATTCCTCAGACTCATTCACAATAAACATCTCAATCTGTAAATCTGGCCCACTTTACTGGCTTGATAACTGCCCTGTCCATTCAGCAACAACTTGAGCCTTCTTTACTGTGGACTATTAATGTAAAACCTGCAGATCTACTTACTTTGGAAAGCAGAGCATTTCCTCCAGGAACTCCTCGATCTTGTTGATATCGGTCTTCACTTCCCCATTGAAGGTGAGGAAAGGTGGGTGTGTTCCCGGGGCAAGGTTGTGCAGATCGGCTGGTTTTCTAAAGAGGTCAAAGAAAAAGCGTTAGGTCAAGAAGACGCCAGTGAATGCATGAGTGAGTTGTAATCTTATGTTTCTGTGCTCTCACCTTTTCAGGTCAACAGTGGTGACATTGAAGACGACCCCTTTGAGCCAGAGGATCATGAAGAGACGCTGAGAGAAGGGGCAGTTACCAATGCTTTCTCCGTCATTTCCGGCCTGCACACAAACAAAATGTCAGAGAATAAATTTGAGGGATTAAATGTGACAAAGAGTAAAGTATGATGTATAAATTCATAAACATGCAAACAGGAGGTGGACCAAGAACCATTAAAGCAGCAGTAATAACCTCTCTTTTCTGCCGATGCACATCAATCACATCAGTAACTTAATCTCGTAATCTTCAAGCAAAGTAAAAACATTTGATGATATCGGGCCTTCGATTTTAAGATTTAGTGCTTTTCTTCATTTTTTTATGGCAGGAGGTGGATTTACCGTTCAATTTATACCATTGTTTGGGTAAGATAAGACATTATTTCAAGGGCTTCAGTAAACTTGATAAACATTTTCACAATTTTCTGATGGACTGACTGCATTTTTTGATGTGCAAAGAGCCCAATACTGCAAATCGCAAAAGTGGAACTAGGAAATAGGAATAGGAAAGCGTTACAAGAAAAAGTACCCTGAAGAGGAGAACTGCATAATGTGTGGGTATAAAATAAAGCATGAAAATAATCAGTTATGGTAAAGCTACATTGAAAGTAGAGCTTTGAAAGCTTCTTGTTGGTAGAAGCAGAACAACAGCAAAACTTCTCTCAGGAGAAATCACTCAAGCAATCATTTCATACTTACAATGTCATGATTACAAAAAATGAGGCCTTGTATACAGTACACAGGAAGGTTGAAAATTACAGGCCAGTCTCACGTCTGCCTTTCTTGTCCAGAATGACTACGTGTGCAGTCTTTAACCAAGTTTCTGAGCATCTGCAGAAGAACAACCCGATTGACACCTATCTATCTGGCTTCAGGCGTGACCACTTCACTGAGACTGTGATCCTGTCATTCACAAAATCATTGGGACTGGTTCGAGCTGTTGGTCAGTCCTCTGTCCTACTGCTGGACCTGTCTGCTGCCTTTGACAGTGTGAACCATAAAGTTCTCCTCTTCACACTCTCTGACCTCAGCATTTCAGGATCTGTCCTGTTGTGGTTCAAGTCCTACCTCACAGGTGGATCCTACAGAGTGTGTTGGTGAGGAGAAGTGTCTGAATCATATGGCTTATCAAGAGGGGTACCCCAGGGTTCAGTGCTTGGTCCACTTCTTATACCCCACGTTACTTGGTGCAGTGATCCACTCCAATGGCTTCTCCCACCACTGCTTTGCTGACGACACTCAGCTTTTCATGTCTTTTCCATCGGAAGACACACCTGTCTCAGCTCAGATATCAGCCTATCTGGCTGATATCTCCACTTAGATGAAGGAACTCCACCTTCAGCTAAATCTGTCCAAAACTGAGCTCATTGTCCTTCCAGCCTGTCCCTCTGCCCAACCACACATCAGTGCCCACAAACTCTGCCAGAAATCGGGGTGTGATGATTGATGACCAGCTGACCTTTCAGATTCATGTGGCCTGGATTGCTCGGTCCTGTCGATATGCCCTCTGTAACATCAGGCGGATCAGACCCTATCTGACACAACAGGCCACACAGCTCCTGGTACAGGCTCTTGTGATTTCATGAATTGACTACTGAAACTCTCTTCTAGCAGGCCTCCCTGCATGTACATTCAAACCTCTGCAGATGATCCAGAATGCAGCAGCACGTCTGGTCTTTAACCAGCCCAAAACAGCACACGTCACCCCATTGCTAAACTCTCTTCACTGCTCAAATTAAACTCATTCCCTTTGTCCTTTTTTAGAGAGTCTGAAGACTGAACTGCTCAGGGAACACTTAATCTGACCCTTCTCCTCTTTATCCTAGTAGAATGAATCAGAGGGGCTAAGGGTACGGTCACCATACCATACCCAAGCATGCTTCAACCCTAAAGTCCAGTTTGTTTGGCCAGTGTGACCGCAAATGAACCATACTTAGGCACGTTACACTTCTCTGCCTTGGCACACTCTGAGGAGGCGTGCTTTGGCACAGAATATTTCATGCATGGGCACAAGGACACAGACATGATTGCTGTGACTGCTTCTCTCGACAGCCGTTTTAAACAATGGCAGGGGTGTTAGCGGGCTGTGTTGGAACAAAACGACTAAACATGAGCCAAAAAATAAAGTTGCAGCCATGTTCTCTGTGTCTCACTGTGCTGACTGACTTTATAGTGGCGTTGATGAGTCATGTGTGTGCCTAAAGTCTGGTTCATATTGTAGTAGTGTGAATGGGGGCCGTACTGGCCAGCGGGGGAACAGTGCAGCGGGAGTGCAATCGTGTTTGGATGGTCAGTGTGATCGCACCCCAAGACCCAGCTCTTAGTGAATAAAAGCACTGAATACTGTTAGCTGCTGAATGTTGAAGGATATTGTTGATATTGAATTACTAGATGTGGTTACATTATTTTTGATGGAATAAAAAAAAAAACGAAAAAGGCACAAACGTGGCACTTTGTGGCACTTCATAAGTTTTTTTTTTTCTCCATTCTAAATTCTAGCTTGTGTTGTACGTCACATTGGACAAAGGCTTCTGCTAAATGAAACTGTAGAATTGTAGTTTACCAAGATTCAAACAAGAAAAAACCTTGCGGATGAAATTATGAAATTTTGTTTCCTTTTTCTTAAAGATAGCAAGAAATGTTTTATTTTTTTCCAGAACCAATCTTGCTTCATTAATGTACTCTGCGTACGTGTATGCAAATAGAGCCTAAAACCAGAAGGCTTTGTGACCACTAAGTAAAGCATTAACTTCTCAAAATAGCGTACACCTCAGTAGATATCAGTGTTTGGATCAGAATGTCTTAAGATTAGCTAAGAGTTGACCCCGTCTGTTGATGACCTAGCCTCACTTCTACCTCTCCAGCCATTTTTTCAATGACAGGGTCGAGCTGACACACACTGGTTAAAAACTGTTTAAGTTTGAGTACTAATAAGAAAACATGTAGTTCATTATTTCCAATCACATGAGTTTCAAGTCTATCCTGACATGAAAACATCTGATATACTGACTTCCTCCCTGCTGTATTCTTCTGCCCATGGACTGAGCTCATGTGTCGGCATGTATGGACTCACTGAAAAATCAGCTGTGACACATGAGCCTCTGGTCCAGATGAATTATATATACGTACCATCAGCTGGTTCACTGACCATAAAGGCACAGAGTGAGGGGTCAGAGCTACCGGCCCTCAGCCAGGCCCACTATACTCAGTGAAACAGGGGCAATGACCTCAGGGTCAGCTGAGGTTTGACAGCGAAGAACCTGTGTGTTTTGTGACATGTTGGATTAAACTATTAAACAAACAGGTCAAGAACCGTATTTATATGCAATTTAGCCGTTATCTTTGCAAACTTAGAACTAATAAGATAAAAAATGTTAACTGGACGCAGAAACAAAAGAAAAGAGAATTTATGAAAATATAAAGATGGGTAATATTTTACATTCAGCACACGTTTCCCATGGTTCACTGCTCCCAGTAAATGCCAGAAAACAGAGCTGTCAGTCTGAAAAGTAGCTGAGCCAACTGTATGAGCTCCAGCCATTGATGCCGGGTGCTCTCATGCTGCCTGGGTGCATGTGATGCTTCAGTCTGCGCATTGTTGTGGCTGGGCTCAGCAGCGGGGTGGTAACACAATACACACAGAGGATGATAATAATAGCCAATCAACATCTAGAACATGGAGGACAAAAGCTGCCACACACAACTGAGCCTGTGGGTGCAAGGAGCGAGCCGCTGAGTGATGTGAGGATGAGAGGGGTCCACTGACAGCAGTGTTACCTCATATGATCCCACACATACATGAACACTGTCTTACAACATATAACATATTAAGGTGTTAAATCTTGAGCTCAAGATAAATATCTTAATAATCTTCAAATAAAAGATATCTGATTAACTGGACTATGATTTTCAGATTCTTGATGCAGATACATTTTTATCCATTTTAATGTAAACTGAGGTGGAAGTTTTGCTCACAAAAGATGCTCAAAGGAAAATCTCTCCATAGGTCGCCACTATCATACATTTTAGAGGCCAAAGGATTCAAAAGAAAGACACTAACTTGAGATCGTTTTTGCAGGAGATGTATGATATGTTTTTTTATTATTGGTCAATACCTTAAAAATATTCTATTAATGCTGTAGTGCAAACAAGGCCAAGGCTAAAGGCTAAATCATGTCCAAGCTTTGCTAGACATTGAGGGAGTCTTTCTCGATCCTGATTACAATACTACAGGTATTAATCTTCTGATTAAGTGTATTTAAAAAAAATCTAACACTGAGCTATGATTTCAACACCATGCAACATTAAGTTAACTTGCTGGTGGTTACAATGTATTTCATGAATAACAGACACCATAAAACTAAAGTTTATGAAGAGCTTAAGGCCAAAATGATCCTAAGCCAGGGAGTATAGTTCACTGTCCATTTAGGTCACATCTTAGATGGCAGCAGCAGGGAGAAAAATGCACCCTACGATGAGTATTTGTGCATGGGGTTGGCTCTCATGCACAAATACTCTTTGTGTTTATTTACATCAATTTAACAAAAGACAGCTGTGAGACTCTACCTACATGTAAGATAAAACTAAAATGATCCAACACTTTCTGTGAATATGAGTCTTGTACGCTAAAGCGGCAGAGGATGGTGCAAAAAACATGATGTATGAAAAGATGATGGCCTACACCTCATGTCAGTGAACTTTTAGTTACCTAGCAGACCAGTTTCCAAGGAGATGGGCTGGCTGAAAGCAGCCTCCACGGCAGCTAATTAGGTCAGCACTTCAGCAGTGAACTCTTCCACTTGCCTGCATCTTACCTGCCTCAGGTATATTCAAGTACCTCTAAAATTTCCCACAAGGCCTTGAATGCATGGGGAGCAAAACAACACAGTCGTATCTCCAACATTAAAATTTTTTTCTTGTTCTTTCTAAAGTTATATTCTAAAGCTTCCATTAACACATTCACAAAAACATGCAACAAAGCAGCATAAAAATGCAGATTTAATGGACTTTGACTAAAGCGGGTTATCCCATTATACATCTCTGAATGGACTCAAACAGTAAAAGCTGCTTTTTAATGTGTGAGTTTGGGTAATGCTGCCTCCCACCATCCACAAGCAGCTTCAGTGTCACTGTCACAACAATCCCAGGTCAGCATGGAGCACAGTGTGCCAGTGCTGCTGTAACTCTACCTCTGTTATAAGGTTACATCAGCTTTCCACAACACACACTGCTGCTACACTAAAAATATCTTCATGTACTGTCTCTACTTTACATCCAGTGTTAAATTTAAGAAGGGAATACTATCTCCATGTTTCTGTGTCTGTCTTACCTTGACAAAAAGTTCAATTTCAGGGTCTCTGTCTGGCCCGTTAGCGGACATGGTACCTGGTTCTGGCTGTCAACTGGATTCTATAATTCTGAAATCTACAGTCCTTCAGGTATCCTTGGAGGTCTACATCCTCCAAAAAAAAAAGATGTAAAAAAATAGCTATTTTCTTCCTCCGATGGCAGTGATCAACCTAAGCAGCCGTCTCTCGTCCCTCAATCCACCTTGTAGTCTTGTAAAGTGTTTTTTTTCTCTCCCTTATCTGTGTCCTGCAGGTGAGGTTGAGAGTAGGTCCAGGTGGCCGGCAGACAGCCCTGTGCTCTGATTTGGACACAGATGGAGAGCAGAGTGAGCTCTCGCTGACACAAAGTAGAAAACAGGTGTCAGTCAGTCTATAGCAGTGGGTGGAGCTGCATCCCTCACCCTCCCCTCCAACACACATCTCTACCACCAGCTCCTCTCCTAACTGCCTCATCACTCCTCAACCTGCCACCTCACGTTACTCTTACGTTCTCTTTCCCTCTTTGCATGTAGGAGGTTAGAGGTTACTTAGAAAGTAACCCTTGGTTATTTAAGCTTGGCTTTATCTTCTGGGCATACATTGGCATTTGCTTGTAAGAAAATGGTGTATATAGGAAAATAAAAATAAAAGGAGGTCCGACAGTAAAAACATGACTAACACACACTGAGGTGATTGACTATTCATTATGCATTCACTATTTGGTTCATTTAAACAGGCAAGAGCCCTGAACACCAAGAATTAATCTGTCATTGTGTGAAATATTTAAGTCACTTGAAAGCAGAGAAAGGGTAAAAGTGGACAGCAAGAGCTCATTTTTTGATCTCTTTCTATTTATAGAGCAGCCCCCTCTCCTGGCTGACACAACAACATGCAGCACAAAGCAATTACTGAGCCTACACAGGGAGTTCATTATCCCTGTTTTTGAGAGTAAATGTTGTATAGCTTCCAAATGTATCTCAGGTTTTTGTGAGATTATCTGTACAGTCTCAGTGGGCTTCGCATCATGAAAACAATGCCTGATAATGAAGTGGGATCTGAATCGTTTCTGATTTAGAGCTAATTACAGTCTTTCAGCTGCTGAGTTTGGATGCCTAATTTTCTTGAATTGCAATGATGCAGTCTTCAAATTTCAATCATCAGATATAAAAAACCTCTTTAATTAGGCAGTGATGATACCGCTTCAGCTAGCTTGGCTTAGATTTAAGACTTGAAACAGGGCAGAACCTGGTCCAGAAGGATTTATGATCAAAGAGTTGGGGTCAAGGAGCTGTTGGCAAGCCCCGTAGTAGAGCTGCAGCAACAAGGTGCATAAAAAATATGGTAGCAAGCAAAGCAAGATCAGAAGATATAGGGTCTGAGCTGTGACAGTCAGGTAATCTGCAGTGAGTTCCTCATCCAGTTGGTAAATGGCGTTTTACCCAGCCCCCTCTTCTGAAAGAGCAAAGTTCTCCTGTCAAGGAAGAGGAACAACAGGTCTTCAGCAGCTGTCCTCTGGCACTAGGGGAGGGTCACTACCACTGACACCATGACCTGGTGCAGAAGGAAGTCACTGAATCCATCTGGAGCACTTGTGATCACATCAAACATCTCCAACCAGCAAGACGCTCACATCACATTCATAAGAATGGGAGAAAACCCAAACGCTGAACCAATCATCACCAATCACAGGCGTGTTGGGAGCACGTGACTGGAGTATGACGGGTCTTTAGAAGTGGTGTGCACAGACTTTTTAAAGGGCGGGTGGAAAAGAAAAAAAAGGGCATATACAGCACTTTCTTGCCACTGAAAAGGACACTTTAGCCCACATTTTTTCCGACCAAGAGGGCACATTTGTGTTTTTCAGCAATAGCCCCCCCCCCCCCCCCCCACTGGTCTTTAGCCTCTTTTCAGACAGCTACAGGGTGCTCGCCTGTCAGTCCATCTGATTATGTGCTGAAGTGCATTATTACAGGCATGCACCTGTCTTCATTTTGTGTCATTTCTTGGCTAAAAAGTGAAGTTTAACCAAATGTCAACCCCTGTCTGTAGTTTTTATGCTAAGCTAACAACCCACTGGCTGCGGCTGTATGAGATGTCAGTGACACTAGAGATAACCTGCATGACAAAACAGCTCTTCCTTCAAGGATTTCGACATTCTTTACAATCATTTAAACACTGAGGGTTTAGATATGGCCTCTGTGTCCCCTTGAGACAAAGAAGTTCAAATGACTGACTTTCTGAGCTAATGATTCATCTGAACTTCGAACAGTCACAGACACCTTGTGGAACCAAAATGGACCAATGGAGGAGGAGGGGTGCTCCAACTTGCCCTAACCCAACACGACAGGTGTTGTTCTTCTTTTCTAGTTACAATCAAGAAATTGTGGTTTCTCAAAACTAAAAGAAACTTCTAAAGTATTTTGTAAGTTTTGTCTAATGTCATGCAGTATTTATAGTATTGATTTACTTTCTATCGGTAAAAGAATAAAACAGGGCTATCCTGTGAAAAGTACACAGTAGAGATAGTAGTAAAGATAGTAACAACCTGCTTTGGCACAGAGGAACCACACAGGCTTAAGGCATGGAGCAATGATCCCCACCCCTCCTCTCCACTTTTATAGCCTGGATCAGTTTTATGGCTATGGTGATCGTTGAAGAAGATTAAACTGTTGGGAAATCAACGCTTTGGTTGGATAGCATGCAGGGTGGGGTGGTACGCTTGGCAAAAATGTTATCACTTTGAGGGTGAACTATGGTCCAAGTTTATCATAATTCTGCTTCAACAATATAAAGAAAATACAGTTCCAAAAAAACTTTATATTTCCTTTAATACACTAAACTTCATGCAACAACTTAACTCTGAATGTTTTAACTTTCATCACCTGTTAGCTGTCAAATCAAGTGATTTACAGCTTTCTGACCAGAGTCAATCCACGATACAGACTGCCAAAAGAAACTTTACTATTCAAAGACATCAGGGTGAGTTTTTTATTCAGAAACACCTTTGGAAAAATCTGCAAATAAGCAAAGATTTCCCACTTTTTGAAGGCATTTTTTAAAATTAACCAAACAAAAGAGAAATTTTGTTCTTAACGATGAATAACAATGGTGAAAGTCTGGTAAAAAGCCTGATTACAAAGAAGAGAAGGAATCATCATGACGTAAAAAAAATAGTACATGACAATTCCTTTATTATTTTTGGACTGACAATTTATATCCAACAACACCCGTTTTTCTTCTTGATACACTGCAAAGAAACATCTCTGTCATTCCCTTTGATAAGGCCTCTGCTGAGCTCATTCAGATTTTAAATCTCAGTTTCCCAATCAGCAGTGTGTCCCTGTGTGTACTGATAGCACACCTCACAGAGCAGCCATATCTGACAAGCAGCAGAGCACACAGGCGGGTTTGCTCAGGCATGGAGTTCACCCCTGGTTTCTATGGTCGTACAGTAAACAGGTTAATGATTACTTTGAACCACCTCCAGATTAAAGCCATTGCATGATGACATGTAACAGTGCTATCCATGCTTTAGATACTTTTATATGGTTAATATCACATCATTGGTTCTGAGTCACCCTTTGTAGTTATTCCTCATTTTTGGGGCTCTGATACTTACACAGATACAGATTAATAGGGCAAATTAATTAGATGGTTATTTAGATGATTTAATTATCAGGTATTGGCCTGATTTACAAATGAGATCAATGGTCTTCCAGAAAGTGTAGGATTCTTCGTCTGCAGTGCTGGGTTTTGTTTTCAGTTGCTGATGCACCCTGATGCTTTTACCCTGGTACAACCTGCAAATACAGAAGTAATATTTGGACCTTCATGGTCTTACCTTGACAAACAGAGAGATTTCAGGACCAGGCTCAGCAGGAGCGACGCTGCTCTCATCCAGACTCACATTCTCCAGAGTCTGAATCGGCGGGTCATCACACGGGTCTCCTGCTGAGGAAGAGGAGGATGAGGAGGAAGAGGAACGCCTGGATCCGTCGTGCACCTCACCGTTCACCTCTACCTCCACCTGTGGCTCCGGCTCAGGCTCGGGCTCCGACTCAGCTTTCACCTCCTCTGCTTCCTCTGCCACCTCCTTGGCCTTCTCCTCTTCATCCTCGCTGGAGGAGGAGCTGTCGTGTTTGTCCTCGTCCCTGGTGTCCATGTAGTCCGGCGTGCCGAGCTCTCCCCCCGCTGCTGCATGCACTTCCACCTCGCTGTACAGCTGCTCTCTGGCCTCACCTGTGTTTTCATATTGGGGCTCTTTGTCCGGGCTGTTAGATCGGTTACTGCTTGACGAACTGTGCACACTTCCCTCATCCACTGTTTCATACACGTTTTCCATGCTTGCTGGTTTTTGTTGTTTTTGGACAGAGGCGGGTTGAATGTGAAGGAGTGTTGAAGTGGTCCAAGTGGTGGCTCACAGTCCGCCTGCCTTTCACTGACTGAGCGTCCGGGTAAATTCCAGCGATAACTCATTGAGACCTTTGATCCTCCAAGTTAACAAGTGATTTATGCAAAACCACTCGCAAAACCTCGTCCATGGACCTTCAAGGACAGTTAAGCAGCAAGAGACGTCATTTTAAGATCATTTATCCTAGTGAAGTGGTCAGAGACCTTTAATTTTAACATTTTCATTCAATCGATCTAAAAAATGAGTTTTTTTTGTTTGTTTGTTTGTTTTTTTTTAAGGCCAGTCCAAACTCACCTTTGCATTTGTCCACTTGTCCATTTGTTTTTTTTTTTCAAGGTATCCTATATAAGACGAAAACGACGTCTAAATTGCTTGCAAATAGTAAAAAAAATAATAAAAATAATTTATTTGAAAAAATCTGTCAATGGGTACGGAAGACGAGACCAGTCGTGGATTTTTCTTTATTTTCTGCACTGTTATCTCGCGATAACGAGTTGTTATCTCGTTATATCAAAGATCGTTTTCTCTTGATAACGGTGATGTGTCATGCTCAAAAGATGCGACTCTAAGAGCTGACTCTCATCAAGTCAGAGCCGGCTCCCAACTTTTTTTCCGTTCGTTGCTCAGCTCTCTCAGTCGCTCAGCGCTTTGTTTTGATTGACAGCATGGCAGCCATGCAGCCAATTTGAGGATATAGGATTATACCTATTGTGATAGCAGAGAGGGGGACATGTCGCAAAAACGTGTGACACCTGCAAACGAACGGCATCAGGAGCAGCACATTTTGTTCATCTGATTTATATGCAAAAATCGTTTTATGTTGGCTTTTCATTTCGTTATCTCAATATAATAAAGATTGTTCTCTCGTTATAACTTTTTCCGTTACCTCCATATAACAAAGATAATATTTTCTCATATAATGAATTAATTAATAATGTCTTTTGTCATAATTTTAACCTACAAGAGCTGCCACGAATGGCTACCATCCACTGGGTGTAGCTGCAGTCTACCGGTAAGTTACATCTTAGTTATTTCACTTTAAGGGCTACCGGTTGGCTGCAGAGAGGCTGACAAACTCCTGTCTATCCAGCTTCTTCAGCTAAGCTAAGTTAACGTAAATGTAGGCTAACCTCAACTTTGCAATGTAATGTGAGACGTAATTAAACGTTTATTAATTAATTTAATAATGCTCTGGGCCAGTATCTGACCTTGTATAGACAGGTGTGTGCATTCCCAAAATCATGTCCAATCAATTGAATTTACCACAGGTGGACTCCAGTTAAGATGTAATGACATCCCAAGGACAATCAGAGGAAACAGGATGCACCTGAGCTCAATTTGAGCTTCATGGCAAAGGCTGTGAATACGTATGTACGCGTTTTCTCTTGTTTTGGTTTTTTTTTTGTTTGTTTTTTTATACGTTTTTAAAATTTCAAAATATTTTTTTTTCACATTCTCATTATGGGGTGTGTTGTGTGTAAAATTTTGTAGTAAAAAAAATGAATTTATTCCATTTTGGAATGAGGCTGTAACATCACTAAATGTGTAAAAAGAGAAGCATTGTGAATACTTTCTGGATGCACTGTAGGCGTCAGATCAAGTGATCAGCTTCTAATCCTACTGTTTTTACACATTCCATGGCACAGATTTTCAACAAATATTATTTTTGAATAATGAATAAAAGTGAGATTTTTGATATTTTAAGAAACACAAGTCACACACATACAGGACAAAATCAGCAAAGAGCACACTGTCCACAAGGGGTGGCATAAACTGAAAGTTGCTCATAGGAGCTTTAAGTACCCAAGAGTATCTGTCCTAATTATTTTAAGTTAAAACTGATAATGTTGCTTTTTTCCTTTACTTAATTCAATTTCTACCACAAACTATTGCATAATTATTTATGAAAATGAAAGGAACTGAGTATTAAGTGCTTAAATATTTCCTGGCAGAGGAGCCCCTGACTTTCCTCTTAATACTTGTGACTAAGAATTTTTAAAGAACTTTATGTTGTGATTACTCTGCTGGAGACAGTTCTTAAATAATAATAAACAAACTATAATAAATTATAATACCTATTAGTGCACTGGTGCCCCATGGTATGCAGCAGGTTCCCTTTTGCCACTTCCTCTCAAACAGCTTGAATACAGCACTGCATCAGTGAACAAGGTTGGTTTTTTTTGCTTCATTTATTTCTGAACTTTTCTGAAGATTTTAAGGGAAGAGTTCTGTTGCATTACCTGGCCTAAGATAAGGAGAAGGTCAGCGTAACATATTGTGAGCATCACTTGGCCTTGCATTTTTTAAAACCTTATTGCCTGTAAACCTGTATTATGTTTAAGCCAGACATTTCCATGGAGTCTCACAATAAACATTTTTTCTATTATCCCCATTCGTGCTGCTTTTTGGGATTTACCAGTGTCCAAAATCTCACAAAGCTTGGCCTCTTTCTTGTCAGAGTCTGCGTGAAATAAATTATGATTTCTACCATAAATATGTGAGGCATTTGTCTTTATACACAAATTAGTACACACAGAAAAAAAGAAAATCTTTCACAACTCACTTTAGTTTCAGAAGACTCTTTATTTGCATCAACATGGCAAAGATATTTAATTTGTAAATCATATTAAATATTCATTTTTTTAATCCAAGTTAATCCGCTGAGATAAATCTGTTCTAATATTCATTCTTTCAGATAATTTCCAAATAATTATTTAAATATATTCTTGAAATATTTCATTTATCTTTCAAAAATTCAGGGGAAAATTATCAGACACCTCTTTCATAAAACAACAGATATCAGAAAATTAACAATTTCCATATAAATTCTTTCAATTTATGAATTTAATGCTTTGTAAAAACTATATATCACAGTGATGTCTGTCATTTTTTGGGCCACAGGTATTAGTCAGTGCATCTAAAAGCAGAAGAAGTAAATTCAACCAATTGTTTCTTAAACAATGCTGAAAAATATTAGTTATTCATTTGAAGATTTAGATTCTACTTCACTTTCTACGACTACTCTCATGTAAAAGCTTTTTGGCAAGAGGCACCTCACTTTTTTTTTTCATTGTTTCAAATAGCTACTACGAACAACAAGTGCAAATCAAACATGACCTAAAAAGCATCCAGCGACTGCCCCTTCCTTCTGTTTCATTTCTATCCTATAGTGCAAATCAGGGGAACAGTTCTCGCAAGTCGTGCCAAAACAGTCTTCTCAACCGACCAACAACAAAACCCTTAAAAATCCCTAAGACGAAATACTGACCAATAGCAACTGCACTTTACATTTCACCAACAAATGACCATGGTTATGACAGTCCATGTTTGAACAGGAGGGCAGTACACAGCCGTCTACATAGAAAATAAATGTCCTCTAAACACAAATGCTATAAAAGAACAGACTGACACAAACAACTGCACACGTTAGAGAGACGATCTCTGCTTTTTAAAAGGCAAATGGTTACTGACTACCAACGAGCAATCATGGAATGACCTACATGTGAGAGCAGTGGTCTGGCACATGGAGTGAGACTCTAGTTTAACGTTTGCTTCCATGTGTAACATTCAGGAACAGTGCTGACCCCTGGTTTGGTTGGTGAAACTGGTTGGGTATTGAATACTTTTCTCACTGAACACAGTCATTTTGTCATAAAGGGGCGGCTGATTCAAAGCTCAGGCTACAAGTAGAACAATTAGTGACAAAACCTGGTAAGGCCTTTTCCTTCTTCATGAAATACAGATCTGTTTGCATAGATTTGAAAATGCCCAAATACTGTCAGGTGATAAAGGTGTCAGTATGCCTCGAAAGAGCTGCTATCTTAGACGTCCTGTCGTCATATTCCTCTGATGCAGTTGATGGAAATAATGCTAAACTCAGCAACATGATCACAACATGACTCACAGCTTCATGACTCTCCAGGTGGCTCTCAAGACATTCATCCTTCAGTTGACCTTTAAGCCTCTTTTTCATTTTAGTCAATCAGAAATCACGACATATGGTCATGTGATTGTCTTGCAATTTGTCCACTATCGTGATAATTTGTGGGAAATGCTTCAGACGTGATGCAATCAAACCTTGAGTCACTCTGGGATTCCCGCCCTGTATGTCACGATATTTAGATATTTCTGCCAGATAAGGAGAACAAACTGATCACAAAGGACGTCAAAGTTTCACTAGTTAATGTGGAGAATACACTGTTGTTTACTGTGGAAAGCTTCAGCTAATATTAGTTCAGGATCTTATTATTGGAGTGTTTTTGTTCAGTTTCCTGGTTCAAGAATTTGAAGACACTGCAGAGGTCACGTTCCATTTCAGACAAACAGATCCAGCAATCAAAAACCATAAATATTCTAGTAAAGTAAGTTACTTCTAATACAGGAAAAAAAAACTAGCAATTCTATTCCTCTTACTATCTTAACGGGCAGAGCATGTCTGTTAAGGGGATGCATGCTGAGCTGCATCTTTTGCTTTCCCTTTTTTTAGCAGCTACAACAATGCTTAGGTGACTGAGTGAGGATTGGGCATGCTACTGTACATTCAAGCAAAAAAACAGCTAAAATCAGTTTAGAGAGTTCAACATCCATCACTGAAATACACAAAAAACAAACGATCCCTTATCAATCAATTCTTGTATTGCTCTGCTCGGCCTTGGGCTTTGTCTGTATGTGACTTTCCAAAACTGATTACTTCACATCTTGCCCTCAGCTCAGCTACAGGTCAGATGTTTAGAGGGGAGAAAAGCAAGCAAAGTTCGAGCTTCATGCTCATGCTCGACTTCTGTTTCCCTCAAAATAATAAGAGCAACACTATGAGTGCCATCAAGTAAGGATTGTCTGAAAGTGTCCACATTTGTCCTGTTTCAACTCTTCTTGCTTCTGTCCCCTCTATCAACACTAAAGCGTACTGACACCTTTATATTACCTTACTCATGGTTTTGGCTAACAAAGCTTGATACCTGGATTCCCAGGTTAAAATTCCTCTCTTAACTTTTAATCCTTAAATGACAATGAAGATGACGAGATGATTGTAGGCAGAATTCACAATCAAAGCAAAGCCACTATAAAGCCCATGTAAAGGTTTATTATCTTGATTAAGTCTGCACCAGAAGCAAACCCTTGACATTTCCATTACAAACAGGCAAACAGGGTTCACCTCTGTACATGATTAGGAGGTAAGATTAGATTCTCTCGATCTATCTCTCTCTTTAAAGGAGATTCATACTGGCATTTAGTCGTTATAAGGGAAGCGTTTGGGGATGCTTCTGTGCAGAGCAGACTACCTTGGGGAGTGATACCTCCTCTTCTTTTATGTCAGCCATTATTTCTCCTTCTTCAGCTACAGGTGCAAGTCTTCTTGCAGTAAGGGCTGAGACATCTCCCTGCGTCTGTGTTTGAGCGACGGCAGCTGTTTGAGCGTCACTTGCCTGATGTAGACCACCAAAAAGCCGAGCACCATCACAACACCCAGGAGAGAACCCACAACAGGGGCGTAGGAGTGCCCGGTGACCTTGGGAGGGGTGCTGGGCGGGGATGGAGTCATGTCTGGGGAGAGCAGGTCTATAACGTTTAGGAGGGAGCCATTATTTGGGAGAGGCTTGACAGACAGGATCTGGCACATGAGTGGGTAAAGGTCGACAGAGCGCATGGAGGTCTTGACGTAGTTCTGGCGTAAGGCTGGCCCACGGGCGACAAACACTGGCTGCATGCTGCGTAAGGTGTTGTCGTAGCCGTGATTTCCCACTGTGGAAAAAAACACACAATTAAGAGATTTGTTTTGATCTTTCTTGCTGAGTTAAAATTCAGATCTCCAGTTCCCTCTTACCACACTGCAAGAAATGAAATCTCAGAAGTGTTTATGCCTTCGTTTGAGTGAAAACATCTCATCAGATTTCAAGATCTTAAAAAAAAAGTAAAAAGAAAAAAAAAACAGCAATGGGGTAAGAAAAATTGCACTGGTCAACTGTCTCAATACAAGACATTTTTTATTTCAACAATCTTTCTCACCCCATCAATGGATAGGGTGAGAAAGATTGCTTTTGTTATTGTTTTGAGTTGTCCGTGTTTTGTGACTTGCTGGTGTCTTGGCCGGGACACTCTTCTAAAAGAGATTTTCAATCCCAATGAGATTTTCCTGATTAAATAAATTCAAATAATACTGATTCCTTCTAGAAATCAAACATGAACACTTTCTCAGATTTCAGTTTTAGCAGTGCATGAATCTCAGGCAGCACACTTTAGAGATTTATGGACTTTGGCGCTGCTGCTCTGTCAGATGATTTACTACCTTCACTGTTTGTCCAAACAGACTGGTTACTGCTAAATCAATCATAGCAAGGCGCAAGCAAAACTGAAAATGAAAGACATTTAACGAGAGCTTAGACTGTTGAACTACAGCTCCTAAACTCTAACATGATTCCACTCAGAGAGGAGTGATGGGGTTTGCTTATTGTGCTGTTTCAGTCCAATACAGTTAATCAGAACTGGCAGTAAAGGCAGCATGAGTGAGTTTAACTATGAGCCAACCAGGTGCAGTAGATCCAACTTATCCCTCATTTGAAGGCACCCTGAGGGGCTTTTCCTCACTTTATTTACCGCAAGCAATTTAATGGCTTTGTATCTTCCTAACATGCCTTTGCAAACTAGGAGTGATGCAGCACAGTTATCTTTTGCATGTTTCTGCTTCAGGGTTTTGCCCTATTTAACTAGGGTTTGTTTTTACAAACAAAGTAAATACTACAAAAAAAAGACAGAGAGGAGGAGAAATGATTTGAAGATAAAATGGATTTACACCAGGCAGGAAGTCCGTTAAAAAAAAAAAAAAGTCAAGGAAATGCATTCAACACAGCTGTTTGTCGTAATACAGGCAGATAATACTCACAAAATAAAGCATTAATATAACTTTTGTTTTTACAACCACATGAGCAGTCAGATTTATAACATGACCAATCTTCACCATCTGTTACAGAAGTTAGCAGAGTCTTTGAGACCAGTATTTTAATTTGTAATCTGTACTGCAAAGGCAAATCTGTGGAGTTAGAGAAAAGGCCATATTCATGACATCCAACAGCTTTGAAGAAATAAAATGAGAGGGATCTGAAAGTGACATCGGATAAGAAGCGGGACAGGATCAAAAGAAGATTAAAACAGTGTCAAGAGACGTAAGAGTGTGTCTCATTCACTTCAAGATATTACATCCCTGTACGCGACTGCTCCAGATTGTGTAGATTAGGATTAGCAGACATGTCAAATTGCTGGTGATACAAATGAGAGGAACGTCATTTCATTTTGGTTTGAAGGTCCTGTGACAAGTCCAACAATTTCAGGCCAGACAATTCTGACATTCTATTTTATAATAATCTACGTAGAGACCCAAAATCTATTCGGACTCAGATTATTGTCTTTTTTTATGATCTATCAGTCTTTTAGTTTTTCCTCAGTAATTTTTCCATCTTTCTAGGCCTTTATTCAGCAAGGACAGCGGACAGAGCAGGAAACAGGGTCAGAGTGGGGAGTGATGTGGGCACCCAACATAACTGTTCAACCATACTGACGCACCAGATTTATTGGTCTTTATGGGGGGGGGGGGTTTGAAAATAAACAAGATTTTGGGTCCCAACTAGTACTTTGATGGGCAGACAGATTCTTGTCCGGCTGCAGAGACAGCCTGAGTCGCAGCATTTGAAAAATGGCCCTGGAACTGAGAAGATGCAGTGAACAGATGCATTTTTATAAAGCTTATAAAGCTGCATTCTGGAAAAACACAACCAAAATATTGTGGTTAAACACAATGCAAAAGTCTCCTTTCTATTTATAATCATCACTGTGCATTACTGTTTAAATTGGCCCATAGCGTATTTAGATGAAGTCAGTCTGTCAGTGCTGTAAGGAGACCTTAGATGGATTTAATATTAAAATACTGCATTTGTTAGAAACCCAACAAGGCGTATTGTTAATGTTAATATGAATAATTTGTAATATTATTATTTTCAAGCACCAGTAAATTCAGGTCTCATGTGCAATAACTGATAGTCATCATTAATAAGTGAGCGCTGATGTGAATCATGCAGGCTGCAGCTACACCCATTAGAGCCTTCCCTGATACTGCAGATGCTACTGACACAGCTGCGCTTTCATCTACATCATCTGCACCCTTTTAATGCACAGGAGAGTATTGTACACACACTATCTTCCAAAGCAGCAGGACGGACAGAGAGTCAGCAGGTTTTTCCGTCAGCCACACACTCCACCCAGTCATTTTACTGATTAACAAGACTTTCCCAGCAAAGGAGAAAGTAAGCAGTACGATTAGTAGGTGGAGTCAGCAACTGCAGTGAGATTGAGATCTCTCAGGGAAATCAGTGGAATTAAAAAAATACTACCTAATTTAAGCAAGGTTAGAAAAATACGTGCATGTGGACACAGTGACAGAGAAGCCCACGCACACTCCTGCTGCCTGAGAGGGAAAACAAATCTGCCTTTCTTTGTTAATTAACGCTGCAAGAAAAATCTCCTGTGAAGCTATTCATAGAGCAGAAAGAAAGTGCTGTTGCAAGAAGCTGAAAAACCTGTTTCAGCATGTGTGCAGCATTAACCAGAATATCGTCTCTACGCAACTTTGTGATGCATTTGAGTACTCACACATGAAGGGGCTGCTCCTGTTCTGCACCACAGTCCAGCCTTCTTTGGCCTCGATGATGATGGGCATGATCCTGATGTTGTGCTGATAGTGGAAGTGCTCAGGAATGTTCTCCTTCTTGAACACCACCATGTTTGGGTTCGCATCCTCCAGCTTACTATAAACCTCTTCAAGCTTTCCTGCAAGATGGAAAAGAAGTAATGACAAGACGTGTCAGCAAAGTTTATGTTACAAAGATAGAAGGGCAAATAAGCCAGAAGTTTACTATCGTATCGGAGGTCTTGAAAGATCAAAGCAGAATTTAAAGAACTGTATAAGAGACATGGAGAGGACATGCAACAAATGGACGAGACCAGAAGTTGAACCAGAGATTGCTGCATCAGAGACTATAAAATATAATATAAAAAAAATAAAGAAACAACTAATAATGTCAAATAATAATGGGAAAGACTTTCAGCAGACCACAAATAAAACTGAAAACAGTCACTTTGTTATTATTTAAACTCTGGATAAAATGCTATATGCTTTCTTTCCTTGAATTAGATGAAAAGAATATTATTGTAATTAGAGATGTTCTAATGCATCTCATTTTCTGCTCATTTAAATGAAAATTTAATCTACACTCTAATCTACAACAGACATAACAATTAGTCTTCAGGCAAGAAAACAGTCAAAATTAAGAATTTTTTTGCTACGGCCAAAAACCTAATCAGAGTCTTTAATTACAGAAAGCTGATCTGGTGTGTCAAGCAGGTCAAGCACAAGCAGCAATAACTTCACCAGCCTTCAGGTCAAATCTCACATGCCTGTGCTGGTTACACATTACTCTGGACAAGTGGCTATAAACCTTTTGCAGCCCACAGAGGGATTTTTATCTGTTTTCTAGATCAAAACAATGTCAACACTGCAGTAGTAGCAGTATGCAGTTAAACATAATTTTTTTTATTTATTCTATTTTGTGGTTTTTGTTGTTGTTGTTCTCACACAAAAATAATGCTTTTATTTTTATTACTGTGTGAAACAACGGCTTGCATGGGGCCGGTCTATTAAGAGACATCACCTGTCTTGACCAGTACAGATATAAACTTACATGAAAATTAGGGCAGCAACTCATGATTATTTTCATAATTGATTAATCTATTGATTATTCTCTCGATTAGTCGAGTAGTTGATCAGTCCATTAAACGTCAGAAAAAGGTGAAAAATGTCAATATTTCTTGGAGTCCAAGACGACATCATCAAATGTCTTTATTTGCAAACCAAAGATATTCAGGACTGTCATAGAGAAGCAAAGAAATCAGAAAATATTCACATGTATGTAATTGAAGTTAGAGAAAGTTAGAGACTTCTTTTTTTTTAATTAATCACTTAAACCGATTAATCAATCATCGAATTAGTTGATGATTAATTTAGTAATCGATTAATAAACGATAATTTGATTAATTGTTGCAGCTCTAATGTAAATGACTTTTGTTTTTAAAAACAGAAACAAATTTTTCAAAAATGCTGCACACTGCTTAACTTGCAAAATAAAGAAATTATTTACAATGTTTTAGTGAAACTGAAACTTTAACAGGCAAACAATTTCCTATGAAATGCCAAAAAGAAAGATATTTCTCTGCAAACTCTTTGCCTGACTAAGGTCTAGAACTGGAACATTGTTCAAAATTTTTTGCAAGTTGGACAGTGTGCAGGATTTTTGTCAATTTTGCCAGCTCCAAATATTTGACTTCTCTTAATAAATGTAGTTTTATTTTGAGTTTAATGGCATAAAAAGTGCATCAATTCTCTGGCTGTACTGGTTTATTACAGTATTTAGAGTCAAGGATGTTTGGTACCTTCTTTGGGCAGTATTCCCACCACTGGACTCTTATCCACCCAGGTGTACAGGTCTCTGCTCACATACTGATCCAGCTCGATGATGTTATCAGGGGAGAGCTGGGCCATCCCATGATCACTCGTAACAATCAGATTCACCTTCTCATACAGCCCTGCCTTCGTCAGCTCGTCTATGAGGAATCCAAGCTTCTGATCGATCTCGTAGATGACCACATCCATGAGGGGACTCTGTGGTCCTAGCTCGTGCCCGCTCTCATCCGGCTCCTCCCAGTACAGAACCCCAAAATCCACAGCTTCTCCTTCAGGTGCAGTGAACCACTCGATGATGTGCCCCACTCGGGTTTCAAATGAGACTGAGGCGTTATACTGGAGGTACCTGTTGGGGAATATGCCGTGGATCTTTACATCAGACCCTGGCCACATTGCTGCCCCGCTCCTCCCTCCAGCTTTCTGAATGGTCACCCAAAGAGGCACGGCTTCCTCCCACCACCGTGAATCATAAATGCTGTCCGTCTCCATGGAGAAGGAGCGGTTCAAAACAGGGTCGAACATCTCGTTGGCTACTATGCCATGTGTCTCGGCGTACATCCCTGTCACCAAGCTGTAGTGATTCGGAAAGGTTTTAGTGATGTAAGCGTTCTCCACCTGCTCCACCATCACCCCCTCATAAATGAGTTTGTGGAAGTTAGGTGTCGGGACCCGGTCGATATAATCCCAGCGAAATCCATCAAAGGAGACGAGGAGCAGCTTGGGTCGGTCCCTCACAGTGTGGCTCCTGTGGTCACGCTGGCTCAGGGAAACCAGGGGGAGCAGCAGGAACCACAAGCAGAGGAGAGGACAGCAGCCTCCGCGCAGCAGGCGGTGCAGCATTGTGCAGTAACAAGACAGCCTGGGAAAAAAACAAAAACAGCTTTAAAAGATTTCAGGGAGGCAAAGCAATTAACCCAGAGTATCTGGGACAAATGTACTGACTGAGTGATCAAGTAAGCCATGTTTGGTTGAGGGACATTAAAACGCACCACCAGGAAGCAGCAGGGTACCAGTACAGACTGAACTTAGTTTTTTCCTCAAAAATCCATCATGTAACTCTAATATGTACAATTCTGTTGTCTAGTCAAGGTCATAAAATATCTGAGAGTTTCTGTTCCTTTCTTTTTTTGCCCACAAACCAAATTTCCAAACATTCAACTAAGGATTAAGGTGAAAAAAAGACATCCAAAAACCATGGTTTGGCACGATTTTCATTCTACCATTGAGAGCATTTGGGATTGTTGAAAGTCAGATATTGTTAATACAGCCAAGTGTCTCTGAATCCAAATGCAGTAATTGTCATTTTTATACCGCAAACAAGCACAAAAAGACCACTAGTTTGGATTAGTGTGAGGTAAATATTTGAGGAGTAGAACATAAAATGAATTCTGATCTCAAGCAGCATTTACCCTTCTGATCCATTTTTTTTAATTGTGGAAAACTGCCAAACAATCTTACTTTTTTAGGTTAATCGCACTGTTAATTACACTGCTTTGGGTAATACAGTTACAGTTCAAACACATTTTTTAGATGTCACCTGAGGCTGGGGGAAAATATGATGGCTTATTTTTAGACAATTTGCAAATTAGTTTAGTAATCAGTTTTTTAAGTCACTTTTTTACATGATAAAAGTAATTAGCTACAGCTTAATTAATACAGCTTAATCAGATTAAGAAGTAAGGATATAGAATTCACTACATTTTAATTAGAATTTAAGTGTTTAAATGTATTGATCTGGTAGACTTTAATCAAGCACAGACTATGTAAAAGCGAGAGATTAATTCCTAATATTATAAATATTTCATATGTAAGAAAAGGTTATAATTAAAGAGACATCCTATAAAGAAACGGCATCCTCTAAGAAACTGTGGAGTGGATTTGTGGTACAGTATAATAAATCTAAAGCACACACCTACCTCTGTTAAGGAAAATAATAAAAAAATGAATAAGAATAGTGATTGCTGTTCAGTTTATTATTATTATTTTTTTTTATGAATTAATGTTCTTTGGTACTGGGTAGACATCTGCAATAAGTTACTGTTAAGACCATAAGGTTAGAATAATGTAGATTAAGTGTCAACTTTATACTTCTTTTGAACATATGCTGTTGTTTTGTGTTGAATTTGTCTGCTGACAAATAATATTAATATTATTATTATGCTAGTAATGTGATGACTCTTTTGATTTTATCAATATTTTTAAGATATAAATCTAATATGGGTTTTCACAACCCTTTGTATTCCCTGAAAGTGACATTATTTTGACATATCTGCCACTGGTCAATAAAGCTGGTCATTGAAGACATGCAGGTCAAGTGATCATTGATGTCACTGGTTATTAATGAGACTGTAGATAACCTGTGTCATGCATTTCTTAGAGACTCAGAAGTTGGAATAATTCATGAAACGCTTCGTATAAACAGTCTGTCACATTAAAGATGAAGTGCAGAGATTAGCATTCGGCTGCAGAGCTAACAGCTGAAACACGCACTTCTCTCTGGAACAATATAACAAAGACATAAAGCGGTATGAGTGGATAAACTGACATTAATGTCAACAAATCCCCCCAAAAATACAACATCAAATATCGTCAACAAGCTCACCTCGATACCTGATCCTGGACTGGCTCGTCTTCAAGCTGTACGCAGAGATGAACAGCCGGGACGTGATTATGTCCGAAGGAAGTCCCGCCTTTCACCCTGCTTGCTCTCTCTCTTTATTTCTGTCTGGTTTACAGACACATGAGAGACCAAACCAGACTGTCTGAAGACAAAGGGCTGTACGCTGCTCTCAGCAAGTGCATGCTTCTCTTTGTGCAGGGCTGCAAACCCAAAAACCCACGGCGAGCTCCAAGTGCGCCGCTCCTATGACGTAATCTAGGGTGAGGGAGGGAGCGAGAGGGCTGGGAGGACGAGGGGGGAGAAGAGAGGGTCTAATTTTACTGAGAGACATGTAAGTGTCAGTCACACGACAGTAACATGATACTTTGCTTCAAAATTGAAAATTGACAAGGATGTCTGACAACTAGTTTTAATGTAAAGGAAGTTGCACCTGTGTTTTAAAAGGAGACACCTGCCCCAGAATAAGATAAAGGCTAATAATAATAAAATCATGCTCTGTACTATAAATAGTGACATTCAAAGGCACCGCTGCCCTAATTCTGTCAACGATTTTTTTTTTTTTTTTTTTTTTTTTTTTGAGGAAAAGCTGAAAATTGTAACTCAGTAACGTGCTGCAACCGTAATAACAAAGAGTTACCACTAGGTGTCAGTCAGGCCCTATCTAAAATCCTCCAGGGCCTCTCTTTTTGTTTAACAAAGTCAAATAATGACACTGCATGGGTAAAGTGATCTAACACTGCACTGACACTGCACAGAGAGGCATTGGCTTGCTTTATTCTCATGTTAATCCATTAATATTTAAAAACTCAGAGACCTGTTCATAAGATGGGATAGTATTTTGAAACCTCTAAGTAGAAGTCATGGCCTTCTTTAATATCTTAACATTAGCTTTACATGTTCACTCAAACAGTATATATCATGTATACAGATTTTTAACAATATGAATAAAGAAGCAAAAATTAAAATTAACACCATATAATATTTTGTGCACTTCTTGTATTCTTCTGTAAGTCCATTTTGGCACGTTCTTCAGGTGCCCTCAGCAGATACAATGCAGCCTCCAGGGACAGTTCAGGACTGTAAAGGAGGCTCATTATCCTTCCCTTGGATTTTAATACTGGGAACCTGCAAGCACGAGAGGCACAAAAGTCTGACACCTGATTTACTTGTGAGAATGTTTTACCAAAACATAACTACAAGTTGTTTACGTTTGGGCAATCTGTAAATGAATGTGTATCATAGCTCTCAGTGAAAAAGTGCTCAGTTCTGATAGGATTTGTTGGGCTACATAACTTTTCCCTTCTCTGATGGGGGGCCGGGGTCAGTTTGTAACAGAAAAAGTGTGATGATCACAGGGGTGCCTAAACCTAAACATTTATTGTTTTCCAGAAAGCCATACATAACCAAATATTAATAACCCTTTCTGAGATCTTCACAGAAAAAAGTCAGGAAATAAATAACAACACCACACAGACTGTAGAAGGGTGGAATAGAATGTCACGTTCTATGTATGTATTAGTCTCGATCGTGTGGCCAGACTGAAAAAAAATCATAAAGCATCTCTGGTATTGTTCAGGGGGCCAGGCCAAATGTGGAAGTGGGCCGTATCTGGCCCGCGGGCTGTAGTTTGGGGACCACTGGTTTAACTTACGATGTGCAATAAAATGCTGCAAAGAGTAGTGTTTTGATATGTTGAACAAAAAGGGACAAGGACCTAAATTTTTCTAATTTTTCTCCGTTGGGACAGGTGCTGAGTGTTAGCACTAAAATAAAGTATTCAGGTCACTTTATTACTGATCAAATGTCTGATGATGACAACATGTACAGACAATGTTAAATGTTATATGTTCAGGCTAATATACTGGCAAGAAAATTCTCAATGTGTACAGAAATTAAGAGGAATCTCCTCAGAACATATTATACCACCCCGTTGTGAGATAGCTTTACAAAGGCAGGCTTACAAATGCTCAGAGCTGCATAATGACTCCACGAGAATACTGTTAAAAAACCTAGATGGACATGTGCAAGTAAGTTATTTTGTAAAGTAGGAGTTACCACTTTTCAGGCTCTTATGAGAAACTTAATATAAAAATGTATCTGCCGTCTGATGTTGACAAATAAAAGTCATAGTTCTGTGCGATACCATTTAACCTTGTGGCGACACTGGTACAGTTGTCTTTTATAATATTGGTGGGGGTCTCCCAATAATGATGATGATGATGATGATGATGATGATGATGATGATGATGATGATGATGATGATGATGATGATGACATTACCACATACACTGCTTCAAGCCTCTGTTTGTATCAAGAGCTAACTGGTAAATGCTAACATGCTAAAATGCTAATCTAAGATGATGAACACTAAACATTAAGGCCACATTTTGCATGTAAGCACTGCTATTGTGAGTATGTTAGCAAGCTAATGTTAGCATCTAACTCAGAATATAAAAGAACTCAAAGTACAGTCTCAAAGAGATGCTAGCATGCCTCTATAATTTGATATAATTTGCCTTGAGTATTTTAGGTGGACAGGTAAGAGAAACAAACACAAACACAAAAACAAAGAAGTTCTGGTGGACTCATCCCTAAACATGAATACTTTGGGGTCTCTTTTTCTTCTTTTGAATATTTTTTTTATGCCTGTATACGCTGTACATGTTCCTCATTGTGTTTTCCTCCATTTAGCTGACTTTGTGAATATATACGTGCACAGTGGAGCAGCCGTCAAGCTAACCTGCTCCTGTGTGTTCTGGTTGACTTGTTGAACAGTTGTGTATTCACATCCATGTAGTGATGGAGGCTTTTGTTTGTTTGGGCAGGAAAGCTCTGTCTATTGTCTGATTTGTCTCTCTCTGTCTCTCTCTGTGCATGTATGTCTATTGTGATGTTACACAAGAATGTCGAGGCTGCTTTTGTCCATTTCTTTGTAGAATGTTTTTTGGCTTTGTGTATTTAAAATGATGGTGATGTTTGATGTGACGTGTGCACTGAAACATTGGAGAATGTGGTTTAGGCTATAATGAAGTGAAGAGACATTAGATTGTTATTGTTTTGAAGTTATATGGTACAGTTTTCATTTTACTGAATGCTTTACTTTTAAAAACTTGTTTTAATGTAAAGTTTTAAAGAGCTACAGATGTGTTTAAGGTTTTAAAATATAGTATAAAAAAGTTGATTAACTAACACCTCAAAACTCATTTGTTTCGACTAGCTTTCTCTGTTTGACCACATCATCCTCACTTCTGCTGTTTGTAGTTTTTTTTTTATATAATTGTTTTTATGTGGCTGATCTCTTGCTGTTTAACACTTTGCTATCTAAGGTGACCTTGAGTGATATGAAAGGTACCCACAAATAAAATATATAATTATCATTATTATTACTATTATGATATCATGGGAAATATGCACAAACCCTGATTAACCTTGATCATTTTCATGGTAACATGCCCTTCACCACAAAATATTAAAAAAACAAAACAAAAACGGAAACGCTGAGTACATAAAATTTAACATTACCTCTGTCTGTCCTTTTCTAACCCTTTCAAAGAGATAACTCTAGTTTCATTTCAAGAAGTCAGTAATCTATAAACTGATAAAATATGCAATGCCCATCAGGAGGGTTGCTAAACATAACTCCGCTTTCACTTTTCAGTCATAAAGTAGCTTTTACATACTGTCTGTTTAAAGCTCCTGTGAGAAAATTCTGGTTTGTGTTGAGATCGGTGTTGGAAACCCCTTGTGGACATTCCTTTGGGTCCTTGTTCAGTCCACGTGCAAGTAAGGCTCTGTAACAATAATTCTCATCCTACTTTCTGCCATCAGTCAAATGTGTGACTCTTTAATTCTTTGAGAATCTTTACTAAATTTAAAGACTGTATTTTTCATCTGACACCCACCTACTGCTAGGTGGTTCATACATTAAGAATAACAGAATTTTTTTTTTTTTTTTAAACCTCCTCATGGGAGCTTTAATGGGCAGAAATGTTGATGTCTTTGTAAGAAGAGATGATGGGCAATAAACACAACAAAAATATGAACAATGTGTTACAGGAAAATAAACAAAATCCCATGAAAGAGACATGATTTCACCCTGAAGTGACGGATAGAGAGATAAACATGTGAGGGTCCCTGAGGCTGCTGGAAAGAGAGCCTCCTTTGGCTGTTCTTGGTCCAGTCAGAATGCACCAACTTACCAGTTCACAGAGTTAACAGACTGTTAAGGTAATGAACCCTGTGTGGACGTGCAAATGCTCTGCTCCTTTTTTAACAGATCTGGCACTTGTTAGTCTTGTAAATGGCCCAATTTACTAATTTATGACATTAAGTGGCATCACTGTTAAAAAAAGAGTCTGTTCATAACCAGCCAAAAACTCATCACAGTGACTTAAGAAGTGCATAATTGTCATTTACCTGTTACAAAATACATTTGTCAGTAATGTTGAAACAGAGTAGACATCTGATAACCATATCTACCCATATTTTATTATATCAAGATGATAAACAACATATTTTATGTATGTCTTTCAGTTTCTGATCTACTTTACAGATGGTACAGTGACAACAAACCCTCCAAAGTAAAAGGCAGTTTTCATGAAATAACTTTTTTTTTTTGACGTATTTACATTTCCTGAATCATGAAAGTGTCCAAAACATCACAAATAATCTGACTGGATGGTTTTTGTTTTGTAGTGAGAATCATTTGGCCAAGCAGTATTGCCAGTGTGCAAATGTTTTGTAAGTGACTGTGCTCATTTTAATGCAAGAGTGTTGGAGCAGAGACATCAGCCCTTTGGGGGGGCTCTAAACTTACAAAGGACATCTGAGACATCACACCTGTCTTTCCCTTGGGCTACCACACAGTGCTAATAGTCAAAACAAACCAATAACTTACAGCAACTGAAAAATTGCAGTACTAACATTAGTTAACTTTGGCTCTATGATTTGGTAACAAGTGTGTTGTTGAAAACGTTTCTAGTGCTTTGTTGTCTTCATCAAAAAGTGAACTGTATGTGCTGAAGTAGTCAATGCTAGCAGTGAATCCTTTGTACTCTTGTGGTGGACCAAAAAGACTGAATGATGTCAAATCATGCTGTATAAAACATGGACGTAGTCTCTGAATCCCTTCTGTTCCTGATACTGTCAAATGAAGCCAATCATTGGACAGTGCCATCTTGGATATGGCACCGGCTCCGAGCTTCCTTTCTAACAGCTATAGTGCACCCGTCAGTCACGTGAGCTGAGCTGTGCCCCTGATTGGACAAACTTGTAATCCTAATATCTTCAAAACTGTTGAGTTAGAGAAAATTTCACCCCTCTGTACAGTGTGTGCTGGAAGTGAAATTAGCATTTCAGACCCAAGCCGCTTTTTGAACCAGGCTGTAAATATGTTTTTTAATGCAGTGAAAGTCCCGTTTTGGCTTGATATCTACATGACTTCTGGTCTTTCTGCAGCCAACCTCTAGCGGATTCTCGATGAACAGAAACTTTTAGCACTTACGCATAAGCTTTATTTTTACTCTACCAGATGTTGCCCCTTGTGTCAAATTCAGGAACAAACGATCTAAAACTGTAATTCTCTTTAACTATTTCAAACTATTACATTAAAAAATGTTTTCCTCCTCTGACAATGAGAGCGATCACTTTTGGTGTATTACACTGAAAATCAAGAAGAAAAAAAAATTCATGCATTGTTTTAAGTTTATACATTGGCTTTAAATCTTGTTTGACACATTTGAATTTAAAATAAGTTGTTTTTTTATTATTTGTATAGCAAATAAAATTATCTCAAAATGCTCTCTACAAACATCCGCAAGTGTTATCAAATTTTGGGGCACTTTGCAGCACTAGCAAGTTACAATGTCAAGGAAAAACTATCTTGATTATTTAAAAAAAACCCAGACAATTGTTTATTTATGGAATTATGGGTCAATAAGTTACATTTTAATCAGGCCTTTAATGTGCTTTTGGTAGAAATATGAACATAAACGGAAAAATCTGTATGTGTAAACAGCCTGCATAGATTCTATCCTTGCACCAATTAAACATTTTTGTTCTTCACTTTTTTGTGAAAAATGTCTTTGAAATAGCAAGAAACGATCGCCCCAGGTTGATTTATCTGTGGTAGTGATTTCATGGTGTCCTTAATAGTGGTTTTGTTTTATCGTGCTCCCATACAGACGGGTGTCTCGGCATTGATTGGCTGCTTGTGAAAAAGATGTGGTGTATGATTACTCCGGTTCTTTACAGCAGGAGAAACCCTGCAAGGCACAATACCCTGTCTCAGCTTTTCTGGAGCTGGTGTGTGTGTGACAGTGTGCCATTGTGCCAGCGTTTTTCTCGTCCTTTGTGTTTTATTTACAGTGCTCATCGCACCTCTCATCCTACATTACCCAGATTCACCGAGAGTCGGCTCCGCTTTCATTGGCTTGTCTCCACTTTCCCTCTCAGTTCTCGCAGTCTGGTGGGATCTGCGCACAAAGAGCGTGCAGCCAATCAGAGACACCCTCTGATAGACCTCGGCCAGTGTCCGCAAGTCTCTTATTTACATAGAGATGCTACGAGCCAATCAGGAGTCAGCCCAGAAAAGGATTTTGACCCCTCTACCCAATGGCTGTGGGAGGTATAGAGTTTAGGGGAGTGCATATAATCAACATATTATCGAAGGTGCTTAGATATTGATCCAGTATTTCGAGGTAGTTCAAATTCGACTCTCTTGGACCTTCGTGCTTGACCTTAAATTCCCCGTGCTTGGTGGAGAATAATTCACGTGTAAAATGCCGAAGAGAAAGGTGAGTGTCGTTTGTGCCATCAGGGTCTCTCTACTGTAGTTTCTCTCTTCATGCATTTGAGGAAAATAGCGGTGCGCGAATTCTGTGGCGACGTCGGTGTAGGTGAGCGGGTGCCAAACTTTGAGGAAGCGTGTCTTCGCCCGCAACATTTCAGGCGTGTTTTACGTGTCTTTGCATATGAAAATTATTCAACAGTATTTGTGGTTACACTGTAAATTTGCACGTGTTAATACCAATGGCCGTTCCTGTAGTCGTTTTATCTGACACTCCTGTCCACTGCGCGCACTGGTGAATGTCAGACGGAGCTGCCGGATGGATGGATGCGTAAATCCCGTTGGAGACCAGATGATGATTTTTCTAATGTGCGTTTCACACATGTATCATACAAATCGACACTGAATCAACTTTGATCAAAAGAGGATTTAATCCCCACCCTGTCGCTCTCTTTTCTCCGGGGGTGATGAATGGTGACTGATTAAATCAACCCTTAGCCAAAGAGAGAAGGGAATAAAAAGGGGATCGGATGCAAATGCTGTGCGTAAAAAGAGAACGCGGCTACCTAAACAGCCCTGCACGGCAAACTCACGTGCACTACGTCAGAGCATGGATGGAAATAGGCTTCTGTACGATCCCCCAAAAAACTGCCATTGTCTGCGCAGATTCGCCTTTGAGGACAGAGAATAGGAGGCCTCGAGGGGCGGAGGTCGCCCACATGCAAATGATGCGAGAACCAACCTGCGGGCTAAACCAACAGTTTTTGGGATTTTTTTTTTTTCCACGGTGGGGGCGGACTCTCCTGCGCGCTGTCCTTACCTGCAGCTTGCAGAGCGAGTCCATGATGGTACAACCTAAATGTAGGCTGACAGCCTTCATTGTGTGTTATTGTCTGTTGAAGCCATGTTTATATGTCTCTGTAGGGTCTCTATTAGGGATTGTCAACAAGATCATCAACAGATAATTACCATGACCATGTGTAAGGGGCAGATTATAGAAACACAATGCACGTGATGCACATGCGTCCCTTTTATCATAATTAAGTTATAAAGAATGTAACAGTCATTTATATGTTCTACTTTTGTAAAATTAAGGAAGACGCGTTGTGTCAGTCAGCAATATGAAAACAGTTTGTTGTTAGAAAAATGATTAACACTTTACACAAAATTCTGTTACGCTACCTAAATGAATGCAGATTATTTATTTATTTATTTATTTATTTATTTATTTATTTATTTATTTATTTGTTTGTTTGTTTGTTTATTTATTTGTTTATTTATTTATCCATTCATTTATTAATTCATTTATTAATTTATTTTTTAGACTAAAAGTTTACCATACATTATTTAAATTTATTAAAGACGTAGTAAAAAAAAACCCAGTTAATTAGCAAGCTCATGGTGTTAAAGGATTGAAGATAATTTAAGCGCCTTGAGAGGAACTTCACAAATATTTTGCTGCCTCCTTTAACTAAACTGTCTTTGATAGTGTACATGTGCTTTATTACATTCATAGCATATGGTGCGTAATGTTGTTTACAATACTGTCATTTTTAATTTGCAATTTACTGATTTTTACAATTCAATATTAAAGCTCTCTTGAGTTTCCAGTCATTTTGGGGTCCCCAGCTGACAAAACAGCCCATGCTGATTTTGTCTTTGGATCCAATGTTTTTTTTTTTCCTATTTTCTTACTTTTTCTTACTTTCTTTCTTCTGTAAAACGTATCACCAAATGGAGAATCTTTGCTTATGAAATGACTGAAAGTGTAGTTTATCACTTCATGATTAGCTGGAGTGAAATAAAAAATGGACCTTTTATGTGAACATTCCATAAATTAAAAACTTATGGAAAATACTATTTCTCCAAACAACATTTAGTTTTATGTTTGCACAGCTGATAAGTTTATTTTACGTTAATAAATGAGATATTTATCTCACAGTAACAGAGTGACCTTCTGACACATTAGGGCAGTTATTAGCATGTTAAGGTTAATCATTTATTGGTGACATTTGTTAAAATGAACAGAAAGCAGAAAACTGAATCATGAACTTCCTGCAGGTCAGATGTTTGTACATGTGCATTCACTCTGACTTCCCCTGTTAAGTCTCTTTGTTTTGTTTTCTGCAGTCTCCAGAGGGTCCTGAGGGCAAGGAGGCCTCCAAAGTCACAAAACAATTGGTAAATGTTTGATGTGTTTGTGTGCAGTGTACGAGTGGGCAGGCGTGCTGTGTTTCTTTGTAGGAGTGAGCGAGAGTGAGAAAATTAACACAACAGGTTACTGATTAGGAAACTTGGAGCTGTCACTCAGTAGACGGCTGAAGATCAGGCTGCAAAAGTACAACTGATTCTGTCTCTTTCTCTCTCTCTTTCTGTCACTGTCTCTCTCTTTTATTGATCATCCCTTGCTCCGGTAGCCCACCAGAAGGTCTGAGAGATTGTCAGCGGTAAGTGCCGTTCTCCCGTCCCTGTCTTCACCTCTGGTTCTGTCCTCCCCCTCATCCCACCACACTGTTGCAGGATAGTAAGGTGCTGAGCTTAAACCTGTACCCTGTTTATGGCTTTGATCAAAGCTCATAAACATGCAACCAGGGGTTTGTGTCTGGCTTCATATGCATGTCTTTTCTATGTTGTCATTATCATTTTTTAAAATTATTTTGTGCATGGGGAGGCTGCATGACCTGAGGGGTGGATATTATCGTAACAGTGAGTGTGGAAAAAATTAAGTCAACTGTTCACACAACTGTGCTGTTAATATCCACAAAAAAGAAAATTGATGATACATGATACTCATGGTAAAATTATTATGCGAGTATATAAAGTGTCCAGTGATCATGCAGCCCTGCCAACCAGTGCACACGTGTTTTTATCTGTGTTGTTCTTTGCATGTTGAACCATTCTGTCGCAAGTCGTTGCATGTCCTTGTACATTTGCGTGTTTCTTTGAAATGACACTGAATGACACATTATTCTTTTCATTGCTTAAATAAGCCAAGAAGCATGGTGTCAGTTTGTTTTCTGTGTGCTAACATCAGTTAACAGTTAATCCTGCTCCATCTAAAGCTGTAAGAAACACAGCTTATCTTTTTTATTTTAGTCTGTTAAGGGTAGAGATGACAAATTCACATGGAACAGCAATTTACTGTTTAACCATTTCATGATTAGGTAACCGATAGAGACTCTATTCATATTTCCTTTGCAGCTTTTCATGCCAAACAAAGCTAAACCAAGATTAGCTATGCCAAGCTAAAATCGTAACTGAACTAAACTAAGCCGAGCTAAGATAAAACAGAGTAGCTAAGATAAACTTAGTTGATCTAGCTTTCTCTGGGCTGTTTAGCAACTTTATAGACATTTCTGCTCTCAAGAGAAATGAGAGCAGTGAGAAGAAAAGTGTAAACGAGTTAGCAGCACAGATGTTTTTAAGCACAACTAACTTATTCAGAGGACCATTTCAGCCTTACATCAACACTCTGTGGTTATTTAAGGATTGCTAAGGATTACTGTCTAACAAGATGTTGGTGGTTTGAATCATTAAGTTTCCTTTCAGCCCCTACTGCAAAAATACAAAGTATCTTTCATTTCTCATCTCATGTGTACAGTGTCTCTAATATCCAAAGCAAAAAGGAGATATTCTTGGAAACAATCAAGAAGTTATTTTGTCACTGTAGTGTTCATGGTTCACATTCTACAGTCAGAAAAGCTCTCCAGTGAACTTGAGCACACTGACCTGCCAGACTTTCAGGTCCCATCTGATACAGTAATTGTACAGTGGTCTGAGGTCAGTTCACTGTAAGAGGAGGCAGATATTTAAAACTACTGAGCACAGGGATATGGTAGATCCTGTTGCTTAGAGAATACAGTATGGGCACATGATTATTATTAATAGAGTGGGAGCAAGTAGCTACTAATATTATTCAACATTGCCCATTTTTTGTCTCTGGCAATAGTTTTTTTCCCAGCATGAAAAACATGTTTCTGAGAGTGCAGAGAGGAGGACTGGATATAGACTAACATTGCTCCCGAGTAGACTCTGTCGCAGTGTGGTTGGTCAATCCTGACTGGCTTCTTCTTCCTTTGCAGAGGCCTGCTCCACCCAAGTTTGAGGCTAAGCCCAAGAAGGCTATCGTCAAGGTAAAGTAAACACACACACCCCACATGGACACAACTAACACCTGCTGCAACGTAATTAAACACATGTTTGTAACAGACTGAGGCTCCCTCACCACCAGTTCATGTATCTAGCTAAGGTCACACACAGCTCCTCACTTGTATCCTTTGCAGCAAAATAATTTGAGGTAAAAAAAAAAAAAAACGGGCAATGCAAAAAGATGGATGGATCCAAAATTTGGATGAACACAATTGATGAGCTTCTTGAGCTTCAAGACACATTATGCAGAGTTCAAAAGGATAGTGTATTAATTTGTAGCTTTATAAAAGTATTAACTGGAACATATCTAATTTTACCAAATTTTCCCCTGGGATTAATAAAGTATTCCTGATTCTGATCAAGGATGTAAAAAACTGATCTATCAGTTAGTGAACTAACAAAAGATGATCAGATGTACAGGTTTAACGTTACCTTTTCAAAGCCCTGTGTCATGATGTTTGTTCCGGTGACCTCATTAATATCTGAAAACTGTCACGTTACACATTTGAACTCTTTTGTCTGACAAAGACTATTCAACAATACTCATCTTTCTGTTAGTCCTGTTCTTGATCAGCTATGAGTGCTAAACTAAAAAAAAGTAGATAATTAAGATGCATCGATACGAGAGACACTATTTCAAAATTAGCTAAAACACAGCGCCCTTATTCATTTCTAGTTCCTAACAGACTGCGTTTGCATTTCAAATTGGTGAAGCATTAAGTGTGTAAGAATGTAGAAAACTGAGCTGTATTGGCTTTGCATTTAGCTTATGTACACTCTGTTGTGATGAAGTTACGCTTGAAAGATGAAACTCTATTTTATTTTCACAGGTGCCAGTTAGGAGACATTTGGTATTTGTTTCTAACTTGAATCAAATATTGGTTGCAAGTTTATTTTATCACTAACATTAAAAGGAGAAAATCACGCAGCCACATGAAGTGCTTTAAAGCTGACTCTGCTTTCCAGAGAGTTTCCTTCGCTTCACCATTCTGAACAGAAGAGAGACATTTCAAACTGACTTTATGTTTTTTTCCTAAACTTGAGCCAGAAAACTGGAATACTCTGAGAAGTCAGAAATTTATTAAAAATAACAGACAGCCACTTAGACTATTTTTATTCTCTTCAGGAGCATAACCAAATAGCTGTAATATGTCAATCAAAAATAATAATGTGCTTTATTTTTTTACTTTTATCGTTTTTGCTTTTTTTGTAAAATGGTAAATTTGAGAATTCAACAACAATAATTATATTTTAGTATTAAATGTATAATTTTGTTTAAAGAAGTTGCACATCCTGGTTGGTAGTCAGTTATATACTGTTAATTTAAGGCAGTGGTGTTATGGTGGGCTAATAAATGTATCAAAAGCTGTATGTATTTGAGAATTTTGAGATGTACTTGAAATGTTTTCCATGGTCGCAGTGACTGACTCTATAAAATGTAAGATGCACTTTTTTTTTCATGTGGTTTGTGCAGAAGGTGGCAGATGATAAGGGAGCAAAGGTAAAGAAAGGCGGCACGAAGGCCAAGAAGGAGGACGGCCCAGCCCAGAATGGAGAGACCAAGACGAATGAGGTACGGGACGGGGGAACTAATAACCTGCACGATTGTTTACAAAGAAACTGAACCCTGAGTTAGAGACACACACACACAAAGCACACAAAGTAACAATCTTTATTATCCTTTGTTTTGTGTTATTTTTCTCTCTCCACAAAAACCTTTAACACTACACTTTTACCTCACATTGCTTCCGATCATACCCCCCCACACCACACACACACACACACACACACACACTGACACGTACACAGATCTATGTGTCTCGTCCGTCTGTCAGTGTGTCCTCCATCAGAAGCACGGCTCCCTCCTTGATGTCAGTGAGAGGGCAGAGTGAGACAGTCAGAGTTAAGGGTACGCTGAAGTGTGTCCGTTCTGTCTTTGCAGTGTGTGTGTGTGTTTGACACTAACTCACTTACTTTAACAGAATTTGTGTGTTAATCAAGCAAACATTTACCCAGTGTGCCTTGCAGTGCTGTGGCGTGTTGAACAGAGAGACAAGAACAAGAGTCTGTAATAAGGCAGCGGGTAGAGAAGAATAGTGAGCACCTCTTTAATTTTCATTGCTGTGTGCTGTGAAGTGGGCCAAGGACAACTTTTTTACGAAAGGAGGTCTTACTGTTCACACCGCTGGGACGTGAAATGTGATTGGCTGTTGTGTTTTCAGACAGCTCACTCTGCCAGTGGTCAAGCAGAGGAAACAGACATGTTCACTGTAGTGAGATCACACAATGCAGATTTCATTTCTTTGTACATCTCATGCTGGTTCACATAGATAACGGAGGAGTTATAGGTTTAAAAAAAAAAGAAGCATTTTTACTATTAAAAAAAACATATTTCTTATCTCTTGCATTGTGGCATCTCAGCACTCATGTAGCTTTGAGGTAATCTGCTTTGACTAAAAGATAGATTTTTCTTCAGTCCCAGTTTAATACAGGTTTGAAGATGTCATGAGTGTGAAAGTCCTAACAGCAGAAACAAGATTTCAAATTTCTCCTAAAACCCTCAGATCTTACTGCAAGAAGTGATCCTTCAACCATGACTAGTTTTTGATTCTGACGGATGAAGTCTCTGCAAAACTTTACAACCTGACAAGCCTTAAGGGTGCACAAGACTGTGGCCTGGAATGAAGAGGATTTTGATTTTTCTCTGCAATGTTCAATGTTATGCTTCTCAAATTTAAGAAAACAGAAACACCAAAGAAATTCTGACTAAATTCCAGTGAAATAAAAATGTAGAGCTACATGAGAGGATGGAAAACAGTGTCAGCTCTGTCTGCTCTCAGTTGCAGCTGGCTAATTCAATAAACCTCTCAACTCTACATTGTGTGTAAATTGATGAGCGGCAGACTCCTTTGTCTGTTTCTGCCACTATTTAATTGCCGAACAGAAGCAGAATATGTTGAATGTGAAAGAATATATGTCAGTCATGCTGTTGGCTTAAAAGGACAACTAATGCAGCACACTTCAAAAGGACAGTGAAGCAGTGCGACACAGCAGCAAGCTAGCTGTATTAACCCTGGGCACTTTTCATAAACTAGCAAAGCACAGAGTATATACGAAGTAGCAGAGATGGATGAACAGATATCATTAGCGTTGCACATCTACTGTATATGTTATGAGTTTGCGTTGACAATTTTGCAACAGCAGTTTTGCATCAGAAATAAGTTCTTCAGCAAAAAGTTGAACAAACCAAGAATAAAGGGACACACTAATAAACCCACGTAAAATAAAAAACATCTCATCCTGTGTTATTTTGCAGAATCCAGGCTTGTGAAAGAACAGCCGACAGCAGGTTAGCTTAGCACAGAGAGTGGAAATAAGGGCTTCAAGCCTTGTTCTTATTAATCAAACGTGTTGCTTCTTTTTAATTTTGAGTTTTACTGGAAGAAAGATGAAATTTAAGTTTTCAAAACAGTACTATTACCTGTTTTAGCCTGTTTTTAGCCTGGATGTAAAGCCGGGCTAACATTGGTTTTACATCAAATGAACATGCATGAGAGATATTGATCTTATTTTTTTTTTTTTATCTCCAGGCAAAAATAATTCATAACCTAGTATACAGTTTTATTTTTTAAGTTCGATCAAAATCGTCTGGAGGAAATTAAAGAGCACTTACAAAATAGCTACTTGTTCCCAAAGGAAGCTGTATCAAGTTTTTTTTTTTTTTTTTTTTTAATTTATAAGTAAACCACATTGGAGGAAGAATGTAGGTAGATGAGTTTCCTAATATATCAGTGCTTCTTGCACCCACCTAGATCATCAAGGCTTCATTGGAGTGTTTCATCCCCTTTCAGCTGCTTCAGAAGGATTTGGTTGCAGTGAATCTCATCTATGATTTCAGTCGTCTTGGTTTTGAGAATTTAAAATTCTTGTCTGTTTTTAAACCTACTGGTGGATAACACTTGTTTTCGTGTAACTGTCCTCTCCTCCAGGTAACTGAGGCAGCTGAGGAGGCAACCGAGGAGAAGGCGTAAAGACAGGAGCGCGTCCAACGACTCGCCCCCTCTGACTCCATGGCAGCAAAGCATCTTTTTTTACTGACGATTTTTGTACCATGCTGAATTTTTTTTAGACTTGTGATAGTATAGAGACAGACAACCAGCAGCCCCTTCCACCATCCGTACACTCCTTTCAGAAAACTCTACCCACACTGTGTTTTGCTCCATTCTCCTCCTTCCTCTATTGATACAGTTATAAAACTTCTAGACGCTCAAAGATGAAATTATTGTTTTTATCAGGTGGCTGCAGATGTTCTTCATTTGGTCTGTAGGGGGCCGTAAATACGACTGTTATGACCTTTTAGCCAGTTTACCCACATTTGTAGTCTCTACAAACGATATTTATTACGGGCATGCTGGCTTACTCCCTCTGTTATTCAGGGTGGTGAGGATTTTGGGATGTGTAACAGGAAATTTAAGTTTGAACTTTACATCCAGACTGATAACTGGGAAACATCTGCAGCTTTTAAAAAGATATCTTAGTTTATAGATTCACCCCTTCTGTGATTCACATAGCTGATTCTGTATGTGTGTGTGCTAGAATGAATGTGTTTGTGGGTCTCTGTTTGACATTGTTCCCTCATGTTCCTTTTATTTTTCCACCCCACCAGACCACCTTGTCCTGCAGCAGAGTGACATAGCAATAATGAGTGGTGCTTCTGTTCTAGACGGCTCTATTGGCTTTGGACCCTCTGGGCTTCTCTTAGTTTCATCCTGTTGGGAGAATATTTTGAAATAAAAGAAAAAGTTGATGTCACAAAAGAGTCTGATTCTTCTGTTTTACAAACCTACTCAATGAATTATGTACATTTCCCAATGCAGGCATATTCTGTCTTGTTGAGCAGCAGTGCCACTTGTATTTTAGCTGTGAGTAGCTTGTTTTTGTATCTGTGTTTGTTGTTTGTGCCTAAGAGCACCTTTCATGTTTAGAGTCACTTTTTAAACCAACACAAAGCCAGCACTGTTAGTATCTTTGTGTGTGAGTGTGAGGTCGTCAGGGGCACGTGGCTGTGTTAAATACAACTGCTGTGTCAGGAAGTGAAAGGTCAGCATTTGTTTGAGTGGGACGGATGGAACCGTACGATCTCCACATTGAGGGACCAGCCATCACTCACACGTGGACCCATGACATGAAGCAGTTAACCTTTTTATGACATGCACAGGTGTGAAGTGATGGAGCGTGAAGGCCTTTTAAGGATACCACTAGAGAGGCCAACTTCAATGTATGACAGTTTTTCTCTGTTGTTTACACACATTTTCTGAAAGCATGCCTCATACTCTCAGAATTCTATACACAAATGGGCAAAACTCCTCAATTCTCCTGCAAAATGAAACTTGACATTCAAAACAATGTTATTTCTTCTCTAAGTGGAATTTTGTTTTCAAATGAAACACAGAAACCACCTTATAAATAGACATTTATAAGAACCAGTTGAACACCCTGCTAAAACACTATGACAAATGGAAAACACTTCTTCTCCATTCCTTTGCTGGTCATTGTAGTACATACAAAAGTGTTGTAAATATTTTTGGAATACTGTTTTTTTTTTTTTTTTTTTTTTTTTTTTACCCATAACACACAAATACAGGGGCAACACATTTGTTTTTTCCACAGAGACATGGCCAACCACATTGTGTTGGTTATCTTTCAGTTCTGCAACACAAGTATGTAAATACTGTGTAGGAATACATTTGTAAGAATACAATTCTCAAATAAACAATTTATTTTTACAGTCCTACAGAACAGTCCACAGGTAACACTGTGCTACTGTACTCATGGAGTGCTGTATTGATATGCAGTACTGCAGTTTTCTAATGAGAGTGGATTTCTTTACTATTCTCATTTCGAAAGGTCCAGATGATGGATGCTTCAGTGTACCTGCTTAAATTTGGCTGTACCCTTTGCCCAGCCTCCTTCATTGTTAGACCATGGCTGACCTCATGGTCAACCAAAGTGACTTGGATCTCATCAGAGATTACAGTCCTTGGCTATCCTCGCTCTAGTCCTAGTCCTCGCCCTCCCTGTCCTCCTCCTCTTACTCTCATTCTTTTGGCTCTGCAGAAAAGCTAACCTGTTGCTCTTTAATGCTAAACCTATGATTTCTCATTGTAAAATTGTGTGACAGGTGTTTGCCTTTGTGATGAGTCAGAGGGCATAGTTGGTACATTAACTTTAGAATTCTGAATGACAATGGATTCCTTTTGAAAACAAGGTTTTCTTCATGAAAATTGTGCCGAATGCAGAGAATTGTGTGTTGTGTTGTCTTTTTTTTTGACAAACTGCAATTCGGGTGTAAAGCAGGAATTGTGTTTGTAGTCGCAGTTGGTTCGGGGAGATGGTGCATTTATTACATGTTGTGGTCACTGTGTCTCAAGTACCAGTATTTGTGGGTAAACAATTGAGAAAAACTGTAATATGTAAAGAGTTAAAGCAATTATGTTGCTATATTGCAGTTATATTCAGAGGTGTCAACAGACTGGAATGGTCACTAGGGGGCGCATGGTCACTATGAGAAATTTTATATCTTTGGTTGTAAAAATAAAAGAAGAAGAGAAAAAAGAGAGAGACCAGAGAAACAGAGTGAAAAAAGCAGAAAAAAAATCTTTGCGTCATATTTCTTTTTTGGTCTTTAAGGATTTGCAAAAACGAAGAAAAATCCATAAAAAACCCGAATAAGCTACAATAAATGAAACTATATCACTCACTCTTGGCCATAACAATACAGAGTAACATTTTGGAAAATCTTTGAAAGCACTTGGTTCATGGTTTTGAGGTGTTTTGCTGAAGGATTACAAAAGTGATCAATGAAATGCAAGTAATAAGATCATTGTGTCTGTTCAAAACAAAAACAGAGGTGAGGATTAACTGATATTGAGGAACAGATAAGGCTTTACAGAATTCATAAGGAAATTTCAGGTGTTGCAGTGACACAATATCAAAACATACAAATAATTAAGGAAAAGAAAAAAATAGATAATTAGCAGTAAATTGCTAAAAAAAAAAAAAAAAAAGAGGAAGCAATAGACAAAACTTTAATGACACAATCAAACTTATGTTACAAGACTGTCAGCATATTTACAGTGCACTTAAGCTAATAGGTATGTCTCCAGCAAATTTACACTATTTAATATTTTGTCTTTGCCAGTGTTGAAAATGTTGAAACCTTTCAGGCAGGCTTAACACAGGCCTGTAGAGCTTTTGTCTGGACACCATGTGGAACTTCTCTGTTTGTGGTATGAAAACTGAATATGAAACTGACACATTTCCCTCATGACTCTGAACCTTTGACTCCTCAGTGCCCCATACACACACACAAAAAAAAAGTTCTGCAGAGTGAGGATGCCTCCTTGTGGCCGTGTGTGCCAGCACAAAAACAACTTCACTTAGTGGGTTATGGAGAAAAGAAGCATCAAAGGGACTGACAAGGCCTAAAAACATGAATTTGTTCTTGACTGCTGCATTCAGAATCACACATGTTGATTGTGTTTACAGGTTATAGCTTGTGGTTTTCAGAGACCTTGTAATAGTTGGTGGATAAACATGGTATAAACTACCTGTTGCTGGATTGTAACATGGAGCAAAAGGAGATCTGTGGTCATAACCCAAGTTTTTTTCTTGAATACCTGCGTCTTTTTCCACTTCCAAGGTAGCATTTATCCAACTCTATCTTAAATCCATGAGGGTGTGATACTAATTTATCATGAAATGCGAGAAATTATTAGAAAATTTATCACAGATAATGTATTCCAATTAAGGGATGATCAATTTGCATGTGGACACAAAATGCAGACAGCTTCCTCTTAGAGAAACAAAAATATTTAATATCCTAACAAAATAACTTAATGATTGAAAAATAGTCCCAAGGTAGTCTATGATTTGTATGTCGCTTGGTATTAACACCCTCATTCTTCGTGATCTGCTAATGTGTCTATATTAACCCGACCTAAAGAGTAAATCTGCTCCCTGGACGTGAACATTTCCAGATCAAACACTCCAGGTCTGGGAATACTGGTTGGATTTATTACAAATTTATGAAAAGATTTACACCATGTTAGCTCACACATACAAGTGAACATACACAATGTGTGATTCTAGCAATCTTTAGTAAAAAAAACTTTGAGGGGGGGGAATCAGTTTTAAAGCATACTTTGTGTTTTATCTGAAAAAAGAAAGGGAAAAGAAATAAACAGCAGGGCCAGAGATTTAATCAGTCATCTGCTCAACTTTATATCTCATCATCTTCCAAGCAAAAACTTGTCTGTTCCCTGAAGTATCTGCCAGGGATTTGAGTCAAACACGTGCTTTATAAATAGAATCTGGTTTATGTACCAGAGCCTCCGATTATTTTTCTGACAAACTTTATTGGCATAGAAAAGTACTTCTTAGAAAAAAACATACATGACTTCCTCTGAGTGAATGCTTGGTGTAACTCTTTGATGTTCACAGCATGTTTAGAGCCTGCACATTGTGCAGAGTGCATACTGTGATGGAGAGAAGAATACGGTCTACATGTTTGGTTAAAAAGTTTTACCTTTTCTATTCTGAGGTGTGGGCATGTAAAATTTTATACTGAACTTAAGTTTGTGGAAGTTCCTGCAAACAGAATTAACTAGAACTGTGAATGTTGTTTCTTTTTATTGATAACTTAGACTCTGCACTTCTAATTTAGAAAAAAAGAGACCCCATGATGAAATTAACATTTCATGGTAAATTATTTTCAAATTGTTTTTATTAAAGTCTCACTCATACAAGGAATAAGTGATCTAGAAGGTCAGAGAAAAATAGACGGGTAGCTTTTTTTTCTGTTTGACTCAGATAAATGACGTGTCATTTCGACATGAAATATATATCTTGTACACAAATAAGGGACTGTACATGTGTATTTTATGAAGAATGGCACCTTCATGCTAAATCTCTTTGCCTCTAATTTCTAGTGAACCCTCCAAAGAGGTGTGCAGTCATGTATTTCTTTGATTAACGTCCGAGATCAGCTTTTGTTTTCGTCAACGTCTGATTGCCATTAAATTCCTGTTACTCCCGAGCTTTCATTCATTAAGCTGCATTCCCCTTCTTCTTCAACCCTTCCCCCATTTTACTGCCTGGCAGTATTTGGAAGAGAAATGGACGACTTCCCCACCAAACGGCTCCCAGAGAGAGTGGGTGTGTTAGCCAGACATCTTGTTACTTAATAACGACAAACGAGGCCAACCAAACACACATTATAAACTCAGTAGGCTGTATTATTACATGAAACATAGCAGAAAGGGTTACACGACTGAAATTCAGCTCAAATACGGAAACCATATTCTACATCCGCAGATACGAAAACAGAGGAATACATCATAAAGTAGACCAAGTAAATCCGCAACAATAATAGAAAATGAAGGCTTTAAAATAGTACGAGAATTTAAATGTCGGCAATCTGCGATGAACAAGTCACTCTGCTGCACTGTATCCTCTCCTATAGCAAGCTGCCATTTCTACCTCCCCTCGACTGTGGCGTGCGTAGTATGTATTCTTCCGCAGAGGGCTTGCGCTTTTTTTCTTTTGAGGGGGAGGGGGATTGAAACAAACAAACCCCTATAAACTCTTTCTCGCAATTAAAATTCACACCGTTGGATAGTACAAGCAAGTAAAGGTTCCCCGTTGTATATTTGTTGGAGGAAAGGGGTGTTTTGCTGGGTAAACAGTGCAGCGTGCACTAACTGCCGCTCAGCGGAGGGATACTCGACGCAGCCGGGACTTGGTGAGAGCAGAGCTGAATGGAGGCAGCCTCTTCCTGGTGGATAAACAGTGACAGCTACAGGGCAGCCACCTAGACCCAGCACACAGGCTCTGCGCTGCCCTGCCAAACAACACCAAAATGGCTTCAGACAGTACACACATCGCGCAGTTGACTTCTGGTGAGTAAAGGAGATCGGAAAATATGTCATGGTTGTCGTAATATCCCCCCAATTTCCTCGGTGCCCTCTTCTAACGCAGCTCCCGTCCTCTTCTCTCCCTCCAACCATACCAGAACTGTACTTCCTAATAGCCCGATTTCTAGAAGCTGGACCGTGTCAAAAAGCAGCCGAGGTTTGTTTTTATGCATTTTAGGATAATTTATAACGTGTCCGAAATTGTCACGAGGTGTAATTTTGTATTTTTATCCTATTTTCAGACCCTGATAAGGGAGGTGGAGGAGAAGGAGGTAAGCAGTCAGCAAGACGAGAGAGATGCTTCTCTCTGCACTGTACTTTGTGATGTTGCTTTCACTCTGATTTATCATTTACTGATTTAAAACACAACTTGATACACTTATATACTGGATAATCACAGTCTGCACTATTTTTCCATCTCAGCTGCTACCCATAAGGCTGGACTGGACAGGGCAGGAACACCCCGGGACGTACGAAAATTTGGTAAGGGAGCCCTATAACTGAGGAAAAAGTTTTTAGAGAGCAAAATAAAAATTGAATTTCCCGCAATTTTTAAATCAGGTGGCTGAGAAAAAAACTGAAAAGGACTTTGCAGGGCAAGCTGACTGCTAGTTGGGGCCGATATGGGGCACCAAGGGTCCCAGCGTCCTGTGCACATTGGTGTGCGAGTTTGGTGCCTTTCATGTCCAAAAGGTTATAATAGTTGTAGGAAAATTGTGTGTGAAATGTTGATACGTCATGAGTGTTGTGGTGTAGGAGCGCCAGGATCCGGAGGAGGGACTCCCTGCGCCACAAGCCAGAGAGAGATGGAGGCGCTCTTGTCCTGCTAGAAGCATAATTTGTGTGCATGGGTTGAAAACACACAGGGGGCAAGAGTTAGAAAACAGGACATTTTGAGGGGAATATAAAGAGTATATTCAGTTAAGCTGGAGTTACAGCTCCTGGTTGACTTCAGGCTGCTGCACGCGTGTTGTGGAGACATTTTGGAGAGCAGTTTTTTGGAGGATTGTGGTGCAAGCTCGGGTGGAAAAGGAGAGATGAGTTTTTGTGAAGATGGGAGGTAATGTCAGACTGATATCTTATAATCGCTTTTATTAATTGGCGCTAATTGTAATGTAAACAAACAGGGCTCGCATGAAAGCGCAGTTTACGCATGGGGGCGTGGAGAGAATTAATCATCGCGCATATATTTATTCATCTGCGATTGTTTTTGGCTGTAATACGCTTTGCCACTTTATTGTTATTTTAGATTTAATTTACACAATTATTTAGATAATAACCTTTGGCCTGATTTTTTCCAAATACCATTTTTTTCGTTCTCTTTCACACACACCGAGTAACGAAAAGATATCCACCATGCATGAAGTGAACATTTGCTGGGATGAAGATTTTTACGCTTTAGGAATAATTGTTAGCGTCTCTCTGACTGCCCGTGTGTGTTTTTCTCCTCTCTCTCTTCCTGCTTGGCTCTTCCCTTCCTCCCCCTCCTCCTCCCATGCTCTGCCGATCAGCCTGCCCGCTGTCTATTGTGCATAATTTCCTACCATTAAAAAAATACTGCAGTTTTTTTTTTAAAAGATGTAAATTAAACAAAATGGTGACAGGATGTTTGCAGGCAGAGGATGGCACGTTTTTATGCAGTGTTGTGTAGAATGATATCCGGCTCAGGAACAAGAGGGGGGTTGGGCAACAATAAGAAATCAACGTGGACTTTAATTATATTGTAATAATAAGCGATATTAATTATTGCTAATTAAGGCGGTTTAATTATTTACTGTATTATTGATATTTTGAATGCATTATGAGCAGAAACACACTTTTAAAAAATACATAAAAACTTATTACTGAACGTTTGTTTTTATTTAGACCATATTTACACCGACATATTTATTTTAATTTTACCATTAATAATGAGTGGGTTCCAAATCTGTTTCTATGTCTAAATGAGACTCTGACAGCATAATGTTTAAGTGATATTGATTTTTGCGCGGTGTGTGTTGAAATGGAAGGTGATGTTTGTTGAGAGATTGCAGGCGTGTGTGTGTGTATATAGGTGCCATGTGCTTTCATATACTGCTGCTGTTGCTCGGGGAGTGATATCCATTATCCCTCTGAAGCAAGTAAAATGGAGCACATTGTTATTACACACCACACTGTTTATGCTTGTGTGTGTGTGTGTGTGTGTGTGTGTGTGTGTGTGTGTGTGTGTGTGTGTGTGTGTCAGTCAGTCTGGGCTTTGTGTGAACCTGAGAGAAGCCTGTGTGCTGATATGTGCTTAGAAACACTGATCACGTTTCTGAACCTGCAAGGATGTTGAAAGCAATTAAGAGGTCATTAATTGTGTGTGTGTGTGTGTGTGAGCGAGAGAGAGAAGACTTGCTGTCACTGTATGGGCATTGAATTAATGTATGTGGGAGTGGATTAACGGTTTAGTCCCAGGCTTTGACCCCCTCAGATATTTAAATGAGAATCATCTGATAACCACGTGTCTTTTTTTAAAAGATATAACTCATGACAATCCTGCTCCCTGACGTGAACACAGAGCACATTTTTCATCTCGTGTGTATCACTGCTGTCTATCGCTAAGGTGTGTGTTACCTTCAAGTGAAAGGCTTCATGTGACAGAGAAGTCAAACACACACTGTTTACAACAGGCTGGCTTATATACGGTCTGCTTCATGCTGGTGTTGGATGCCACACCCCCTTTTCTGCTGCTTTACTACACAGCATGTCAACAGTACCCAGAGTCATTTAAAAGACAGACAGACATTTCACAAAACAAAAGGATTTTTTTTGTAATTAATTTGATGCAAAAACTACATTATGACTGTTATTTCATGGTACGCAGTAAATAATTATTAAGTCCTTATTTTGTCAGACTGCTCACACTGTGGCTGAGATAATGAAATCTGCTTTGTCTAAGAGTTAGTTTTACTAAATCTAATCAAGGTTTTCAGTTTTCTGTTTTTCTCTCTGGGCCTTTAATCTGTTTATTCTGTTTTGAAACCGTCAGTAAAACAAAACAAAAATAAAACATTTGATTTAGCTTTTGAAAATGTTCCTTAACTTTAGAAATTCAAAGCAAACCCACATCATTTCAGGTGGTGACCTTGTCGTCCGCTTTCTCCTCGTTTGGCAGGAAATGATTTTGTTTGTGCCTGTTCACACTGAAATGGTTCAAACTAAATGGACTGAAGCCAAATAACACACCTTTATGTCCGCATGCTGATTTATTCTAGAACACGTTATTTATTCCAACGTACCCACTGAACAAAATATTTTGTATCAGTTGTATTTTTCTGTTTGATTGTGGTACAGCTTTATTTTTTAAAAGACCTTTCAGATATACTCACATGTCTGTAACTATCAGCATCACTCAGTTCATGTCTGTTGTTCTGTCATGCACAAGACATGAAAATACACGCAGTAAGAGCAGAATCAAATTGTATGTGTGTGTATGTGTGTGTGTGTTACAGGTGAAGCTATATCGGCACATCAATGCAGACCACCTCCTGCAGGTCTGCTCCAGAGTGTGTCCGCTGCTGGAGAGGGAGGTCCCCGCCAGCGTGCCCGGACTCACAAGCCTGCTGGGCGCCGGCAGGCAGAATCTCCTTCGCACCACCAAGAGTGAGGAGATGTATTAAATTTACACTTCAGTTACTTAAATATGAACACGTGCATGTCTCAGGCAATATCTGAGTTCCATCTCTGCATGTGTTGGTACCTTACAGGCCTAACTTCATTCTTTCATCCTTGATGCAGATCTAAGTTTGCATGAAGAACATTGAAGCTTTAAAACAGTTTGTTCTACAGCTGAGCTGTAAGACAGACTGCACAATGTGTGTGTGTGTGTGTGTGTGTGTGTGTGTGTGTGTGTATTAATACATTGGGTCTGTATTTACTCTTTCCAGGCTGCAAGCATGTTGTGTGGAAGGGTTCGGCTCTGGCTGCGCTGCACTGCGGGCGTCCACCAGAGCAGCCAATTATCTACGGGAGCCCACCTAACATTGGTAAAAAAAAAAATAAAAAAAAACAAAAAAAGAGTTTAGGGAAAAAAATCAATTTGTCTTTTTTTTTTCCTTTTTTTGAAACTTCGATTTTTATTTTGTTTTATAAGGACATATAACATTGAACAAGGGAGGACTAGAATATTACTTTACAATCAGTAAAAAATAATAAAACAAAACTAATTAAAAAAAAATAGGTACCATACACAACAAAGGCATTCAGACAGAGAAAAATTAGTCATCTTTGTGGTTATTGCAATCTCATTTTTCTCGCAGTTTATCTCCTTTCTCCTTCTGAATGCAAAGAGCAAACGTCATTTTTCCATACTGCGAACAGAGTTAATGATGTTTCTAAGCAGCATTTTAGTCTTTGTTTGTGTGTTTGGTATCCGGTGTATGAGTCAGATGTTTTACTGTAATTTGCTCGTCAAGGTCTTCACAGCAGCATTCACTTTGACTTTATGAATGACTTCCTTCAGGATCACAAGATATATTTTGAACGGGGCATTCACACAGCTGTAGCCTACTTTCATGATCTAAAAGTTGTTTTATAAAATAAGTAAGATGTCATTCATTTGCTGCTCGGTTTCTCCCACCCACAATAACGTCCTCCTCAATGTTCGTGACATCTCTTTCAACCAGTGGAGACCAGCTTCGGCCGCCGGCTGAATGGCTCCTATCGTCTACGGCAGCTGGTGCCCACGGCTGTGTACCAGCACATGAAGATGCACAAGAGGATCCTGGGACACCTGTCGTCAGTGTACTGCGTCACCTTTGACAGGACAGGACGACGCATCTTCACGGTGAGGCTGCGGCGTGTGCTACATACATGTGTGTTGTCTTCTGGGGTTACATGTGACTGCTCGTGGTACCTTGATGAGCTGTTTGCTGTTTTTTGATGGTATCTTTGTTTTTTTTTCCGTGAAGAGTCATCTTCTGCATTCTGTGTCTGATTGATAGACGTGTTTGTTTTGCTCACCAAGATAACCAAGCCTCAGTTAACCCTGGTGGTACTGCTCTGGTTGGGTAATTGCTGTTTACCTTTTTGTGGTTTAATGCTTTTACTGAGTGACTCATGCTTGGAGCTGAATCCACCCTGCAGGGGAGCAGATTGACACATCTTTCGCACAGCTATTGCACTTTCAAAGAAGAACAGAGTATTGTCATATTGTATTGTCTCAGTTTTTGTCAGTGGTATTTGACTTGGCAGGTCGTTGTGAAATTTCCAGAGTTAGTTCCTTTTCTTCCTTCACCAAACCTTCAGCAGCTTACACCAGCCTCATGCTTTACCTTAAAGAGGGCCTTCATCCAGGCTCTCCCATGAGCCCCTGCTGTCATCTGCATCACATGAACATATTTTCAGAGACTACTGTAACAGCATTTCAAAACACATCAGAGTGCAATAATAGCATTACATATGAGGAGATGAGGGATTGTAGATAACAATCCTGTGGATCTCAAATAAACAGATAGAGACCTCACTGTTATCGCAAAGCAAATACAACACAGTAAAGGTGTAATCCATTTCACAAAAGACTGAAAGTGTGTGTACCTGTACACATAAACAGCTTTAAACTCACACACAAAAAATACGCTCTGAAAAGTTAAAATGAAGAAGAAGAATGTAAAGGAGAGTCTTGTATCTCTTTGGAGACGGCTTTAGAGTGAAGAGCCAGTGAGCCACTGGGCTGTGGTCACCGCCGACCGCAGGTAGTGCAGTGATAAAAGTTTATCAAACGTCTGTTATGAATTTCATGCACATCAGGGTTCAGAGATTAAAGAGATGCTGCTGGGCTTTTTGACCAGAAATGAGGTATCCAGGCTGCAGGCCAGGTCCTCAGATACAACCTGCCCCTGAAACTTTCCCAAACTTCACGCATGTCCTCCACGGTGTGAGTGCTGTCAGTGACAGCAAAAGTATTCTGGTGCAACATTAATTAGAAGACAGCAGTCCGAGTAGAGGCCATGTTTATGATGACATTTTTTGATTTTATATTTAATTAAATTCAAACAAGCTTTGAGGTGGATTATCTGCTTGGTTCTTTTAAAACTGTAACAGGGGGGCTGACAGGAAACAGTTGGGGTTAGTTTATGTTCATGTGCAGCTCATGGTGACAGTTTTAGAAAATCTTCAGGGAGTTTTTTGCATGTTGACTTTAAAGCTAGAAACTCAAAACGGGAGACGAGTTATGCTGAAGTGCCACCTCATCTTGTAACATCCAAACCCCTGAAGAAAAGCGCTGGAGAAATGATATTTTTTATCATCAAACCATATTTTTTTTACTGTTTCCTGATGTGAAAATACTTCATTCTGAGTTAAACTGTTTTCTTTTTTAATCCCGGGGTCGTAGTGGTTTAAAAAAGCAGCAGACGTTGTGGATTATTTGGTCGGGGTTGAACCTTACGAACACTAAAAATGTGTTCATGGTTCTTTTTTTCCTCATTATTCCCTGTTCAGTAAGCCAACCACAAAACAACATTTTTACTAACTAAAGGAGTGAACTCAGGGTGCTCTGTGCTGATGATTCAAACAGTCGCTTTTTGGAAGCAGCCCCGGGAACAAGAGGAGGTTGACCTTTGCCCCCTGGATGCCCCTTGTAGAAATGCGCTGTGCTACTTTCACAGCGTGGATGAAGTGGTAAATATTGAGGGAACAATAAGGTAATGTTGATTCAGTGTCGTCGCCCTTCTGTTTGGATCCTCCAGTCAAACACTGCCTGCTGCTATACACCATTTTCAGCTTTCACTTCTTAAATCTCTAAAAATGGCTGGCTGCTGAGAGGAGGAGGAGGAGGAGGAGGGGGAGTTAGATTGACTCTCTCTCTCTTTTCCTGTTATCTCTCTTTCTACCGTTCTTACACACTTACTCTTGCTCTCTCTCTCTTCTTTTTTTTTTTTCCGCTCCCCTCTTTTCCCCTCATCCTGCGCTGCCCCTCCTTTGTTCCTGTCCTCTCGTCTCTCCCCTCCTTCATGCGATTTCACATCATAACTGGAGAAAATGTTTCCTCTGAGGCGCTGGCTAAGTGCCAAAATTAAAATTCGTTCTTGGTCTCCCTCCCTCTCTCCTTCTCTCTTTTTTTTCTCTCTCTGCTCATGTTTTTTTTCTCTCTCTCTCTCTCTCTCTCTCTCTCTCTCTCTCTATCCCTCTCTCTCTCTCTTGCCGTCTCCTTTCATCACAAGATCATTCTTATTTATATATTTATCTTTTATTTTTGGATCCCTTCAGTCTTTCTTACCCAGACTTTGCTGCAGTGGCGGGCAGATTGAATGAAAGTAAATACTTTAAATCAGTCTTTACATTCTCTGTGATGGTTTGTGATCAACGAGCAGAGTGCATGTAATCGTGTGAAACCGCACACAGCCACATTGATTTGTATGATATTGCTTCAGACGCTCATTAACATGAAGAGACAAATTAGATGAGCTGGTGTGTGATATTTGTCCCTGATTTGTTTGCAAACATAACTTCACATCCATAGCAGTGAGAAAAGTTTGTGTAAAGTCTCTCCACACCTTTTTCATCCTCTCTCTCTCTTCTCGAGTCTGCCTTCTTTCCGTTTTGTCCTTGAGCTCTCTCTCTCTCTCTAAATCACCGAGGGGACGTTTGCTGTTTGGATCAGTCGTCACGAAAGCGTAGCTCCAGTCTGTGTCTGTTCTGCCGGTGATGGAGAGGCTGATTATGATTTATTCAAAGGAGGGGGTTGATGTTCTGTTTTCATCTCACATTTCCTCCAAAATTTCTGCTGATACTGATACAGCGTGGCCTGTTTTATAAAACACTGTGCTCTCACAAAAGGACAAAACATGTCTGCTGTTCTGCGTCCTGCTATCTTTACACAAACCTGTCTTTGTGATGTGAAGGCTTGATAAATACGTAAAGAGATAATCGTGTGCAATCACATATTTGAATTCTAGAAATACATTAATATATCCTCCAAAATCCCCCCTGTGTTTGTGGCTTTGTCATCTTCATCATGAGCCACTTCTTTATTTCCAGCTTCCTCACAAACACACACTTCTTCTTCTTCTTTTTTTTTTTTTAAACACAACCCACTGTGTTTTGCTTCTTCACACTGGTTACCTGATGGTTTTTAAATGATTTTGACATAATCAGTAATCAAGGCTCAGAAGGGTCTGGCACCATGTTAGATTACAAACTCTTCAACCCTTCACAAGCCAGAAATAAACACCGAGCCCCCAAAGGCTGCAACGCTGCATTGAGATCTTTATGCTACGACTGTTTTCGTCCGTGTTTCTTTCTTTGATTGCGTTGCTTTATTTTCTTTCTGTTGTTAAATATGTTACAAAGACCTTTTGCCAAATCAATAAGTGTAAGAGGGCTGTCCTGTCCTGTGCTGTGATGTTGACTTCTTAATGCCAGGATGCACCCTTTCTGCAGAAAACTTCCTGTGGCACTTTCCCACAATTCATAGCAAACTGGTGATGATGCATGATCGTACTTTCCTCCACCAAGTCTTCAATGAGACAGCATGGAAAGTTGGTGTAGGAAAAACCCATGGAGGTCTATTTGTAGTGACAGAATCAGGGTTGTTCTTCCTGTGGTTATTTTATTTATTGCACATTTTGGATTTTCAGTCAATATCCAGACAAGATGATTAAATTTTGACAGTGAAAGTTAAAAAAAAAATCTCGTAATGCTGCAAACTGGGACATTTTAAGGCCTTTGATTTCACACATTCACTGACTTCATGCCGGGTCAGTCGGGTCTGTGAGGGTTTAGAGTTCAGGCTACAGAGCGAGGAATGAGATTGAGCCTGAGGGAGGGCTCTTTTCCAAAATAAACCAACACAGCTTCATATGAAATCCTTACCGAGCTGCTGTACTCAGTGAAATTTCTCTGCTGTTTGAGATAAATCCATCGTCTGTGCCGGTGTTGTACTGCAGCCGTTGCTCCTCACAGAGCTGCCAGTCCGTCTCACAGTGAGGTGATGACCTCTGTTTGACCTTATAGAGAAAAGAGTCAGAGTGTTTGTTTATGTCGTTGCTTGTTTTGAAAAGACAAGCACAAGATCATTGTGACTCAGTTTAATGAACATACTCACTCTGATGAAGATCGAGTGTCTTAAATTCTTTATTGTCACCATTCAACCCTCTTTCTCATCACACCTTCTGCTTGTGCTCAAAGTTTGCCATCCTGATGATTGTCATGCTTTGTTTCTCTCCAAGGGCTCCGACGACTGCCTGGTGAAGATTTGGGGTACAGATGACGGGCGTCTCCTGGCGACCCTGCGCGGCCATGCTGCTGAGATATCAGACATGGCTGTCAGCTATGAAAACACCATGATCGCTGCTGGTTCCTGTGACAAAACCATCAGAGTGTGGTGTTTACAGACTTGTGCTCCGCTGGCTGTCCTGGAGGGACATGCAGCCTCGATCACATCGCTGCAGGTACAGTTTACTCAATTGTTGAATTTTTGTGGTTTGTTAAAAAGGAGTGTGAGCTCAAAACACTGTAGTTCGTATTTACAGTATGTGGTGCTAATAAATGTTTTCTGTTGAAGTGTATTCGTTGTTACTTCCTCTCAAACAGTTTTAAGATCACATCAAACAACTACATCAAGCAGACGGGGTGAAGAAGAGGAGAAACAGATTACATAACTGGCTGATTAGAGCATGCTAAGTTCTCGTCTCAGTTTCATGAGCAGAATCAGATCATGCCTGCTGTTAAAGGATAAGCAGGATTCATCCTGACTTCTTCCCATGAAATCTAATAAAAAATACAAAAAAAAACCCACTCTATAAATACCCTGTCTGTGGCGTTCAGCCTCCAGCTCTTTGTCCCCTCTAAAGACATGACACTTGAGAGTTATTTCCTGCAACAGCTGGCCGTTGTAGTTATAGAAAATGTTAGTCATCATTGAACAAAGAGTGCATTTGTTGGAGACTTCTTATTGCCACGATTTGATACACTTGGAGGGGAATTTAGGGCAGCATTGCAGGAGTGAGACAGGACACAAACAGAGGAAAATAAACCCTCATGTTTGTTGTAATGAGGAAAACATGCCGTGCTGTCTGTCAGTGTGGCTCATTTCAGGTTTGAATGGTTCAAGATTTCAGTGACGGTAGATCACAAACTTTAGGCTTGGCTTCACAGTTCAAAACTTTTAGTAAGTGTTTAGTAAGCAAAAAAGAGGAATACAGAACACCACCAGTTTTTTTGTTTTTTTTTGAAGATGTATTCACGTATCAATATCTTATATCCTCATAATAATCTCACATCTTCCCAAACACGGTCAGTTATGGTTTCATTCTGACCTGCTCTTGTGTTGTCAGCATGCATTAACTGTCTGTTTAACTCAGTTTTAACCTCTAATTGGTTGTGTTTGCAGTTTTCTCCCCTCTGCTGCGGCTCAAAGCGCTACCTGTCCTCCACCGGAGCTGACGGTACCATCTGCTTCTGGCAGTGGGACGCACGTACGCTCAAGTTTGGGTGAGAAACTGCAAAAAGTGCTGCGAATACATTTAACTATGACCTATTAATAAACTATCTTTTTTTAGTCATGTTTAATATTATTCAGAATATTTTTATTTTATTTTATTTTATTTATTTTATTTTATTTTATTTTATTTTATTTTATTTTATTTTATTTTATTTTATTTATTTTTAACTTTAATTTTAACTTTAATTTGAATTTAATTTAATTTTGTTTTGTTTTATTTTTAATTTTTGTTATATTTTATTTTATTTTATTTTATTTTATGCTCAGCTAGTATCTAGAACACTCTTTTGGGGTTTTTGGAGTTTTTGTTAATTTCAGTTTCTAGATTCAGTGGATTTTGTGGCTGTTTTTTTTTCCCAGTTTTGTAGAGGATTTGTTTGAAGTGTAAATGGTTCAGTGTTTCATTCTAAATGTTATTTTTCTACTTGTGTGTGTTCAGTCAGAGGCCCAGTAAGTTCACAGAACGCTCCAGACCGGGTGTCCAGATGATCTGCTCCTCCTTCAGCGCGGGTGAGCACAGCCGTGTCTTCATCTGTAGATTTTCTCCAGTCTAAGACGACTGAAAGACAAACGTCAGCCGAGCTGAAAAAGTTCACAATTACCCCAAATTAACTTAAGAGCGAGCGCGGCAGACAGAAACACTCGATGTGGGAGAAGTGTGCTTCACAGTTGTTGAGAGCGTGTTTCTATTCTAGGCTGTTATTGACCTCACACATTAGATGACTCAAAAGTTGTTCAAAAGTTGCACTCACAAATACAAAACACTTGTCACCATGGTTTGATTTTTTTTGCCAGCATATTGACTGAATTTACTTCGATGCTCTTTAAAGAAGAAGTGAAATATGTGACATTTGTGTACCTGATTTTTGTATCCAGGTGGTATGTTCCTTGCTACAGGAAGCACAGATCACATCATCAGAGTTTACTACTTTGGGTCCGGACAACCAGAGAAGATCTCTGAGCTTGAGTCACATACAGTGAGTCCACACCTCACCTGAATACACAACGACAATGCTAGCGCTAGAGCTAGCGTTTGGACCTTGGGTTAAGCTCTCTTGTTGGGTGTTAAATGAATATAATTGTCATACACAGAGAAAAATGCCAAAAAGGAGGATTAATAGGGGGATGCTTGTTGTTGTTGCATTGTTTTCACTTCTCCTGTATTTTTTCTCACCTAGGACAAAGTTGACAGCATCCAATTTTCACATTGCAGCGACAGGTAGGTGTGCACAAAGTGTGTGTGTGTGTGTGTGTGTGAGTGAGCTTCGGAGAAGGTGTAGTTAATGTTTGTGTGTGCAGTGCTGTTTGCTTTTATGGTACCTCTGGGTGTGACTTGATGGTGTCAGCAGAAACACTAACTTTATTTTCCATCAGATACATGCTCCTCAACACATCCTCTCTCTCTCTCTCTCTCTCTCTCTCTCTCTCTCTCTCTCACACACACACACACACACACACACACACACACACACACACCATACTTTGTATAGATTTGAAATTGTGTGTGTGTGTTTGCGGAGTTTGCAGAAAAACGGGCTCAGATGTTATTCCCCTGAGTCGCTGTAATCTCAGCAGTGAGGGAGGTAAAGTGTCTGTGCAGAGATGAGTGGTAGAAAAGATGAAAAACAAAAAGAGGAGGGGCGGAGGAGACTTTCATTTAGTGTATCCTGATGTGTAAAAAGTCTGATGTGTTGAAGAAAGATGTAATGTGTTTCACTTACAGTTTAGCTGCTGCATGAATCTGTGTACACAAACGTTTGTGTGTGTGTGTGTGTGTGTGTGTGTGTGTGTGTGTGTGTGTGTGTGTGTGTCTTGCAGGTTTGTAAGCGGCAGCAGGGACGGTACAGCACGAATCTGGCAGCTGCAGCCTCAGGGCTGGAGGAGCATTCTGCTGGACATGCAGACCAAATTACCCGGGTATGTGTGTGTGTGTGTGAGTGTGCGTGTATTGGTGTCAGGAGTCTGGCTTCTCTGCAAGCACCGCTGCACTCAGAGCTCACTTATAGTCGTTGGTTTGGATGATCCCATTGGTTATAACTTTGGTCTAAATGATGATCTTTGGTCTGTTGGTATGAACAGAGGAGCCGCTCATTTCTGAACCCTTTCTTAAGACTATTTCTATTTTTGGGTGTTTTCAGTTTTTTTGAGCTATGGTCTTAAACTTTTGATCTGCTGATGAACAGCCTGTTTCAATTGTTCACAATAAATTGCTTACTCAGTTTTTTCTCACTGCTATTTCTTCCTTTTGCATTTTGAAGCTCTACTTTGAACCTTCTTAAGATCCAACTGTGGCAAAATGTAAATTTTTGCAATTTTTCAACTGGTTGTAAAAATTTGACCATGTGTGTAACAGTGTGACACATGTGGCATAAAGTGTGACACAGTGATTGATTACCTGACTGCTCTCAGACAGATTATAGATTACCTGCAGGCAGCGCAGACAATGAATGAATGGAGAGGACAGTGACGTCCTGTCACAGTCGTTTCTGCCTGAATGGATACAACAAGCATAAACACACAGATTCAATGATAACCTTGTTAGTATGAAACAGAAGCTGCTGTGTAGATATTATTGTAAACTACATCAGTACACTGGGATAAAAGGTGAAGCTATTTAAATTTCTACATTATGACTCAACTGAAGGGAGTGATTAAGGATCAACTGTCTGAAGGTGATAAAAACTTTGTTCTCTTGTTTAAAAACGTTCAGCCAAAGGTCTCCAGTTTGCTGTAACTTTGTGTATCTTTAATCTTTGGTTTGATGGAAACCTAATGGTTTTGCATCACCATCTTTTCTTTAGAAAGTACAACCCTCCCCCGCTGGAAGACAAAGTGACCAAGTTGAAGGTTACCATGGTAGCATGGGATCGCCATGACAGCACAGTAATCACAGCCGCTAACAATCTGACGCTGAAGGTTTGGAACTCCACAACAGGAAACCTCGTCCACGTCCTGATGGTGAGAAGCAACAGAAACACAAACACACAGATTCTTATCATTAAACATTAAAGCAGCTGTGGTTTTAAGTTTGAGAGAATTTTGAGATTTCTCTTTTTTTTAGTGACGTTTAGTATTAGCTGCTGTCTCCTTATGGCTCCACAAAACCCCTTTCCTCTGATTGGTCAGCCCTCTGGGGGCCTGTCAGGGGCGGAGCTATGGGCAGACCTAGGTGTTTGAGGCTCGCCTCTTTAACTCTTTAACATGTCATGAACTAGTTAGGGACTCCTTATGTGATGACCTCATTATTTCATCAAGTCTTGTGAAGAAGACGGAGCACGCAGGATTGCTCCACACACCAATATGCTGTGTGTCAAACCCTCTCCATCCAAGCTCTTCAGCAACTTTTCTCCAAACTCATCTTCTGCCGTCCAGAACAGCACATTGGAGTTTTCAACCCAGCTGTTTTAAAACCCACAATTTGAGTTTACATTAGCTGTTGGTGTTTTTACCATCTAAAATGCCATGTAATTGAAAACCAGTGGTGAGATTATATCAGAAGCAGTTTTAAAAGTAGTGCCCCTTGATTGTATCTTTAATGTTCTTCTCATGCTTTTCAGTCCACTTGTTCTGTCTTTGAAGTGATATATTATAACCTAATTAGAATATCTTAAATGAGTTATTTTAATCATTCTGAATATTTCACGTTTTTCTGATCAAGTGAAATCATTGTCACATGGCTCTGTGAATCTAAGCACTGAGTTTTAGAAAGCCCACCTACTTATGTGTTATTCATTTTTTAACATTTTATATTTTCTAAATAAGCATGGCTACCATGTAAATATGAATATGCTCTGTTTCACAGTGTCAGTGAAAAAAAGAAATGAATAGAAATTAATCTTTTGTTAATGTGCTAAATAACTTAAAACTGCAGAGTGAGACCAGTAAGAAACCAAACACTCATAGTTTTCTCTTTCCTTTGTATGTCTTAATCTTAAAATTGTTTTTAATGACAGGGTCATGAGGATGAGGTGTTTGTTCTGGAGCCGCACCCCTTTGATCCGAGGATCCTCTTCTCAGCGGGGCATGATGGGAACTGTATTGTGTGGGACCTGGCTCGAGGAGTCAAGATCCGCTCCTATTTCAACATGGTGAGACAAGATTGTTACTCATTGTCTCATCCCTCTTTTTGGCTGGAATCAAACTGAATCTGAAACTCATCAGATCTTCAAATTTTTCCTCCTCATTCGACACAGATGTTGTTATTTTTTTTTTCTTATGAACTGATTTAGCTGTTATTAAACCCAGAAAAGCATTTTTCTTCCTCTGACTTTCTTTCCCACACCACACGTTTCCCTTTCACTTGTCTGTCTCACATTCCTCTCCTCTCACCCGTCTGCTTCCCCTCTCTTTGCTTTCACTTTCTTTCTCTGCTTTTTGCTCTGTTAGCTCCACGTTGGCGTTTCTGTACTCTGTGTGGCCTCGTGCGTGAGTCAACGGTAGAGTTAAACAACGACACCTCACTGACTTAACATGTCACTGTCTGTGTTCATCTCCTGTTGTATTTCCTGCTTAGGTTGCCATAGTAACTAAGGACAGGGTTAGTGGCTTTGAGTGACTCAGTGGGCTGGTCAGTCAGACAGATCTCAGTGTTGATCAGAGGCAGTCAGTGAAAGGTGTTGTTTGGTATCAGAAGTTGTGTGATTGTGAAGTCGTCTGAATATCAGTTTGTGACTGAAGGAAAGTGAAGCGACTTTTGTTCATAAATGGGCAGAAAAAGGACAAAAGTGATGGTTACAGGAGTGTGGCATTTTGCTGTGTAAATAATAGCAGGAGTAGAGTGGCGTGGTAAAAGTCAGATTTGTGTCAGTTATGTAGTCACACAGCTGGATCTGCCTACAGGTTAATTATGTTGGCACATCATTTGTAGCTGAGGATGAATACATGTCCTCTTAACTGTTTATCAAACCCACTGATGTCCACTGACATAAAGAAAGATACCACGTCTGTCTTATCCCATTGTACAAAAATGAATCCAAAATGGCGCAAGCTGACTTCTTACACTGGTGACATTTCTGACTCTGCTCATTGGGGTTTAGCTGTCGGGGCCTTTAATGACGCTCCGCCTGCTATTCAAAATACAGGAGCCGACGCTCGCTGCTGTGTAAAGTTCAGTGACTCCTGTGTTTGCGTTAATGTTTTCCTCTCACTGTTCCTCCTCCACACTTATCTGGTGCACAGCACCGCTGGAGCCACATTTGTCAACCAAGCTATCAATTGTAGCATGACACACATATTTGTAACACTGAATGACTAATTAAAATTAAACTTCTTTAGAAAATAATTAATTCACATGATTACAACTAACTTCATTGACACAACCCAAGTCTGAGAAACAAGTGTTACATCTATTAACACTGAAGAGGCAGGCTTTCAACCCTGTACTTCAGTCAGCGTTAAGTCAAGATGTTACAAAGAGACAAAGAGACAAACTGCCTTTCCAAATATAAATCCAGACCTCCTGACTTGTCTGAAGGAAAGAAAAACACTAAAAAACTGAGCACAGTATATTCAACACAGTTTACACAGGATCACAGCTCTTGTAGGTTAACATTATCAAATTGGTTTAACCAAATAAGACTACAGCTAGCAGAGCTAGCACCACTAGCCTCTGGTCCTCCTTACATCCTTAGAGATTAACATCTACATGCCTGTGCTGGTGACATGTTGCTCCAGTTCAGTGATTTTATACCAGATGTGCCTGACACAGTCTATGTAAAGCTTTTTTAAAAGTTATTTCAAGTTATTTTCTGGCATTTCATGCTTTATTATGCATTATTTAGTGAAGACAATGGCTCAAGTGCTGACCTCATGTGGCGCGCACCAGAACTGCTAGGTTATATCAGCACACCCCCTACATACAGCGTTGTCTCCGTTTTCTGGATCAAAATACTGACAAACCTGTACAATACTATCTGTATCTGTACTTGATTACATCTGTGTAGTAGAGCTTTACAGCAGTTGCCTGTAAGCTCCAGCCAGTGGTGAGTGGCTAAGCTGCTGTCTACGTTATTAAAGTTGTTTTAGTGACTAGTAAATGAAAATATTTAATCATTCAGAAACACAGGATGTTTGGCTTTGTGTCAGTGTTTTGGCCTCACCTTTGGGAGGGGGCTGTCATGTTGTCCTTTTTATGCAGTAAATGTAATGTTAGCTACTATAAACCAAGTAAGACTGAAGCAGGAAAACTCCAGGGGGAAGAATTCACGAAAAATGTTCAGAGGCCACGGGTACAACCATAAATTCTCCACAGCTTGACATTATTATCCCGTCTTATGGTTCTATTCCTAAAAGATACTGTGATAATGTTAAAACAGTGTAAACACGCCCATAAAGACCTGCTGCGATGTTTTGCTCTCATTATGTGTCTGCGCGCTCCTGAAGGAAATCTATCAGCACTTTCACTATTTGCTGCTGGAGCCCGCCCTCTCGCTCGCTCGCTGACTGAATTCATTCTAACCTCCAGTTTGATAATGACCTGGAAGGAGAAGGCACAGCTCTTGTCCAGTCTGCTGGGATGCCCAGACTGGACAGATGTGATACCAGTGTTACATCTGTATGAGTTAGAAAGTGCAGCTCTTCCTGATATAATAACACGGTCATCCTTGTCCTCTGTCACGCCTCCAGAACCGTCAAAGGAAATACTGAAAAAGTTTGTCCCTATGTGCCAAAGTTCACACCACCTTTTACCAAGCTAACCTGAGTATAGCTCTGAAGTCAAAATATAATACAACAGGAGGAATAATTTCCATGATCTCTGGAAAGTCTGGGAGACACATCTTTTATAGAAACTGAAGCTCATTTACCAGCAGCTCTCTGAAGACGCTCATTATTTTCCTGAACTACATGGGGCTTTTAGCGCTGCTGTTTGTGTGTAGTACTTTTAGTCCTGTGGCTCATTTCCAAAGAGAGTAGCCAACTGCGCCAAATATACCTTTGTTTCCTCAGTTAGATAACAGCAAACAGAACCCAGAGCAACAAACACTATTTTCTTCACTGTTCGGAGAGGGGTACATTTCGTCGTCTTGTTAAACACAGAGACACTTTTTAGTCTTTACAGCTTTACATGCAAGAAGAAGAAGAAGAAGAAGAAGAAGAAGAAGAAGAAGAAGAAGAAGAAGAGTGATTTTCTTCTAGTCTGTTCATCTTTTGAAGTCTGCTCATGCAGATTTAAATCTTTGCTGTTACTTTAAATCATTATTCAGAGATTTGAATCTCTGTCTTTTACTTTACTGTATGCATTTGTACTGGTATGAAGGAAGCTTCACCCTCTGAGAAGAGCCCCAGTGCAGCTGAAACAAAAACCTCTCCTGTCTCCTGTTCATTAACCCTGCTGAGTTTTCACATGTTTTTGCACTTCTTAAATTTGTTCTGTTTTCTTACTGTTTCTTACTCTTAACTTAAAGTCAAGCTTCTCCTCTCTCGACCTAAAACTAGCGTTTGACTCGCTCCTTCTCACACATCTGCTTTGTCTGCTAACACTACCATCCACCTGCAGCTATCTGAAAACGCACAAACCTAACCTGCATGTTCCCCTCGAGGAGAAGATAAACCGAAGTACGATGCTCTAAGTTTATCTTGCTAACACTGAGTGCTATGAGAGTGAAGTTCCCAGGCAAATCTTCTGTTTTACTAAATTAAAATCAAAGAGGAAAAGTCATTTTTATCCTGTGATTTAATGGAGTTATTTTTAGAGTGAAGGAATACCCGCGGAAGAATCTGAAAGCAACAGTGTGCTGGCGGTCTGAACAGCAAGGCTTTTGTCTCCGCAGTTTTCTGCTAATGATGTTTCCGTTTCTGCAGGTGGTGCTTTGTTTTGTAACACTCTGTGACTCTCAAACTCTAGATTTGTTTAACTGCTGCTGCTGGGAATAAGAAATGATGCCTACAGTGGGTTTACCGAAAAAGAAACCCAGCACTTCTATCATGTTGTTTTTAGCATTAATATAAATGTGGTATATTCATGTAATGTTTAAATTTAATGTTTGTGTTCAATGCTTGTTACTGCCATTCATATGTATGATGACTTATAGACCCACAGCCCCCCTGTTTGTGTCTAATATGACTTACAGTGCGGTCCTTCTCTCTCTCTCTCTCTCTCTCTCTCTCTCTCTGTCATTCTGGATAGATTGAGGGCCAGGGGCACGGAGCATTGTTTGACTGCAAATGTAGTCCAGATGGGCAGCACTTTGCAGCCACCGACTCTCATGGACACCTGCTCATCTTTGGTTTTGGCTCCAGCAGCAAGTACGACAAGGTGAAACAACAGACTCGTCTGAAATGTTAATACACCTAACTTTGCAAGAAATCAAATTTTTTCATGATGTAGTGCACTTTGTGTCTAATTTAATGTAAAAAATGTAGATATTTTTGGCAGTATCCTAAACTTTTAGGAGCAGGAAAGTGACGTGATGTTTTTCCAACCAATCAAGTCTTCCGTTTGTCATGCTGATTCAAAGTTAAACGTCCTGTGAAGAGTTTGGAACTAATAAAGGATTAATAGTGATTCTTTTGCATTTTCTGCTAAAGCACACCAGCTAACCATGAAGGAGACTTATTATTTCTATAGAGTTATTTATATTTCCTAAACTCCTGCTGGGAGGTAGGTGTTAAACAAAGGGATTAACTTCAGGCTGCCAGAACAGCCTTTCTGTTTTTACATGTCCCACATCAAATAATCACACTGAGTGATACATCCGACAGTCTGAAGAAAACAGAATGAGATTTTGTCAGAAAACACAAGCCTCATTAAAGAGGTACATTTATTTTCAGATATATTCACTGACTGAGTGTACCGTGTTATTATTCCAGATAGCAGACCAGATGTTCTTTCACACTGACTACCGGCCGCTGATCCGAGATGCCAACAACTACGTGCTGGACGAACAGACTCAGCAGGCGCCTCACCTCATGCCCCCTCCCTTCCTGGTGGATGTGGACGGGAACCCCCACCCGCCTCGATACCAGCGCCTCGTGCCCGGCAGGGAGGGCTGCAGGGACGAGCAGCTGATCCCACAGATGGGGGTCACCTCCTCAGGTACTGGGGCTCAGACTTGACTAAGGAGTGTGTGTGTTCACTTTGTGATGTGAGGCTGTGAGCTCAGATGTATTTTTACTTTGCTTTTATGTGCCTGTGCACTTAAAAGCAGATCTTTACTCAAGAGAGATGCTGTTGTTCTCTGTCTAATTACAGCTTGTCTGTCAGCTGATCAAAGACACCTCAGTCAGGCTGATCATACTGCTCTCCGTGCCTCACAAGAATATTATCTAAATGTGCTTAATGAAAGGCGTTTAGCTCAAACCACATCAGGATTGGCAATTTGAACCAGAATTAACAAGGTGCGTTACGATCTTGGCAGGGATAAACAGAAACTATTGGTGCTTACTGAAAGGTGGAGACGAAAAAAAGGGACCTCAATGTGTCGGCGTGCTCTTTTGAGGTTTTGTTGATAGGAAAGAGTAAAGCTAAACTTGTCCTGCTACCTTATTTAAAACTATATGATGGTGATTGTAATTGTTGTACATGATTTCAGAAAGGCGTCTTGATTCTTTCTGTTTTAGTTACAGTTTTAAGTAACTCTCTTTTTCACTTATTTTTCCATTTGGTATTCCTGTTTTTATCAGGCCTGAACCAAGTGGTGAGTGAGCAGGCGGTGGACGGTCCCAGTCCTCTGGATACGATGATTCAGAGGCTGCAGCAGGAACAGGACCAAAGACTGGGGACGAATGAGACTCCTGCTTCTGCAACTGTAAACACCCGCTCCAGCAGAGGTAAGACAGGGTCACGATGAGGAGGAGAACATATTGCATGAGATATGCTGATCAAATATTGTGCTGGTTAAAGGGACTGTGAGGACTTTCTAAGTGATCTTGAAAAAGTCTCACTTCTAGATATATGCCTGATCGTAATCCACAACTTAAAATGAAATTATCAACACCAATATGTAACTTTTAAATGCCTTTTCTTAGCTTCCTGATCAGGTTGGACAGGACTGGATTGATTTATGGCATGTTGAGGTCTCTATGACAACACCACGCTGGCTGACAAAGTCTAGTAGTGAGAAGAGAGATCTGTGTTTTTCTCTGCTGAAAACTATTTCTTGGATAAATTTTGTAGTGATGGTGGACACTGGAGCTGAACTGTCAGACAGAAAAAAGACATCAGAGCAGAAGAAAAAGCTAAAAGGGAGAGTGATAGAGCACAGGCTAAAGGCTAAAAGACAAGCTAAAGGCTAAAGCACAGGCTAAATTGTTTGTGAAAATATTCATTCCAACCCACATGCAGCAGTTATTCTGCAGTGATCTGATCAAACTTGAGTCTGTAAATAAAATGAAGAGTGAGGTTACGTAAGCTCTGATTGGTAGATGAGCAGGACATAAGGATCTGTTACACGTTAGCTTACGGATACATCTCGCACCAGGCTGCGAGTGGCAATTATAGCCTGCTACTACACTACAGTACAAACTGACAAACTCTGCTTGTTGTCACATTACAAACAACAGCGCTGTGTAACTGTTGATAAATACCTTACCCTGTCGCGTTGTGTCCGGTAAAAAGTTTTCTTGAACAACTTGAAAAGTAGTGTGATAGAAACAAATCGATCTCCATTCATTTCCAAAACAAACACACCGTGTTGAGAGTCATGTACTTAGGACAGTGTGCACACAATTCCAACCAATGGTGTCACTGCAGTCCAGTTCAAACAGGTAGTCCACACAGCCCCTTGAACTGTATTTATCTAATACTTGTTTTTTAATTCTTTTTGTTTAATTTGATCAAACTTTGTCTCCAGTTCAGCCAAATGTTCACTAACACACAGCATGGTCACATGTCTTTAAAAACAGTAGGTGAGTTTTGGCATTAATACAATGACCTCGCAAAGTTCTTACGCAATGAAGTACAATTAAAACTGAATTATCTTTGCTGAAATAGTAGCTTCGGGATGTAAAACTGCACAAAGAATAACAAAAAGCTATGACTAACTAAATGAAAAAGATATCAAAAGAGAAAGAATACAACTTCTTATTTATCCCACTGAGAGTATGCCTGACAAAAAAAAAAAAGCTTCAGGTGAATTTATGATGTGTTGTCACTTTTTTTGATGTAAGCTTGTGAAGGCAAGCTCATTAGCTTGTTAGCTGATGCTGTTTAATTTCAGATAGAATCATGTATTTGTTTAACTAGATGTGTGAACAGTGCACCATGTAACACGTTTAAATAACACTTTATTATTCAGAGTTACAATAATTACTTTCAAACTATCTACAAGCGTTTTTTTCTCTCTCTTATTTATTGTCTTGCAATTAAAGTTTTAATGTACTCTCGAGGTCATTTTAAATGAGAGCACGCTCTCAATGGCATCTTGAGACTAAATAAAGGTTGAATGAATGAAAACATTATCTTTAGAATAAGTGTATGCTAAAGTAGAAACATTTTTTTTCTGGGCATTAAAAAGTTCTAGAAATATGCAACAACTTTTAAATTTTTCAGTGTGAATTTTACGAGACACTCAGAGAGATTAACTGAGGAGAGGAAGAATAAAGCAAAGGTGCTGGTTGGGCTTAATGGTTAAAGGGCTTTATTTTCTTTTCTTTTCTTTTCTTTTTTTGGCTGTTTTGTGGCTGTATTTAGAAAGGACAGGCCAGTAGATAGAGCAGATCAACAGGAGAGAGTGGGGAGTGTCGTGGTGTGCAGGTCGTCCAGGACTAAAGCCTCTAAACGTCGGGCGCATGTTTTAACACCTGAGCCAAACTTGTGCTTTCAAAAATAAAAACTGAACCAAAAAATGAGCAGAGAATTCAGTCCCTCTAATGAGTGTTTTGACTTTTGGTGGAAACTGTGATGAATGATGAAAAGATCACATCCAGGTGTTCCACACGTACAAATAACCACATAAAAGCTGATGCTTCTAGCTGTGAGGTTGAACTGGTAGAAACTGCAGAGTGTTTATTTATTGAGTGTTTATTTTTTTGCTAAGTCAATTTGAATTTAATCTATCAGCTGACATTATGCTTGTTCAAGATAAATTTCTCCTTTCTAGTCTTTTAGCACTTCTTCCTCCATCACTTCAGGGGCGGAAACAGCTGCTGAATGGATTTGTCAATCAGCACAAAATCACTCACTAATTGCTGTGATCAGTCATCGATCGCTGGTCTTTTTTATGCAAAATGATCTCAATGTAACAGTCGACTCAGTATCATGTAGTTTTCAGCTGTCAGGGGCCTAATAAGGAGCTCACCTTTAGGCTCAGGGTTACAGGTGTTTTTTTCTGCTTTTATAAAATTTGACAGAAGATATGATCCGTCTGCTGCAAGAGAGAACAGTCAGCAGATTGAAGCAATCATGAGTAATTTCAGCGTCAATAGGAAGCAGCCTTTTTTCCATTTGTGACGGTGATAAATCCTCATTTTTTTCTCTCTACGATGATTTGAGTCACATGTTTTTACTCTGAGCATCATATTTGAAAGTTTGTTAATGTGCAGTTCAAAGAAATAATGGAATTTTTAGTTTAGAGTTAAGTTTACAGCTATTGGATGATGGAGGAGGCAGTGTAATTATGAGAAATATTTTTGGCGCGGACATAAAGGTGGTCAGAAAAAAAATCGTCAGGGGTTAATTTAGATCTGCGCTCTCAGGACGGCGAGTCCCAGATAGTTCATATGTCACAGGCATGTTCAAGATGTACTTGAGCTCAGAGCCAAAGAGAGAATAATGCTGAGGTAAGATGTTTTGAAATCACTCCTCAGAGTAACAGGGGGTCAGTGTAAGGACTTTAAAACTCGTGTAATGTTGAATTTTTTAATTCTGGTCCGGACTCTTGCTGCAGCATTTTGAATACAGTGAATTTGAGTGCAGCTTGTTTTGAAAGCCCTGTGATAACACCACCGCAGCAATCTTATCTGCTGGAAACGAAGGCATGTAAAAGCCTTTCAAGGTTTTGCTTCAACATTCAGTGTGCAGTGTATCACTAAAGTGAATGATTTACTGGAGGCATGTTGATAGTTTGCTGTCTTCATCTATTACTGAGCATGCTAAACTAGTGGAACAGTTTCTCACAGACCCACTCTAAAAGAAATAAGCTGCTGTCAGATCCAGATGACTATTTCCTCTTTCTGTTTCCTTGTTTCAGGATCGGTGGGATCTCCCACTGAGGTTCACTCTCCTCCCAATGTGGGTCTGCGCCGCAGCGGGCAGATCGAGGGTGTCCGGCAGATGCACAGCAACGCCCCTCTCAGCCAGATGGCCACAGAAGGAGACCTGGTTGCCTGGAGCCGAAGGGTGCTGGTCCCTGAGCTGGAGGACGCCTCTGTCAGGTACCAAAACACACGCGCACACACACACACACAGAACAGATTGAACAGAACGGCTCCTGGTTTAACATGTGGCAGTGCTAACGAATGTCACGACTGTGTGTCTCTTGTTTAGGAGACAGGTAAACTGGCGTGAGGCGAAAGGGGAGGAGGAGATCAATATTTATCAATCAGAGAGGAGGAGGAGAACAATCCACTCCCTCCCCAAGGAGAGCAGAGTGAGTGAATCAAAGATGCTCAGACATGATTGTTTGAAGACTGCTGTTAGTTTACTCTTAAACTTTCTTATTAATGGCTTCACATTTCAAACTCTTATTTACTCATTTACCCGTCCTTCATTCTCTACGGTTGCAGGTTCATCCCACGTCAGAGTGTGTGGTTGATGAAGGGAGGAGGAGCCAGGGTAACCACGGCTACCAAACCCGTGCTGCCATGGAGGAGACGAGTCGGCAGAGCGCTGAGGGTGCTGACGATGACGAGAGCACCTCAGAGGTAAAAAGGAAACAGTAACTGCTTCGTTTTAAAAATAGTTGAAGTTCACTGATGTTGGTTTTATAGAGGAGCAATCCATTCACATCCGTCTCAAATCAGACGGTTTGTTCTGGGAAGCAGATCTGTGTTAATATCTGAGTTTTTAACTTGTTATTTTTCTTTGTGTCCATCTGATTGCTAACATTAAATCACGTGTGTGTTTCAGGGAGAAGTGGAGGTGCAGCAGGTTCGGCAGATTAACGGACACTCGTCAGAGGATGAGAAGGAAGAGGAGGAAAAGGAGCCCTGGCCAGATGACCACAGCAGTTCAAGGTCAGATACAAACAGTTTATAGTATTTTTTTATCTTGTTTCATATATCTTACAGACAAACTGAGTTTTGTTTGTGTGTATTTGAACTTCTATATTTACAGTGATTACTCCAGTGACTACTCTGACTGGACAGCAGATGCCGGTATCAACCTCGAGCCTCCGAAGAAGAGCGTGAAAGTAAAAAAGAAAAGTAGCAGCTCCGAGGAGGATGGAGAGAAGAAGAGGGAGGGGAAGAAGGAGAGAAAGAAGGACAAACCAGACAAAGATGGCGCTTTACCAAAGAAAACAAAGCCAAAGGAGAAGAGGAAGGTTTGTCAACATTTATGACCTAAGACACAAGTTTCTTCTTTCTTTGTGGCTCCAGGGGCGACTCTGAAGACTCTGAAGACTCTGAAGACTCTGATTCAAAGTCATCACCCATAAGTCCTTCAGACAGAGGAAGGTTTAGGGTGGCGGATCGCTGTCCGCTGTCTGGGTCTAGATGCCATTCTATAAGGACCTGGATCCATCGTCAATAAATTATGAGGGGATTTTAAATTTGATGAGACAGATTTTTAAGTGTTCACAGCATTAGTTGAGCTGGAAACGCACAGACCACTTGCATTCAAGTTAAGCCATCCCACGTCACACGTGACGCTTTTCAGCCAATGAAGTCTCTGCATTCCAGGCTTTAAATATTGTGGTTCTGCATGCGGACGAAAGTTTAGACATGAGGGACATACGAGAGAAAGATAGAAAGAGAGAAAAAGAAAGAGAAGAGACGCCAAAGACAAGTGACCTGGAGTTAGGGAGAGAGTAAAATCGAAAAACTAATTTTATTTATTTTCTCTTATTTTTAAACACAGCCCTTCCTATATTTAATGAGATAATGATGTATCTGTTGATGACTGATCTGTTACGATGTCATCTTTTTAGTTAAACTGAGGAGCATTTTATGTATAGTTGAGGTAAAATAAAGCGAGCAGGTGGTTAAACTTTTAAAATAAAGGAGGCACAACTTTTCACATTGTAGCCATTATAATCACTTTCCTTCATGGAGTAAGTAACTTTGTAGCATTCAGCTACTTAGAGATGCACTCACCGGCTCTGCTGCTGTTGCTTTGCTTGCAGGTCAAGACCCAATATTAAAATAACCCCTGTGTTGTTTTGCCTCCTGATTTAGAATGCAAATAGAAACTGACGTTTGTGCCAAGGTGTCAACATACAGAGGTGAAATGAGACGGCCTCCTTACCGTGGATTGATTTAATTATTGTCTACAATGTGTTCTTGTCCCTGGCATTGTTTTGCTATTCAGAATTCATTACTGTTACAAGGTTTTGACCAATCAGAATCAGCCATTAAACCCAGCCAGGTTACTAGTCTCACACTATGTAATAAATGTAGGTATTAACCTTTCTTACGAATGTTTTATCAAGTGACTTTTAATGTTTTCTGCAGGTGTAAGTTAATATTTTGCTTTGTTTATGGTGTTGTTAGGATGACGGTCAAAATAAATACAAATTAAGTTTAAAAAGTAACTTTTGAAAAAAAAGACAGACGTTTCCCAGAAGTTTTAGTGAACTTTTGTTTTTGAGATTCCGATAAAACATCTCAAAAATTTTCAACCAAAATTTTTTAAAATTCCAAGGTTTCTTTTCAGCATTTCTTGCGCCATTCATGTAAAAGTTTCCATTTTTGGAGGAAATTAAATGAATTCAAACCATTTGTAAGAGAACAAAGAGAGAAAAGTAGATCCTTACGTAAAGTTTTTCTAACAATGTCTCAAAGTAAACATCATTTAGTCTGAAGGGAGTGTTTCTGAAAGTTTGTTTTGTTTGTCTTTTCAGAGGACTGAGTTTGAGGAGCAGGGCCTGACTCTGGAGGAGTGGCTTCCCTCAGCCTGGATCACAGACACGGTCCCTCGGAGGTGTCCTTACATACCCCAGATGGGGGACGAGGTACACTCGGTCGTTTCTGTTAGACTGTCCTCACCACATGTGCAACACATGCCAGCTCACACCAAAAAACTGGCTCCAGTTCCCACATAGCAACAAGGCTCAGAGTTTGCACTAAAATTAGCGTCCTCATGAGGCCGCGACAGCGATTACAGATAAGACAAGGAGGTGCACACTGACTGAGACTTCACAAGCAGCTAACACTGAGTATCAGATAGATTGACTCAAACTATGCGCTATTGAGCAGAGCAACAACACAGACAGATTTATAGTATATGTGAGGGAAATATGAAGATACAGTTCGCTGGTTGTGTCATCAATATATGGATGTATGTCTTTGCAGGTTTACTACTTCAGACAGGGCCATGACGCCTATGTGGAGATGGCCAAACAAAAAAAGATTTACAGCATCCATCCTAAGAAGCAGCCCTGGCACAAGATGGAGCTACGGGTAAGAAGAAGTACAACAAAGACGGATTAAAAGTCTTTATTTTGACTTTTTTGTATGCCCATCATAAATCCAAACAGTGTTCACACAAAGGACCCACACATTTACAGTGAAAGTATCAGTAAAATACCAAGAATACAAAAGATAACATCTTTACTTTCTCTTAGATCTGTTTAAAACACCAGGCCTAAGATCCAGTTTTAAGCCGTAACATCCTGCTAAACATTCATGCAGTGTGATGTTTTCACTGACATTTCAGATTATGAGTCACCTGTAAATAGACCGAAGTTGTACTCATGAAAATAACAACATGGGAAAAAAGTCTTCTTCTTTATTTACCACAAACAAAGACACAGACACTTGTCTGGTTTCACTTTCCCGTGGACTTAAATCCATTTTAGGCCCTAAACCTGTATCCCTCTGAGAGGAAAGAGTCTGCAGGGAACAAAGTGTCCCCCCTGAAAGGAAAATACTTTGCCTCTTTAACACCTTTGAGCACACAGTGGATACATTTCTCTGCGTCTTTTTCAACTGTTAGTGCTCGCTTTGGAATTTAAGATGTAAGAGTTTAAACGTTATCATTGACGTGTTTTCAGGAGCAAGAGTTGATGAAGATAGTTGGCATCAAGTATGAAGTGGGCTTGCCCACGTTATGCTGTCTGAAGCTTTCCTTCCTGGACCCTGACAGTGGGAAACTGACCGGAGGATCCTTCTCTATGAAGTAAGCTGACTCTGTCTCCACGTTAGTGTTTGAATGTGAACTTTAAAATAAGGTTGGTAGGTGCTTGGATTTTGGATTTTCCAAAACTTCTGCTTACGTGTGAAGTGAAAAATGTACCTTTGACCATTTCTGTGCAAAGCAGTGTGCTGGTGTCAAGATGCTGTCTTGAGCTAGCAGAAAGTGTTGGTGACCGTGACCAACAAAATTCTTTTTATTAACAATGGCACAGCATCTTCAAGTGGTATTCAAGAAGGTGCCTAAAGAGAGAAACTCTCAACACAATCCTACACTTCACTTGTGTATCAGTGTGTTTGCTCATATTCAGGTGTGTTGAGCTGCCGTTTGAGCAGTTGACTGGTTTCTCTTTGACAGTATTATTCCACTTTTGTTGTTATGTGGCTGTTCTATCAGACACTGGGGTTCACCAACCACAAATCTGCCTCATCACTGGGGGCTTCACTGGATCCCTTATAGCAGTGGTTTTCAAAGTGGGGGCCGGGGCCGCCAGGGGGCACTATGGGGGCCTCAGAAAATTGGAGGAAAGGAGAAAAAATAGCGTCAAATTATTTTTATTTTTCCATTTTGATATTCTTTTTATTCAACCATTTGTCCTGAACGAACAACACGTATACTGATGTAATAAACAGATTCTCAAGTTTCTGATTGTACCTAAACGCACCTCGTGTGACAGCTCCAACTTGGGCATGAGGATGATCATCTTTGTCGACCTGGCGGTTTGCGCCTGTTATCAAGCTCACTTGTAGCTAGCTAGCACAAAATGTAAAGGTTTTTGACAGGAAAAGACCAAAGGAGCAGTCCAACAGCCCCGCCATGGAGGATTCTGCTGCAGAAAAACCCAAAGAACTCATAGCCAACAAAAATTCAAAAATATGAGGCAACAAAACGCATCCCACCCACTGGAGTAATTTGTCACTCTCAGACATGCAGAGACACACACACGCACGAGAGAGAGAAGTTTATTTGTTTTGTGTTGGTCTTATCTGTCAACAGTTTGTTAAAAAGTTTATTAGTCATTGTGAATATACAGACAGGTTTTTTTTTTTTATAATTTTCTATGATAAACAAATCTAATAGTTATTGAAAAGTGAATAAAAGTAAGAAAAAAAAGCATTTTAAAAGTTGTGTCTTTCATATTTTGAAGCATTGTCTGTTGGTTTGCAAAGGGGGTCCCCGGCCAGAAGCTAATGCTTTTTGGGGGGCCTTTGCATGATAAAGTTTGGAAACCCCTGCTTTATGGGACCTTAAAGGAGCCAACACTTACACCCAGCTATCACCCAAACAGTGAGCTCTCTCTGTCTCAAGAAACTTGAACATTGAGTGTCCTGTGTCTGTACGTAAACTGAAGACTACAGCAAAGCAGGCATGAAGCAGCTAAAATAAAGAGTTTAACGGCCTGCCTGTCTGATCTAACATTAATGTTTGACCTCTTTTTATGGTGTTTCATAGGGTTTAAACATATTAATACACTGCTGTGTAAAAGAGCACAGCGTCTCTTTTGATATAGAGATGCATTTATCGTTTCTGCTGCTGAGAGATTGCTGCAGCAGATTAAAATATAATTCATGCATAAAGATATTTTATACATCTCTATATACATCTGTGCTTATGGGTACAATAAAAGTTAATAAAAGTGTTTAAAAGGTCCTGTTCATTTAATAAAAAGGCTTCACAACACCACATCACAGCAAAAGGCAATTAAATTTTGATTGGTGTGATTACTCTTACTTTTAAAACACACCTTTAATAATACAAGAGGGTTCGAACACCATCCTTGCAACCAGGCTGCACGCCGTTTAACTGGCAGTTGTGTGATTAACACACTTGGACTCGGACTTTTAGTTCAGTCTTTTAATTTTTCAAGCCTTACATTCACCTCTCAGCTATATGCAGATTTTCAGTGCAAGAATAATCTGTGCTTACTTGATTTAATCCTTGATTCATCACATTCACTTTTGTTTCGTTGCAGGTACCACGACATGCCTGATGTCATCGACTTCCTGGTACTGAGGCAGCAGTTTGACAATGCTAAAAAGAGGAACTGGAGTATAGGTCAGCCAAATTGATCTGTGAAGTCTGTCTGAGCACGAAATTTGTCGAGCTCCAAACAATCACCAAACATTTTACACATAAATGATGTCTTTCTCAGTTTATGAGGTCAGCTGTTCATTTCTTGTAAAGATAACGCCTTTGTATGTGTGTACAGGTGACAGGTTTCGCTCAGTGATTGATGACGCCTGGTGGTTCGGGACCATCGAGAGCCAGGAGCCCTTCCAGGCTCAGTACCCTGACAGCCTGTTCCAGTGCTACAATGTCTGGTAGGATTCCAGTTTGGATGGATTTTAGTAAGAGCTGCGTAATTCAGAATAACGGTGAACTGAAGGCTCCACATAAACTTATTCTCACGGTTTATAACTGTTGTGTTTTAATGCTGCAAAAGACAAAAAGTGTCAAAGAAAGCAAAACTGATTTCAGCGTGGTTATGCCAGAATTACAGACTTTTGTCATGGTTGGAGCTCTTCATGCCAATGCTAACGTCATGATAAACAATCATACATGCATAACATGAACTTAATAAAGGGGAAAAAGCTGTATTTGAGTGCTGAACAAGCACTATTTACAAAAAGCCTCACAAAGAAATAAAGACGGAAAGGTCAGGTTGATATTTTTGACAGCCTTGCAGCTCGAACTTGCTGCACTAAAAGCAAAATCTATTTTATTGTAACAATAACGGAGAAGTTAAATTTCGCCTTCACTTCCTTTTTGTCGCGTGTGTGTCGTGTGCAGTTTGTGTCTTTTTATCTGAATAAATGCTGAGGTTAGGCCTGTTGAACTCTCCACTCAGACAAAATGACAAATATGAGAAGTTTCATCAAGACCATTTACATGTGAGAAGAATTTGTCTTTTTGGACAGACTCCAGACAAATTGCTCGTTGAGATTGTGCCGCTGACGCCTCCTCTCAGCACAGCCATTAACACCTCCTGGCTCCACTCATTCAGGACACTTGATGAAACAGTCCTGGGTGACAGTTTGAATTTGATGCTAACAAAGATGCCAGCTAACACTGGCCTTTGTTTTGCATTGCTCATCTTTTATTGTCAGCAGCATTCCAATTACAAACATTAATAAGCAACAGAGCCCGAGTTATTTTTTCTTGTTAGCAGAGAGTGTTTGTGGTCACAAACATTATTTGAAAACCTTCCTCAGAGATTCAGGCTGAGATACATCAGCTGAGAAATGACAAAAAGCACAATGTGATGATGGCGTTTCTTGTCATCGCTGTTACTCATGCAGCTGGGACAACGGTGACACAGAGAAGATGAGTCCATGGGATATGGAGCCCATTCCTGATGATGGTAGGGCTCTAAACACATTCTCACTTTAGCACACAAAGTTACGTTTCTGTCTCTGTGAATTAAAAGTTTTCTGCTTTGATAAAGTTTCTGTTTTCATCTTCTGTCTCTGCCTCTCTTACCATGCAGCTACGTTCCCTGACGAGTTGGGCACGAGCGTCCCGCTGGTTGAAGTGGAACAGAAGGAGCTGCTCTACGTCCCACTGGACGGCGAATGGGGCTGCCGCACGCGTGCAGAGGAGTGCGAACGCATCATCAAAGCCATCGACCAGCTCTGCACACTTGGTATGATGTCATCCTCCCCCTGAGTGGCAGAAACACTTTTCTCACATCATGTTACCGTTTCGCGTAAAGCAGCAGCAGCATGAATCGCCCCGGCGTGAGTCACTGCTCTGAGCTCAGCAGCTGAGAGGACGACGCTGCTCACACACTGAACACAGATTGAGATGCTTGCTTGAATTCATGTTAAGTGATGTAATGTTAGATTATGCTGAGACTTTGTTTTACTGCAAACGTCTCAGTGGAAATGTGGGCTGAGAGCTCCCTCTAGTGACAGATTGTTGATCAGACACATTAAAACACTAACAGAGAGCTCACTGAATCCTTCCAGAGCTCTTGTTTTCCTCCTACACTTCATGCTGCAGGAGCATTTCTTTGACGTTTATCATATGAATCTATATTTAGGCATGTAAATTTAGAATAAGGAGGAAAACGTTTGAAGGAGGTGTGAATTTAAATGCAATGAGATCACAGGTTATTTTTTTGGAAGAAGACTGGAAAAAGCAATTGCACTTGAACACGTAGCCTCTGGCTTTTGTAGCTTCCCTGCTAGCTTTAAAGTTTGTAAGTGGAAGTCTGTTAAACCCCTGAAATCTTCTCTCTTAATGCATTATATTTAATCCTCGTCACTCCTCAGACGTGGCGGCACCGTTTGCCTTCCCCGTGGACCTGCAGGCTTACCCTACATACTGCACAGTTGTGGCTTACGTCACTGACCTCAGCACCATACGCCAAAGGCTGGTTAACCGCTTCTACAGGTACCTGACATCAGGCTGTGCTGTGTGAAAGAGATGACAGAAAACTCTCGGTTGATAATCTGAGAAAGATGATTCATACTCACTCAGCGTGTTTGTTTTTCCTCTTTCAGACGGCTGTCGTCTCTGATGTGGGAGGTACGTTATATCGAACACAACGCCCAAACGTTCAACGAGCCCGGATCATTCATCGTCACCACCGCCAAGTTTGTCTCTGACCTCATGCTGCAGTTCATTAAGTGAGTATGCTGCACTGTCTCATTAATTCAGAAGCCTGAATGTTAGAGTCAAACACTTCATGTCATTCCCCTCAGTTTTCTCTTAAAGAATTCAAAAATTAGTCACTTGTCTAAAAGCTTTTGCTCACAGGTAGTTATCCCGCCTGGAATGTAACACGTTTTGCTCTGTAAAATATCATCTAAGCTGAGTTTGTCTTTTGTCTTTTTTAGGGACCAAAGTTTGACCGACATCATGCCGCTCTACAAAACCATGAAGAAAAGTGTCTTTTCTGACTCTGAGGATGAGGTGTGTTTGCAAGAGTTGCTTCAGCTCTGCTTCATATGATTGAAGTTAATACAGGATTTCTCTCTGAACCACACTTTGCTCCTGTTATTGACCAAAAATCATTATTGAAACCTCATCAGTCATAACTCACACCTGAAAGGCTTCTGAAAGCTGAAATATTTAGTAAACGTTAGTGATCAAACTTCTTTTTTCTTACCTGTTTAGGATGATGAGGAGGAGGAGGATGAAGATACTAACACTCCCGGGACATCCACACGAAATCATAAGGTAACAGGCTACTGAAAACCGTGGTTAATGTTGGAACAACAGAAGAAAACCCTGCAGCAACAATCTCAGATGTTTCGGGCTGTAAACGTTTTAGCAAATGGACTGTTTACCTACTGTCATCTTTACTTTCCCAGTTATTATTATGAGAGGATTCCACATGCATTCAAAAAAGCTTAAAATGCCATGAAACAGGTGTTTAAGAATCAATCCCAGCGGCCATTCTTGTGAATTTCTCTCTTGGTTGAGGGGTGAGTGGTTTAAGATCAAGAAAGTCTGAACCAGAAAAGATTATTGAGTGTAATACTGTAGATCAGCCTTTCTTAAAGTATGGTACATTTACTGCTAGTGGTACTCAGGCTCCCACAAGTGGTACACTGAGAATTTAATATGAATAAAATAAATTAAAATTAAAACATGTAATACCATCAAAGATATAAGATTACATGAAGTTTATGTACGAAAAAGAAATACCTCTGTTCCAATCTTAATGTACGTCGTTTTCAGCAGCAGTTTGGTAAATAAAGCTAACTCTGCTGACCCTGACCTTTTCTATAATGCGTGGAAGTTAAAGGTTGTGTTGGCAAGAGGTGGAAGGTGGAGGGCAGAGGTGGTCAAATTATTAAACTTATATTGTGGCTTCAATCTGTGAAGAAAAGTGCTGATCAGGTTGAGGATGATTCAAGCACAAAAACCGAAGAGGAAGAGAGCGAGCCAAGCAAAGGTGCTAACGATAACGATAAAATCGAATAAGATAGAGGTGGGTGAAACGAGAGGAAACGAAAGAAATCGCCAAAGACTGTATGCATTAAAAAGAGCAAACAGAAGAGGGGAGGAGGAAAAACCCTGACCCTGCTTAGCTTCCGAGGTCAGGCGTGGTTTTTTTTTGTCTTTTATTATCAAAAACACCAATATTTACATGCTGTACAGACTGTAATAACATTAAGAGGAGAGAGGGCAAGCTACTGCAACCGAAGAAATCAAAGACAATAACAAACAATAACAAACAATAAAAAACCCTCCCCCCAAAAAAAAAACAACACAACAACCTCCAGAAAACAGAGGAATGGCTGTAAGTGACAGTAGCTGGTGCAAGCTGGCGTTTTATAGGTGTCGCCCGCTATGAGGCCCCTCTCTGGGTTCAGACGGTGGGCGGACGGCGGGAGGGCGGGGCCGCCGGAGCATCTGACTTGCAGACATCTGGCCGACCCCGCCCTTCCGATCGTCCTATGCCTGCCACCGCAAGGCACAGTGATACATTTGAATGGAGTCATTTCTGTGGTACAGTTTTTTTAGTGTCTTACATTTAAGCACAGTGTTTATGTTCAAACTGTGTATTTCTCTTGTCTGAAATAATTAAAATGCTTATTGAGAATAAAACCCCCACCTCATTATTGAACTGTGCATAGATTTAGCTGAATACTCAGGCTGACACTACTTGATTAATGGTGGTACTTGGAGAGTCAAGTGCTTTCTGAGGTGGTAGTTGGTGTAAAAAGTTTGAGAACCACTGCTGTAGGTGTTCCCAGAAATCACAAATGTTTCTGCAGTTTTAGGTGATGATGACTGACTTTAAAAAGCCAATAAAAGTGCTAAAGTTTAGTTTTAGAAAATAAGTTTCATATATAAATACTCAGATCACTTGCAAGCCAGAGAAACTATTTTACTCAGCAGCCTCTAAGCGATATTTATCAATACTTCTGAGGGATATTAATGGTGTGAAAAGATTCAGAAAAGGCTGTGAACTGCTGTGTCAGCTGTAATGAGGCCATTTTACCAGACTGTTATGAAGCTGGAGTTGAGTCTGAAAGCAAAGCGCTCCATTTACCTGTGGATCTAACCCTGTGACCCTGAGGTCAGGAGCTATAAACAGAGGCCCAAACAATGAGATCAGGGTCAGGCTCAGAAGCTCTGACGCTGACACAGTTAGGAGTAGAGCCATTACTTGTGCACATTCTGGTTTGGACATCTGATTAGGACGCCTCATAAACCTTTAGAGGTTTTCCAGGTGGGTCCAACTTTGAGGGGGCACAGAGTAATTCGAGGAGTTATGTCCTCCATCTGACCTGGGAACATCTCATAATCCCCCAGAAGGAGCTGGGAAACATTGCCAGGGTGTAAGATGTTTGGGTAGATTTTTGTTCTCCTTCAAAATCTTGTAGACTGTCTACAGTTTGGTATCATTTCATTGAAGCCTAGTCTACTAAATTTAATCAGTCTTGTCGTTTTCTTCTTCCTGTTCAGAGTGGCAGACCAATGCAGCGTCAACTGCGAACCCGACCTCCCTCGTACGACCCTCATGCATGGCGGGGACGCTGCAAGGAGCTGCTGGATCTCATCTTTCAGTGTGAAGACTCAGAGCCCTTCAGAGAGCCTGTGGACCTACAGGAATACCCGGTACATACGCGGACACTCTCCTTCCTTTTTCAGTATAGCGTGCATGTTTGAACTCTAACTGAACTCATCAGGAAGTCGTTTGGGATCAGTGGCCACGATTCAGTTTCCGCAAGGAGTGGAATTCAAATCAAGAAAGAGATTTGTCTCTTTATTCAGCATGTGAAATGTTCACCAAATTCAGCTGAAAAGTTGTCAAGGAGAAACGATTTCAGCTGAAGCAGTTTCAGAGCTCTGCAGTCTTCTTGTTAACTGGAGATGCTTGAATTCTTTTGTGGCGTGTTCTCACCACTTCAAGTGAAACTCCATATCTGTCTCGTCTTCATCCTCTCCTCCTCTCCTCTACTCCTCTACTCCTTAAAGTGATCTTGTCTTGTCATGCCCGTTACTGAAACATCACAACTTTCCTCTTTCTCACCCAGGACTACCTGCAAATAGTCGACTCACCAATGGACTTTGGCACGGTGCTCAACAGGCTCACAGGAGGAAAGTACCCGTCTCCCATTGAGCTCTGCAAAGACGTCCGCCTCATTTTCAGCAACTCCAAAGCTTACACACCCAGCAAGAAGTCTCGGGTAAGCACAAACACAGTCTTTCATACGATTGTGAAAAGCGTCCATCGGTACTATTTTCTGCTTCACATAATTTTAACAATACAGTTCCTGCTGAGCCGAGACTCAGCTGAATGAGGAAAAAGAGAGCAAAGTCAAACCAGTAGCAACTAGGGGTGGCCGATATTTACCGTTTACAATAGTATCATAAATGTTACTTTAACAATATGCAATTTGAGGTTATTAAGGATTCATACTGTTCAATGAAAGTCCTCATTTACTGAATGCATGCCTCAGAAGCCAATCAGTGGACAGCATTTAGTCACGTGACTCAGTGGCAACCAAAACACAACATGGTCTCATATGGGGGGAAATATGCAAAAGTCTCCTGTCTCAGCGGATCATTTAAAATATTTAATAAGGTTTAAATTTTGATGTCATATTAATTTAAGGGTATTTGTTTACAATTATTTATTCATTTATTTTACAAAATCTTAGCTAAGATACTGTAGAAAACCTGATTCGGCATGTTATCCTGTGATTTATGTACAGCGAGGACACAACTTGAAGTTGGTCGTTGTTAAATATTGGCATGTAATGTATTGTTGGAAGAAGACGTATGAAGCACATTGAATATAAACAAGAGCTGTTGTTCTGAAATGCCGTGTCTATCAATTGATGTCCTGGTAGGAAAGTAGAGTTTTACAGCATTTTTTGTAGGATATCGTCAAATTATAGTTTTCGAAAATTTAAAAAAATAACCCACCCCTAGCTTTTACGTCATTATTTAGTCCTGATGTGGGAACTGTTGGGCAAACGCTGCACTACACCGTTGATTTAAGTCCAGAAATGTCCAAAACTCAGCAAAATGAAATAAATCTGAAGAGTTGAAAACTATTGATACACAATAAGGAATAAATTCTACATGTCATCTTTAAGTCCTGCAAATAGTAATTAAAAATGACTTCTTTTGTCTCTGTGTTAAGTATTGTGTTTGTATTCATAACCTGTTGAAGATTAAACCCCTGGTATCTTGGCAACCCATAAGACTGTAAACCTGTGAAAATCATCTTTTATGCTTGTCATACCTGAAAATGCTCTCATACTGCTCTCTTGTGTCTGCAGATCTACAGTATGAGTCTGAGGCTGTCTGCGCTCTTTGAGGAGCACATCAGCTCCATCCTGTCTGACTACAAAGCCATCCACGGCCTGACTGATAAACTGACCAGACAGGGCACTGACAGACAGACACGACATACTACAGACAGGCAGACACGGCACGCCATGAAGAGGAGGAGGAGGAGAAGTGACTCCCCAGCCAGCAGCACAGCGTCCAGGTAAAAACAGGACATTTCCTTTGAACTTTGGGTCTTTTACGTGCATTAGACGTAATCTTAAGTGTTCTTCTCTCTCATCACACCTCAGCCCGGAAAGGAAGAGACGCGTATCGTCAAGAGTGACAGGGAAACGGGAGCCGACACCACCTCCGTCTCGACCCCCATCGCTGAGGCAGAGCGCCCCCCTGAAACAGCCCCAGCAGCTGGTCAACGGGAGGGCAGACACACCGGCTGCAGCTCGAACACGAAGCTCCGCTCGCTTCTCTACACACACGCCAGCCTCCTCGTCCCACTCTCACAACACGAACAACACACAGAGCACAGCAGGTGAGATCACGCCACAGAATCAACCTTTTGTGTCCTGTTTGAGGCCATTTTTTACTTTGTGTTTACTTTATGTGATCGGGATCAGTCTTCTGTTTTTTTATTCTCTCATTGAAATGTTGACAAAAAGGCAGAATTTGAACTGACTGTGTGAAAACTTAATTTTGATGTTTATTTCTGTTCTTCGTTCGTTCACATCGACAGAATCTTCTCGCTCACTGAGGGCTCATAACTCTGTGTCGGCTTCAACACCTTCAGCTCCTGAAAAGGTGACACCCACTCCAGCTGCAGAAAGTAGCAGTGGAGGTAGCACCCGGAGAAAACTCAGGACTCCTGTACGACACACACCAGGTGAGAGACAGAAAAAGAAATGATCAGTTCATAAAATACAACCTTGATGTCACTCGCTTCTTATCAAAGTTTAATTCTCTTCTTTTGTTCTGTGAATCTTTGCCCTCTCTTCTTCAGGCACTCCTGTAAGCCCTTCTTCTCAGAGCACAGTCCACCTGAATGGCCACAGCAGTCATGTGACCCTCGGTGTTGGGAGGAGGGGCCGGAGATCCGGACTGGAACCTCCACAAAGTCCTCCAGAGGTCTCAACTCCAGGGAGCCCCTCCAGACCCCGAGGCCGCCCCCCTGGGAAGAAGAGAGGCAGAAAGAGCAAACAGGAGCTGGATGACGTGACGAGGAGTGGGACCCGCAGGAGCTCCACCCCTGATGATGAGCTCGACCAATCAACAGGAGATGAGGGCGGGACGTCTTCAGCGCAGGAAACATCTATGCTATCAGACTCTGGAATGTCGTCTCCCAGACGGCGTGGGCGTCCTCGAGCAGTACGAAGTGAAGATACGAGTCCTCCTGCTGAGTCACCCGAGCCCTCGCCACTGAGGAGGAGCAGCAGGAGGGCCAACGAGGAGATCACACCTCCTCCACAGACTGCTCCTCAAAGATCCAGCAAGAAGGAGACAGGGGAGGACCCTAGTGGCTCAATGAGGACGCGAAACCAGGGACGGCGGTCTGCCTGGTACATGGAGGAGGACTCTGAGGAGGAGCAGAGACAGCTGCTGTTCGAGGACTCGTCAATCACGTTTGGCACCTCCTCAAAGGGGCGTGTCCGGAAGCTGACAGAGAAGGCCAAAGCCAACCTGATTGGATGGTAGGGGAGACATGCAGGATTTGAGGAGTATGAGGCGGCCCTGATGGAGAAGAAATCCGGACGAGGTGGGGTGGAGTTCAGGTGGTGTTGTATTTTTTAAGTGTGTGTACGTCTGAGGAGCACCTAGCTGCTACTCAAAGCTGTTCCATGGAGAGACAAAAGCGCAGTTACACTATCTTTCCACTCCTCCCAGCTAGTTAGCAACTGGCTAAGCTAACGGACAGGTTTCTGAAGATGCATGTTCATTTGCCCGACTCCTCTTCCTACATTATTGGTCCATGTTGGATCGCACAGGAGCTCACTGACTCAGACGCTGGTGGTGTTTTGACTCACCGTGAAACACTCCTTTACCTGTAAGTGTCAAATGGGGCAAAACAGTACTTGAAAAAAAAAATCACAAGAAGAACTGGATGTGTCTTGTCACTCTATCTTTAACAGGACTTTAAGAGACCTGTTTTGGTGGGTCAGAGACGCCCGCTGAATTAATTCAGTTGGTGACAGCTCACAGACTGCTGGTTTAAACTCTTTGCCCCCTTCTTCATTGTCCCTCATCTTTTTTTATATGATCCCCCTCTTTCTGCTTTTATAAGGTTTGTACGTGATGATCGGCTCTCTGTTTTTGGAAGTCTTACACATTTACTGGCCTGAGCGTGTCTGTCTGCGCTAAAATACCAAATGGTGTACCTTTGTTGGTACTGTGGATCTGTAGTTTTTGTTTACTGTCAGTGTGTGAAAGTGTGGGTGTTTTTTGTTTTTTCCTTTTTATGTTTGTTTTTGATTTTTTTTTTTTTGTGCATGATGATTAGAAAGAAAAAAACATCCTTTTTTTGTATTTTTAAAAGCTGTTTGTGTCGTGAGGACGAGATGAAAGAGGATACATAGATGAAAGAGGTCATTTAAATGTTTTGATTGATCACGTTTCAATGCGTCTTCAACATTAGCAATACCTTGTGCCTTTAAGTCCTGGGTGTGTGCGAGCGTGCTTGTGTGTACAAATGTGCCCTGCAAAGTAAAGTATGTGCCTGTGTGTGTGTCTAAGATACAGAGTTGTGACTCTGCGGGTGTGTATTTGAAGGAGTGTGTGTTGTCATTCACTTTCAGCGTACAAACAGTGGCATACAGTTTGATCGTAGTGAAAACTCAAAGACATGTATTTATAGCAGTTGGGAAAAAAAAAAAGACTTATTCATTGTTGTAAAACCATTATTCACGTCAAGATATTATCCTATAACCAAGCTATCATCAGTTTATACCTAAGGTACAGCCAGGAGAGCTTTGGAGACTAGCTTTGGAAAATAATCCAGTGTTTATTTGGAAGTTGTTCACATGAAAACAGACTTCTATAAATGCTGATGGTTTTTGTTTGTTTCTATGGTGACCACACACACAAACACACACACATACACATAAATCTTTCTCGCATGTTCTTGCACTTTGTCATGTCTGGGGTTAACAAGATGGAGCCATATCAAACCAGATCGGACTGAATTTGAAAAGAAAGCAGAAAGGGAAAAGTTTGAAACTCATCTTTCTGATTGTGTGCCTTCGCTACTCTGGCATATTAAATCTTCAATTTCTGCTTTTGGGGCCTTTTTCATTCTTTTTGGGACTTCCTGGTTCTGTCTGTCACTTGGTTTGGAGACCTGAACTTTTAGGATTGGACTTGGCTTCTACAGAGAGCTCTTATAAGAGAAGAAAATCCAACTATATCTAAATATTTTACATCTCTGTCTCTCTTTTTTGTACTCTCAGCTCCACTTTGTTCAAAGCATTTCTGTTTGTCACCCCAGCACAGAACAACTGAACGCCAAAATCAGCCACGTGTGTTGTGGGTTTACCCCAAGAAGAACTGGACAGTAGCAGCTCCAAACACTTTGGTTCTTTCATAGGTCTTTATATCTCATATTACTGAACATATAGCTCATCTGTTTATCATTGTTTGTTATGAATTTGTTGATGCCAAATTCTGTATTAGGGCACTGAAGTTTTCAACCATGGCGTTTGAATGTGTTTTAGTTTCTGAAGCAGTTTTATACAATGTGTCAACTGTTTTCTGTCCTTGTGTGTGTGTGTGTGTGTGTGCGTCTGCCATACAGGACATTATTTTAGTGGCTATGTCAGTGGGTTCAAATACAGTTAACAGATTTTGTTAATGTGAGTCTGGCTTATATGTGATTCAAAAAAAGTTTTGCTTATAATGTTGATATGAAGAGTTTTATTCCAGATTGAGAAAGCCACCTTACTCTACAAAGGACTATTTAGAATGAACATAAATATTATAGTCAGGGTAAGATACTAATGATAGCTGCCCACAAAAGTGTTTACAATGTGGGCAGAATGAAATCAATATGAAGACATAAAGGTATATTTCAGATGACCATACTTACGTACTGTATAGTTTATTAAGAGTAGGGTCTGGAACCAAAACTCGAGGACATGGCCTCTTCAAATTTAAGGTAACGGCTTTTGTTTTGGTCTGATGTTTACATGATTTAACCTAAAACACAGCAGTTAAAACATAATGCACGGTGGATTTAGTGTGAATTAGTCATTCATGAATCCCCCCTGTAATTTCAGAATGAGCTTCACTGTGGATCAAATGCTTTGCAGTCTCCAACTCTTCATCACACAACTCAAACAACCTGGTCAAATTGCACAGCTGACTGAGCATGGCGGGTCAGGTTATCTTAACCACACTTGAAATAATGTCGAAACCTCTTTTCACTTCAAAGGGGCCTTAAAAGAAAGTCACTCCTGAATATTGGAAGAAATTTTCTATTTACTTTTACCCCCCCCCCCCCCCCCCCCCCAAAAAACACACTTTTCCTCACCTTTCCAACGTGGACCACATGAAGATTCTGATGTTTTGATTCACTGACCAGATCAGCTCTCATACTGCAAACAACCTGCACTACATTTTAGGAGCTCATGTCCATCTAACAACAGATCTGTCTGTGTTTGTGTGCTGCAAAGTTGTATCATTTGTTACCTCTGACCTGTCCACAAAGGTCATAGGTCACCATGTGTGTGTGTCTGTGTGTGTATGTGTGTGAAGTGGCTGCATGTGAGCCACTGGAGAGCATTTGGGGATGTATTAAGGGGATGTGGGTTTGCAAAGAACAGAAGGGGAAAGGAGTGGGTTTGTTTTATGTGAACTGACTGAGGAGGATGTCTTTGTTAGTTTGGATACTTTTATATATAAAGGAATTAAAGCAAAACGAAGCATAAAGCTAGAATGTATGTTTAGGGGAGTACTACTGTCCTGTTAGTTCATACCAATATTTTAAGTGAATAAACAGTTGTGTTTCCATATCTACTTCTCTGTCATGTTGTTGATTGTGTCATTAAAAAACATCACTTTTCAATGATTTTGTTTTGATTGTATTAACTTTTATTTTGTCAAATTTGGAGTATGTGGGGTATTTTTAAAAATAAAATGTGCTTTCCTCTGGATGATTTCTTTGCTGTTTATCATGTAAAAAGCAGCGAACTAAGATGCACGTCAAACTGAACGACACACACCGCCACCCTTCATTTCCGCGTGTTACTGTGTGAAAAAGCGCCTCGCCGCCCGGAGTTCACAGGCTCGGCTCTTCCTTACGTGGCGAGCCGCTAAAGGTTCTCCGGTTCATCCGTGGGCTGCTGCGATTGGACAGACAACTGGTTCAGCAATTTTCACGAAAATGTAAATACACACTGGCAGCGGCATGGGCGCAAAGAGCTTTATGTAAATAAAAGAGAAGTGAAAGCGTGTCACTCTGCTCTGGTTTCCAGGAGAAAACAAACTCTCTGAGACGCAATGTGTGGCAGGTAGTTGAATACAGGACTTCGGAATTTAATACGAGGTAAGGTCAAATTTACTTAGTCATAATAGTTTAATCTACTGTTTGCATTTCCACCAAGTTTATGCTGCGCCATACGTTGTTTATCAAACTCTATGCTTTCGAAAACTGCAGTCCAATCACATCTTGTTATGCAGACGAGGTAAGAGAAGATTGAGCTTTGTTTATGCCATAGTAAATTCTACAGAAAAGAGGCTCCAAAATAAGAAAATATAGACGGAATGTAACGAATATGTTGTGCACCACCCCTCTTTATCCATAATTCTGTGTTAATCTGGATTTCTCTTAAAATGACATGATTTACATAAATGCTTGGGGCTGATTTGCATTTTGTTTCCACATAAGCCACAACCACCTGACGCGTGTTTCCGTCCGCAGGTGACGCCTGCGCATTCATGCCTCAGCAGCTCACAACAGCCGCGATGCTGCAGCTCGCGCTGCTGCTCTCTGCGGTGCCCGCTCAGTACCTCATCTCCAAGTGGACCAGCTCCACGTCCGCGCAGCGCATTCACGCAACCACACGGTAGGATCACAAACAGTTGGGCCTCATATGAGTTGGAATAAGTTGTGTCTCAACGGGACAAGACTTAAATCATCACACTCTTTATCAAGTTTGACAGGGTAAGATAGTAACAATCTACGTGTTGTTTTAGGCTGCTTAGAATTTGGAAAGATTGGAGAACATCCTATCTCAATGGCACCGCATGGATGGACTGGGCGTACCAGCATGTATCTCAAGTCAGGTATGTACTGAAATATCACTCTGCAGTATTTGAGCTCTGGGGAAATGCACACAAACTAGTGTTCACTTGTAAAATTTGGAGATGACATGCTTTGATTTGTGTAGGTCCTTGCTTGGCTTTGAAGAGGAGACGGATGAAGCAAAAAATATTGCTCACTTAGAAGCCATGCTTGAAGACAATGAAGAAGGATTCTTTGGAGGTTTGCGACTAAAAAAATATACTTAATATTTCAAGAGTTTGCATCAGAGGATGCATTCAAAAAGTGCATCTCACAGGTTCGTCTTCATTCCTGTAGCCTCAAAGACAGTACGCAGCCCTCGTCCTCCGTATGTGTTCCTCAGGGTGGGAGATGTAGTGATGGAGAGGAGGGGTAACTTGATTGGGGTGGTGGTGAGCTGGGACTCTGAACTCCAGGCCCCTCCTGAGTGGGTTGAAAGAATGTATTCCCGCCATGAGGTGAGCAGCCACACCAAACATCTGTTTGATAATCAAGCTTTCTGTCATAAATGAACCAGCTGTGTGCGTGTGTGCAGGGCCCCAAAATAGAGAAGACACCTCATTACAAAGTTCTGTTCAGTGGGCTGTCATCCTCTTCCGTGTTTGTTGGTTACCTGCCGCAGACACAACTGGAGCGCATCGAAGGAATGAGGGTAGGTTTATAAAAACAACACAGACTCAGGCATGAACATCTATACATCTTGACCTCACTGTTGGTTGTTTCCAGCCGGACATCCCCACCTTGGAGAATTACTTCACACACTTTGACGGCAAGCGATTCGTCATGCAGCCCTGGCTCAGAGAGATCTACCCTGAGGATGACGAAGAAGACTACTGACTGCTTTGCTTCCAGATGTTTCCTTTAGAAATATGTTTGAGCACATCTAGCTTCATTTTCAGATTCCCTCTTGCTAAAATTTGATGTGAGGATGACTTTTCGGGGATATGGAGTAACTGGGACTCACTTTCTGTTGGACTTTAACATCTCCCAGATGTGCAAATTAGTAGTATATAATATAAGTGCCAAAAAAAAGAGTTAAAGAGGATTTTAAAGCATCAGTTTTATTTTGACGGTTGCCTGATTTTAAGACATTTGAATGTAATTAATTATGAAGGAGCCTGAAATAGTGAAATGGAAACAGCTTTCCAAACTGAAGTTAATTTTCTTTCCTTAAATCTAAAATCCTGTCCCGGGTGAAGTAGAAAAGACTTGAAAAAATGCACTTTATGTAGCTATGCAATAAAACCATTCTGACAGTGACAACCCCATCATTTGTTTCATGAGTTACTGAGAAATGTGGTCAGAGGTTTTTAACTCTTCCGAGTGAGGCTGAAGGACACAGACACCCGTGAGGAGGCAGTGACTGTGGGTGTGCTGGGGAGTCGAGGAAGACTTGTAGCACCCTGGTTTGTGCCTCTCTCCTCCTCATCCTCATTGTTCCACTCTTTCATCTCTTCCTCTCTGACAAGTAGGGGTTGTCCAAGAGATTGTCCAAGGAGCTGACTGATCTCACGAGCCTTCTGCTGAGCATTTTCGACTGCTGACACACAAGCTTGCTGCCTACAGTACACAGTACACAGTTGTGACCATTAGAATCCCTACATTTCATCACAATAACAAGTTTCTACTGGTGCGTGTGTTTGCGTGTTTTACCTCATTTTGCTCAGGCATTCAGGACTGTGGAAGAACTGTGGTGCTCCAACACAAACACTCTTATCCAGTTTCTCCAGCAGGAGGCGACACACTTTGTCCATCTTCTCAAAATCTGAGAAAGTCACCACCACCTGTACAAACAAACAGCTCACAAACATCATACACTGTACTGGCTGATGATGCTTGACTGATAGCCATATTTGGATCTTTACTATTTAAACACCTCTGCATCCATGTGGTACTGGTCAGCATCTTGGTGAAGAAACTTTCTCACTGAGGAGTCTCTGTCACCAACACCATTTTGTCTATGAAAAAGAAAATAAATTCATTGCTATCAAGGCAGGGTCTCTGTATGCAGAGGTGGCATGAAGGAAGTGTGGACGTGCACCATAGACTATAATAAACGGACAACTGTCAGTGTGTGAGTGTGTTTGTTCACCTGGCGGTCTGTAGGATGTATTCGAGTCTTCGAGTAACGCTGTTGGTCACTTCGTTGACTGACTCTTTGCTGCTGCTCACACTGATCCGCACACTCGCTCGGTCCGCCGTGCAGCTTACCTCCGCTGTTCCCGTCACCTGGACCTCCCTGAGCCGGTTACCGGGGTTATGACGGTTAGCTGTTCGTCCCTGGAAGCCTTGCTCGTTTTCAGTACCGGCGCATTTCCTTCTTGGATGAGGCTGTGTTGAATCAAAGGGCCAACTCTGGCTGTACATGATAGCGCGTACACAAAACTCCCGCTGCTATGGTGATAGCAACTTCTTCTTTAATGGCGGATTGAAACCGGCTCAAAGGTGCACTCCTGCCACCTACCGGACTGGAGTATGAAACAATATGGCAGGGAACTAATTCTAAAAAAATGATTTAATAGAAATTTGAAAAAAAAAAAAAAAAAAAAAAAAAAAAGAATAAATAAAAACATGAATGTTTACATGTTAACCCTTTAAACACTGTTGTACAAGTTGCCACAAGGTGATTTTAGATCATAGGGAAGAACTTGTCTATGGGGTTTGTATCAGAAATGTCAACAGAAGTGCATTTAACAAGTTTTATGGACGGACAAGGCAGTGCTATGTAAGGGTACTTTCGCATTGAATCATTAGCTTGGGATGCCTTGAAAACTTGTAAAAACTTTATAGGTGTATTCACAGTTATGATTATCTCCAGTACAGTTTGAACCCATGACCTATCTTCAGAATAGTGCCATCAGTTACTTAACCCATCAAGCTATAATGCCATTGCACACAATTTATGTTTCCAAACTGCAGGTTATTGAATCATAGATCACAATGGATGTATATTTTTCATTAGGCATCAGTACAGCATAATCTGCAGCTGAATTGTTCTCATCATCATCATTTAATACAACCACTTGATCTCTGCAGATGGTAAGTAAAACCTTTGTTATCTTGATACTCTGCTTGTTCTGGTTATGGTGTGTTTCACAGTTGGGGATTCTACAGTGAGCTTTAATCATTTTTGTAGCAACAAACATAAAAGAATAGCACAGGGTGTACTGAGTTACTAGGCTTCAAAGTTACCCTGTGTCATCAAATGTGTATTGACTTGATTAAACTATCCAGTGTAAAATTCCTGTTTGTGACCAGTGTTACAAGGCCCAACAAAAGTCATCTGATTTACTGCAAAGGACTACACATTACAATACAATTTAATGGACAAAAAACAAGAATTTCTGCAATTTACATTAAATCTAATTCAAAGATATATCAGGCAAATCTACCCTCTCTGTCAGTCAGCTATAAAGGTAGTTTGTATTACTTCAAATTCATTATAGATGTATAATCTAATAATACTGCTGATAAAATCGTCATTTTTAAAAATGTAATTCCTTAACCTTTTGCAGCTAATAATTTATTGTTAAAAATATTTTCTGGATTTTGTATGTCAATGGAAAAAGTAATAGCATATTAATCAAGTCCTAATCAAATTGTAAAAGTGGAAAGATGGTGCTTTGGTGATTTAAAAAAAAATAAAAAAAAAAATACTATTTTGTTTCATGGTTTGTAAAAGATCCATTTCTCCTACATTTGGTTTGGCTATTTAACCAAAAGCGAATTCGTTGTTTATTTTTTTTCCAACTTTATATTGTTGCATAGTTTTGGCTTCTGAATAATAGAATGATTAAATTTTTTTTTTTACAAAGTTTTTGCAACGTTACTGTAATTTGTTTGAGTTACTATGGTCTCATTCATAAACATGGATTCGATATTAGGTTTTCTGGGTTTCGCTCACGATCACATGACTGTTGGTCGCACCTGTGATTTGTTGTCCTAATTATGCTGCTTCCTGATGAGTCAGGACGACGCATGCGCTCACAGCTGTACTGTGAATTCAAAATATAGCTTAACTCGGTGTGAAATTTCCACATTGTGCCTGTTTTAACCTGCACCCTTGATTATTGTCGCAGGAAAAATAGCACATTTTTTGTACTGATATATCAAACAAAGTGACCCCAAACATGAAGCTCCAGGTAATGGAATTTTTAATCGGTGTACTAATTGACTATATTAGTTTAAGTTGCTGTGCCAACTTACTGTGTTTTTCGGCTTCTAGTTTAAAGATACGAGAAGACCTGGGAGAAAAACACCTGACAAGCTCGTACGAAGGGTAGGCCAGGTGATTTATTTAAATCTTTGTGTTTACACATTCTGCAACATGTAGAAGTAATACGCATGGACCACGTGTTTACAGCATAACCAAAGCTGTTATCTGCATCATGTCAGCAAGATTGTGTTAGTGCTCACATTACTTTATTTTTCAGTTGCTTTTGGTTGATCATATCATGTGTTTAAAATAGGCCGTTAGCATTCGTTGGAGTTCTTTAGAATACTGCTCATGTTTAGGTGAAATGTTTTCAACCAAAGTGGCACTATATTTTAGTCTTAAGCTTTGAATCAGTTATATGTGGATTAAGCTAAATCATGTCAAATTTAAACTGTACCATGAGGAAAGCAATAGCCATTGGCACTGTTTGGATATACGAGGCTCACAGTGAGTTAACTGAATTATTAAAAAGAATCAACCAAATAAAATTGTTAGACTACGGTGTTCATACGTACTTGCATTACAACATGTCATTCTGTATATATATTGTAAATAAGGTCAAACATGGAAAATATGGAAATGGTAAACATACCTCTGTATGTTTACCATTTCCATATTTTCCATGTTTGACCTCTGACTTATATGTAAAACCTGAGAGAGCAGTCATTTCACAATGCAAAGGCTAATGCTTCCTTCACATTTCACATTTCACATATCTACCTTTTTAAATGACATAAAGTGAAACATTACCCTTAATAAGTCTCCTCAGTGAACACAGGTGTTAGAACCACAGTTGCTGTTGTGTTTTTTAACCAAGCAATGCTAAAATTAGCCTTAGGGAAAACATAGTTTTACATATTTTCTTTTTCATACATATTGGTTCATTTTTCCACAGTTAAGGCAGATGCCAGTTAGATGAACTATCCAGGGTGGTGCAGATATAAGTTGGGTTCACTATCTCCATTTGGTCAACAGATGGCAACAAAGTACAGCATAATAGCTTTGTTGAAAATATGAAGTGAAGTGATTTAGTGCAGAACTTTACATAAGGTGAAAGGTGTCCTTAGTAATAAAATGTAGATAGTTGATAAGTGTGTGATTTATGTTCCAACTTCCAGCTATATTTGTTTTCTTCTTTTTTGTTCTTAATATTTTTCCCTACCAATTATTTAAGTATTTCACCAGAAGTTGGAAAAGTAGGCTAATAGAAGCAATAATTATGTTTTCTCACTTATTGAGAAAATCAAACACACTTGCCTGTTTGTGAATTTCTAATGTGTGGTAATAAGTAGCTGAAGTCATTTTAACTTTTCAAAGATGGTTCAATTGTTGAGCTTTTTTTTTTTTCCAACTAAAAAGTAATTTGTCAGTAAAAGTCGTAAAAATAGCACACAAACATTATTTGAGTAAGGCTTTACATTCCAGTTATCCCATAATTATTGAGGAAAGATTTTACACGATGGACGACACTGCTCTGAGTCTAACTCTTGTAGGTATACAGCTGTGTAAACTGTAGTCTCTTCATGCACTGTATACCCCTCATGTGCCCTCCTCTTCCATTGTTCGAGGACTTTTAGGAGCAGCAGAGATTTTATACATTGCTGGACATTGATTTTTTTTTTTAAAACAACAGAGCTTGTTTGCTTTCCCTGGAGTATTAAACTGTGAAACGCGCTTTATAATCACAACCTAAAAATACAAGTCCATATTTGTTGCTATTGTCTCTGGTTTCGCCGGTCCCCCAGTGTGCTCTGTGAAACCCTAGATCTGATACACAGCTCAGGCCAGCACCCTGCAATAGTCTATTTTCACATGTGTGAGAATGAAGAAAGGAGGAGACCCTTTACTGCTAAAACTCATTGAAAGTCCAAAGCAAATTTTCTTGTATGACATGCAGATTTTTTTTTTCATCCATTTGTTCTATTCTATTCTATTCTATTCTATTCTATTCTATTCTATTCTATTCTATTCTATTCTATTCTATTCATGACACTGTGATACCTGCCATGAAATTATGGTGTAAAGATTGATAAACTCCTTGAAAAGAGGGTGGTTGCGCTCCACTTTGTCCCGTGACGATGGGTGAAAAGGGTCTGGGGGTCCTCAGATGGAGACTGTGGCCACTTAGGGAGAAAGATTTGACTGTAATGGTCTCTAAATCTGTTGATGTTTCTCTCGCTCTCTCAGATGAAGTAATAAAGTTAGCTGTGTTGGAGGCCCTCCATGTCTCCCCATAGACCACAATCAAGGCCCGTGCAGTTTTATTACACTTTTATTTTCATATTGTCCAAGAAATCTGCAGACTCCCTCTGGTGCCCAGTGTCATAAATCATATAGTTTGACTGTATTTCTTCCACGCTGCATTTTTTAAAATTTTTTTATTTAAGGGTGAAGGCGATAAAACATGCAGTGTTCACTCTGTGTGTCCACAGCTGTCATCTGTCTTGGACTTTATTGAGAACGTGAAAAAAAAGGCAAGTTTCATTTTTTATTTCCCTTCACAAATCTCTCCCCGTTAAAAACAGATGCTGATAGAATGAGGGAACACGATGAACGGATATTTTCATTGTTTACGTCTCCAGACTCTTCTGTGAAAGACTTTTATTGGCCTATAAAACCAACAGGATTCACCTACGAGTGGCAGAAGATTCAGGTGGTTATCATTGTTCCATTACTGAGGAATATCCAGACCAATGCATCAGCAAGCAATTTATTATTTCAATAAATTGTCAGTAACAAAAGTAAAATATTGTCCATCTTATCTTTCATTTATTTATGATGAAGTCTCACTTTTTTTTCAGCTTTCGAGAGAGTTTCACAGGAGGCTAATTAAGGCATGAAAGTAAACGGGGGCACAACATTCAGCATGAATCTGCACCAACATGAGTTACACACTTGATAAAGGACTTCTTTTTTTACTAAATGTAGCTGAAGTCTTGAATACTACAGCAAATGGATTTTATTTTAGTGTTTAACTTTATTATGAAAATATAAATCTAAATAAATAGAATTAAGCAAGGGAAGAGAACAGTTATTATATTTTAGCAAAGTGTTCTTTTAAGTAATTGTATATTGTTTGTATTATTGGTCCTTTTACTGTGGTTTAAGGCACATTTTGAATTAATAAAGAAAAACAACAAATTCAGAGAGGGATTCCAGGGTCCTTTTTATGAATAAAAAAATTGAAAAGGCATTAAAATTATATTACAGTCAAATCATCATATTTGATTTTTATTCTCACACCAAAAGGTATATCATTGACTGAAAATAGATCCAGAACGGATTGACTTTTAACATACCCAAACCTGAGTGCCACCCACATGGACAAAGAGCGTTAGCACAGTGCATTGTGGGAAACAGTATGCTGGGTAGACTGTTCCGCTGCATACTGAGAAATTTACCCAGATCAGTAGGACATCCGGGAATTTTTGACATATTGCAGATTTTGCAAGTTTTCGCAATCTGCCTACTACACACTGAATTTTAGGCAAATCAGTAGGCACAAGTAAAGTAGGTGGTTTGGAAAACAGCATTTCTCTCAAGGTGAACGTGTGGCTGTTTTGACTTGTCTCAGTGATGCAACCAGATGCTCATCTATTATGAAAAATTAATCAAATTACTTCAAACATCAAAAATAGATTGATAATATTTTTTCTCGTTGTATTTTCCTTTTTCAGGACTAAACAATGTTCAGGAGAAGATATTGCCTTGTGTGGTCACATTTTAACATACTTTGCCAACTAATTTGGTTATATCAGGTCACAAAAGTCAAAATGATTTCAGTGTGATTGAGCGGAGAAAATTTACTCTGTGAAAAAATGTGAGGGACACGACCTCAGTGTCCTCAGTGGAAGCTACGACGTCCCTGTTGTGGAGCCACACAGAGGTCATCAGTTGAGGACAGCGCTCATACGGGGCAGTCACCTTGTGTGAACCTTCTGGTCTGTTTGCTTATCGAGTTAGTTGAAAAATGCTAGCCTGCTGCTGCTTCAGCTTTATATCAAATACAAAAGAAAATGATAATAAAAATTAAATCTGTAAAACCTGAAAAAAGATGATTATGTAAAATGAATCTCATCACATTGTGTCTCAGTCTGTTGTAACTCTCAGGATATCATGTGAAGAACAAGAGTTGACAGCTCACTGAGTCAATGATCCCTGTCTGCATGACATATTCTCCTTGAATCATACTAAGATGATATCCAATGGAAAGAGGTGCAAAATGACTACATGTGAAAACAAAGGCTGGATATAATTTCTCATGAGTCACGGAGTGATGTGCATTGGTCCTGAGAGATGAATATGCAGGACTTCACTGCTGACTTCTCTCCATGTCAGGGTATTATGAGAGCTATTTTCTCATGCTGTCGCTCAGCTCTGCAGCGTCCATCTCTGTAAACAGCTCGTAGTCAAATAAACAGTCCTGTCCGCTGCTCTCTTCATTCCCAGCACTGAGGAGACCTCTGTCTCAGCATGTGTTTGACATACTGCAGGTACAACGAATCACAAGCACAACAATTCAGCACTCTAATGGCTCTACTTCTATGGTTGAGCATTCCTAAAGAATGAAACTAAATGTTACTGTTAATGTTCGAAGTGATACCTATGTTGACAACATTTTCCTTTGAAATGGACTTGATACAGCTCGTTTGTCACTATGGTGACTCACAACACAGACATTGTGACTTAATTAATTAAAACTCCCTGAACATCCAGAAAGAAGAGAAGAACCACACCTTTCCTGTTCATTTCCATTTCCATTTCCATTTGTGGTTGTTTATTGGTTCACTGATGAGAGGTTTCCATGTAAAGCTCATGCATGTTTAGATACACACACACACTCACACACATGCCATACACAGAGGCCACAGCTGAACCTGTTGTAAAGACCTCATAAAGACTCAACATCTGTTTATTGCAATGCATGCAAAAAGATCCCGCAAGACACACACACACACACACACACACACTTAGGTCTGCATGTTTTAATTACTATGTACAGACACACACAGGTGCCCGTGCTCGGCAGAGTCCCTAATGAAGATAAAGATTGATGTATGTTCGCTCAGGAGAGTATTTTGAGACATGCCAACGGAGCCTCTGCATGCGTATGTCCTCTTCAGACATTAACAGGTGTGTTTATATATGTTATGCCTCGTTTGTATTAACGGCCTCTGTGCTGACTCAGGTCAGTCCTTATATATTGTTACTGTCGTGGGATACATCAGCAGTGTTGTTGTAAATTATCCCGTTTTTAAGGCGAGTCTTAAAGTCACTTTTTTCACTCATGCGTCTACATTTTGTGTCCTTTTATCCACCACCTTCTCTCCATTTTCCCCTTTTCCTGCAGATCTGTGTGTTTTAAGGCCTGGTTGAGTTTCAGGGCTCTATTAAAAGTTCAAAGGCAGAGTTTACTACTGTAACTGGAGCTAGTCTGCACTGAGGCTTTCCACTAATGAGTGCACAGAATACACACAAACACACACACACACACACACACTCAGAGCCGCTCGAATGCACACACGGCAACACATGTTCCCCTCATGGAGGTTGCAGGGATATTCCCCCACAAAGTTTGTCATTTCTACAAGAATCGTGTCTCCGAGAGCTCGAGATCCATCACAGACTTAACGACCCTTTCAGCACCCTGTCCATGTTTGTCCCCTCTCCTTTCTTTCAAAACAACAGATCAGCCTGTTTTTCTCTGAAAGGGGAAATAAAAAGGGTGATTTTTATAGGATCTTTGTGCTCCTTTGTTTAATACGTCAACCAATTAACCAGAGCTCTACTTCTTCATACCAGGTTTTTATGATCTTATTGTTTGCAGAGATTATCAAGAGTTGCGAGAAACAGCACGAAGAATTTAAATTTATTTGGTTATATTAAAAATAATATAACTAAACAAAACTGAAACAGTTTACCTTTGAAATTTTTCCTTTTGTTTTTTAGGGTTGCAGCTCAGTTTCTGAATATAAGTATTAAAAGTTTCCACCTTATTTCTGCCTCACTTAAACTCAGTAAAGCTCTCACTTTTTCTGCAAGTCCCAATGAGTGCCTGACATCCTGACGTAGACCCTTTAGTTTCTACGCGTGTGTAGTAGTCATGTGTACTTTAGATTTAGAAAGCTTTAAGACCTGAAAGGACACACAAATAACCATTAAAATCGTTAATGGTTTCACTGCGCTAGTTTCTGACAACCTCTAATAACAAATTAGAATTTAATAATGTTTGTTGAGTCTTTGGAGCTCTGTGGTTTTGACCTTCCTCTGCGCTGTGTCCTCGGATGTCTGACATTCCAGAGTAAACACAAAAACAAACAGCTTGGACAGCGAGGCCTGGGATTAGACGGCTGGTAGAGACATATTTCCACTGTGCCAAGCTGTGTGTGTGTGTGTGTGTGTTCAGAGATGTAACTGTGTGTGTGTGTGTCTTTTTCAAGGGCATTTTTATTTCTTCTTTTGAGGTAGTTTGCTGTAATTGGTTCTCAGAAAATGTGTTGTTTTTCTTTCTAATTGTATTCTATAATTGACCTGATTTATTTCTCTTCTGCTTGGAGTAATGTGAAATTTTGCTGAAGTGACATTTTCAGTATAGAAGCAGATGTTGATTAGTGCTCAATGCGATCCAATTTTTTTTGTGGGGTATATCAACCATAAAATCTGCTAAATGCTTTAAAGCTGCTTAAATAAAATGGATTTATATTTGTTGTAGCATGATGAGATGATTCGTCATGAGGCATTTTTTTCCAACAGAAATAATGTAATTTTTTTAAAACTAACTTTGATAAACTGAACTTTTTGTTCAGTATAAAAGCCTTTATGTGGTGGCGTCAGGACTGAGTGGCAGAGCGGAGGGTGGTGGGGCTGAGAAACTCAAAACGCCAAACGTTTATTATTACCCCGTTCGCAGTGGACTTGCCTTCAGGGGAGAATCTCCAGCAGTGACCTTTTTGGCCCTCTTCTGCTTAACTCCCTCCATGCTGCACCCCCTGTTTTCCTCCTCCTGCCTCGCAGTTGCGGTTTGAAATGTTGAAAGGAAAATAAAAGAATATAACAGAGCTATATGTGAGGTCATCTGAGCTGAAGCTGCCTTTCCGGGAACAGCCGAGTCTTCTGAGGAAATATTCTTTTATCCATGTGTCGTGGCAGAGAACGAGAGACGAGTGAAAAACATGCCCCACAGCTTTTCTCATCCAAGAACAGATCCATGGTGATAAAAACGAACGAACCTCCAGACTTTTACAACTTACCACTCTCGCTCTCCTTCTTTCCTTCTCTCCAGTCATCCTACCTTCCCTCCTTCCTCCCTCATTCTTCTTACCTCTTGGGAGCGTTGGTGCTCTGCTGCCCGTTGGCACTGAGGACCATAAACACCACCCGCCTTCCCACCCCTGTACACCTTAGGGCAGGAAACCCCACACATACGCACCTGCAGAGAGTGCCATGACAACGAGGACCATCTGTCCATCAAACCACGTCTGGAAGAACCTGTTCTGGGGCAAATGCAGGAGGATAACACACATGCTCTCACAGCCGCACAGTGGACAGGGGTCAAAGGTTAAAGAACCCTGTTTCCTGTCCAGACAGACGAGGGCTAAACACCCCTCCTCTCACTTCCACTCCATTTCTTTCTTCCTCTCTTTCTAATTCTCTTTTCCCTCCTTTTCTTTTAGCCGTCTCTATTCATCATACTTGGAATTCATTGGATCCACACAAAGGTTTTTTTTTTTTTTGTTTTTGTGAGTGATTGATGTTGTGTTGTGTGATGGCAGGCTCGACTTAGAGGCATTAGCTCATCCAAGTGATTATTGAGCATGTGGCCTTTTCCTCACAGGAGCTTTGACTCCAGAATAAAAATGCTGATTTGATTATAAGTATTGGAGTAGGCTAATCTGTAAAGTAACTTGTTTGGGCCGATAATCTCGAGAGTTTCATTAAAAGGGCATGATCTTATGTTACAGATTCAAAAAGGCTTTGGCAAAAGATTCTCATTAGTCACTATTCAAACCGGGCTCTTAGAAATAAATGCGGCCTCAGCAGTCTGTGGAGAAGAAAAACTCTAGAGTAGTGTTTTTGAGGGCTGTTCAGAGCTCACAAGACCAAATGTATCTTGATATGGTTTCATTCATTTGAACTTCTTTAGGTAATTTATCCTCTGCCATTCACCCAGCCTCAAAACTGGACACATCGCTTGCTAAGTGAGACAAACTGAGCAGGCCCACTGTGTTTATCAAGTATCCAGAGTGTATTTGACTCATATTTTGCCCGTGTCTGCTGTGGAGCGAGCCTCTGTGGTGCGGGGCTGCTCTGGTAATAGCCTGTGTGCTCTGCCGGGCTGAGATTAATGTGAAGACTTATTGATGTAATGATGGAGCCATGAAAGAGCACTCTGGGCCGTGGTTTGGGCCTAACACACGAGCCTAATGGACTCTTTTTGTATGTTTGTGTGCGTGCATCGTGACTGTGTGTGTGTGTGTGAGAGAGAGAGAGAGAGAGTGCGGTTTTGGGCTGAAACAGATGAAATTAATTGAGAGGTTTTGCGTTCATGAGATGGGAACTTCTGCAAGATTCCCTCACTTATAAAAAATACCTGACTTAAGGTGTGTGCTGATATGTTAGTGTGTTTGCACATGTGTGTATGACCTCAGGCTTGCCTTGCTTTGTCCAACATATTTGCTCTTGTATGGGTCTCTTTTTCGGGGGTTTTCTTCGAGCAGCCCTGTGCCTTTTCCTCGGTTAAAGGGCAAAGCTGCTCGTACTGACACTGTGGGACAGCGGCGTTGGAGGCAGCTTGGAAGGAGGCTGAATAAATACGGCCAAAATTAAAGTGGTACCTTAAAAACCAGTGCCCCGCGGTGTGTATATGTGTGTGTAGGTGTATCTGTGCCTCCACAGATTCTCCGGTGAGGCCCAGCAGGTGCTGACAGGACCCCCTTCATCTCCCCACTCCCTTTACAAACCCTGTTTTTGGTGTGTATGTGGGGAGAGAGAGAGAGAGAGTGTGTGTGTGTGTGTGTGTGCGCGCATGCCAGCAGGCTTGATCTGCTCAGTGTGGGTCTGATGTTTAAGTGATTGACAGCTGAGCAGTCACAGGGGCGATTGAGAGCAGTTGTGGGAAGCGAGGGACCTTACAGCCTCACAGCTTTGAGCCCTGAGGGGGAAAAGAGAGAGACAAATAGAGGAAAAGAGACGGAAGAGAGAATCTAAACAGATTAGCAGGACACACGGAGATAAGGTCTGAATGAATAAATGAGCACTGTGCAGTTTCAAAGTGAGTGTGTCCTGCATGCTTGGCTCAAAAAAGACCTGCTGGGTGGTGAAACAGAAATTGACAAGATAAGTTTTCACCTTCCTCTGATAAAACACTGTCTCGCTTCTTCATAATCATTCTGCATACTCCCTGATCTCATGGGTTGAAAACCCTGGGGACCCTGGAGGTTTATGGGAAATGGCTCATACTCAGGGAGTGATGTCATATGTAGGAGACAGACCAAGCTCTCCCCTGGCTGATACGGCAAAGGGAGGGCAAATACGAGTTGCAAGATCTGAAACACCAAATCCTCCCCAATTAAGCTGAGCTGTGACGTCTCTCAGCCCTCCCCCCATATTCCCCTGAGCCCTCATAGTTGGTTCATGCTCAGAGACGGCACTGCAAGGTTTCACAAAGATGTCATGGAGGAGTAAAATCATTTGGTTTGATTCTTGTGGTTGACAGTGAGATAATTTGGCCTGTAGAGGCCATCGACTTTCTCCACTCTGAAGTCTGCAACTTGTCAGTCTTAATAACATCTAAAATCCAACAAAACACAGAAGCCTTTAAAGCAACCCTTAAAAAATTGGATCAGTGATGTATTTCAACTTGTTTGAGATGACCACAACACAACCTTGTTTTTTTATGTGCGACAGGCAGCCAGAAACGAAGCTCCAAGCCTGCTGAAGTAAACCAGGCATGAAGAGGCAGTCACTACAGTCCTTGGAGGAAAGAGGTGTACTGGAGTAGGTAAGTGAATAAACTGCTCTATTTCAACGCGTTTCTGCTGTTTATGAGAGCATGTGTGGAGCAGGGACAACCTCGGTGTCCCTGCCAGAGCAGCACAGGAGAAAACGGGCCGATGGCCATCTGGGTTTGTAGGTGTCTTTAAACGGCGGAGGTGTAAATCTACTGCCCATGTGCCGGAGGGGACGTCAGTTTCTGTCCGGCCTGCAGACTCGCTCACAGATCAATAAAGTTAACTCAAAACATTCACACTCTGCCATCTGAAATCAACCATTTAATGAGTTGCTGTTCCTGTAAAAGTGGAAAAGGCCCCTTCAGATTTATTAGAATAGAGAGAGAGTAGAATTCCAGAGATGAGGAAGGGAGGAAGGAAAGAGAGGCAGAGTTGAGTGCTTTTATTTGGATTCATTTCAAAGAAAACCCAGAAGAGCTTCAGGCTGCATATCTGCTGTGCAAACAAACAAACAACTGAAAGAAAAATCTTAAACATCTTCTTTATGAATGAATAGAGCTGGTTGGAGACTTTTATGAAGGCAGGTGTGGAAAATCTCCAGGCAGAAGAAGACATGTTCAACCAATGAAATTCACTTAAAACACTCGCAGTAATCCAAAAGCTGGGTATGCTCTTAGAAATTTTATGCAAGCTTCAAAATGGTTCCTCATCTTGCCACAGCAGACGACTAAAAGCTTTTTAAAAAAAGGCCATATGCTGGGGAAAATGGTGCAGTAGTTGTATTAGTTACCTTTCTTTGGACCTTCAGGAATGCAGTAGTAAAACTTCCTTACGTTTAAGAATGAGCGAACAATCAAAATCTTCATCCTGACTTTACCCTCTTTAACAGATTTTTTCAGGCCGGCCTTCTGGCAACATTTTCATGTGAGGTTGTGGTGAGCTGATGTCAAACACAGCCATAAATATTTGAGAAAATTTACTGTGACTGACAGCAAAGCTATCTGGCCATCTGTCTATTTATATGTACCATTGATATCAATTCATACACTGTCATCATGGAAGCTCTGCGATGTGGCTAACACATCATCATGCCATGAGCAGCATGTGTTAATGAGCAACTCTGGAACATTTTGAGGGCAGATTGAAAGTTTTCAGAATTGTTCAGGTGTGTACTTGTGGACATGATATCTTGCAAGCTGTTAATAGATTAATAAGCTCTCTTTGGGTTTAATTAGTTAAATAATGGGGAGGTGTTTGGAAGATCTTTAAGTGTTTTTATTTATTTATTTATTTTGGATCAAGTGCATGATTTATATTAATGTTTCTGTGGTCGATGGTGCAGTTTGGGAAACAAGCAGACTTAGTGGACATATTGAGGGATCATTGGTCCCTTATTTCAGAAACCAAGGCTCGATTGTTGTTGCCTGCTCCTCTGATGAGTTCCCAGTGTCTCTTCACCACTGAGACCTCTTAGCTCACGTCTGCATTTTTCTTAACTCCTCTTTTATCCGGTCCACAGACACGGATGATAAACACCCCTCATCACTCATCCGAACACCCCTGTCTATCTGGGAATCATCTGATGATTGCTTTATTCTGATGGAGTGCACATTAAGTGTTCCATATACTTGACTTCCTTCAGTCTCTCGTCTTGCACTACCGGCCGGCGTGCTCTTGGGACCACACAGGAAAAAGGAAGTAAGACAGATGAAATCGTCCTTTTTACGGCGATGTCTTACTTCTGGGGTTTATGTTACTATATTATGAATAAATCCCTCTAGCAGCTGCAAGACAGAGCTGCTACTTGAGATTGTGTTACTTGCAAACTTTTCTTTATGGTGGCTGCAAAGAAAATCCTACATATTAACAAGCGTGCACTCAAAGGAAAAGACTGCGAGCTCTATGCAGGGTGCCAGTAACACCAGGTGTGACGTTGTGGGGCTAAATCACACAGACTAATTTATTCCTGGTTTGTAGACAGCAGTTAGCCCTGTAGGGTTATTTGAAAAGCACATGACACACATGTTTTTGGTGGTAATGGGTTATTTGTACGAGTGTGTGAGCATGTGTGTTTGTACTTGTAATGGAGGTTTAATTTGATAAGCAGTTGGAGCATTTGTCAGTGCTAAGCTAGGATGGAGGTAACAGGGATCTGTATATTTTGGGAAAACATGAACAAATTTACTCCAGGTTTTCTCTCTGTGTCTCACTGCCTGGATGTCCAAGCAGTTTGACATGAACATGTCAGAAAAGGGTTGTACGGTACACCGTGGAAGACTTTTTATGGAAAAGAAGGAACAACATATTGAGTGGGAACCCTATTCACCTTTTATCTCTTACAAAGATTGACGACTGCTCATGTCTGTTCATAGAAGATGATAGATAAGCTGATTAAGGATGGAAGCAAAGGAAACACCTCACTCTGTTCTAAGTTAAAAAAAATGCACACTTTATTATTTGAACATCTGATTTAAATGTAGCTTTTAAATTAGACCAGGAGAAAAACAAGCCATTAAAAATAAAATAAAAAGTTAAAATCCAACAATAATTGAGACAGGAAAAAGAGCTAACTGAGACAGCCTGCTCATGAGGCCCTTTGTGTCAGAATTCAGTGGATTTGTGAGACTTTTCCTGGCATTAGATCAACACAACTTAATATTGAAGTTTTACCCCCAAAAATATTGGGATGGGTTTGGATGGACTGAAATATCCATAACACAATGTAATACAAATAGCAACGTGTTGATACCATAATAGATATTAAGTTTCAATAATTACAACACTCCTAACAGTTGCACCTGCCCATTTGACAACCTCTTTCACTCCCTCAAGACTTCTCCCAGAATAAACATGCATGAGGGTAAAGTATATGAAATGCTCTCTCCAGTTCTTCACTGAATGCTGAAAATTACCATCAAGCAGAATTGATTTTTCAGAGGTTTAATCCAATCCTGTTTAACCTATATTCCACTGAATGCACTACAGAGAAAATAGATTTATTTTTCAAACTGAAACTTTTTTTTGCCAATATTCACTCATTTTGAATTTGATGCCTGCAACACGTTTCAAAAAAGCTCGGACAAAGGCATGTACCACTGTTCCATTACCTTTCCTTTTAACGACACTCAGTATGTGTTTGTGAACTGAGGCCCTCACTGTTGAAGCTTTGGAGGTGGAATTTTTTCCCATTCTTGCTTGATGTACGACTTCAGTTTCTCAACAGTCTGGAGACTCCGTTGTCATATTTTGCGCTTCATAATGCTCCACACATTTTCAATGGGAGACAGGACTGGACTGCAGGAAGGCCAGGCTAGTACCTGCACCCTTTTACTACAAAGCCACACTGTTGTAACACATGCAGAATGTGTCTTGACATTGTCTTGCTGAAATAAGCAGGGACGTCCCTGAAAAAGTCGTCGCTTTGATGGCAGCATATGTTGCTCCTAAACCTGTATGTACCTTTCAGCATTAATGGAGCCTTCACAGATGGTCAAGTTAGCCATGCTATGGGCACTAACACACCCCCATACCATCACAGATGCTGGCTTTGAGACTTTGACCTGAGAACAATCCAGATTGTCCTTTTCCTCTTTGGTCCGGAGGACACGACGTCCATGATTTCCAAAAACAGTTTGAAATGTGGACTCATCAGACCACAGCACACTTTTCCACTTTGCGTCAGTCCATCTCAGATGAGCTCGGGTCCAGAGAAGCCAGCGGTGTTTCTGGGTGTTGTTGATATCTGTCTTTGTCTTTGCATGGTAGAGTTTGAACTTGCACTTGTAGATGTAGTGATGAACTGTGTTAACTGACAATGGTTTTCTGAAGTGTTTCTGAGCCCACGTGGTAATATCCTTTACACAATGATGTTGGTTTTTAATGCAGTGCTGCCTGAGGGGTCAAAGGTCACAGGCATTTAATGATGATTTCTGGCCTTATCACTTACATGTAGAGATTTCTCCAGATTCTCTGAATCTTTTGATGATATTATGGACTGTAGATTATGAAATCCATAAATTCTTTGCAACTGTATGTTGAAAAACATTGTTCTTAAATTGTTGGACTATTTGCTTGTGCAATTGTTCACAAAGTGGTAAACCTCATCCCATTCATGCTTGTGAACCTTTTGGGGATGCTCCTTTTATATCCAATCATGACACTCACTTGTTTTGTTCACCTGTGAAATGTTCAAAACAAGTGTTTTTTTGAGTATTCCTCAACTTTCCCAGTCTTTTGTTGCCTCTGTCCCAGCTTTTTTGGAACGTGTTGCAGGCGTCAAATTCAAACTGAGCAAATGTTTGCAACAAAATAATCAAGTTTTTTAGTTTGAACAATAAGTGTACTGAATTGAATATTGGTTAAACAGGATTTGCAAATCATTGTATTCTGTTTTTATTTATGTTCTACAAAACATCCCAACCTCATTGGAATTGGGGTTGTATTATACTGGGTCTTCCAGTATCAAAGTCTGAAAAATATGAATTCTAAGACCACAGCAACAGATTTATAAAGTGTTTCTTAAGCCTTTAAGAGACTTGATTAAAAAAACAAAGAGGTGACTACTGAAAGCTAAGGGTTTGTGCTCTCTTCATGTGGACTCTGGTGTTGGCATGCTGGAGAGAGTTTACCATAGGAGGCATATGGAGATAGGGGAGTGATGAAGGAGCCATAATGTAGTCACAACAGAGATTTCAGGGCCAAAGGAAGCCAGGGTCTGCCTCTCCTTCCTAAACAGGATGAGAGGACGAGACCACACGCGTGGCCCTCTTTATACTGTATTTGTAGATCAAACAGGCCTGCATTTTTGGAAATATTCAATTCCTGTACATATTTTTGATTTGCTTTGGTCACTCCTGAAACCCTTCTGGCACCTTCTGCTTCTTAAGCACAAACACACACACTGCTGCTCTCTGTAAAAAGCTCCATATTCTCTGAGGAACATGCTCCATGAGTGGCTGTAGTGTTTTATCCTCTTATCATTTTATTCCTCCAGCTCCTCTTCCTCCTTCTCCTGACCAGGAAGCAAACAGAGAGATAGTGTATCATCATAGACAGTCAACTCTGCTCAGTCTGCTGCTTACATGTGCAGAAACCACAAAGAGGAGGCATTAGGATACAAATAATCTGCATCTTACTGTAGCTTCTTTTCCTCCTTTAAATAAATAACAAACATACTTTCTCCTCATGTCAACACATATCATAGCTTCTTTCCGGCCATTTGCTCCTTAATATCCTCCAGTGATAGCAAAGTTGGCAAGACTGAAGTGCCAAAACAGCTCACTGTACTCTTGAAGTCTTCTTTTATTCATAAGCACCAGTGATACCGCAGTCAACTTTTTTTTTTTTTTTTTTAATAAAAAAGCCAAAAAAACAACAACAAAAAAACAGTCCCGTATTTTGTGATTTTAAATTTGCGTATCTTGGCCCAGATGCAGAGCAGTGACTGGCCTGTGTGTGTGTGTGTGCTGGTATGTGTGTATATACATGTTTGTGGTGTTATTCCAGGTGTTTGGTCAGAAACGGTGTGTGTTCATCAGTTGGAGACCAGAGAGAAAAGCGGTACAATCCTTCATCACCATGCATGGTTTGTGCACATGTTCATTATAGAGAGAGAGAAAAGTTTGGTGGAGGAAGTGAGGGTGGATTTTCTGAGATCCCTGGACACACAGAGATGCTTTGATATATTATATGGAGGAGCACATGGGGACAGGAGCCAGACGTGTTAGTGTGTGTGTGTGTGTGTGTGTGTGTGTGTGTGTGTGTGTGTGTGTGTGTGTTAGTGTGTGTTACTGTGTGTGTGTGTGTGTGTGGTATTGCAAGTGTTTAAAGACTCCCCTCTTCCTGCTGTGCTGTCTAGCTCAGGCTCTGTACCAGAGGGTGCCCTCGCTGTCATTACCACACAGAGGAACAGGGGAGCCTCTGATCTCAGTGTGTGAGAGTGATTGTTAGCATCCCATGTGACCAAAGTGTTGAGTTGATTGTAGTGTGTTTCAGGTGATTCCTGTTATAGTTGTTCAAAACTGTTTTTATAAAGCAGCGTTGGTCTGAAAAGTGGGTAAGATGTATTCTGGACATTATGTATGAGACAGAGCCTCTTCAGTCAAAGCGAGTGCTGTAGCCTGTAGTTATTGGTTGTCAGTGGACCTTAAGAAAAGAAAAGGACTCTTTGACTCTGTGACTCTTATCTGTTGAAATTTCGTCACTTCAACTGCCCCCCAGACCAATAGATTATCTTTTTGGAAATAACCACTCTTATTGTGACACTCTCATTGGTATTATTTTTAGTTATTCCAATACTTTTTAAAACATTGCCATAAGATATTTTGACCAAATTCAGGCTGAGTGCACTTCTTCATCTGTCTTCTTCATCGTCATCATCAGCAGCAGCAGGAGCGTAGAGTACAAGCTGTGCCGTGACTTTGCTGAAAATTTGTCTAGAACAAAGGTAACTTAACATGAAGTCTTTGTAACTTCATTTATTAAATGAAGTCTTCATTCAGTAAACCACTTCAAACTGGTATCAGGGGATTTAACAGAAAATTAGAGGACAGTTTAGTCGGTGTCGAACAATTGTTCTTGGTTTGTTTTCAGTGGCTTCAAAGCAGTTAGAAGATTGCCAAGATTATCTTTATGAAGTTGGGTGGCTTGCAGCTGATGATTGATTGATTGATTGAGACGTATTCATACACAGACCTGTCTGTCTGTATGTACTATATGGGCTTGTGTGTTTACTGTGTCATGTAAGACCATCCCAAATAAAAATTCAAACAATTTCAGATAAAGGAAAATGGAAAAATATCAATCCCAATACCTCAAGCATCTTAATCCTTAATCTTTGCTTGGCTCTATAGGATGTCATTTTTCTGTCTAAAGTCCTCTTTCAATCTTGCTCGCCCTTTCACTTGTTCTATTTGATGAAGTCTCTTTGAAAGAAGTGATTCAGATAAGGTTTGTGCCCTTGTCTTTGGCTCTTTAGCAGGCAGTGTCACAGCTAGCATAGTTTGTTCTGAACTTAGTACTCTAAAAATGAATAAACTGAAAGTTAAAGACATCCAATTGAACTTCAGTGAGTGAGGTGTCAAGTGCATGGCACAAAAGAGGCAAAGCAGCTCATTTTACAGAAATAGAAACATCCTCATGAGTTTTATTAAACCATTTAAAACAACGTTCTAAAGAAGCACGCCAGTTTCCTGGTTTAGTTGATTTAATATTACTGTAACTACTCCCCAGTATACTTGTATTTAACTTTAAAACGGATCATCACATAAAATAAGATGAATGACAGAGAAAAAATAAATCTCACTTTTGTAAATAACAAAAGAAAATAAGTGTAAGAAATGAGCAGCTGTAAAATGTCAGTGCAGTGTGCTTTAGGTATGTTGTCTCAGTCCCGTCCAGCAGTACAGTGCAGCTCCCCTCTGACCTCTGACCTGGCGTTAGGGGAAGTGACACCATTTGCTGCTCCTTCTTTAGCTTCTGGTGACCTTCCAGGACCTGCACCACACACAGAGGCTCAACGACACGCTCTTAAAAAGGTCTGCAGTTCAACTCTTGCCCTAAAGAGGAGTATCCAGAAGGAATAAATCTCTATCTTAAAATCAGTAAAGAATGTCCAGAAAGGTAAAGTCAGTGTTTTAAGCTCCTGTTGCCTGTTCTCCACCCTCACATTAATAAAGCTGCTTCATGGCTAATGCAATAATTCACACTGTGATGTGTTATACATACAGCCACAGAGATCACACACCGATAGCTCACCTCAACATTGTCCAGTGTAAGACACACACACACACACACACACACACACACACACACACACACACACACACACACACACACACACACACACACACACACACACACACACACACACACATGCTGTCAGCAGGCAGTAGATTTGCAGGATATGGAGAGTTCTGAATCTCGCTGTGACTCCAGGAAACTCTGCACTCACTTCCACCTTCAGCAGGATGAAAGGAGTTCAGGGAGCTAGAGTTCCACTCCCTACAGGGCGTGTGAGTGTATATATGTGTGTGTGTGTATGTGGGAGTATAACAGCTTTGGTGCCCCTATCTCCTGTCTTTGCAGTCCCAGCATAAGCACATTACAAATTCACACATCCCCCTACTAACACCCCCATTCTCCTAAACCTCTATCGCTCAACATCTGATACAATCACAACACGGCTACAAAGAGACGGCCAGGCAGGGGGCACCGGTGTCTGAGTGTGAGTGTGTGTGTGTATCTGTGTGTGTGTCTGTGTGTCTCCAGCTCTATTCATGGGGCAGGATGCGGGTTTTGGCACTTGCAGTAACTGGTGAGAAGTTCCCTCAACCTCAAAGACTCGTGTACACATCAGTAGCCCCTGCTCTCCTTTATCTCTCTATTTAAGTCTATTTATAAACACAGACCTCTAAACCCCTAAAAGGAGAGAAGGGCTTTTGATTGTTGGCATCCACATCTCTTTACTTTTTCACTGTCTGAGCAAAAGGAGCATTTATTTTCTATTTAAGAGAAGTGCATAATGATAGACTGACATCCTCTATCAAATAATACTCCCACTGGGGACAGTTGCCCAGGAGTTTGACTCTCCCGAGCCTTTTTGCAGCACATCTCATAAGGAAACAGTTTGATTGAACACCAGTGTGAAGCTGAAAGAGTGACTGCTTTGTGCTCACTTCTTCTCTCCAGTATATTCCTTTCCACTTAATTTTTGAAATTGTGATTACATTTAAAAAGTAGTAGCATGTATTTGAAGATGTAATTTTAGAAGAATGCACTCTGACCACCATTCAATGTCACGATCAGGCATCCTGAAAAGAGAGTGTTACATTGTTGCTTTCATCAGGTGGATCTTCAAGGAACCGAGAGCAAAGTTTAAACCCTTCAAACAGTTCAGATTGGAGAGCAGTGATCATTGGACATCAGCAACACAGCAAATTCATCATCTTAGTTTCCTATTACTCCTGCAGCCTTGGAGCACTTCACCCTTAACACTACAGACAAAAAGACTTCCCGCCAAAATTTGCACATCTCCATTTCTGAAGTTTAACAGTGTTTGAACTTTGTCTTACAACAAGTTTGCAACATGTTTGGGAAAACAAGACTAAAGAGGTAAACATGAAGAGATCACAGTTCTGTATGCAGGTAAAACCTAAAAACATGTTTTATACCTCGGCATGCTCACATCCCTACAGAGGCCTGATTGACGGGGCTCACATATTAACAAAACCAGACGGCTTTGTTACACACCCACCAGTTCACACCCACCCACACACCCATAATCCCGCAAACCCACCCACACACACCTATAAGCAGTGTCTGTGATTGTGTGAGATTGACACACAGTTAAGTTTTACAGGTGCGTTGAAGCGGATAATTAGCCTGTTAGCTGTGACTAATGAAATCTCCACCGCTGTGCCCTCGACTGCTGCCGGGGCAGAGGCCACTTTCCTGTTTGGATAGGCATCGCTTTAAAGCAGAGCTGAGGGGAGCCTCCTCTATGAGGGTGTGTCTTGTGTCTGTATGTGTGTGAGAAAGAAAGTGTGTGTGTGCAGCTAAATGCTGGATGAAAAAAGAACTTTTGAGTTAAAGTCAGTTGAATAAATAGGAGGGTGGAAAAAAACCCTCATCCATTTGGAGAGTTGTATTGAAAAGAAAAGCAAACGCCGACACAGTTATACGTCAAACTTAAGCTTAGTTCATTCCTCTCTTAGTATTTGTGATACATTTATTTTTATTACATTTTACCCTTTGTATTCTTGATCTCTACTATAATCTCTTCAAAATGGTAGAGATGCTGTTAAATATTTTAATTTCCACACTCGTTACCATTCAGTCAGACACCACAAATGTTTGAAGAAAATGTTGGACGTCACAAAGACAGTTGATTTCATTGGTGAGTGCTGTGTAAGGAGCAGCCCTGTGTATAGTGAGCAGGTAGTCAGACTTCTTCCACTAACACTGCTCACCATACATTGTTCCTTACTTGATGATGGCCACTTTGCCAAACATCAGAGAAGAGAGAGTGTCTGTCATTGCTGTTTTGAACTCAAGTGTGTCACTACTGTTGTGTCAATGCACATACTGAAGTAAGTAGTCAACAAGTGTGTGTCAGGGAGGGCAGACCCCCAGGAGGGCTGATAAAGAGCTGCATACTGCTCACCTCTGACCCTTACACCACTTCAGGACTTGGAATGTGCAGACACACACACACGCACACACACACACACACACTCACGTATCACAAGTACATTTTTTTATAGCAGCATGCTCTGATTCTCAATTCTGGCAGAATCAGAGGTGAATTTACTTTTTGCTTTTTAGACAAAGCTGTGAGTTTATTTTGCAAAGCTGAGTTTGTCCATCTCTTTAGGTGGTACTAAGTCCTACAGTCAAAGAGAATGTGATGAGTCAGCAAGATGTTGCCTCTGAGGTGGCTCATTCCATGCATGTGTGTGTCCTTGTGTCACCCACTGATGTTACTTCTGCTTTAGTCATCACCGCTGTCACCTTTGTTTCTCTGCCGCAGCCTGAACAGACGTGCAAAACTTCATCTGAGGCTTTGACACTCTGAGGAGTTTGTGGTAAAAGAATACATCTTCACAACATACTCTCACACAGTCCCTAACAGCTTTTTAGTTCAAATAGTGTAGTAATACTTTAAGAAGGTACCAAGCCCTGAGGGGAGAAACTTCAAACTGAGGCGCCCGCTGACACATGCACACATACAAATCTGCTGAAAACATTGTTGTCGGGATCGTATATGTGCAGGGAAGACTTGGCTCACCATCCCAGTTTTAAAAAATGAAAGTAAACATGCTTTTATTCTGTTTTATAAATACTGTAAGGGAATAGTGTGTGACCTACAGATGAAAGAATGGAGAGTAAGATGGAAGAACAAAGAAGGAAACCAAAGAGAGGCAGCGATGATGAGGATGATGATGGGCCTTTACGATGTAGAGTTCTGATGGGAATTTCAGCTGCTAGACTAAAGGAACAAAGCAGATGTGTGTGTGTGTGTGTGTGTGTGTGTGTGTGTGTGTGTGTGTGTGTGTTTGTGTGTGTGTGTGAGATTGAAAGAGGGAGAGCTTTCAGTTCCCTCTCTCTCTCTGAGGAACAGTAATTGTGATCCATGCTCTGTTAAAAACTAAAGCCCTCAGGGACCAGTATGAAGACATCACACACACACACACACACACTTGCGCACTCTCAAAAACACACCGGCTCTTTGGTCTTTGCTGAAGTTGACCAATGAAGACGTCACACACTTGCTGTCACTTCAGCTGCCTTTATACTCTGTCCTCTCTGAAGCACACACCTCTCACACACTGACATTACTTCTACCTCTGTCCTCTGTCCTTCCTCTTCTTTCATTCCTCCAGCAAAGGAAACAGTGCAGTGAGCAGACCGACCTCTAGGGGGTGTCTCACTCTTACATTGAGCCAAGGAAAAGCCCCTTTTAGGATTTTCTGCATGACCGAAATGTTCACAGCTTTAGCTGCGTTTAAAAAAGATCTGCACACTTTGTGCAGAGAGGGAATTTATCCACACACATAAAATAATAATATTCTTGAAATCATAAAAACCTTGCAGCTACAAGGCGTCTTGCTTTATGACAGGTAGAACAAACTCACCTTTATGCCTTTAGAGTAGGATACTATAATAAAGAACACACACTGATGCAAATGAATATCAACACATGAAAAAAAATCCATGACTTTGGAATTAAGAACTACAGGAGAAATCAAACAAATATTTAAAGACCCAGTTAGTGTTTTAAATTTATTCAAACAGCAAAGACAGACAAATTACCAGTTTAATCACTAAGCAAGAGAGAGACAGGTAGATTTTTGTATTATTAAACACAATATTGAGTATAACATATTTTCTACAGAGTGTGACTACTAGTTTGAAATCTATCTGTTGAACATACTGTTAAGTTTGATCATTGTTGTTTTTTAATGGTGACAGGTGTTTAAGAGGTAAATCAACAAGATAAAGATCTGGATGACTACAAGGATGATTTCAGATCACCAAACAGCAGCTGGATAGGTTTGAGAGAGGAATACAGGAATACATCTTTAGTGTCATTGCACAATATACAAAAAAAAAATGGAGTGCACACACTTTATCAGTACAGGAAGAAGTAAAAAAAGAGACTATAAAAAGACATGAATAAATAAGTAAAAACATTAAAACCATTGAGTAAAAAGTAGCACACACAGCACAGTTGTTGCTTGAGAGTACAAGCTTGTTTTGATGTATATAGACCAGGATAACATACTATGAGGAAAAGGGAATCCAATTCTATAGCTAGATTAACTAGAAATGCTCCAAAGTATAAATTAAACATCTGTATCATCCAGCAGAGACACCACTGATCATTATTGTCTGTAAGCTCCAGGGTAGCACTACCTCTTCTTGGCCTTACTGGAACTTCTGACCTGCTGCTGGCACCCTTTCCCTTGCTCTCCATGTCACAAGTTCTCTTGAGAACTCATAATGATACCTTTTGTTTTATTTTCCACTGCATCATTTGTTTTTTAAAAACAAAAAAAGTGAAATTTACACCTTTATTTGGGGTCAATTTATATGCATATGTCATTGAATTTGGCAGATCTAAGAAGCTCTGCTTGACTAAGACAAACTGTGTTTGATCTCCTTTTTTTACCATCTGCTAAAAAGTCACAAATGCCTCTAAAAACTTTGCTATGTCCTGTATCAGGATTCATTACGTCTAAATGAAGGTGAAAGTGTGAGTCTTTATGTGAGTATTTAACTTAAGGAGCTGTTTTAATGTGACATGGATCACATTGGCTGTGGATGCCTGCATTGAAGTCAACCGAGTCCTTGAAGTATCCCGCTATGTTTATAAAGATTTCCCTCATTTTAGCCTAATTTTGTGCTTAAATAAACCAGGGTGGTGATTCGTAGACTTGATGACTGCTAAATGTGGTTTTATGTTTCTGCTCTGAAAATCCCAGTAAAAAAAGCCAGGCTATTCAGGGCCAATCTCAGTCCTGTGTGTTAATTAAATTCAACAGAGAGTCGACTTCCTTTGAAGGAAGGCTGTTAAAATGTTTGGGATATTTCCCCCCGCATTTTCTTTCAAAAATAACCAAACCCAGAGACCACAGTGGACATAAAGTTTCACCCTCGAGAAACATGAAAACTTTTTGAAGAGATGTGGAAGGAAACAATCAAGATAAATCTGAAACCAAACAGGGTGAATGCACACACACACACACACACACACAAGCACACACGCACATGCAGTCATTTCTTGGCAAGGTACCGAGGCCAGTGCCATGAGTTGCATTTCAACTTTTATGTTCATGTATACGGGGTAACCATGAGGAGAGAAAATAAACCAAAGGCTATTTTGATTGTCAGCACATTTCAGCGTGTCCCCATTCAGCGAGGAAACGATTAACAGACTCGACATATTCTGGGTTTTAAGAGAGCAGCAGAATGACTTAATAGTTATTGTTTCATGTGGTTCAGCCAACGTGATGATTTCCACTTTGTAGTTTTTTTGTTGGCTTCAAATCTGTTTATTTTGTGGACTTATTTTCCCAAGATTTAAACAAAATCTCTGCATGCATTCCTCCCCATGCATCAACACCTTGTTCACAGACGGACGTATTCGTCTGTCACTCATTAAACTTCAAGGAATGGGAGAAAAGAAAACAAAAAGAAATGCATTCAAGATTTTAGCCTTTAAAGGTAGAGAGAAAGATTTACAGCACACACCCCAACATCTCTACCATGCTGCAATAATACAGAGACATTCTTCTTGATGTCCTGGTGTTTCATTTTCATCTGGTTGGTAACAGTAATCCAGCGGCTCACTACCTCTGTGGACCATCCCAGCCAGAGTGCAGCTGACCTGATATGGCTGCGGTTTTTCACCTCAATCAAATAAATAAATAAATAAATAAAAAAAAACAACACCAGGCAATATTATTCACACCAGGCATCAAAGGCTTTGCGTAATGAGCTTCACTGTTCATCAAGCAATCCGTCATCCATGTAATGCCTCCCAAACACACACATTGTTCTTTTGGAAGTTTCTTAAATCCACCAGTTACAGAACTGTGAAACTGTTTGTAAGTGTAAGAGGTTTTGATGGGTAAACCTTTTAGAGAGCTGAGCTGGTCCACTCACTTTCGAACGCCAACCAAACATCAGCTGACCTGAGATTTTAGCTCATCCTTTGTAAAAAAGCTATGAGCACATCACAAACCATTGAACTTCAATACAGTTTGTACAAGTGTTCCAAAACTTAAATTTACCTCACCTTTTTTTCATCGTTTAAAACAGGATGTGACGAATGGATACACTCAATTTTTTTTCCCATTTAATTTAGTTTGACTGTTAATAAAAATGGCTTTTAATGTACTCTGGTGCAAAACGTCAGATCAGAATCACAGCGCGATATCAAAAGTTTCTGTGCTAATAAATACACAAATAAGTAGATGGCAGAGATAGCTAAAAATAATGATAGAATAAGATATGTGTTAAAGTCATCAACAAAACTTTTTGACATTATTCCTGTTTTGATCTTGCGTTTGACATGAACTAGCAAACATTTTGATTCCTGCATTTTTCTGTGCAAAATGTCTTTTGATATGCATGTGACAGTCGGTGATTCATGTTTGGAAAAACACGACATGGACATGATGTTATGGTTGTTATCTCATATAGTAATGCAATACTCTGTGTTAAGACATAAAAAATCTTTAAGTCTCATGTCCATCCTGTAGATCTTCTCTTAGAGCAGAGCTGACCAATGTATCAGATTCTCTCCCTCTAGACATTAGTGTGTGTTTTTTTCACTTATGTTTTATTTGCCTTTCTTAATGAAGATACATCAAAATCAAACACATTATACAAAACACTGGTGTCAGTTAACAAGTCAATACAGCCTCTTTTTGAGTAGTCCATTCTCTTCAAACTTTTGGATGGGTTTTGAAATCAGTCCATGTTTTCGACATTAGTGTGTTTTAATGCTCGAGGCCGGTCATTGTTAGGTCTGTAAGAGTTTGTGGAGTGTGAGCTAAAAGAAGAGTTTCATGTTTGCCACTTTGGATCAGCTTCACAATGGAAAAAAACTGCTCAAACCAGGACGAACTGGGTAAAAATTTACCCACCCTATATCTGAATGCATTTAATAGTGCATAATAACAGTCTCCAAGTTCAAGAATGAAAAATTGAGATTCCTATTAGAGATGTCATTCTTCTTATTCCCAAAATGAGATTTGACTTTTAAACATCATTTCCAGTTTCTGATTTGGTTCTTCATTAGCCATGACTGACAGGGAGTGAGGAGGTATGTGTGGTTGAGCACACATGATGGATTCAGTCTGTTTGTTCTGGAGGTCAGAGCTGACTATCAGTCTGATAGGACAGGCTTGGGATTGGTTTTACTTTGCTTACGTTGTAACATCGCTATTTAAAATATTTCAGGATAATGCTCTGTTATCTACAAACTGAGCAGCTCAAACTTCTTGAAAAATTGTCTCTGCTGTGTTTCAGCTGACTGACACCCACTGAAGCCTCAATATCTCAGCTTGAAGGAAGTAAACAAATATTGCTTTGTTGACAATCACTGGAGACTTTTGGAGCATCACTTTGTCTTCCTGGTGCTGAATACTCACCAGTGACTCATGCTCATCCTAAGTTCTTGAAACTCTGAACACAATAGTGAATAATGGTTCTGTAGGGATCGCTGATGCACCATGGTCCACTTAAAGAATTGGCAGCAGTCAAAAATCGCACACAGCTAACACTCAAAGGCAAATGACATTTAATGAACTTGTTGTACGACTCTTGAGTAGTACATCTGAATAATTTAAATATTCATACACACTTCATTAGTGTTTATAACAACTGTACTGCCATAAGTGGACTTAAGTGTTATTCAGTTGCAAAGAGAAACTTCTGCTCAGCTGTTTTGACTTTCAGAAAATAAGTATCCTTTTTAATTCTTTATTTTATTGATGAATTTGTGGTTGAAGAAAATATCCATGACCCAACTGGATTATGGCAAAGGACGTCAGTGCTAAACTGTGATTCATCAGGATGAAGTTTGTTGGTGATTGTTGGACTTTGACATCACTGCAGAGAGATTAGAGTCGTTTAAGGAGCCTGGTGAGACCTTTATGTTCATACTTTCATTCATACACATTTGCAGGTACACAGGGTCTGACTGACAAAAGGTTTGCATGGCTTTAGTGGCCATCAAACCTGCACAAGAGATGTGTTTGGAAATGATTCACAAGGCACACTCAGGTTATTAAATGCAACACAAAATGGACTGCAAAACTAAAAACGTCTCGTGCATGTTTACCTAAGCGAGTCACTGTTTATTAATTGGAGGCACAATTGTCCCCTTTTTATGCAAATAATACTCATTAAAAAACATCTGGTGCTAACAGCCACAAGCAGTTAAAGTGAATTTTAACTTGAAATTGTGGTTGTGGTTGCTGCGCTGCACTACTTCTAAAAGATGTCATGCTAAAACATTTCAGTGATCATGACAACAATCCCACTTCTCAGTGATCTAAATATGATATCTCTTTACATAAAGCCTGTTAATGATACTTGGACATGACTATTTTTGTTATAAACAGGAGTTCTGTCGGTCTGGGGCTTTCTGAGGCTTGACCTCATTAATATGGGGCCACTTTTCCACATGTGTGGAGACGGTCTGGAGCCACTACCCATGACGTGTTCTTTTATTCGAATGGGCTGCTCTTGCTCGCTCGCTCCAGTGAAGAGGCAATGTGAAACATCTGTCATGAATCTGCTTCACAATGAAAGAGAGCTCATCTCCACAATTTAACGCAAAACTGCAAAACAAACTGCACGGAGCTGCAACATTTACGGGTATTTCAGTGCTTTGATATCTTCAGGGCAGTATGTAGAGGGACAAATGATGCGCAAGTCTCAGTGCATTCACCTCTCACAGTGACAGTCACACAGACAATGCTCCCTGCTCTGTCATTCTTTGAAGGTAATTTGAGACCAAAGAGACGAAACACCTCTCCTTCCGTTCCTCCACAGAACTGTAATGTCAACAGATGACAGGTGTGTTAGTGGTGGAAAGAGTCACTATTGTGACTGCTTATATGTCCACATATATGTTGGGTGTTAGTCCCTTGGTATGTTGGCACCTTGGCCCTTGACCTTCCACAAAAATATGATCTTGTCATCTTGAGTTGACCTGGATGTTGGTTAGACTTACGAAAAGGTGGACATTAGCAGGAATTCTTTCCCAAAAACAGCGACATAAAGAGAGTCCTATGAGTAAGTGAAACGATGAATCAGGTAGTGAGGTAGCTGTAAATTGCTTGATTCATAACACTCAGCCTTTTTTTGTACTGAAACAGTAACAGAACCATATAAATGTGTAATTTCTGTCAACAGGAGAACATTAAAGACTCTGACCCCATCTCTAAAACAGTTGGATGGGACTTCATCCGATGACTATTTTCCTGGACATGAACCCGCAGTCTGTTTGCAACAGAGCAGTAAAAATGTAGCCAAACAATTGGAAATAGACTTATTCTGTGTTGTCAACAACAGTGGTTACTTAATCTATGGCTCGGCACCCAGAGCAGGTCACAGGCTTTATTTTACCCGTCAAAGGTCTTGTTTAAATCATAAACAGGGAGAAACCTTGAGATGGAGTTTTAAAATCATCTGAAAGTCATTAAATAAAGACGGTAAATCCTGAAAATGTGTGAGCAGTAGGATTTTCTAGCAGAAGTCAAAGAAGTGTTGCATTAGAAGCATCGAGGAGTCGTAATGATCATCATGTTCTCATTGTTGGCTTTTGTAACAGCCAGTGGTGACACATCACAGGTCGTCTTTAAGTCAGTCAGTGTTTTAATCCTCCCGTCAGCTGACATGGTTAGATTTATACACTCTATCTGGGCCAGTTTTGGGTGGTCTTTTTTTTTACTCCATACCAACAGCAGCCGTGGACGAAGACGTTTTGTCTGTCAGCTTTTTTGTCCATTTAACTCATTTGTGAGCATGGTAGATTTTGGTGGTCACACAGCATAATGCACAGTGGTGCAGTGGTTAGTGCTGCTGCCTCACAGCAAGACGTCACCTGGTGGATGTCTTTGTGAAGTTTCAATGTTCTCCCCATGCATGCATTGGTTCTCTCCAGGTACTCCGGCTTCCTCCCACAGTCAAAAAACATGCTCATCAGGTTAATTGGTGATTCTAAATTGCCCGTAGGTGTGAGTGTGAAAAGTTGTTCTTCTCTGTGTCAGCCCTGTGATTGGCTGGTGACCAGTTCAGGGTGTACCCCACCTCTCACTCTAAGACAGCTGGGATAGGCTCTAGACACCTACAACCCTGAGCAGGATAAGTGGTATAGAAGATGAATGAATGAATAAGGCAGCATGAAAATTTTTGAGAAAATATTTGGACCTGATTCAAGTGTTTATATGCTGGTTGTGACGAGAAGGACTCAAACATATTAACTGATAAAGAGTGTTACATGTTTGTTAACTAATTTTAGTATAAGACCCAAATAGTCTATTCCGTTCAGAACAACTTTACTGGGACAAAATATGTGTAAGATCAATAATTCTCTGTTGAGCACAGTGTAAAACTAGTCCTGTATTCAACTATATAGTCATCAAAATTAAGTCAAAGTTACGGACAAATGTTTTGGGCAAGTGTTAGCCAAAGATGAGATTGTTTGTTCCAGTCCAGCTCTTCAAAAATGGAAAGAAGCAGTCTATATTTTAGGAATAAACAATGACTGACTAATACAGTCCTTTTTGTTTAAACAAAAAATGAGAGAGACAGAGAGAGAGAGAGAGAGAGAGAGAGAGAGAGAGAGAGAGAAGTGCATATTCAGTGTCAATGGCTTGAAGTGTGATCTTTTTTTTCTTCATCATCTGCACTCAGGCCCACGGCAGTTTCACAAGATTCTGGCTCAAAAGTAAAAAGGATATGAGTCAGAGAGATTCAGTTTCTAGATTCTACTGGATGCAAGAAATTAGAAGGCTTCAAGCATGTTTTATTGGATGATATCATAAATCATGCTGAGGATTCTGGTGGGTTGAAACCAACAAAAAAGAGCAATGTTTTCTGTTTTTTCATCAAGTTAGTATCCCAGGACACAGTGAGGAACTATGCCTTCTTCTTGAATCAGAAATAAAGACTTAAGACTAACCACATTTTAAAACCCTACAACTCCTAACGACATGAAAAAGACTGTTGACGGCTGTTTTTACAGCACTTTACGGCACCTCCTCTGTTTGGCTGATTAACTACTAGAGTCATATTTTACTGACCCAGTCTTACATTTTTATTTATCCAGCGATAGCAGTGATGTTTGATGTGTCATAAAGCCCTGTATCGGTTCCCTGTGGATGTAATTAACACTCGAACTCATACATTCACACACTCCCAGCACCACACCATGTAAAAGGCATGTCTCCTCCCAGTGTTGCTGAGAATAACCAGATTATTTTATCTGGAGATACCGGCTCCTCTCGGCATGCTGGAGATGGAGTGAGTTTTCCATCTCTCTGTCTCCATCTGTCTGTCTCCCACCGACTCTGTCTCCCTCTGTCTCACTGCCCCCTCCTTCACTTTCAATAAAAGCTATTACGAGACATCTTAAAGTCAGTAAAACCTGTGTGCACATGTTGTGTGTAGTTGTACAGGACTATGTGTTTGTGTGAATTAATGGGTAGAGCTTAGAGAATGTGATCTTATGGTATCATCATCTGAGGGCTCACATGCTGCCTGTCAAACTTTTTATGGACGATCTCACAGGATGACGTGGAGGTCAGGGGTGAAGGGTGATAGACAGTTGACTCTTTGGTGTTAAGCACAACCAGAAGAAGAATCTACATGTTAAGATGATAACAAACAGCACATTTTTAACTGATTGAGTAACTCTGGTGGAACTCTGATAAAAAGCATTTCATTCTAAAAAAAAAACTGAATAAAACAATGGGCTATCCCTTATATATGTATGATAGTGACAACAATACATACATACACTCACTGGCTACTTTATTATGTACACCTGTTCAACTGCTTGTTAATGCAAATATCTAATCAAACAATCGCATGGCAGCAGCTTAATGCATTTCGTCATGTAGACATGGTCAAGACGATCTGCTGAAGTTCAAACTGAGCATCAGAATGGAGGATGGAAGAAAGGTGATTTGAGTGACTTTGAATGTGGCATGCTTATTGGTCTGAGTATTTGACTAACTGCTGATCAACTTGGATTTTCACACACAATCATCTCTAGAGTTTTCAGAGAATGACGACAATTCATCAAGACTGGACAATAGAGGGTTGAGAAACGTTGTCTAGTCTGATGATTCTGGATTTTTGCTCCACATTCAGATGATTGACTCAGGATTTGGAATAAACAACATGAAAGCATGGATCCATCCTGCCTTATATCAACACTTCATCCTGCTGCTGGCGTAATGTTGTGCGGGATATTTTCTGAGCATGCTCTGGGCCCCTCAGGACCAAGTGATGATCAGTTGGTTTAAGGTTCACAGTCTACCTGAGTATTGTTGCTGACTATGTCCATCCCTTTATGACCACAGTGTACCCATCCTCTGATGGAGACTTCCAGAAGTATAATGCTCCATGTCACAAAACTCCAGTTATCTCAAACTGGTTTCTTAAACATGACAATGGGATCACTGTAGTCCAGTGGCCTTCCCCAGCCTACAAATCTGCAGCAACTGCGTGATGCTGTCATGTCAATATGAAGCAGAATCTCAGAGGAATGTTTCCAGTAACTTGTTGAATGGATGCCACAAGAATTAGGCGAGTTTTGAAAGCCAAAGGGGGTCCAACCTAGTATTAGCAAGGTGGACCTAATAAAGTGGCCGGTGAGTTTATATACAATCAGATCAATGAAGTGTGAGTACATCAAGCAGCATGATGAGGTATGTTGAATAATATTTGTTTTGTTCTGTGTGGCTTTTGATACAGAAAAATTAACATGCATAACTTTCAGTGAAATATTACTCCACTATAATCTTAATAACGTGAAGCTTTCACATGATTCCCTCATGATCCCTTCACAGGGAGGAGACTTCTGTTTTTAACAAAGTTATTCAGTTCTGTTTTCATTTGTCATTAAGCTTCTTCTCGTTCTTCCTCTGTTCCCATATGTGGAGACATGCTCTTTATGTGTCTGTAGAAGATAAGGTTGATAATGGGGAAAACACACACACACACACACACACACACACACACACACACACACACACACATGCACAGAAATGCCCAAGAAGATGAAGGGAGCTAGAATCACATTAATGAAGAGACTCATTTTTAAATTTATGAGTGCTGGAGTCGCCAAGCCCCATCATTCTGCTGCTATGAGACAAGTAGTGAAAGAAGGGCTGACAGAAGAGATTCAGAGCAGTAAAAGAAGGATGAAGGGAGGTTGAGAAGGAGATGAGGACTCTGTGATAAAGAAGTTATTAATGGTTTCATCTCTTTCTCCTGCCCTGTTTTTCTTTTCTCACTCACACCCGCAAACACACACACAAAGTCAACTGGCCTTTCCTCATTGTGTTTTCTTAAGACACTGATACTCCCCACTTCAAAGAGCAGAGGTGAACTCTTGCCATGTAAATACAGCACTCTTGAATCCTCAGACTGATACACACACACACACACACACACACACACGTACACTAACACTCTTCCTCTGGGGGTTTTCTCAGCGTGGTCTTTCATCTTGCCTCTCTGTCTCTTTGACAGCCTCTGAGGAGCAGAGGAACTGAAATAACCATCCTCACAGATATCATAGTCACACACGCATACATAATCACACTCGTACACAAAAGCAAATGAAAAGACACATAAGCACCCACAGACTCACATAAAATACTTTAGTCGTACCGTAGCCGAGGCCAAGAAAACAACCAAAGAAATCACTCCAATCTCTTTGGCTTCTGAGGAAGGGCGTTTGTCGTCGGGAGCATCCAGCCCACAGCCACCACTGCCCAGAGGAAGGAAGAAGCTTCTGAATATGGATGACTGTTGGAGTGTTCCAAAAGATCAGTTTAGCGGGTTCATACATTTAACATCACAGTGAAGACTTGAACGAATGTCAAAACTTCAGGTCTTGGAAGGAGTTTGGACCCTGTTGGTTTGTAAGACTGTTGCCAGTGAAACCACAAAGGCTGCTACATAGTTAATCTTTATTTTTATTTCAACTGGACCAAGGGACAACCTCTGGGACTGAGACATGAAGTCAGTGCAGTTCTAAAAACTGCAGTTCCTCAATTGGCCACTTGAGGCTTGCTAGAAAAATGAGTCAGTCCCAATAACGTTCCATTTTATGGGCATAACTTTCCAGCAGAATTGAGCCTAACAGCCAGGTACCAAAAACATTTATTGCTTTTTAATGACAACAGTACGAGGGGGAGCATTTTTAATACTCCTCAACTTTCAGAAATGTAAACTATTGTTCAGATTAGATTAATTCTTAAAGTTTGACAGAATTGAATGGCTATGATTTGCCTTTTAATTATGCCATAGGGGACTTAGTCAAACATGTTTTGCTTTGTGGTTCATCTTATATGACCCAGTTTGGAACTAACTAGCCCCTTATTGTGCTTGAAACCACCTATCTAGCTAGTTATTAGTGTTACCTATTGACCTATGGTCCCCCTCCACTCACTCAGACAAACAATGAACATTCAGTGACAGGTGCTATGGCAGGTGTTACAGTGGGAGACATTTTGAAGGATGTCATTGATGATTTTTGAAGACAGAAATATCACATCGTCTAAAAAGCACCAAAAGGGTCTAAACTACGCATTGGAGAGGTATATTAATCATTTTATTGTTGAGAAGGTCGATAAAGGACTTCAGTTACAAGCCACAAAATTACAGGTCCCAGTGCAAACCCGATAAACCACATCTTGTTGCAATCACCATCTCTGATAACAAGATAGAGGATAAGCATTGGTCTTGAGAAAAAAAAATAACTACCTTTTTTCCATCTTTAACTAGAGTGTCTGATAGTTTATTGCTACAGTATATACAGTACATTCAGTAACGTTTTCTAAAGTTTATCTCAGCTATTACAGATAAGCTAATGAAGCTAAGCTCCAAAAGCTATTGTTAGTTTAAATAGAGTCCTTTGGACAACAGCTAACAATGGTGTATGATCAAGTACAAAATCTAGAACAAAACAGGCCAGTGAACTCCCAACAAACAAAGAGACATGGCAAACAATGCAGCTAGGAGCTAACGTTAGAGAAAATCCCAAACTGTCATTCAGACTGTTGTGGCGGTTTTAGTGTGAAAGATAACTTTATATTACTTTCCAGCAAAGTGACAAAATGTTGCCACAAATATGATGTTGATGTACCTTAGAACAGATGTAAACATCCTTGGTAATTTTGTTCAGATTGAATTGATTCTGTAGTCTACCACACAACTTTAGCCAAAACATCTGGGCACAAAAAACAGACCGTATGCTAGAGTACTGCCTATAGACTTCTCCTCTGCATTTAATACTATTAAACCGGATCTGTTGCTCTCCAAAATAAATCAGTTGGAGATTTACCCTCATTTCATTCACTGGTATCACTCCTTCCTCATTAACAGACAGCAGCTGGTGAGAGTTAACAACACACATTCCCCCCATTCATATCAAATAACGGTGCTCCACAAGGATGTGTAAGCTCACCCCTATTATTCACCATCTACACCAATGACTGTGCCACAAGTGTGCCGAATCACCATCTCATCAAATTTTCTGATGACACTGCACTGGTATCAGGATGAGCAGCCAGACCTGTATTACCATCGTGTAGGAAGAATGGTCCAGTGGTGTGATCAGAAAGCCCTCATATTAAACCCAGTGAAGACAGAGGAGGTCATTTTCGGAAACACTAGCAGTGCTTTAGCACCAGTCATTATTCACAACAAACCCATCAAACAGTGATCCTCTTTTAAATATCTGGGAGTGTTTGCAGACAATGCTCTTTCTTGGTCACCCCATGTGATTTCATCTGTAATAAGGTCCAGCAGTGGATCTATTTTCTGAGAAGGCTCCAGTCCTTTGGTGCCAGTGGGAAGATTTTACACCTGTTCATCTGCTCAACCATTCAAAGTGCCCAGTCTGGTTTTGGAGCCTCACTGTCCAACTGAGAGCAAAGATTCTTAGGTTGTTGAGTATCTGTTCAAAAATGGTGGAGCAGAGTGTGGAGAATGGTTTTCTAAGCAGCTACTCCAAGTGAACCCTCAGACTGGCTGACAAGATCACAAAGGACCCTTCTCATGTCCTCCATGAGGAGTACCAGCTTTTGCCATCAGGGAGATGTTTGAGGGTGCCAAGCTGTAAGAAAAATAAGTACAAGCTCTCATTTATTCCTCACTCTGTTTCTTTATTAAATAAACAGTAGAGTTCAGGCTGGACAGCTACACACACCCTTGACTCTGACTCTGACTGAGGACATTCCTAGAGAATGTTCAAGTGTTTGGGAATGGTTGTATGCACTGTGATTGGCTCATCACATTTGAGGACTTAACCATAGGTCTATTGAAGAAGCTCATACCCCTGCTATATGATTAACAGTTTTTTTTTCTTTTTTTTAACTCAAGTACTCTCCGTGCAGCACTACAAAAACCAAACGACAAAACTTCAGGCGTTAAAAGACGTTTAAGAAAACAATAAGTTGCATCTCCTGCAGATAAGTCGGTTATGTACAGTCATTTGAACCTATGCTGTTGAAATCTTCCAACATTAAGGGCTGAACAGCCATGGTTTGAGTCGTTTCTTGCTCAGAGTTAAGTTTTTCATTAAAGTTAGCAACCAACTGGTTTGCATACACACTCGGGTAAAGTGTTCGGGTTGTAATAAAAGATGTAAGGATTTTCAAAGGCTTCTCTACACTGTGATGTTAAAGGAAGTTACTTCTGCTGTGACACTCTGCTTTTGGTTTAACACCAGTGCATACACTGTATCTGAGTGTCAAACAACACTTACGTATGTAGTAAGTGACAAATGATGCTGTTGGCTGCTATCAACCAGATCCTGAACTGTTCATCTGTGACAGAGACACATGACAGAGACCCTGTTTGTCTTTTCTCACCCTCTCCAGCACATACAACCCAGATAAGAACCTACAGGCCTACTGCTAAGTGATGCAAGATACGGCCAGCACACATTTAACTTTAACGCTCACACTGTGAGGTTGGTTACAGGGGCTTCATCAGGTATGACTGTGGTAAATGTCACTTACACCAGGACATTAGCACTGGCTGCAACGGCTATTTATGTGTTTGAAAGCGATGTTAGATGCATGGTAAAAAAAAAAACAAGACTATGATAAGATGGTAAGTTGAAATTAGCATCCTTCCACATTAGACCATGCTTAACAGCATCTGCTTTTGTCACCATTATAAAAGCTCTGACAACACCTAACCAGACTCGGTCTCTGCACAGACACTTCTCTGTCAAGAGAGTCTATTCTCTTTCCTGGCCTCCTACCTGCTCAGTTGAATACCTTAATGATCGTGATTTAGATAAAGAGTTTCAGGATAAATGTATTTTTTTGTGTTCCACATTTACATAATTCTACTTACTCAATGGAAATGTGGGAGGAACGAGTCACAATGCAGCATTAAACTTTAAGGCTTTATTACACCACAGTGATTCATAAAAAATGATCTGAAACTTTATACAGTCAGTTTTAACCTGATGGACATGACAATATCTGCACACAAGCTGTGCGGTTCAAGCAGTGATATGGAATGATGATATGGTTCATGGGAGTAAAAGCCAAAATATCCGAGTTAGACCCTTAACAAACACCAGTCGGACAGCAAAAGGTCACTCTGGTCCATGTTTCAAAGCCAGAGGGAAATTGGCGTGTTTCCGCTCCACCTTTGTGTGTGTATGTGTTCGAGTTCTCATGCTCAGGTCCAGTCATGAGGGTGTTATCTGATGAACAGCTGATGGTGCTTATAGGAGACCCCCCCCCTCCAAAGAGCCTTTCCTGCACACTGTAAATCTCACTAATAAGGCCTGGGCGCCCAATGAGCCCCCCTCCATTTCACTGTCAGGTGATAAATAACAGCAGCCTCACCAACCGGACAGCAGCTGGACAGAGCCAGCGGACTACAAAGAAACAGTCTCTGAAAGTTGTAGGTAATAACTGTGGATGGGAGGGATTCAGGCTACACTTTGTGTTATCATACAGAGTGAGCCCATGAAGACAATAAATCTGAGTATTTGTCTCTGTAATAATGTGTAATTAGAGGTCAGAGATAGGATAACTGTTAAGGAAGGTGGCAGCTTGTCTGAATCTGCCCAAGAGTGTCTGAAAGCGTGTATGTGTGTGTGTTATCCAAGGCAACGGCTGACTGACTGTAGACGGAGACAGCCGTCTGAGGGAATGTCCTCACCCCCGCAAGATCATTAATTACACGCCAACCCACACACACACACACACACATACACACAGGGCCACACTTATCACTTATCTTCTCAGGGTTGGAAGGCTGAAGTAGAGCACACAGCTCTTGTATGATGAGGAGGAGCAGAAAGGGGTGATAGTGATAGTGGTGGAGGGGAGAAACGCAGGAGACTGGAGGGAGGAGAGTGGAGTCTGGGAGGAAGAAGAGGTGAAGGGGCATAAGGGTGAGGGAGTTGTTGAGTTGCTGTGATGAATGACTTTCAGGATGAGAGGAAGTGGCAGGGAGTTTTATCAAGGCTAAACAATTTAACAGTTTGGGTTTCAGAATCAGGTAAAAGATAAAATATTATAATAAAAACAACAATAATAAACTGGACTTTTTCAATACAACCCTTATTACAATGAAGTTGGGACATTGTGTACAATGTAAATAAAAACAGGATACAATGATTTGCAAATCCCGTTTAACCAATATTCAATTGAATATACTACAAAGAAAAGATATTTATTGATCAAACTGATAAACTTTGTTTTGTAGCAAATATTCGCTCAGTCTGCAATACATTCTAAAAAAGCTGTGACAGGGGCAACAAAAGACTGGGAAAGTTGAGGAATGCTTCAAAAACACCTGTTTGGAACATTCCACATGTGAACAGGTTCATTTGAAACAGATTAGTGTCATGATTGGGTATAAAAGGAGCATCCCTGAAAGGCTCAGTCGTTCACAAGCAAGGATGGGGTGAGGTTCACCACTTTATGAACAACTGCGTGAGCAAATAGTCCAACAGTTTAAAAACAATGTTTCTTAACGTACAATTGCAAAGAATTTAGTGATTTCATCATCTACAGTCCATAATATCATTAAAATATTCTGAGAATCAGGAGAAATCTCTACATGTGAGTGATAAGGCCAGAAACCAACATTGAATTCCCATGACCTTCAGTCCCTAAGGTGGAACTGCATCAAAAATAGACATCATTTTGTAAAGGATATCACCATATGGGCTCAGGAAGACTTCAGAAAACCATTGTCAGTTAACACAGTTCATCACTACACCTACAAGTGCAACTTCAAACTCTACCATGCAAAGACAAAGACATATATCAACAACACCCAGAAACACCGCCAGCTTCTCTGGAACCTGTTGCAGGCATCAAATTCGAAATGAGTGAATATTTGCAGTTTTAAGTAAAGTTTGAACAATAAATATCTTGTTTTTGTAGTGTATTCCATTGAATATAGGTTAAAAAGAATTTGCAAATCATTGTATTCTGTTTTTATATAAGTTCACACAATGACCCATCATCACTGGAGTTGGGCTTGTAGATAGCTCTCACATATTGCCTAAAAACTCATTTAATATACAGGTTTCAGCATGCAATTGATGAGAAAACTGGTCCATCAGCAAGTGCAAGTCATGTTGCTGTCACTTTTAACCTTATAACTAGATTTATTCTGTTATCTGGCGTCTTGAGGTGGAGAACACAAATGGGCTTGGCTGAAGTTAGTACTATGGTGGCTTGCAGCTATAGTAACTAAACTGTTGGGCTGTTGGAGAGGCTCTGATTTTTGATGTGAGACTTGTTTATGAAGTGTTTTCATTTGTTTGAATCAACCAAGCTTCTCCTTGAGAGTAAGGGAGGTTTCCCTTGGAAAGATCTGCTCCCAGTAGAGAAACAAACAGTGAAAGAACACGGATCCAAAAATACTCAATGCTGTAAGGCTGGAGATGCTACTAGTACATGTGTGCATTAAGCAGAGTTCATATGGACAGTGGGAGTAATGCAGAGGTGGGTGTGACGGGGTCAAAAGAGCAGCAGAGACAACAATGGCAGGACGTCTTAAAGACAAGCTGAAGCCCACAGTTATCTGAATCTGTATGATGTGAAAAGCAACAAAAATGTAACTGAAGTGAACATAACATTAACCTCATTGTCAACTGCCCTTATCTTTTGTTTTCATCCCTTAAACCTGGTAGTTGCATATGCATAAAAAGAAGATTTTATTCGACAACTGTATCATATGTACATAATTTATTCTGAAACCTTATCAATGAACCCTCTGTTCTCAGTCTTGTCATCATCAGGGTATTCTTTAAATTGGCAGACAGCTTTGGTAAGATCTGGGTCTCAGTAAGGTCTTCCTCTCTTCAGGGAGGAAGTCGGTGGTGGTGGAGGGTGAGCTCACGGTCCATCTCCTGTTTCCTGGTCTGGTCAGTGACCATGCAGAGTCGCTGTGCTCCATAAAGAAAGCATTAGCCCCTCTCACATGCCACGGAGGAAAGGTTTTATTAAATTAGCTATGATTCCTTAGTTTTGCACCATGCATCATAAAGCTGACTGTGAATGGGGAGACACTGTGAAACATTGTGCTTGTTCGAGATGGATGATATGAAGCAACCTAAGCATTGCACACTGGCTGAGCCTGAACATGTGCTGTTTGGAGGACCAAACACTGAGATGACCAAAAACAGTATTTCATACACATCTATCATTACTGATTGATATTAAAATGTCAGTAACGTGGATTCTTTTTTTTTTGGTTGCTTCATGATTAATTTGGGTTGTTAATATTTACAGTAAAAATTGCACTAGAAAGATGAGGGAATTTGCAAAACACTACTGATTTTACGGGACCTTTTATGATATGGCAGTTTATATTTCAAATTTTCCTTTTCTTTGTTACTTGAGGTCCAATTTCAAAACAGATAGTCTCAAGCCTTCTCCCTTAAAAACACCTTTATTAAAGAACGTTTTATTTTGTTGCAAATTGTCAACCAACTATTTGAGACTTCTTCTCCGCAGCTGTGATGCATTGCTGCTATATGTGTTGCACAACAAAATAAAACATTCAAGCTTGTACATGCATCATAGACATAAAGTATGTTACAGTAAATGTACATTTATTCACTCTTTTTTGGTTTTCTTGAATCCTTTCAAACCATTTACTTTCACATGTGTTAACACTTCCCCTTTGGTCCGTCTCATAGTCCAGCCTCTCAAGTGGACACAGGTCTGTGCACACACACACACAAAACACAATGATGTATGTGTGAATACCAAGGTGTTAATTTTGGAGGTGTTACCAACATGCTGTCGCCCCTCAAACAAGCTCACACTAGCACACAGATCTTGTTAGGCTGGTCCACTCATTTCCTCTTTTTCTGTTGCTTGTTGTGCCTAAAATATGTGAGTGATTGGGCCTTTGCTGCCACAGTCACAGATGGCTTGAAACACACACACACAAACACATACACACACACCCTGATTCCTTTACAGCATGTCTAACTATCTGATCATCTTGAGATTGCCAAACAGTGTTTATGCGTTGAGATCAGCCGCACAGATTGTGTGTCATCGACGTTTTGCTAACTGCTGCTGCTAATGCTAACATCATTTCCGCCCAACCCAAACCTGTGATTACCTGTCGAGTTTTTGTCAGCCCTAATATGCTGGATGATGGTGTGTTGGTTACGGGGTGTTAGTTTTCACTTGTGTCAGAATGCGTTTCCTGCTCTTTCAGATACAGATGTCTAGGATTTGGGGCTTTCTCCTTTCAACACCTTCTCTCTGTGGCTGATGACCACAGATAACACCTCCCTCTGTCTGCATCCCTCTTCTACCCCTTTCATCCCCCTCCTCCTCCTCATCTCTCTGTGTTTTAGCGATAATACCATGTGGATGTTTACCTCTAGATAACTTTATTTTGACTGCTTGTGCACCCTCGTGCCAGCAGTGCCTGTGTGTGTGTGTGTGTGTGTGTGTGTGTAGGGGAGGCTGTTGACAGACATGGACAGCAGGGCAATGAGAGCACAAGGAGGGTTGACCTGGGGGTAAGAAGGCTCTTGTGTGAAGTGTGCGTGTGTGTGTGTCCTGTTGTTTATGGCGGTAATGGGCTGCTCGGACTCAACCTCTTTTGATCCCTCCACGCCGCCTCAGTTAGCACCTCTGTATGCTTGGAAGTGTTGTGCACAAAGACATCTGCTCTCTGAACTTGATAATGAGACACCTTTCGACCTTTGGTCAGCATGGACTTTTAGCTTGCTTTGTTTCACAAATAGAAGTGTTCTCTTTTGCACACATTGTTGCATTTTAGGCGCTTGTTTGTTTATGATGCAGATCTTTTTAAAAATGTCTTTTCAAGGAAAGTTTACAGGCAACACTTATAGCACAGCTTGTGAGCCACACAGCATCTGCGCCATTTGGACACATCCATGTGGGCGGATATGTATGTGCACCACAGCAATGCATGTTTATGTGCAAACTTGGCAAAGAAGCCTTTGCATTTTATTAGTTTCTGTCTTTACATCTCTCAGATGCTTGCTACGTTATATTTAGAATTTACATCCCTGCATCTGAAATAAATCCTCCCACAGTGTAGCTAATTATGGGAAATCTTTGCTAAAATAAAGTCCACATAAAACACATTCTCTGGTTTCCGCTCGTCTGCCTCCCTCTGATCACTCTGCTGTAACCTGCTAATCACAAGCAGCACGGCAGCATGCTGGTCACAGCCCCACTATGTTTAGTGTTTACAAGGCTTAAACACAGCCATGTTTAGACATGCTCCACTCATATAGGCAGGGAGATACAAGCAGATGTAAGCACACAAACACACATATACACCCCCTTTTTTATAACATATGTATCCGTCCATGCAGTGGACAAGCACGCAACCCACTGCTTTGGAATAAACTGAACAGTAATTAGATTTCTGACCATTGACCATAAAGACCATCATTCTCCAAAAGCAAGGATAATTTGTGCTTGCTGTAAGAAAAAGAGCATAGTTTGAGCTTTATAAGTTAATGCATCACCATGCTGAATAGAAGTCCTACCTGTTTGTTTTCTCTCCTCCAAAGTTCACGTGAGTAGAAGACTAAAGAAATCGCAGGTCTGGAAACGTAAAGAAAGAATAGCCGAAGTCTTTTAGAGAATCATTGGATCAGAACACATTGTACAGAATCTGGATTAGTGGAAATATTTCATAGACTTCACTCAGATTCAGAATCCAGCCATAACTAATTAAGTCAGTCAAACTAAACATTCAGGAGCTCAACCGTTAGCATTGCTGCCTCACAGCAAGAAGGTCACCAGTTCGATTCCCGGTTCTAGCGAGGTGTGCCTTTCTGTATGGAAGTTGCATGTTCTCCCATGCATGCATGGGTTCTCTCCGGGTACTCTGGCTTCCCCCCTCAGTCCAAAAACATGCTCATCAGGTTAATTGGTGAGTCTAAATTGCCTTTAGGTGTGAGCGTGAAAGGTTGTCTGTCTGTGTGTGTCAGCCCTGTGATTGACTAGCGACCAGTCCAGGGTGTACCCCACCTCTCGCCCTCAGACAGCTGGGATATGCACCAGCCACCCATGACCCTAAAAAGGATAATATATATAATATGGATGAATAAAAAATAAAAATTCATAGAAGAACTCTCATAACTTGATGTTAGACCTCAACCAGTATCTAAACAACTTAAAAAGGGCGGTGTCCAATGAGTAGCTATCACATTAAAAAGCATAAGAATATCAAGATGAAATATTTAGCCTATTTGCTTTTGTAAATTCAGGTCACTTAACATTCTTATCTTAAGGTGTTTCATATTCATACTTTGTCCCAGCTGAGACAGCTGTTTTTGTGCCTTCAAAGCCCACTATATCTCAGGAACTAGTTTGAGTATCACTATAAATGTGCCTGCTGAAGAACAGAAGCTTTACTTCCTGAAACTGACACAAACATGGATGAATAGGAGAAAAACGCTGCACAACTGGATGTGAACACACCAACTTTAACATGGATTTTGTCACTAATGACCAGTGTGATCACCCAATTACTTCACAATGTGCTCAGCACTCAGTCAACCAGACAGCTAAGAGACCTTTAGTAATGTGACATTATTAAGATATCCTGATATTCAAGACATAAGAAAAGACATGCTGCATCTGTTAGCATCAAAACTGAGAGGCCTAAAATCAGACCCTATCTTTCTGTACAATAAAAAAAAGATTGATTAGTTATCTCGATATGAAGATGTGAGCAAAAAGCTTTGCATAGACTCACTGAAAAACAGTATATAGAAAATCTAATTGTAGTCCTCTTAAAGATAAACATTTGGACAAAGCAGATCAAGTCTTCGATCAATGAATATGTCACAGAAGCTTTTTGTTTCTGAAAATATTGTAATAGATAACTTAGTATCTAGTACTAACTTGCTAGGGCAGTGCACATTGTTGAATGTGAGAAGTGTCCAGCGTTCCAACAATTTTGAGCGCACCAGCTGAAGAAATCAAAGTGCAGTATTTGCTTTTTAATAAATTCAGTGTGGACGCACTTTTGCACTCAGAATAGTTGGTGTAAGTACAGAAGTACAGGATTTGAGACACAGCAAACGTCATTTATGGATTGTCCTTTGGTTTGCAACAACACTGGGATACAACGTAGAATCATACATGCTGGTAAACCAGTATGACATCTGCAGTATCAGTGAAAGGTACAAGGCTATGATGATGAAAAGCTGCATGTGCTGTTACAAAGTCATATTGTGAGAGTAAGTGTCAGATTGCTCGACTATTTGATATCTGCGATCAGAACGGATGATCCATTTGAGGACAAGGCTTGTTTTTGATGTTGTATTTTACAGCAATCTGAAAACGAGGTTGTTTAAAAGGACATTGTCATCATCATCTTCAGTTGGCTGCATATAGCTGTTCAAACAACAGAATGAAGGGTTTTCATTGAACATGAGACCTCAACATGTGAACAGGGCATGTGTACTGTGGGACTTCTCCCTCTGATCACTTGCAGAACAAGTGTCAGGCACTACAGGTGATCAGACGTACTGGAGTGATACGCCCATGTGAAGGGACACACTGCCTTTTAGTTGTCAGTTTTTTCACAACTTCAGGAAGTCACCAGGATGATTTAATAGGGAGGGCAGAGTAAGATGAATGTGGCTTATTTAGAATTCGTGGTGGAACAAAGAAATGTAAAAACACGCTGAATAGCTAGCTACTAAATAAATGCTTATTAAGATTTATGTACTCAAACATTTGTTAAATTTGTGTTGTTTTCATTGCAATTTATATATATATTTTCTTATATTATGCAAGCCCCAACTCAAATCCCCCAACAAAAAGAGACCTGCAAATCTTCACTCACTCATTTCATGTTCCTGTTGTAACCTAAGCTTCTCTCTCTCTCTCTCTCTCTCTCTCTCTCTCTCTCTCTCTCTCTCTCTCTCTCTCTCTCTCTCTCTCTCTCTCCTTTCCTCTGTCTGCTCAGTGGGCCTCAACAGTGTCACAGAGCGTGACGCCTACAGCAGTCAAGGGAGTCATAGCCATGCTCTTAGATTAAATACAACTCTCAGAGGGGGGATCGAACATGACCACACGCATACTGATAACATCACATCTTCAGCTTATAAGACAGATGCATTAGTTGTTCAAAGTATGAGAGCAGGTAAGGATGCAAAGTCAAGTAAAAACTCTCTCTCATGCTCATGGAAACAAAGTGAACTAAAAGGAGATCATGTGTGTTTGCATCTGCCTCTCCTGTTTGTGTAAGTGAAAGTCTGCTGGATTTATCTGTTAACGCTCTGAGACCAGTGTGTGTGAGATCCAAACACACTGGAATTATGGGAGAGAAGTTCACAGGTCAAGGCCAGAAAACACACTGCAGTGTGTATTGTGTGTCTGCATCTGTGTGTATGTGAGGACTGGTGTAACAGTCTCATCAGGGAGGGAGCTGAACACGGATCATCAGGCGTGTGATTGAAGGTGTTCATGAGGAATTTAGATTAGCACTGAGAGAAAACAAATGAGAGGAGCGAAGAAGTGTGTGTGTGTGAGTGTGTGTGTGTGTGTGTGTGTGTGTGTGTGTGTGTGTGTGTGTGTGTGTGTGTGTGAAGACCTAAGAATATCCTTTCATTTCTAGAAAAACAAAAATGTCTAGACTCCCCTGAACAAGCTGCTGCTTCACCCTCAGTTTCTGTCCTGCTACGGCTCCTAAAACTGCACATTTTATTTTAAGTCTTTTGCTTTATTTTTTAGAGATACATCTCGTGAGGCTGTAAACACTTCTTTTGTGAGTCTCTTTGTGAGTTTGTGAGAGGCCAGCCGCAGGAAAGAGAATGTATTTAAAGACTGATTTAGGGCTTTACAAATGGATTTTTAAATATTAAATTAAAAATCTATTTGAATCAAACATGTTTTCGTTAATGTAGCCTTGCTCTCAAGAAGCAGCTTTTACCTTTTGCTTGATATCACCCAGGATTTCCCCTAAACGTTGGGTTTTCAGCTGCTGAACTAATGTTAAATGAACAATTTGAAAACCTAGATTTTAGCAGTGAAACATACAAAACTTGAGCCTCCCAGCCTCAGTGTGACATCAGCGAAAAAAAAATGCTCATAGATGACAGTAAAGGACATTTTGTGTTTCACATTTGTACTGAAGGATGTCAGAAAGTGAAACATAGAGCTTCTATATTTTTTGATTGGTATCTGAAACCAAAGCCTTTTTATGGACGTAGCACAACTGAAACACTACCTTGATGAGTGTTCACACCATAGACTGTATAATTAATGGACGTAGTCGCCGCGACGTCACCCGTCTGTTACTGAAACGGACTTTTGAAGCAAAACGGCCGGCGCGGCCATATTGGAAATGAGGCAGGCTGTGAGTCTCCACAGTAACAACCATAGGACGCTCCACAGTCACGTGATCTGAGCTGTGCCTCTGATTGGACGAACTGGCGAGCTTAATATTGTGGAAACTGCCTAATTAGAAAAAAATTCATCCCCCGTACAGTGCGTGCAGATAGTGAAATTAGCGATTCAATCGTGAGACATTCTTTGTACCAGGCTGTAAATGTGCTTATTTTGGCCGTGAAAACGGCTTTTTTTTGGCTTGGTGTGTACATGACTTCCGGTACTTCCGGAGCCAGCCTCAGGTGGACACTCGAGGAACAGCAGACTTTGGCACTTCCGCATTGCCTCATATTTTCAGACTGGAGGTTGCCACTTGGTTCATACAGGACAATTTCAGCTTAACTCACAACATTAACTTTTTCTTTGTGTAGAAACAAAAAGACAAAAAAAAGAACTAAAGTTTTAGTTTGATTAAGCCTTATACACCAGTTTTAGGCAGTATCTGCACAAATACTGCGTGTAAAACAAAGGACAATATTTTCATTAGATGTTAAATTAACATTGTTGATTGAAAAATTTGAGGGAGAAAAATACATGTGAAGGAATGTGGAAATGTGTGTGTGAGAGAGCGAGAGAGGGAGAGTAACTCCTTTGGTTGAGCAGAAGTCAGCGCTGAAAAACCAGCAGGTCATAACCTCTGCTCATACACCGTTTTATTTCAATTACAGACACCAGGCTTGGACTTTGTGTGTGTGTGTGTGTGTGTGTGTGTGTGTGTGTGTGTGTGTGTGTGTGTGTGTGTGTGTGTGGACTGGAGATGTGGAGATGGAGTGTGAATGGTGTTTATTTGGTCATGGGTCTAAACCGGATGGAAAGGTGTGGTTAACAGCAGCGCAGGGAGATGATATCATGCACATCGCATACACTCTCAAACATACGTGTGTATGTGTGACAGTAGTATGGTCTTATTCAGATAGAAGCTCATGCTACATTGGTGTCCGTGTGGCGTGTCCTCCCAGCAGCGCCTCCTGCAGCGAGCTGGTCGTGGGAACAGAGCAGCTCAGACGAGGCCGATGACAGGCAGGCGTCTGTTTGAGAAATCCAGGAGTTTCTCTATCAGGGATTTCACCACCAAGTCTCGACCTGCTTTGGCTTTTGGTTTCTCTTTTGTTTCTGTCTGTATGTCTCTCCCTCTCTTATCTGTCATTCTTGCATATTGAAAGGTGAAAAGACCCCATTTGTTGTTTTTGTCACCCACAAATCAAAATCAGGACCTCAATATCCAGATCAATTAAAGTGTCATAAGTAGTGCACTTACGAAAGGCTCATCATAGCTCAAACAGAACTATCCTGACCTAAGAGTAACCTTTCCTTCCCTGATGGCAGATAAAACCTGTAAAATAATATCAGAGAGGTGAGTTGTTGTCAGTGCTGTTTAATATGCCCTGATGCAAACATGGACGTCACACACAGCCACAGTGTAAACAAACACACACTCCAACAAACAGAGATTTCATGCGAGTGTAAACAGAGCGGAACCACAAACCAACAGTGACCATCACACACAAAGTGGTTACAGATGAAACGGATGAAGCCCGTCTTATCCATCCTCCTGCCTCCGTAAAGATCCCGACTTCAGATAGTCTCGCCTCGCTGCAGGTGTGAGTGTAAACTTTGGTGTGTGTGGGGAAAACAGAGAGAGTGAGACACTGAGGCTGGGACAGACCAAAGCAGAGGACAGAGATGTGAGAGCAGATTAGGCTCGTCCTTGGCGCCTGTCTCTGTTTCCAGAGAACAGATGTGTCACCCGGATCCTGAGGGTGCTGACAGTGGAGCAGGCAAAAAGACAGTGTTTGTGCCACCAGTTTTTTACCTTTTTATTTTGTTTTTAAACTTTGGTTATTGATGTTTGTGTATCCAAAAAGTTAGGAGACAGAGGAAGCGTCCAGCCATCTGTCCATCGCTACTGCAAACTTAGAGACTGCTTACCATCCATAAGATGAAGAAGCTTTGGCACACACCTCATTATAAATGTGAGCATTGGGTGTTTTATTTGCAAAGTACCATGATTTCCTCAGAGACCTTTATGTCTGTGTATATCACTGTCTCAGACCTACTGGTTGGCTGTTCACCAACAGGTCTGATCAAGATTTGTGCCCCTAAAACGGAAGTTTTTCCGTGCCACTGCTACAAAATGTTTACTTGTGGTGGATTGAGTTTCGTCTTGGTAAATGATATAGTTTCATTAAACAGGGGTACAAAAACATTGAATTTTTTGACCAAATCGATGACAAAATCAGATGCCAGTTAATGTAATTGTCAATAATAAGTCCTTTGGTTATGCCTTTGCATGTGTTCTGAGCTGATGTAAGCTGATGAATTGTAAACAAAATGTTGATTTTGGCTTCTTTTGTTTGAAACAGTCATCAGGTATGTGCTGATGTGTCCACCAGTGAGCCACAATCGCCCAAAGCTTTCTTAATCTAGCTCGATACTTTATCTGAATGCTCACACGTAGAAAGTGTTTGAATAAAAGAAGTTGGCCATTAAACAAACTTTGAATTGTTTTCATGCTCAAACATGAAAAGACTTTGCTGTCAGAATCAGCTTTCAGCAGCTGAGTGGTCAGTCAGACATCCACTTAGCTATTCGTACTCATCTTTATAATAGTTGCCTCATTAATAAGCCCTCATACGTCGCACCATGCAGTGTGGTAGTTGAACAGCACTGTGACCTTCTGGAGTTAATAGTTTTGTCACTGGTTTATTTTAAGGCAAACTGTAAGGCAAATCAGTAGAGAGAGTATATAGCACCGTGTTACTGTGATTGTAGTGAAATAAAGCACCATGCAGGTGATGTACATGAACAATCTCAAATCCAACCTGTCCTTCTCTCATATATCTGTTTTTCCCTTTGTGCTTCTCTTTCCTCTCCTTTGAAAATGTGCACATGATTGCACAAATTCAAGCGAGTACACGTGTGAGCATTTGTGCAAGAGTGTGTGCGTTCCTCTGTGACACACATGGTTTTCCCATAGCTCTTTTACAGCCTTTTGCTGTGTAACTCTGACCAGTGTCTAACCATCTGTCCTGCTCTCTGGATGCCTGTAATAACCAGCTCACCCCCATGTGTCCTCTCTGCCCCCCCATCTCCCCCCACCCACCCACCCACACACACACACACCCTGGACCCTCTTCCCAGAGTCCACACAAAGGCAAACACCACACACAGTCCAGAAAATGTCCAAATACAAACTCAACCCAAACTTCATTAGATTTTGAAAATAAAGTTAAATGTTCACAAACAAAAATCTGTTACGTGATAGTGTGAGATCTACGTGTGCTAGTTTCTTATCAACATGCTAGGCCACACACACACACACACACACACACACACACACACACACACACACTTACACACACACTTTGAAGACAGTTTATTTCATTTCCTCACACCTTAACACCTGCAAAACAGACACCAGCCATGATAAATGTTTTACACCAACACACACACACACACACACACACACACACACACACACACACACACACACACACACAAACACATGCACACACACATATACCCTTTCTATACAATAATCTAGACAAAGACCTGCATTCACGGCCTCAGTGTTATCAAAGTGACGGAGGCAGGAAAGGTTGCAGCTGCAGGGAGGTGCCAATGAGTCTCAGTGAGAAAGATAAAGATTCAGAGCAGCTGATAATGGAGGAAGGGGTTGTCTTTCCTGTGAAACTCTGTTGAGCCACATTTCTTCTGAAACTTTGCAGTTAAATGATGTCTGCTGATAGATACCTGGTAGATTCAGGCTCCTTTACTTGGTTCAGCTGCCCCGTTCCTCAAAATGAGCAGACAGTTAAAGATTCAAGTGTGCTCATGTGCACAAACGTGCAGAGGGCAGATGAGTGGGAACAGGATGAGACACAACACATGTAGTGTAAATCTACAGATCAGCATCATTCATCTGAACTCGAAGTGGTAGCATTGTTGCTGTTAACCACAGCTCATTAAAAGTAACAGCTTCATGAGTTGTTGCCGAGGAACCTTCTAAATAAAGTGTTGGGTTTCATGCAAGTGTTTTGTAGAGGGGTGTCAAGTTGTGTCGTCTGAACCCATCCCAGGATACTTAGCATACTAAGATCTATTTCTGGGACTGTGACTATTAACATAGAGGATTGTATTAATGCAAAGAAGTGTGTGTTGTTGGATGTGATTAATGGGATTGATCTGAAGTTTTACAAAATATGTCTTTCTTTATTCTCTCGACAAATTGAGCATAACGACGTAGGACCTGATAAATTTAGTCACTTATAATTGGGATATTACACCCAATAAGTTTTTATAATGTATCTTTTTTTAGTAGTCATTCTTTATTAAGTCATCTTCAGTAATTATCTACTGTGTTTGGATGGAAACCCAACCAACTGAAAGGGACTCACTCTACCTTGTCCTAAAAAATGATATCTTTGACGTCTGAGGACTAGAGTCTGTCGCTTTTCTCTATGGCTGTCATCTCTGTACAGATCTTTGATCTGAATGATCATAATCTGTTATAAACTGTTGTGACTTAGGTTTAATAAAAGCCCATGTGACCAGTGTGGGGTTCTGCTTCTCAGAAACCCCCCTGATAATGTTAGACCTCATTTATGCTGCTCTTGGGTCTTGTTGGTCCTACTAAGTAATATTGTAACTTGAATTGAGTTATGTTAAATGAAAACCATAGTGCACAACCTATCAACCAACCAAAACAAAACAAGCCACCAACCAACCAACCAACCAACCAACCAACCAACAAACTCATCATCCAACCCAACCTATCCCAAAAAACCAACCCAGCTGACTATCTAACCATACATCTTGGAATAAAACTGAATGTTGAGCCATCAGGCTGATGTTTGATTGGTTATGATCATAGCTAAGAGGTCTGTTGTTTGCCTACATTTTCACTAAGGAGAAGGATAAAAGAAAAACCAAAAAGCAGAACCCATGGCTGTTCTTACCCTTAGGCTCCAGTCTAAAAAATATAAGGCAGTGCAAAATTGCTAAAATCTGCAGTCTGTCGAGTTTCTGCTCGAAGATGGCTTCGAAACCAAATACACACCAAGCCAAAGAAAGCCATTTTCAAGGCAGAAATGAACATGTTTAAATGTTTCCCATCTAAATGGCTAATTTCTCTAATGACTCAGACTGTCTGGGGGATGAATTCTTTTCTTAATTGCTGGTTTATGTAATATTGAAATGATGAGTTTACCCACTCAGAGGCACGGCTCAGCTGACAGATGGGCGTCCTATAGCCTGCCACACTTTCAATATGGCTGCTGACAATTTGCTTCAAAACTCTGTTTTAGAAACAGGTGGTGTCACGGAAACTGCATCCATGTATCAGAATCGGAATCAGAATTACTCAATTGATCCCAAGGGGAAACTGCTTTTGGTTTACAGCTACTCCTATTCAAAAAGTATTAAAAAATATGTGCATAAGTGCCATATAAAAGAATTGAAATATATGCAAACATAATATAAAAAGTACACACATAATATAAAGTATGTACATTCTATAAAGAAACATGGTATATAATATATGACATAAGTTATGGGTTATTGCACAAGTACTAATCTATGGGTATTGCATAGAGGACATAGGTTATAAGTTATTGTACATTTCTTCCTGGAATCAAAATGAGTCGAGTATAAACCATAAAACACTCAGAGTTAGGAGTTATACAGTCTGATGGCCACAGACAGGAATGATTTCCTGTGGTGCTCGGTAAATATATCGTACAGTCTAGGGTCAGCTCTACTCTTTGTGTGTGCTGTTGTGTGAAGCACCCAAGAAAGGTGACTAAAGGTGACATCAGTAAAAACGGCTACTAGGCAAAGGTAGATAAATCATGATGTGTTCAAATGTAACATCAAGATACTGAAAATCTTGGTAGTTAGAAATTGTACTCGGTGTGGCTTTTAAGGTATTTCTTCCTTTTGGAGCCGAATGTTTGTCTGAATGTGTGCCGTGTTAAACAGGTTTATTTTTTCAGGTTTCATGTGGATGTTTTTGTCGGCGTTGAACTCTTGCGGATATCCAATCTGCCTCCTCCTTTTTTTGCAAACCTCACAGTCAAAATACACTTGTTTGGGCTTCATGGGGATTACACAGGGGTTAGCTAAGGCAAGAAGAGTGTTAATAGATGAGTCATGTTGGAGACTTTTTTTGGTAATTGTAAAGGCGAGGTGATGTTGGGCACAGGGATGTGTTTTGCAGGCTTTGGGTAGAAGCCAGGATGTGTATTTTTCTTGGTCATTTTCAAGCTAAGGAGAAAAATTAGAAATAAAGGCGGCCAAAAATTTCTAAAGTGAAGAAACGGGAACTCTAAATAAAGCCAGGCAGGGTGTTGCAGTGTGTGTGAGTTGCTGCTGCTTCAGCCTGAGCGTCGAGCTCTGTGTTAATTAGACGAATCAGAGGCTAATCCCTCTCCTGGGTCATCTGCTGGGGTCACACCTAAAAAGAGAAAGGTCACAGCCACATCCGGCTCAATGCATTAATGATGACTTCATACTGTAGACTTGCGTGTGTGTTTGTTTGTTGATGGATTAGTTGGAGGGTTTTAATGCCTGTTATTTTTCAGGTCATAGGTTTTGTGTCGAGAATTGTTCTGTGAAACCATAAAAACAGGAATTTAATGAACAAATAAGATGTAAACCTCAGCAGTGGAGCCCAGTTAGAGGATATTTACCAATGTGTGTTTACTTGTGTTAGCTACTAAGTGCCAGCAGGCGGAACAGTATTGATGATTGGCCTCTGATCGCTATTATTGATCAGTGATTACAGTTGAAAGCCTTTACTGTATTCAGCTGAGGCACGCAGCTGTATACACACAGTGCTATTTGTTCCCTTTGGGCTAATGCAGCTCCCTACTGTATTCAACTGAGTGTGACTGCTGTGCAAGGACGGAGATTAACACAAAACAAATGAACAAGTTAACACTCACAAACACACACAGTCACAGCAACACATTGACTGACATAAGAATTATTCTCACAGCATTTGTGCCGAGTCTTTGCCTTTCTTCAGTAAAGCAACATTTCAATCAGGGCATGTGGTCTTAAAATTTGAGCAAACAGCATAGTTATTCCATCCAACACTGGTAGACAATAATATTATGTTCGCTGTTTTAGCAAAGAGACATTTCTGTGCTTGAAGATTGTAGCTTGATGACTGAAGTTTGACAATTATCCCTTACCCCTCATACCAACGTCCTGAAAGGTTCATGTTCTGTGGTTTGGCAACATGTCAGAGTGCTGCACCTGTCAAGACAAGTAGCCAATGGAAAAACTCTATCTATCTACATCTATTACATTTGATTTGTTTTTTGTTTTGAAGTGGATCTGACAGAACACACAAGAGGCAGGGAATCCATGATACTCATTTAACAATAAGGACTGAAAAATGAACATGAATTGTGTCTGCACTCCCTGCAATCAAGAGACTGTCTTGCTGTCCATCTGTCTAAACAAGGAGTCAGCCTGTGGTTGACTGGTCCGTCTTCCATTTCTTCTGCACACTTCACCAACAGACCAGACATTTTTTCCACTTTAAACAGACCTTAAATTTCCTGATATCAGCCATAACTGCCACTCTGCCCACACAAAATCCATCAACACAAACTTATTTACACATACATATGTAGTGATGAAGTTATGAAGTACAATGCTCTTTCACATTTATATCTCTCTCAGTCTCTCATTGTTTCTTCTCTAACTCTTTGTATTTGTTTGTCTGTTTTTGCAAACACATGACCATCTGGCTCATAGCTTTTAAGACTCTGGCTCTCATTTTGTGTGACATCCACTTTTATGGGTCCTCAGATTAGCCTTAATACCAAAACAGAGAGAGCTCTTTTAATGCTTCTATGCCCCCTCTTATTATTCATGTCTGAACAAGAGCTGGCTTTGTTAGAACTGAAGTGGAAGGACTTAAAACTAAATCTGGAGTTGGTTTCAAGTCGTTCTCTTAAATTAAATTATTTGATTAAAGGATGTTCCTCATATAACAGGATCAGTTTTAGGATGTCATTTAGTTTCCACAATTTGCACATTTTGTACATGCAGCACACATTGAGAGCAGTGGTTGACTGTTTTCCACTTTAATAAGTTCCACTTCTTAAGCAGGCCTGCGTTTTGTAAAGAGAATAGGTAGTGAGCTTTTTCCCTGTTCATTACTGGAATAATCATAATATCAGGTATGATAGCAAACATAAAGGGGTTAGCTTTGAGTGTTGCTGAAAGTGGCACAGCTGTTAGCCCTGCTGCCTCACAGCCAAAGGGTCTCTGGTTCGAATACCAGTCTGTGCACAGTACGCCTTTCTGCGTAGAGTTTACATGTTAGAAGACTATTAGGCAAGAACACCTTTTCCTATTGGCCAGTCGAGCATAGAGCACTTGTTGGCTGTCACATGCTGTCCTGGGATAAAAACTTTAACAGAAAACGATGGGGGCACTTTTGTCTTGCAGATAGAAGCCTATTGAAAACAAACCTATGCAGCTATATCAGATGAAAGTTGAGGAGGAAAGGCCATAATACTGGTAAGCTGCTGTTATTTATGAGAATGGACTTGGCAGACATACAATGGAATTTACAGAAGGGATTTCACCACTTGGAATAATTTTATGAAACAATACTTTTGATATTTTTGAATTCTGAATTCCTTTCATCAAAATGAATGTAAATCATTGAATGGGCTGCAGATGTGATGTAATGAGCCCCAAACAGGTTGGAGGTTCCAGATGTTGTGATCGCTCTCTGAACCTTTTTTTTTATTTTGCACAAATTACATTTTGTTGGTTAAGAAAATTGTAAAACAAATTTAGTGATTCTAAGCTTTATTACAAAGTAAAGCATTCATATGTTTGACGAATGCATTATTATTCATACTTCAATGAAGTAATACAAATGGTGAATGGGTTGCAAGTGACCCTGGAATTAAGAGGTTTAAACTAAACAATGATCATTTTGTCTTATAACATCTTCTGACTATAAACACATCAACAAGTACCACATTTACAATCCTTGACAATCTTGGTTTACTATCTGCTCTTCATCTTGGGACCTGAAGGAAGACAGTCGAAGCAAAACACCCTTTGGAGTATTTAATGCAATAAATAAAGAGTAATAAAAGGTAATGATGTGATTTAAGATGCAAATAAACACAAGCTGAACAGCACCAAACAGAACACAGAGACCAAGTTTGGATCAATAAACGTCTGATCTTTTAAAATGAGTCTTCATTTTTAATTTAATTACTCTAGTTTCTGACATAAAGCAGGCGTATTAAAAGTTTTATTACATTAAAATACTATTACAACATTATGTAGCATTTCAGACTGTCATCATCACTGCCAGCACATTATAAGTCATCAGTAAGAGACAACATGGTGTAGAGATTTGTTCTGTGATTGGTTGTTGTGAAGACTGAGTGTGGTTGGTTGTAAGCCAATTTGATTGACAGCTCTACCTGGGTGGTAGGAAGCAGTGACAGCTCTGTCAGTGAGGAAACAAACAAAGCAGGCCAGCCAGCCAATCAGAGCCGAGCGTGAGCCCTGGAGATTCATCAAACACATGCTGAAGATTTTCTCAAGACCTAAGCACACATAAACACACACTCATACACACACACATTTATATATTCTTCTTTTCTTTTTAGTTTTATGTATGGGTGTGTGTGTGCTGAAGTTTATTTGTGTGTGAATGTGGGCTGGTGTGGTGTGGTCCTCTGTCGACGCTGTCTGTGGGTCATTGACATAGTTGTCATGGGAGACTGCTCTCTGGACCTGCGCGCGCACACACACACACACACACACACACACACACACACACACACACACACACACACACACACACACACACACACACAGACACACACACACACACACACACACACACACACACACACACACACACACAGACTGATGTGACAGGGTCAGCTTGTATTAAAAGATTAAATAAACAAAGCTTTCCACACCACCAACCCACCACAGACGAGACCAGCAGACCGAGCTGGAGAACACGGCGGGAGGAAATGTGTGAATGTGAGGAGATAGAGCTGTGAGGGGGCTATAGGAGGAAATCCCTTTCATGTCTCAGAGCAGCAGGTTGGGTTAGTGTGTCTGTGTGTGGAGAGTATCTGTGTCTGGAAACTGGTGTGAGGTAAATCCCACCTGCATCAATAAAGTTACTGTTTTCATACAGTTGTTTGCCTGACCTTTGACCTTTTTTTTATAACAGCAAATGATCTTTCATTCATAACAAGAATCCTCTTGCTGGTTGGCCACAGTTGAGATAACTTTTATATCTTAACTGATTTAAAAATTGTGTTGAACCGTCACAATTCTCTGAACCTGAACTCTAGACAGTTTAATAAGACTGCCAGACCCACCCAAATGATGTTTAAGTGAACGACTCCACAGACATTAGAGCTCACTGAAATGTGTGATGAGCATGGAGGGCGATCAGTGTTGTCACTGTATACATCCTGTAAATCTGTTATGTAGAAAAAAAAAATAATCGACAAAGGCAAGAAAATAGGGTGAATAATTACTGAAGCTGGTCTTTTTTCAGTATTCCATTCAGCATCGGGTGCACTTCCGTCTACGATCCCTGCATGTTCATAGGCTGTAAAATAACACAAAGTTTGGTGGATGATGCTTCCAAGTCTGCTTTTCATTTTAGTTATTTCCGCTATTCTGTAAGAGGCAGTCCCACTTGGAGCTGTTATTGTCCAATATGTTTGATATTTATGATCCAAGGTTGTAAGCAGTAAAATAGTGACACAGACACAGTAATGGCTTCTTCGTGAAATTCATGTAAGCCATATGTCTTTCACCAAGCATGGTACACAACAAGTTTTCAGTGTTTAATTCGTTCAGCGGGTTTACCCACAGCATAACGTACTCCTTGATGCTGGATTGATAAAGGAATGGGTGCTTGTGTATGTATTTGTGTAAAGGTGTTTGTAAGTAACACCGTCTAGTTTAACGGATGTGCTGCAGCAACCTAAAGAAAATTAAGCAAATATTAACTAATTAAGCAAAGACGCTAACAAAAGAAATCCTTTGAAAAACTATCTCCCTGTTTGGCATACTGATGCACCTCCAGCTGCAGCCAATCGTTATATTGCGTATCACACATTGCATGGGATCAAACTGATATTTACGTGTCCATTTATTTGCCAGGTTTGGTAGTTTTGTCCATATTTTCTACTCAAGACAAACAACAGACCCAAAGGCTGCATGCTTTCTTATTGTCCAACCATTTCCTTTTCCTTGCCATTGTAACTTGCTAAATATTGCAAAGGTCTGTACTCATGGTGGGTTAAGATGAGATAAGACTTCTTATCTGGTCTTGATGTTGGGTCTCTGTTAATAAAATTTTATTATCATTTAAGGGTCTAGACCTGTTAACGCTTGGAAAGCGTCTTGAGATGACGTTTGTTATGAATTGGCGCTATATAAAGATTGATTGATTGATTGATTGATTGACAGGTTTTCACTCACTTTCTGAACTTGTCTGATCACACCAGGTTAAATCATTATAACTAGTATCTATTTTAGTCTGACTGTGTGCACACTTCATGTAGTGACCATGCTGACCAAGCAGCCTGTCCATGTCTGTATTCTGTATTCTGTGCAGTCAGAAAACAGGATCATGTGTAATGCGTATTGTACAGTTTGTCGATGTGTTAACTCTCATACTCCTGCGTCTGATCCGTGAGTTTGTTGTCTTTCTCTCCAGCTCCAAACATTCCCTCCTCTGTCCTTTACTCTATCCCAGTCAGCCATCTTGTTCTCTCCCTGTCACTCTGCTCTCTGTTGACCTTTCTTTCTTCTTTCATTTTGCTTGCTTTATCACATCTCCTCAGCCTTTGCTCCCCTCTCTGTTTATTTCATTCTCTGTCTTTCTGTTTATGTCTCTTTCTCCTGTCTGTCCTTTTTTTCCCCGCTTCCTCCATGTCTTTCACTCTCTCTCCAGCCATCATAAATCGCTCTCTCGTTGGCTGTTGAAGTGTGAGGAATGGCAGATCTGATGGTTTCTCGCAGCTGTTGGAGGCTTCTCCTTGCTTTAGCTGACTGCTCTGCGCTCTGTGATCTTGGCTGTCAGACCTGCAGGCAAAATATACAGAACAGGAATACAGCTTCAAATGTTTAAACTGCTTTGATGTGGGCTTGATTTATCTTGCTGAGTGGAACAATGAAAGCATCTTATGCAACAATACAATAAATCTAGAAATCTGAAGTGAATAAAAAATCAGGGACATTTTCTTCTGCAAATCAAGGTATTTTCAACCTAGAGGAGAGGAAACATCAATAAGATCAGTCTTAATGCCTTGGAACCCAATCAGAAATCAGATTTAGTTAATTTTATATATTAAAATTCAACCTAAATTAAGTCAGAGCCATTCCCTATTATATTGATGAGACATATGGCACAGGAGCACTGTTTTACTGTTACTGTGAGCTGTTTTCCGATATGGAGCTGAACTATAGACTGTAATTTGATTGTTATCCCACATTTGCAAGATTCACATCACAATTGATTTTTACCACTATAAATTAAAATAATTATCATAGGTAAACAAGCAATACATTATTATTCAACATGGTTACCTTATAGATGGAGACCCGGGTACAGTGAGGCAGTGTGCATGCTTTAAAACCATCTCAGTGTCATCAGATGAAGCTTAAGTTAGCTGGAAGCATCAGATTAAATGTTGTCAATTTAGTCGTTATATTATTGAGTGGTTTGTTTGTTTGATTTATTCAGTATTCCAATTTTAAATATTGTTTGATAATAATCAGCCAATAAGAATGGCACAACTGATAAGAAGCCTACTAAGCCTGACACTTGGTCTGCCACTGATCACAGAGCAGGAGAACAAGTGCAGCCGAATATCAGAACAAGATAGTCAGTATGGGGTAACCAATGAGACGGTTTTATCCTGTTTCTGGGGAGGATGATACCTTTGCAATCTGAAAAACAAGTACCACAAACATTCCCAAAGGAAAAAAAAGTCTGACAATGAATTTTACTCACCTTTAGTCACCTGAACAGTCATCATTGCTGCAAAGATGTCAATCTGAAGCAGCTGTAGCTGAGGCTAGCATTAGCACCAGGAAAAAAAAGCAAGTGCAGATGAAAAAGTCTTTTGAAAACTGCACAAGTTTCGAGCAACTAATGATACGACTGATGAATTCATCCCTCTTGATGATCAACATTTCTTCATAATAGAAGACCAACTGTTCATAGCTTTGCTTTTCCGACTGTAAATTGCCAAAATATCTCAAGCTCCAGGCCTTGTGGATGGTATTTTCATGCTGCTTTGAGCTTTTAACCCTGAGCCTGCTGAATTAAAATTCCCCCAAATTTCCCCCAGTGCTGAATTTATTTTAGAAATTACAGCCTCTGAAAACATTTAACATGAGATGAGAACTTCACAGAGATGCCTTTTGAAGAGGCCGATTTTTTTTATTGCATCTCTTGAGATGGTTGTGAGATTTTTCCGGACTCTCTGTCCTACACATTGTGTACTTGTCTGTGTGTGTGTGCGTGTGTGTGTGTGTGTGTGCATTTACACGCACTCATGTGCTTGTGTCTGTGCATCGAGGTGGAACTGCCGTGTGCAACACAGCAGAGGAGAGTTATGAACGCTTAACCATCCCGTCATATAAATAATATAAATAACATGAGGCTGTTTAGTCTGTTAAATGAAAGAACAGGGTATAGATCTGATCTATAAGAGAGGTATGACCCTCATCTGGTTCAGAGTGACGGGTCCTTTTTTCTGCATTCTGTTCTCCCTCTGTGCTCTGTGCGTCTCCCTCTCCAGGCGGGTTCTCTGCAGTCATCTCAGCCTGGATCATTTCTCATGCGCTCATCACACGCTTTACAAATCACTATCTGTGGGTCTTTCCCAGATATTTTGAAATACATTGGCCCTTATCCAGACAAGAGCGTGTCGGCCACGTTTTAAGCTTGTGTCATCACAACGTGCTGTTTCGGCCATGTTGTCTCTGTGATAGAACAAAATTTTCGGTGCGTCCTTAACAAAATCAAACATTCTCGGTCTCTCAGCTGTGGTGGAAACGAGAGCGCTGACCGACTAATCTCAGTCATAGCAGGTGAAGGGTAAATGTGTTTCTATCATTCCGTGCATTTACATGCAGTTTCAGACACTGGACTATGAGCTTAGTCAGCGGAAGATCTGGCTTTTAAATGCATATAAACAGCTCAGTCGGGTTAAATACAGACTCCACGTAGCTCGTCTGGCACATCTAGATAATGCAGTTGCAATCAAACTGCGGTTGGATTCGGCAGGTCTCGGTAAGCCTCTGCGTTCAGCCAGATGAGGAAGTAGGTGACCATGATAAATAGGGTCGCTGCGCTCATACAGTCTGAGGCTCCAACACAACGAACAAACACCATAAATAAAGGACACAGCGCCGCCTGTCGAAACAGAGCGAGACGTTCTCAGCCAGAAGTCTGATTCTCTTTTCTGCATGTAAACACAGACAAGACCAGACCCCCTGCTGTGACTTTAAACTCGAGCTATGACCTTAGCCGGACTACTGTGTGCATGTAAACTTACTGAACGTTACATCAGCGGATTTCTGCTGTTTCCATTCTGCTTCCGGTCTGCAGTAAGTGCATACAAAACACAATTCAGTCATTTAATTGTTGCAAAATTCAACCAAATGTGTATCTGTGTTCGTGATAGCTTCAGGCACTGAGATGGGGGTTGTAAAATGATGTGACTTAACAAATTTTAATTCAGTATTCCATATTATTTCTGCTTATCAAGCAAATAAAGGGGGGGGGGGGGGGGGCATATATATGACCTGTCCATTGCTGACCTTAGTGGAGCTCGAATGTCGTTGTAAATTAAGCAGCAGATGCTTTGAATCTATTTTAGTCATATTCATACCTGCACCATTTGTATGAACTGAAGCTATATTTAAACTGACTCAACTCAAGTTGCTATTTCACTCCTGAGCTCTGTCACACTTCCATTATTCTGGTATTGTGTTATTATGTTAGGAGGTAAACATGGGTGGTGTCAGACTCTAAACACCGTCTCTCCCCCTCACACCTCGTGCCTGTGAAGGTGACGGCTCCATTCCTGACACACAGTGTCCCGTGTCAGCGCAGCCTCACAGCACATCGCCAAATATCCCCTCTCTCTTCCCCCACACGCTCACCCTTTCATTCCACACCAAGTCTCAGAGGGAGAAGGGCCAGACCATTCACAGAGAGCACAGTGATTCAGTGCCCAACATGTGAGGCATCCAGGGATACAGAATGTGCTCATTAAACTTTTATAAAAGAAAAGATCCAAAGAAAAGAGTGTTTATGAAAGTGTGCGAGCGCGCGTGTGTTTGTGTGTGTGCGTGTGTGTGTGTGTGTGTGTGAAAGACAAAGATCACTTCTCAGCCTCTTGAAGAGTTTAATGTGGCCTCAGACATTATTCTAACAGCGTTATGCAGACAGAACAGAGAGCAGTTCACATCATTATTATCGCCCACAGGGATAAACAACCTGTGACCTCTCTCTTTCTCACCCAATCCTTCTTCCTCACTCCCTCCCTCCTCACTTTCACTCCCCCCTGTGCTCCCTCACCCTGCCACCTCCATCTTCCCTCCTCTCATCTTTCTCTTTGACTCTTTCCTCTCCCTCTCTCTGCCTCTTCTCGCCCCCTTTGAGTGAATAGTGATCATGTCTGGCATTTCATCAGCTCTTTGCACTTCTCTTCTCTATTAAGATTGATGGGCTGCTTGGCTATAAATGAGCATGCTAAGACTTGGACAGGGCCACGGTCAGACAAGGGCTACACACACACAAACTCTCTCAAACACACACACACACACACAAACTCACACGCTTAGACATGGACACTCTCATGCACCTTCCCTATTAGTGGCAGAATGTCAGAGCGGGGGCCCAGGAAGAGGCACTATTTTTGTTACATGGAAGCAAACACACAGAAGATATACACATACAAACACACACATGCAGACACGACCCTGTGAGTCACCTCCAGCAGCGCCTGCAGAAGATCAGAAACCAACACAGGGAAGACCATGTCGACCTAATTGCTGATTCTGCATCAAAACGTAGGATCATTTGTGGTTCATGTAGTTTTAACTAATCAAGTCTCAGCTGTAAAAAAAAAAAAAGAATGTGTGGAGAGCAATGGTCGGCTGCAATCCAGCACCTCTACACACAATGTTCAAAAAACTGTGTCTTAAGAATAAGGTGTCTTAAAAGTGTTCATTGGGAACATCTGACACAGAGCTGATTATCTGCAGAGTATTCATCCTTTCAAAAACAATCACACTCTGTGATAGATTCCCATAAAAACTCTGACGAAAGCAGTTTCAGCTGGTGTTTTCCACCGACTGTTCTTTGTGGACAGGCTCTCCCAGCTGTGCTGCAAATAACTTGTTTGTATCTCACTTGTACTAAATATTATTATCAAAGTCAAAATTCTTTCAGTGTTTGTGGTTCATTTGTTGTCCCCCAGAGTCAAACCAAAAGTCTCCTCCTCTCAAAACGGCTCTTAATGCCCAGTTTTTGCCCTTAAGGTATTTTTCTGAATATTTTCGCAGCTACAAAAAGTGCTCAGGTTATGTGTGAATAAACCCTCTAAAAAAGTCCTGAGTCCTTTAAACTGCCTAAGGCAGCTGTAAATATCTGTCCTCCGTTCTGTTATGCATTCGGCTCATGAGAGACGTGGCCACAGATCACACGGTTAAAGAACTGATAGACATTTATAAGACATGGCAAAGCCTGTCCTTTCATTTTGGCTCGACACTCAGTCTGTCAGCCTTCTCAGTGTCTCACATAAACACGCAGTGTTACATACTGTGAACTGTGTACATGTGTAGTCATAAGTGTGTGCGTGCATTTCTGTTTGTCCTTCTAACATTTAAGAACCGTGGAAAAGTGTTTGTGTTCTTTTTGTTGACATGAAAAGATTACACAAAAATATGTCATAATTTCTCAACACCAGATCATAGATCAGAGTTCGTGTGGTGTCTAATGAGAGGAGTACTGAGAAATACGCCCTGCGGAGCTGACCATAAATCAGCTTAGCTGGGGGAAGATTTGATGACAAAGATTTGACTGCTGTAAAGGACACCCTGAGCCTCAGATTCTTGCAACTGTCATCAAATACTCGCTCGACCATTAACAGGTCACGCAGTGGCTGAGCTGAAGCTGCAACACCATCAACACGCCTGCCCTCCACTTGTCACCAGCTGAAGCCCACCCCACAGCACAGGTGCACGTCCTGGAACGGCAGAGGAATCTCTTTGCTCCGACATTCAGTCCTGTCCTCTCCCCTCCATAAATCTTCAGCTCTTTAAATTGAGAAGCACGACCACATGCAGGCTTCATCTGAGTGCTGAAAATAATCCTGCTATCTTAACAGGCATCTGTTGACACATTTTTTTTTTTAATGTTTGCACGAGTAAAAATGGGCTAAATTTTAAAGAGCATGAAAAGAGGAATTCAGTAAAATTTAAGCAATAAAACAAAAAGTCTGAGGGCGAGAAAGACATATAACAACATCAAACAAAACAAATTCTAATTCTAAATCAACAACTTTTGTCACAGCGTCTACTGCTGCTTAATGAAGCCAGTTGATCCAGTTAGCAGAGCAGCTAGCAGCACTTTTGGACGACTCAGTGGACCGTCAGGGCTCTGAGGATCAGGTGAGGCTTGGTGAAGCTTTTGTTCTAAACAAGCAAAGGATCTTCAGACTGTCAGACCTGGAGGATGTTGTTGGGCCTGGGGAGGGGGAAACATGAATGTTATGGTAGATCGTGAACAGTTGCAGAAGGCTTCCAGCAGCTCATACCATGGCTCTAAGGCTGTGTTCCCACTGAGCAATCTGGTTCAGTTTTGGTACCATTCTGTTAACCAGATGTATCTAGCCAGACACACTGCAACCTCTTGATTTAGATAAAAACAATAGGACTTAAATAACTCTTTCATTGTTTTTAAAACAATTAAAAACAATAAAACTGTACAGAAAAACTAAAAACAACCCATATAAACACTAAAACAGGAGCTGATTCTCAAGCTGGGTTAAAAGCCAGGGAATAAAAATGGGTTTTAAGAGGAGTTTTAAAAACAGACAGTGATGAATCCATTTTATGTATTTTTTTTTTGCAAATATCAGTAAGGACTTTCGGGTGTTAATCAGGTTTTTCAGGGCTAACGTTACCAGGAAATGATTCTGGTCTTTGCTGAACAGAGACACCAGCTGAACAGTGAGAAGGGGAACAGAGATGAATGAACAAAGAAAAAAGAGATCATACAAGAAAGAATAATTCATGTAACATAATGTCATTAAATAAATCACCTTGAATACTTGTGGCTAAGTGATCAGAACTGTTTGTTTTAAGACAAAAGTTGCAAGTTATTGTTTTAGGTATTGTATTGTTTCACGTATCATGGACTTGACTTGAGAACAAAAACATTGTTTGAGAATAAGGGCAGTGTTTTCATGGAAAAAATGATTCAGCTTTAGCCCCAAAAAATATTCAGAAATACTTTCTTACTCTTTACAAGCTGTGGCATGGCTATAGCTGATGCAGAGCTAATGCAGTCCTCAGCCCGTCATCTTCATTTTGAATAAGATCAGTGTGCTGCTCACAGAAAATAATAGGCGAACCAGCTATTTTTGAGATTTCCATCGCATGATATAAAAGACTTACTGCTCTTGTCTGCAGAATTAACAGTCTGATCTGTTGTCATGCACTCTGAAGTGAAAACGAAGCCATGCAGCCTTCTCTGTGAACACACAGAGCTGACTTTCAAAATTTAAGCATGGTGGGACTGGGAGGGGAGGATAGACATCAGTAAGTTTTTTTTTTCTGTCCACCTTTAGCTTGAAATATTTTCCTCTCAGCGTCCAAAACCTTTTTCATAAATTATTCTTAAAAAACCATCATTGATGCATTTGAGTTGTGTTTACTTCATTTGCTTAAGATTTCTACTGTAGTCAACTTTTGTTGACTTCTCTATGTTTTTAAACTTGCACTGATTTTGAATGTGCAGCCCAATTCTCTTTATTGCATTACTTTATCTTTCGAAACTTTTTTCTTTTACTTTACGATAAATTTGTCTGAACCGCCATTTGTGGTTCAAATATATATCTTACTCATCAGACACAAGTGGACCATTTTGTGTGTCTGACAGTTTCTAGTTTCTATGCCAAACCTTGTTCTGTGCTCCAGGGAACTTTCTTGTCACAGCTCGACATGACCTCACCTGTGGACTCCCCTGCTCATAATGCTCCGTCACGTTCAGTACGCCACAAGTCTTTTCTGAGCACGCTCCACCACGTGGTCACACTGTTGGCCTGTATTTTAATGCTCACTTCAATCACACAGGACGCTAAAACCACATAACTGGCCTCTATGCTAATGCTAAGTTGTGTGTTGAGAGCTCGGGGTAGCCAATTCCCCGAGGGAAGAAAGGCAGCCGAGGAAAGATATGGTAAATAGGTTTATTCCATTTTCTCTAAACTCACTGTTTCAAGATCCAAGGACTCACGTGATGTTCATGGGAAAGGTCTTTTTGCCAGCGTAGCATTATTTTCAAAGCGCTTGTTTCTTATTTCCGATGTTGGAAACTTGGATTTCCAATGTAGTCTACTCAGAAAGTCTTCCACCTACAGAATAGAGGGCTGTACTTAAGTGTTTGTTATGTATGTTTATGTGCCAAACTGTAACTGTTTGTGTAAACATTGACTGCAAAGGTCAGACATGCTCAGAGTGGCTCACAGTATTCAGCAACAAGTGGTACACAGAAGACTTCATGTGTAAGACTCACATGGCTTCATCAAAATCATATTTTATAATGTTTGACGTGAGTCATATTTATAGTGATGTCATGACAACAAACAGCTACAAACTATAAACCCAAAGACCCAGCAGATCAAGGTTTTTGCTCTCTCTGTCATTCATGTTTCACTTTTATAGCGTACGTCTATATTCGTCACCCTCACATGCAAGCACACTCTGAGCCGAAGAATGATGCCTCTCAGCTTTGATTTGATGCCTCAGAGCTTTGGGGATATTCAGTGTCATGATGAGATGCTTTGGCAGTGCTGCAAATATTTATGTGGCTAATGTTAACATTAAATCAGAGTGCAGTCTAGTTTGGATAATTATAGATATTACAAGTGAAGATGATATTTGATACATCCAACACTGTGGTTCGTAGTGCTGTCAAATCTGTTGTGATGACACATTAAAGTACCAGATGAGAAATGTAAAACGGTTTTCAGTTTACAAGCTTTAATTTTAATAACGCTTCTCTAACCTCTAACTTTTAAGACCGGAACCACAAGACGGTTTAAGCAGCTTCAGTCCTCATAGGGTCACTGCTTCCACTCTCTGCCACAACTCCTGACGCTCTGCTCTTTCACTACACTTGTGCGATCCAATGAAAACAATTAAGTAATAAATGAATTTAAGAAAGAAACACATTTGAAACAAATATGCAATAATAGCCCTCTGATTATTCCACTGGGCAGCATCATATACCTTCATTTAACAACATTTCTGGATTCACCGTTCATCGATCATTCAATGTCTACACACTCTAACTCCTCCACCATCCCTCCTTAATTCCTCTTTATTATAATTTCTTTTATAACCACCATCATATTTTTAACAGCTTCAAATAACCTGAAGAGTAACTGCAGTTCCCTGTGGTCAAACAAGCAGAGATAATGGGGCAAGAAACAGGAGATCTGACCAGTGCTGGAAATCACACTGCCTTGGGGTGAAGAGCTGCAAACAAAGTGAACACAAGTCAATGCAGAAGTTTCAGCAAGTCTTAGGTGTCACACGCTGCTGTCACATACCTGTTAAAATACTGAGGGTAAGACTCGAAAGCAAAAAGATGCACTTACAGAAAACCACATCATTTAGGACTTGTGTTATTGCTTGGTTGTTATGAAATGTATTAAGATTCCTCATTGTTTCAAGAGGATGAACCTTATCAGACGAGCAATAAATAATGTATTGAATGACAGAGGTTTTTACAGCAGAATCTGCTTGTAGCAAGGGCTCATATCATGGTTTTCAGATCAACACTGATCGTTATCTAAAGAGGATGAACCAAATGGAGGAATATCATGGATAATGTAGATTTGCAGAGCATCAGTAAGGTGGAAGATCCATGTAATGAGGGCATATGATGCAGTTTGGTTGTCATGACATGCCTTGAGAAAGAGATTGTTTGCTGTCCCAAGAGGATGAACCATGGGGGAGGGGCTGTGGATGAATTATATTGTGTTGTATTTAAGCTTCTCTTAAATATGTATAGATCTCAATCAATATCCATCAGGAATACTCGTGTAATCTATGTTTTGTATTGCTTTTATTTTGTAAAGTTTAATTTATGTTGCTTTAATCCATTCAAGTTGACTATTTTGAGTCATTACGGGTATAGTGATTATTATTGTATATTAATGTTATATTATCACTATTTTTATTATTGTTATTATTATTATTTTTTTTTTCTTATTATTATTTTTATTTTTAGTATTAATATTATTTAGTTATAGGGTATTATTTAGTCAGTCCCCAGAGGAATCTTAGTTCCAACCTGTAGTGTGAGTGTAGGGGGACGTTAATGTTGGTTGCATGCAAGCGCTCCAGTGCGCCTTGACAGAGACATGAATGTTGATTAGTGATGCTGCTGCTGTTGCCGTTTGGCCGGAAATAAAGAGAAGTTACAGACTACTGTAGCCTGATTATTACCAACAGCCCGAGTGACTGGAGTCTACCCACAAAACCTGGGTTACTCTAGTTTAGATGGTTGTGTCCCTTTGCTTCAACACAATTTTTTATTTTATGTAAAAAAAAGTTTGGAGTTTGTTTAACATGACAGAATTCTTGGTCACTCTCAAACATAGTGCTCCTGTTCCCTGCCTCCCCTTCTTCTCCTCCTCCTCCTCCTCCTCCTCCAGGCGGATAGCGTGACAGATCTGTCACGTCGGCACCTGGTCGTACACAAGTGTTAATGTCCCCACCTCGGCAGAGAATCACTAAAGCACTGACACCACACAGAAGTGTGTCCAGCTGATCACATGAGAAGTTCATCAGTTCTGGACTCATTTTAATCTGTTCTCAGAACTCACAGAAAAGTTCTGTATGACGTCAGGCCACAGGAGCATTCTATGTAATTGTTCCTGGTTTTGTTGGTGGTTACTATCGGGTGTGTGTGGTTGTTGGGGGGGGGGGGGGGGGGGGGGTTGTTACGGATGTACCAGGCAGGGGTCCCGTCCCCTGTCACTCAGAAACAACAAGCCAATCATTCCTTGGTTCTATAATAAGCTCTCCTCCCCCCTTCTATCCTCTCCCCTCACATGTGCTCCCCTCGTCAGCACCTCTCACCTTCAGAGTGACAGAAGACATCTGAGGAGGGGCAGAGGAGGTGAGCAGGAAACGGGTGACAGCAGGAGGAAGGCAAAAAGTTTAGAGGCAGGGGTCAAAAACTTAGTAAAAAATTATCAAATAGAACAAGTGCAGTGCAGCTGCTGCAGCTGTACCAGATGTTTATCAGCTGTGCCATGTCATTTTAGCATTAGCATGCCAGTCTACCCGCTGATTTAAAGAAGATGTTTTTATTGGGTTCAGGAAATCAAACTGATTTACTCTGACAAAAGAAAGTGTAAGCACCGTCTGTCACAGAGATCAGTGACATGCAGTTTGTCAGACATTGATATTGAAGAGAAGGGACGACTAATCTTATTGTTCATAATGAAAAAAACCAAAACATTTGTACCTGCTAGTTTACACATTAGTGGAAGCCAAGATTTTTAAAACTGGTGTATTCTTATATTTTTGTAATTAATTCATTTAGTTTGACTTAATGGAGTGAAGCTTGTTTGGATAAGTAGCTCCAGCAGCACTTTTTACAAACTTGTCATGCTCCATTGTTAGCAACTAGCTAACAACCATACCATATCCTTAGAACGTAGTATTTTCTTTAAGATTTCCTGTCCCTCTGCTCCGTCACTGCCCCGCACCAGTCCTGCACTCACACAGCCCCAACACCTCCCCAGCATCAACCTGCAGGCTCCAGCTCGAGATATTATCTCATCCCTCCTCAAATTTCAGTGTGTAAAATAAATCTGTGAGGAGTGATGAGGTCAGAGCCTCGGCTTAAAACATAAACAATGTTCTGCTGCTGTAAAAGTTGTTCAGACCACTACAAACGTAAGTTGATGTTACACATCTCATATACCTATTTGTCTTAATTCATAGAAGCCATATTGATTATTACCCGGACAGAGGATCAAACCCAGGTCTCTAAAAGAAAGGACGTAAAGTTTCAACACCAGCTTCCTGTTTTCCTTTTAGTGTATGGTAATGAAACAAATATATCGTGTGTTTTGAATAGATGCTAAAGTTTTGTTGTAGGTTTTTATTTTATGTCAGAGTTGACATTCTTCTGTTGAAGCTTTTAACAGTCCAGAAGTGTGTTTCATTCATCTGGTTCCCCCCACAGTTTTATTATGAGCATGAGTAACTGAGAAATACGGCTGTTTGGTCTTAGTCTCTCTCAGTCTTCAGCCAGCTGGCGTGCTTGTTCAGGTGTTAAAACGGGTTAAAATGACAAAGTTTCAGTGACCGCAAAAAGCTCTTTGAAAAAAAAAAAAAAAAATAAAAAAAATCCTCTTGGCTTCTACTTTCAGCCGAGTGGTCTGACTTTGGAGGAAGACCAGGGGGGCCGATTCTCAGGGATCAACATGAACTTTGAGACTGTGAGGTCACACACTTGCTGACAACCCAACCACCTGTTGCCACACACACAAATGTGCACACACTCACACACATATCAGCACCCTCACACCCACAACTAGATTCACTGCACACCCTGCCTCCTGTGACTAGTCAATTCAGCAGAGCTTTAGGTGTTAGTTTGCATGACCATAACACAATGAAGACAGTGTGTTGCTTAAATCTCCTGTGCATGTGCAGTTTGTGCGTGTCTGAAAGTTACATTTTCCTTCCCACTGTCTCCTGTAGGATTTTTTACCTCTCTGACACTCAAAGCTTGTTTAAGACCCCGGTCTCTGACTGTGAATATCAGGCACAGAGACATGCTCTGTATGACAAACACAGGTGGCAATGCTCAAACAATGTAAAGAAAACACCCACACACATTGATGTTAAAAACAGTCTTAATAAACTATAAGAATTCAGTTAAATTAGTCGAGTACTGTTTACATTTTATCAAAGTGACATAAAGATATGCTTTATTTGGCTCAAAAAGGTCACAGGACATGTTAAGGGCGTGCTGGTATAGCGTGTGTTTGCAGAGAAAAGCTTTTTCAGGCAGGTTCAGGGTTGGCTGTTGCGTACCTGACCCGGTGTAAAGAGCAGAAGCAGGTGCATTGAGGTTTTTAAGTGCGAAGGGTCACACAGACCTTTATATACACATCCCTCCTCCTCCTCCTCCTCCTCCTCCTCCACTATATACAGAGTCATCATGTGCAGTTAGGTTTGCGTCACACGAGGAAAGATGTACTTCAGCCTGGCATCCAAGCAGCTGTCTCACGTAAACGTCCATCAAAGCAGACGTAGAAGACGTAGCCCAGTCTGTCATCAATCATTGTCCTGCTGCTTTAACTTTGTCTGTCCATAACTGTCACTTGGATATCTCCCATGGCTCGCTTCATGGCCATGATGTCATAGTGGGAATATGTGACAGGTTCTGGGGTTGTGTGTATAACTTCTTTTTAAGTCTGAGTGGTCATGAGGTCCTGCCTTCAAGGCATTGTGTAAATGAACTTCAGGCATGTGATAACAAAGAATTTAATTGATGAATTCGACTTAATATGTCCCAGAAAACTCTTTGAAAGTAGTGTTTGCTAACTCAATCCAAAGGTTAAATTTTCAAAGAAGAATTCTGCGTAAGGATTATTAAAAGCACTGCTCAGGGCCTGGCCAGCACTTGAGTGCTTGCTAAAGTGCTTTGGCCAGCCCACTTCCTGCCTGGTCCATACTCAGTTCCAATTTCGGTCTCTTTGGTTACATCGTTTGGACTTCGTCACCAGAGTTGGAGGAAGTTTGTCTCCAGTTTCCACTGCATGTCCAGGAGAGCATGCATAAGATTAAAACGTGTTAAAATATTCCCTTCAGGTTAAGAAGTCTCGATTACCTCTTGAAGATCTTTTGGTGCCAACGAAGGCAGTGGCCTCATCTGTCTGTGTCCGATGCTTGCTCAGCACATCACTCTCACAGGGTATCATTTCATTTCATAACAACCCCAAATGTCTGCAGTCAGATTCAGCCCATGTGAGCGGTGACCTGTGAGGCCCCACCTCCAGCTTGGCTACCTGCCAGTCCTAAAGTCCGAGAGTCAAACAAGAAGCCCTGCTGTCCTCCACTGAGCACGCCCAGACTGTCTGTTAGAGTCCCACTGGGAGACGAGCCAAGGAAGGGACTTGGATGATTGGCGGTGGCAGCGGCCGCCATTTTATCAGGGCTGGCAGCGAGACGTGGTGACGGAGGGAATGTGTAACCGTACAGGCTGTAGGGCGGTGTGTGGAGGCGTAGTCCAGCGTAGCCCTGAGGGGTGGGGTTGGTTAGATAGCCGAGTTGAGAAGCAGGGAGAGGCAGGGAACAGAATCCTTCACTTTCGTATGCTGATGGTCCTCTGGGGGGAAACGGCTCTGTAGCGCTGCTGAAGCGGTGGAGAGGGTGAGTGGGTCGGCTGCAGGTGTAGTCAGGTGGACTGAGAGGGCAGACCTGGAAAGGTGAGGAACATGGGGATGTGGAGAGCAGGTGAGGTGATGCTCCATGAGCTCCTGGGAGCCCTACAGACACAGAAGCAGATAAAAAGAAGGTCAGACTTTAGTCCACTCAGATGACTGTTTGTTGTTAATACCAATCCAATTTAGAGATCCAGAAAATTGTGATCGTTTGAAGGCATAAATCAAGCACCGGCCCTCAAGTGACTGATCCAAGTCAGAAATTATCATGTGGTTTCTAAAAACCCTGTGGTGGTGATCATTTGACAGAGACTAAATTTAATTAATTCCCTTCAGTGTGGATACAGATTGAAAACAATGGAGAGTGTGTTGACAGGTGTTGGATCAGTACTGTATTAGGAGATGATGAGGAATCAGTAAGAGAATCTGACACACTGGGACATCCCCTAAAATGACCCATGGTTGTATTCCTTTTGTGGTCGGGCAGAGCACTGTTACTCATCACCACCTTCACTGAAGCATTGCATGTGAAAACACAGTCAGCTGACTCGTACATTCAACATACTTTCATCGTCCAGATCACTTAAGTCCACTGGATTTTCAAGTGAGTTGATTTGTTGAACAGAGCAGGCAACAATCCAGAGAGTTTGGTGAAAGTGAGAGGACATATTCATGCTGCAGAGTTCTGTTCAGTTTTCCTCAGTTGCCTTTATGGTGTTTTCCAGTTTTGGCTTTTTGAAGCAGACCTGCTCTTACACATGTTGTAGTGACATCAAACAAAAATGCAATGCACTGAGCAGTTGTAGTGTCTGATCTGAAATGACAGACTGACGTCTCTGTTGCTTGGATATGACAGATTTACTTATTCTCAGTGTTCAAAAAAATCCCTGCCATTCAGCGCTACCTTGCTTGGCCATGCCTGGGATGTCCTCAAACGTTAGTGTCCGCAGAGATGGACGCCAGAATGCGTAAGACTCGACCAAAGCCTCCAGGCCCATCCTAAAACACAGACCAGAGTGCTCATGTTAACACAATCACATCAGTATTAGAGATAAATCATCATAAAGTCATTCAGAGCTGAACTCCTTGTCCTGAGCTTCCTTCAGTCAGTGATGCAGCTGCAGCCGCTGGCTCCCAGCATGCTTCACTCAGTTGTACATTACTCCGACCACCTGGCGGCCATCTTAGTCGCCTGTGGGGCCTCTTTTGCTATCTCCATGGAGACCGCAGGTAATGAGGGGCATAAACGCCACATTGCGATTGGCTGCTGCCAGCCGGGTGCTCGGAGGTAATTGCTTTCACACGGCTTTTACGGGCGAATCAGGACGAAGGAGCAGGAAGCCGCAGCAAGGATTTATGAGGTGGGACTCCCCTCCCCCTTAAAAATCTATGCCCCCCCCCCTTCCTCAAGGTGGGGCAGAGGGCTGCTGTGGCGGGGTAATGCGAGTGCTCTGTTACCCCTCGTTAGCGTGAGGATAAAAGTCCTCCCCCCCGCAGGGTTGTAGCCACGGTGATAATTTAGACAAGCTGCCCGGGGAGGTTTTGTGTGCTCCGAAGCAGCCTATCAGAGCAGAAGTTTATTTAGCAAACTGCTTAACTCTTCCTGTAATATTTAAAGGGAGTTTTTTTCAGCCTTCCTGAGTTTAACTTTATAGGGTCAGCTGTCAGGGTTATCCAGTTTGCCGTTCTCTACCTTCCTCCCTCCCAAATTTTCTGTCTCACACGTTTGCTCTCTCCCCTCCTCTCTAATGATTTCTGTGAGGCCTCACGGGAGTGGCTGTTTGGAGCCTGTTGGAGTTTTACTGCTGTGTTGTTTTAATGCCGTGTTTATATATGTTTAGAAATGTGTTTATACAGATTTTCTTCAGGACACTCTTGACTTTTATTATTTTGCTGTTGATGTTTATGTTCCCGAGGCCGGCTGGAATCTGACGCTCCATTTAGGTTTGCAGCCGGGGTTAGGTTTTTCCCTCTGGAGGCATGAGCCTGTAACTGTGAGATTGTGGGAATTAATGTGCCTTTAAAGTTAACACATTTAAATAAAAATGCATCACTCATTAATGGGGTGAAATCATCATATCTGCCACGTCTATTTAGATTGGTCTGTTTCTTTTTACTCATTTTGGAGAGATTTAATGAGAGGCTGTTGCACATTTTCCATCAGGAAAAAAAACACATACATAGCTTTACTCCTCATAAAAATAGTTCAGAAATAGCCATGAAAAAAAGCCAGAATATAATGCAGTCATGCATCCCACATTACCCCTAATGCACAGGATAATGTGAAAATCTCTGTGGTCGAAATGAACTCACCGGTTTCTGCCAGAGTCTCTGAAGCCTTTGGCAAACGGGTTCCTGTCAATTTTCAGCCTTGTAATCTGAAAAGTGAAATAGGACTCTAATTATTTCCAAAATTGTCTTTATTATAAAGTCTATGATAACATGCACTGTGCTGCAGCCAACATCATTTTCTTCCTCTGTAATCTTTCAATCAGATCTATGAATAAAAACAATAATGTACACAGTTAGTTTCCAGTTGTGCTTTTTGTATTAAACAACTTTTTGGTTAAAACACATAAAATCCTGTGTGTTTACTTGTACATATTAGATCTTGTGTGTATATGTTTGTTCAGGTCTGTAAGGCTACCATAGGGTTGCACTGGCTGTGTGGTGTCTAAGGCTCAGCTCTTTCACCCACGTTCAAAGTGACTTTTAATGGCATCACTATTTTGTTCTTCAGCTGTACTGTACTAAGCAAAACAAAACTAACATCCCACTTCAAAGTACACACTGACTGGATACATAGAAAATATACATACAATTTTATCTAAAAAACTCAAAATATGTCTTTTCATTGAAGAAATGGGCTTTAAATTTTGTTGGGAAAAGCCCCAAAACACAACACAATATAAAACAGCGTAGGATAATACTAAAAAAAAATTGAAAATAAATTATAATTTTTTCCAGTTGTTCTCATAAGAATTTTTAATGAGTAAGAAAGCATTTGCACACACACATGCATGCACACACACAGGAACAAAAACACTCAATGAAAAATCTGTAAAATGAAACCAGACCAAAGCACGAAACATGAAATTCTTTATTTTTTACTTGAACATGGTTGGCTGTTCTGTCTAAAAATGTTTTAGGCTTTCAGCAAGTTAAATGTGGGTGTAAATTTGAATGTGTGGAGGTTCAGCTGTGGTACCTGTTGATTTTGATACGCTGTGACGGTGGTGAACACGGTCTCCGGGAAGGAGAAGGTGCGTGTCCCCTCCCCGGCAGGGACGGCTCTCACTGGTGATAACTCCTCTCCACACTCTTTACGGATCACGTGAACCCGTGGCTGGTACTTGTGCATGGAGTGCAGAATGATCTGATCAAAGATGGTAAAAAATATATATTTTTAGGCTCAAATAAAACAGTTTTGAGTTGTTGAAAGACATGAAACCTGATTGTTGCAGAAAAAAAATGCACGCATGTGGATGCATGGGAGAAACATTTACCTGTTTACAAACCTCTACAGTGTATTACATCAAAGACTAACGGATGCCAAAGGGAATCATATATGTTGGATTAAACTAAGGCCTTGTAAATTTTATAGGTTACTGCATTATTATCACTATACTTTCAAACTGTAATGAATAATTCCACAGACACATCGTGTGTCTATAAAATAAATTAAAAGACTGTTTTTTGTAACACCTACATGTCCCTGGTCGTCCAGTTCATTGTTGGTCAGTTTGAGTTTGTCGAAGCTGACCACCTGACGCATCCACGTCTCCCCTGAGGCCGGGGAGTCCGGGTGGATGTAAACTCTGGGCGGCACGGGAGAGTCTGCATTCCCTGCTACCATCCACTTGGAGCTGTGATACACATACCTTCAAAACATACGGGACAGCAAATAATTAACTGACCCATTATGCATCTTTAATTCACCCTTTTCTTTATTGCAGCATCACAGAATCACCACAGAAAGACTGTGGTGAATTGAAAGTAGATGTGAGTTAATAAGATGCTAAGTAAGTGATGATGAGGCTTTTTTCAAACAAGTGACAGATTCATAATACTGCACAAAAAATAAATAAAATAAATAATAATAAAAAAATATTTTGTCCAAAAAAATCTTCTGCTTAGTATTTTGATTCACCTTTAGACATCTTCATCCAAAACAATTTATTCAGCACATAAGTTGTATTGCAAAAAAAAATGAAGCAAATTCAATATATCTTTGCTCCTACAGGACTGGATATTCTCATATCAGAGCAACCTAAATGCTTAAATAAGGCCCATCTCAATCTTTTTGGTTGCACCAAAGCCAGGCACATTTTATTCCTGTGGTCTGGATCACTTCTTCTCTGTCTAAGGTAGACAAAGAGATACTTTTATTTTCAATTGTGTTGTTTCTATGAAATTGACCGGGTCACATCCAGATTTTAACATTTATCAAAAGAAATCATATACCAAGGGTATAAATGCACTGAGGTAGAAACACAGCAGCTGGTTAGTTTGTGTGGTTGAAGGTGAGTTCATCACCTGCGGTTAGGTGTGTGGTTCAAAACCTGCACACACTCCTTCACGCAGGCTTGTCTCCAGCTCTGAGCTGCGCAAGAACCTGTGATCCACTGTAGCTTTGTTATAACAGCTCAGACAGACAGAATAGCTTTGGAACGTTTGAAATGACAGACCTTTACGTGATTCTGCATGAAAAGAAATAGCTGCGTTCACGCAGTTGCTGTATGAGACTGTGCGTGTGAGTTTTTCTGTGTTACAGCAGCGTTTGCTGGTTTGACCTCGAAGCCTGGAGAGGTTAGACGTCCAAAAGGCCTCCTCCAAACGGGACGGCAAAACCGCCGTGGCCAGACAACGGAGCCAAGCGCCATTTGTGGATGCCCGACCAGGGCTGCACGATTGAAAACTCCCCGAGAAACACTTTATATAGAGACTAAATTAAGACGCATGTAAACAAAAATACCTCATCTCTCTGCGACATGCACGTGAGGCCATAGGCCACCAACAAAAAAAAATAGACGTCTCAGTTTTGGTCACTTCTTAAATGTTTTAATTTTTATTTTGTCTGTTTGTTTTAACTAATGTCGTTTAAAAATAATTTTAGAAAATTACAAATCATCGGAGCAATTTTGACAAGAGGGGTGTGAGCGCGTGCGCGCTTTAAGGGTGGTACCTGTATCTTTTGTTGTCCACGGGGATTATATCCATAGCGATGTAATACTGCTGATGTGGGTCCAAACCCGTTATCTTCACGCGCATAGCGGGGAACATCCGCCTGACAGGAAACCGAAATAAATCATCAGTTATACTGTTCGGGTCAGCCATAGCCGTTATCACCATAAAAAAGAATAAGTCTACAGAAAGAGAGATTCAGTTTTTGCTGTCAGTAAGAATAAGGTTAACAATCTTCGGCATTATTTTAACATCAATTCTGAATCTCAGTGTTTACTGTAAAAAAAACAAGTTAGAACTCATCTTATTTCCATAATTAGAATGCATGGACATATAACAGGCTGCTACTAAAAACAACGGCATCCCAAAAAAAGAGTGTCTCACCGTCCAGCCTTGGTAATTATCATTTCCGTGCCGATCTCGTGGAACCGTTTCCACAGGTCTGATCCCTGCAGGTCCACGCGTGTCTCCTCTCCGGTGCCGGTAAGTGGCGCCGTGCACAGAGCTGCGGGCTGCGGGCTCTCCAGCAGCGCGTCCTCGCTCTCTGCTGCACCGGGGAGAATTAACACGTCTTAAAAGAAACAGCCATCTGAACCCAGCATCAGTCAGTTACAAGGTGTTACTCTCTAAAATAGTTTCTGTGTGACCAGTGTGGGCGACGGAGCTCTGAATACACACACACACACACACACAAACAAAACTAAAGTGGGACAGATTTATTTTGAATGACCTCGGATAACTACAGAGGCTTTAAAGCATTTTTCATCCACTGAAAGCTGTGAAGATTTGTAACTTATTATGAAGGATTTCATGCAGAAAAGCCCCTTCAGACTGATGACAAACACTTTGAGCAGTTAATGAAGAGTTCATGTTTTAAAGCCCAGTACACTGTTTTATAGCTGGATTTTTTGGATGAATAACAATGCCTTTCAAGGATTCAACACTCTCCTAATAATTAAAATAAATAGTCTTTAGTTGTACTTGCATGTGTGTCTCCAACCGAGATCATTTCATTCGTCATTGAATTTAGGGCCTGTAAACATGATTTATTGTAAAGCAGCAGAAAGAAAGATGCCAGCTTTACTATTTATTCATGACTGGATTTGAAGTCCACAAAGCAGCTGCTTCATGACGTGTGTTTAGATATTGAGGACATGTTTAAAGGACACAAATAATCTGTTTCTCTCTGCTGTGTTTTGTATTTTTTTGACACGTGTGTAAATGTGTAAACACTAGACACATGATTCTAAAAAGTCAATTAATTCTCAGACAAATCCTCGGCCCGTTGCATTTTCAGCTTGAATCGTTATCCATGAAGGCCGCTCGGTTAATTCTTTCTTTAGACCTCTCAGCACCCTCTCTTCTCCTGCTCCCGGCCTTTACACGCTGCTAATTGGCGTGTTTATGATTGCAACACAACTCATAAAGCAGCTCACATTAGTCACACTCAGTGCACTCATATTTACTAGACCAGGGCCATGATATGATATCACATTTCCACTCTATGGCTCTGACCGACGACAATCATTGGTTTGCCTTACAATTTTCCTGCTTAGAGTTTTATTCCTAAATTTTCATCGACAGTAAGTGGGAGAGCATGCATTGGGACAACAAAAGAGCTTACTCAAATAAATCAGAGCTGGCGTATTATTTTTAGCTCGCAAAAAACTGTTTCCTACTTTAACAAACATTTATTGTGCTTTAGTGTTAGATTTAATGATTTAGTATTAGGCTATTGTGTGTTATGCCGAAATTTGAATTAGACATTGACTATGATACAGTTTAAAATGAAAGTATAGAATTTAAATGTCCCGTGTCAGACTGGATCAATTATAAGAACCTGTCATACAAATAAATACATCAATTATTAATAAAATGTGCCTATACTGTTTTCATCAAAAGGCTCTATAAAATAACATTATTTGAAACATATATTTTATTCTGTCCAAAATATTTGTTGTTTGCATTTTTGTACATAACAGGGTTAGTGTCTTTCTTTTACTTACGGGATCCATCACTCGCACACTCTGCCTCGCTGCCCCGGTCACTCGTACACGCTCTGTCGGGTCGCGGGCCCGGGCTTCCATTTAGATCAGACACGTCAGTTCCTTCCTCATAACCGAGGGGTACAGCCTCCTCCCCAGCCGTCCTGCGTCTCTTTTCGGCTCCGATCAGCGCCTCCACCGAGAACGCGTGCGCCTTGACGCTCAGCGCGCAGGGGGACCTCCGCTTCTCTGCCATGCCTCGCTCTCTCGGGTCAGAAGAGGGAGACGGCGTCACGAGCTCACTGTGAGCAAGAAAAGTTCACAGCAAAGACGGTAGAAAAAATAAAGAAATCCACGCTGACAGTCCAGAGCTCTCAGTTCGGCGGGTTGTCCCTCCTTCACTCGGTCAGCAGGGGAAACAGCGAAAGCCGGCACGAGCTGTATAATGTCTCCGTTATCCGTGGGCGCCGCGCGGACTTTAGAAGAGTGTCAACAACCGGAGCTTAGAGGAGAGCCGGAGAAATGAACCTGTCAGTCACAACACACACCAACCAATCACGAGTAATCACAGCCCCCCGGAACTTTTGGCTGGTCCCGCCCGCTGTGGGGCCGCTCGTGCCGCCTTATGTGGTAAAAGGAAAGCTGGTGATTGAATCATGTCTTCAGAGGAAGGGGCGCGAGGAGCTCTTCTCTCAGAGGCATTACGCGCATTTTCACACACCGGTCTGACATATTTTGCATATCTAGCCATTAGCAGCTGCCTTCTGCACAGTGGACACAGTGCCTGGAAACAAGGCGTTTGTTACAGCATGAAGGCTGTGCGGTTTATATGAAGTCTGAAAAATTGATCGTCTCATCATTTTATATAGGAGCGGCCAGATAACATCAGACAGGCTGCTCTGTCTCTTTGATGGAGACCTGCTCATTTTTTTTGTGATCAAATAATTCCGAATTCAGAAATCATGTCTTGGAGACATGGCTTTGATTCTTATCAGCTGTCATCACATGGTAGATAAGAGCTGCTTTTAAACAGTGGCGCTCACATTAGCCTAAATATTATGTTGAAAATGTTGTTTTAGCCCAAGTGTACATAGCAGACAACATAGTCTATATTCTGTATCACTGCAACACAAATGTTGACTTAAAAAAAGAAAACTAAATAGCGGATTTCAGAAACCTGTTCAAATACCCATAATCTATAAGTTATTGTTATAGGAATAGTTGGTCAGCTCTGTATGGAGTTCTTAGTTTTGCAGTAAACATTAAAAGTTACATCATAATGATTGATGTTCAATGGAAAGCCAAAAAATAGTCTGACCTATCCTAATTCTGATTTTGTTTCAAAAATTTCATTTTTTAAAATATATGATCATTAGCCATACATCCACTTTTATTTTGTGCGGTTTTTTTTTCTATAAAATAAATGTCTTTTTTCTATAAAATTAAACACTATAATTCCAAATATAGTGTAACTTATAGTTTAATAGGTTATGTGTAAAAAATAATAAATGATCCTACAAAATGTGAAAGCCGTGATAAAGATATTAGAGTCAGAAATGACTTAGTACATTTCCTAAAATGTGAAAGATGATTCCTCAAATGCTTCCACTCACTCTCAAGGCTCGAGGAGGGGTTCCTTTCTGGTGTGAGTGCGCGTGGGGGCTACATCGAGGCGGGGGAACCTGTTATAAATAAACAATGCCGAGCACTCTGTGAACGCACTTGCGGGTTTCTCAAACTGACAGTTGATTTCTGTTAATCTGACATACAGATATTACCAAACAACCCAATATAAAACTTTTTTTTCATATTTCTGGTCCGATTGTATTAATTATACAGCTCAAATTCGTTACTTGACGTGTTCTGCTGTTTATCAAATCCATGTCAGTTGAGTTTCATTTGATTGTTTGAAATGCCATGAGTGGCATCAGGACTTCATTATCACTGAGGTTTCTTCTTGATTCGGTGATGTTTCCTCCGCTAAAATCACTGCAAAGCCCATAAGGCCTCTCGTGGCTTGTTGGTTAAATAAACACCACGTCTTCGTCGTTTATTGGCCTACATTCAGTGTAAATGATTGGACGTCAAGGAGAAGGTCTGTGCCCAGATCCGCCTGAGTTATCAGATCAAAAGCCTCGTGTTTCACCTCCTGTGGGGATTAAGAAATGTCTTGTTTCTAATAAGTCCGTGAGAATTAAAAAAGGTTATACTCTGTTTACAAAAAGGGCATAAAGCATAAAGCCGCATGGCATAGCCTAATCATTTAATGAAATGGCTTCAGATTCAAGAACAAAATATTTTCACTTAAGGTCTAATCACAAACAGAAGTGATCAGAAAACGGATTCAGAGGAGAGCACGAAGTCAACGATAACAGTGTAAATAGAAGTTAACTGTTAAACATTGAGCCCGACAGTCGACAGAAACGTTTTTTTATATGTGCTATACCAGTTTAAGGCATAAATGGGCTCATCATCCTTTCATAACTCCCAGAACAAGATGTATTTGACAAAAGTAAAAGACTGACTTGTAACAAACAATTATTCATTATTTTTCCTTGTATATAAAGAAAAACTTTTGCAAATGGAGGAAATTACACAAACAAAAATGAAAATTTACATTTATAATAATAATAATAATAATAATAATAATAATAATAATAATAATAATAATAATAATAATAATAATAATGTGATAATAATGGTGATGATGGTGATGATGTGGATAATAATAATAATAATAATAATAATAATAATAATAATAATAATAATAATAATAATAATAATAATAATAATAAACGATCATTATTATAATTGTTGTTTTTGTTATCGTCATTATTATTATGTGGCTGTGTTACTGATGTTCAATTCAAAGTTGTCCATTTTCATTAGATTTTGTGGTCACATAGTCCTGCTCTTTTGGGCCTTTTATACACTTGTAATTTGCACTCTTTTAAATGGACGGGTTGTTTGAATAAGAACCCATCAAGAAAAAACACATTTAGAGCAGCGTACGTATTCATATATTTCATTTCTTATGGAAACAATTCACGTGGGTCTTATGAAAAAGACACATTGTAAAAATTTGTAATGTGTATTTGTATTTTTAATGTGTAAGTGTGTATACACATCAGGTCTTACTCTTGTATTGTAGGAATTTGTGCTATAATAAAGTAGGCCAATGTTTGATTGATTTATTTTTCAGGGTATCAGATATATTTTCCACGGGGATTATCATCACAAATGATTTTTTAATATCTGAATATTGTAACAATATGCCGCACACAGAAAGTTTACCACCGATGAAGTTTCATTTTTAGGCCTTTGACTACACAAAGAAAATGTCCATTGCCCCCAATGGTGATGTAAAATCTGAAAACAACAACAACAAACGATAAATAAATAAAAACAAGTTGATAGGCTAAATGATTTTTTTTTTTTTTTTTTTTTTTTAAAACAACCTCATTTTCGTCGAAATGACCGGAGGCGTTTTGGATTGTATTAGATTATCTGAGGCTCTTCAAGAACAAAGAGTTTTCTTTTTCTTTGCGGCCTGGCAGCGGCTCTGGGTTCTGCTTTGGCCATAAAAACTGTGGGAAGCTCTCTGTCGCCAACCCTCTTTTATTTCCTATATGGATTAGCCAGACCGGCAGCGAAAGAAGTGCACGTGAAGCTGTATTTTGCACATCACTCGAGGGAAAAGTACCCGGGCGTTGTAAGTGTTTTCTTTATTATTTTTGTAAATGTAATTCTTCAAGACTTTGAGTGAGATCCACTGAAAGATGATGCTGCTGTGAAACCTTGAGACTACCGTCACAATTTGACAGCAGCTAAATTTATCAGGATAATTTGTTAGCCAAATAAATATTGTCAGGTTTCCTTTCCATCGGTAAAACTTGCACGAGTTTTTTATACCTCCATTCTTTTAATTAAAAAGCTAGGTCATTAGCTACTCAGACTTCCACTTTTCTAAACAAGTTATTACCCTCTGAAAGTTTTACTTTTACTTTAATGTATTCACAGCACTATTGATAGAGGCACTTTTTTAAAATTTATTATTGACAAAATTTTACCGTTAGTAATCACGTTACCCAGTTATACTGGTTCATATATATATATATATATATATATATATATATATATATATATATATATATATATATATATATATATATATATATATATATATATTCTTGCTATGATTGGGTAGGTGTAATCCACTGCGCACTAAATATGCTGTTTATTAAAGACCTTTGTCATAATTACCTGTGCGCTTTGAAGGGACGCAGAGCAGGGTAGAAGTGCTGGAGTAGGGGAGTCTGGGTAATAGATTGTTAACAGTTATTTAGCGAGTGCTAATGGGCACGTGGATCACTGCCAGGGCTTTTATGGCAGAAGTGGCATGAGCTGCTGAGAAGGTGTGTGGGTTTTCTGTGAATGTGTGTAGGCTGGACCTATGTGTTTGAGCAAGAGAGAGAGCAAGAGAGAGAGAGACAGACTGACCTACACATTCAGCAGGCTGCAGTGGTGCATTTTAAAACCTTCAGAAGTGATTCCTTTCCACACTTTTGTTATGTTCCAATTTAATCTTTCCTGATGTGGTTTAGTGTCCAAACTGTAGAGAGAGTGAAGTTAAAAAAGCAGGCTGCTGTAGTGAGAGATATTCACTATGCAGCGGTTTCAGCTGTCTTCTTTAGTCCAGATTCAGGGTGCCCTCACTGCCCTTACAGCCCGTTCTGGAGGGATGAATCCCCGACAAAAACTGATGAATCCTCTCTGTAATGGTCCACTGGGAAAGTCAAATCCTGAACTCCATGGCTGTACACGGTTGTGCCAACACTGCAAAACAAACGACCGGGGCCCCTGTGAGCAAATCCTGCTTATGCTGGCTCAGAGTCACTCTTCATCCATGTGAAGTGACCCTTGCTCTCCTTCATAAAGTTAACCTTCCATTGAAAACGTGCTATTTACTGACGCGCTTGATAGAAGTTGATGGATGTATGACATTTATTGAATTTTTTTACGAGCTGGTTCTGGTCATGACGCCGTTTATTCAGGCCTCTGTGCGCCTCGGATGTTATTCAAGTTGAACTCCTGCTCTGGCTGCTATAGCTTTGCTCATGCATGCACACACGTGTAGACAGAGAGAGACACAGATGACTCAAGCTCTGTGAAACTGAGTTACAGCCTGAAGCTGCTGGACTGCAGGGTGTTGGGTTCGTTCTCTTATTCTCAGATCAAAAATGCTTTGCTGAGCTGAGCCAGGTCTGTCACTCTGCAGACTATCACATCATCAATATGATCAGATCAAACTAAAACACATTGGAGTCTAAACGTTCACTGTCTATTAATACATTCTATCAGCTCCTAAAGCAGGGCTTTACCAACACATCTTATCCTTTAGATAGAATTAGGGTATACAAATCAGAGATGGGTAGAGGAGCTTGGTGGGTAATACCAAATTAAAACAAAGTTTGCTACATGCTTCAATCATTAAATGGATCTGCATGTAGCCCACATTGTTTTACTCATTTAATAAAATTATTATTTGCAGTATTTATTTCTCATTTTATCCCAACGATGATGAAACTGCATCTGTTGAATACCAGATAATGCTTTGCTTAAATCACCTTCGAACAAAGATTTATGAAAATCTTTTCTTTGGATGATACTCGGGATTATATTCATTTATTGTCTGATCAAGAGACTGATATAGAGATTTAAAGAGTAAGCTAAGTTGATGACCTATCATTGACGCGGTGTGATGCTCTCTGAATTACACTGATATCATTTAACACATTTTTATTCAGAGTGAGAGCGGGATCAGGCAAAAAGGAGGGCTACCAGCAGGCGGGGAATTTAGGATCAGACTTTTTAGGGGCTCTGCCCGTGAAGAGAGTTCTTTGCAAGTGTTTAATCCTCACACTAACCCAGTCCTCTCAGTGATTAGCAACAGATATTCCTCTACATGTACACTTTTACTCACAGCAGTAATAATAACCTTTAACAATTGTACACCACAAATAATTTTTGACTAAATGAAAGATGGAATATAGATTTTCACAAGTGGGGAGGAAGTTGGAAAGAATCTGCATTTAACAGAGTGACTCGCATATTAATGCATCAACTGTTTCAATTCAGTAATATGTTATTAATTATTTTGTAATGCTAATTCAGAGCAGTTTTTATGAAAACCATCTGGATCATTTTCTCAGCGTTTAAACAACATTTATTATGATTCATTTTTGTAATACACTGTCTAACTTAATAAAACATGAAATCATTTGCACTTTTAACCTCCAGGTTTTTCTGAGTGAAGAGGTTTTCTCTACATCCTTACATATTGTTTGAATTGTTTTATCTAGCTGTTACGTTTAATATTCTTGTTGTGAAATTCTTAGCTGACTTTCTCACTGTCTCAGATTTACTCAGCTCTGAGCTCTACTTATTCAAGAGGATGCAACATTATAATCAATCACAACTAATGTTAACTCAAGGAATAAACTACCTGAATGAGGGAGGCTGCCACCAGTTGATAAATAAGTATGCATAACTGATGGTTTTTAATATTTCAACTGTTATTGGCTTCTTGTGTGTTTTGGACTTTCAGGTATGATATACTGGCCAATCACCGATCACTTTAAGAAGCCTGACCTGCCGATACAGATTTTGGCTGATACCTATTTTTATTTTATAACTCACAGCATATACCTTCAATGTTACATTATTATTTTACAAAAAAAAATCACTGAACAATACCTGTGAAACAATACAAATTTGATGTTTTAACTGCACATGAGGTGGCTCTCTGAAATATAAATGAAACATTTAGAATCTTGCTGTCCAAACTACTGAATTATATCATTTTCTTTAGTCTTTCATTTTCCACATTTGAAAAATAAACTATACTTGCACAACAGGTTACTCTGCAGACCTGTTTTGAGCTTCTTACTGAAAAAATAAAGTGGTACAAAAAAAGGTCTAGATAAGGTAGAGAAGATCAGTGGATAACAGGAAATTTGGTACTAATCAATCGGCGCAGATCAATTGGTGAATGTGTACTTGTAATGTTAAAAATTTATATTTTTTATTAAAGAAAAAAACTAGCGTATAAATTTTAAGATGTTTACAAAATACCAGTAAAGGGTCTGAAAGTGTCAGATTTTTTTCCATTTTATTACCACCAGAAATTGTTTTTATTGACTCTGGTTGTGACATGTTTCACTATATTCATTAATAGATCAAAGTAATTCCAAGCAACATTTACTTTTTTTATGGTTTTGTTAGAGCCAACTGATGTCTAAAAAATTACTCCCACAGTACGCTGTGAGGACCCAAGAGCTCTATGAAGATTTTTAATGCTTGACAGCTACGATATTCTCATGGTCTGAAAATGTAGCAGCATTGTGATCTGTAGATAGTTATGTAGCTGTGTGCTGTATGTAATTGACTTGAAGTTAGATCAGGTCAGCACAGGTCACCAGCTCTGCAGGACCGGCTCCAGTCATATTTACTCGAGTCAGCGGGAGACACTGTCGCACTGTTCCTCCTGCTGATCTCAGATCTGTTAATTACAAAGCTGAGTCATCATTAGTGGAAGTAGACCATGCACTCTCAGGCTCTATACACACTGAGAAATATGTCCACAGTGTCTTCATTACCTCATCGCCTTATCACGGGGGGTGTTTTAACATGTGGCGGCCTCCTGGTTAAAGCTGCGCTTACTTTGCAGGTGCTTTGAAGAAGGTGCTAAACACTCACATGCGCGATAATTTTAAGATGATTTGGATGAGTGAGGGCAAAGATGCAAATGTAGTGTGTTGTGTAAAATAACTGAGGGTAACTTGGCAACCGAATATCACATCTCATTACCTCACCCCTTCAAATACAGAGGAGGAGGAGGAGGAAGGGGGGGGGGTTCAAGCAGGTGCTCTTTTTATGGTTTACTTCATCTAACAGAGAAGATGTGAAAACATTTTCTCCTCTCATAACCCGTGAAACCACATGATGATTCAACCTGAATGATTTGTGTTAATTTGTGTGTCTGTGTGTACGTGCGTGTGTGTGTGTGTGTGTGTGAACATGTGGTCATTAAAAGAAAAGTTTGTGTGTGCCGAGGTTCTGATCACCTCCTATTGTTCACTGCCAGAGTATATTTATTTTTGCAGGTGTTCATGCATGCATGCGTGTGTGTGTGTGTGTGTGTGTGTGTGTGTGTGTGTGTGTGTGTGTGTGTGTATGTGTGCTTGCATGTGCGTGTGTTCCCTTAAGCAGGTAGTTCACGGTTGTGTGTAGTCACCTCTAGTTCCTGTGATTAAGCTGCAAAATGAGCTGTTAAAAAGCTCACATATAAGAACCATGGCTAATTAAGCTCAGAGTATCCATGCCGTCTCCTCATATGTCCATCTTTCTTTGCCCACACAAACACACACATGTTAACACACACACACACACACACACACACACACACACACACACACACACACGCACGCACACACACGAGCACTGAAGTGAGTGCAAAGCTCATCACGGAAACACCACAATTTGAAAATAACAACAATCATAAAAAGCCATAGAAACATCTGCAGCTCGTAACTGACGTCTCAGGCCAACCCCAACACACGTGCCTCTTAAAACTGGAGAACAACGGCTATTTTCATCCCTTAGAAGTTGCAGTTTTATTTCTTTTCTCTTTCTCTGGCTCAACTGGAACCGTTTAGGCGTTTTTTAATCAAAGAACAAAGTCGTTAAAATAGAGAATTGATGGTGAAGGCGTTGGGTAAGCCTGCCTCTCCCCCGCGGCCTGCATCCAGCATCCAGTCCAGAGCGAACTAGCATTTAGCGCAGATTTGAGGAATGCTGTTTTATTACTGTATTTAGGGAATGTCTGTGTTATATGTGCGGAAAACATGCTTAAACTATATCTGACATTTTATTACTTTGTTACAAAGAAAGCATTTTAGTGTATTTGAGAGTGCCAGTTACTTCTTTTTAAGCCTTTCAGAGTTTCTAATTGGTTGTAATGAGACAGATTTAGCTGCTAAATGAAAGGATAAGCTAAATAAGAGCGGGTATGTGGAATCTCGGAGAAAGCGCTATTCTCACTGATTCAACATTACACACAAAGACAATCAAAAATAAAGTCAACATTGTTGTTATGGATGTCCTGATCTTGATCTCATCTATGAATCAGAGCTGACCTGGGTGTTTTGTAAACGATCAGTGTCAACTTTTAAACCATCATCTGTGTCTGTTAATGACAACTTACACAACAATCTAAAACACGATGTGACACTTTGAGCTCTGTTTGTCCCACATCACTTCTGAACCTCAAATCACGATGGATTGATCCCGAGTTCAAGGTGATCCAGTCTGGTTGTCATTGTAATCCGGTTTGTGTAAAATTAGCAATGGGATAAATATGTGAGAAAGCCACGTAAATGTCCAAATTGAACATTCTTGGTTTAACAGCTGTGCGCTCCCATTGTCAATCGAGCACCACAAAAAGCTAAACACACTTACGAATAATGCAATCTGACCAGTTATAATTCAAGTGGGCTAACACCAATCATAATCATCTCACCGGCTCTCTGCAAGAACTCAGAACAAATGGCTGGTAATGGGATGGCAAAAAGTTATATATTTTAATTGATAGCCTGAAGATTTTCAGGCTTTTGAGAAAACATTCAAGGCTTGAGCCAAAGTGTCTGTTCTGCAAATATATAATTTTGAATTAGAGAGTTGGGGTGCAGCCCTGGGATACTTTATGACCTCCAGCAGTCACATGGGAAATAGGCCAAAATCTGAACCTACATTATGTTGGTTATGGTTTATAATCACTTAACTCCTTTGCTGCCATTGACGTCTATAGTGGTTAATTTGATTACAACCATTGACTGCGTCTATAGACATCAGTTATGTTTTGTAACAGGAGGGGGTGGTGTCTGGCAGAGCTTGTCTCTCAATATCAGGCTTGTAAACTACTGCAGGTGGCAGCGGTGCTCTCTTTGGATGAGAGATCAGCATAGATATGAGAAGAAAATGCAAGATGACAGAGACATGGTGAGACGTTACATGTCGGAGAAGTTCAGGCAGCTCACACTCAAACAGAGAGTGTGTGTCACGGTGGTTCAGAGAGAGAGGCTGTCGCGATAATGAGAAAAGACGACAGAGATCATCAAGAGGATCAGAGGATGGAGCTTCAGAGAAGAGTGCTATCTACAAAAGTGTGTCGTCTTTTTTGGGGGGGGTGTTAAAAAAACAGGTCTAGAGATGAAAGAAGGGAGTGTACTTTCTTTTCTTTTTTTTGGTAGTTTTGACGTTTAGATAATCATAGAACAAAATATTCTGTGGGACATGAAAGATCGATCAATATGCTCTAAAAATGGCTGGCAGCGAATGAGTTTAAAAGGTTATTAATATTTTGATGCAAATCAGCTGGCACAGCTATATTTGAAATAAGGCGGGGTTTGAGTCTCCACAGTAACAGCCACAGGGCATCAGGCAGTCACGTGAGCTGAGCTGTGCCTCTGATTGGACAAATTAGCTCTCTTGATAACGTTAGCGAAATTAGCGATTTAGACAGGAAACATTCTTTGTAATAGGCTGTAAACATGCTTATTTCTGCTGTGAAAAAGGCTATTTTTGGCTTGGTGTGTACGTGACTTCTGGTACTTCCAGAGCCAGCCTCAAGCGGACACTTGAGGAACAGCAGATTTTAGCACTTCTGCATTGTCTCATACTTTCAGACCGGAGGTTGGCACTTGATTTCAACATTGTCTAGAGTCTGTGATCCTGACTTCAACCACGTGGATGTAACAATAACAAAAGAAGTAAATAATTGAGTAAATACAATTAAATAGTGAAAAAAAAACTGAAAAAGGAAGTTTTACAGGACCGAAATGTGCTGGTGTTGACTTGGTACATTTTAGAAGAAATATAATGAGATAAAATAAGAACCAAATTTACCAAATTATGAAAGAAAATTGTGATTGACACAAAAGAAGTGGTTATGAATACATTAGTGAGTTTATAACTTTATGAGTTTATTTCTGTTGTTTTGACTCCAGAATAAAGGAAGTTATACAATTGCTTCAAATGTACTTTAAATTTAGCATTCCAAGCTAAATTTGAGATTTGCAGCATTATTCATTTGCATTGATGAGTCACTGATACCTTCAATTTTGATGTTTAACAAAGAAAAAGATGTTATCCTCTGTTAGGTTTTCTATTCCTTCTATTTTTTCTTCAAACATAACTTCAGATGTAACTGATGAAAGAAGTTTAATTTTTTATTTTTTTGAAGTTTGTCTCAAACGTGTCAAACTTTCCTCCTCACGAGAAACGAAGTCCTTTTGCAGGTTTGCGCATATACACAATTTCATTCACACTCAGACACATCTGCACACACACACACACACACATCTGTGCAAGTGTATGCTTATATATTTGTGCACCTCTCTTTATTTGTGGCCCTATAGCTGCAGTGATACATCCTCGGGGCGAAATGTGTTTTTGATATAGAGTCTCTTCCTCTCCCGGCATGCCTCTACTACTCTCCCTCTTCCCAGGATAACAGGGTCACAGCAGGGAGACCTCAACGACTCCACACCTGGAATAACACCACCCAGAATATCCGCTCCGCCTGTGAGCTTGTGTGTGTGTGTGTGTATGTGTAAAAAGGAGGGAGTGAGAGAGGCTTTATGAATGACGGGGAGTCCAGTCATCTGTCTCTTGAATTTCTTCTTCTCTGTCTCTCTCTTTGACACATACTCAGGCACAAACTGAGCGCTCTGCTGTTTTCTGCCATGGCCTGTTTTGCAGCAGAGGAAATATGAAACACCCTGAGGCATTTGTCAGCGGTCACTTGCATGTTCTTACTCTTTTACTTTTAAACTCACAAACCCTGTGTGCGTCACTCTTCCCCACTGACACACACTGCTGAGGTCTGATTAATAAAAGATGAGTTCAGGGGAAACAGGACTGTTTGGATTCCCCCCCAACTCTCAAAGAGGAAAAGAAAAGACGGGATGAAAGTGGAAAGAGAGAGAGGGCAGGGTCCACTCTGATCACTGCAGGACCACACTGTGAATGAGCCGTTCACCCATAGAAAGAGAGGGATGAAATGAGGACACATGGAGTGAGGGGGAGAGAGAGAAAGCAGGAGAATTCATATATCCTCAGTGTTTGATGCCTGTGGTGTGCCTCTGTAACTATAACCCTCTTTCTTTAGCTTTCTCTCTCTCTTTTCCAGACTCCCCTCTCCCTCTCCCCCACCTCTCGCTCTTTTTTATACCTCTCTCTTTGCCCTCTTCCTGCTGATCTGTGCCAACCACCATGAAACCACTGCCACATTAGAGCCTTTAACAGGCACTGCCTGGCATCCTGCTCCATCCAAACATATTGCAGCCTGGTTGCACATGCACATGTGAGTGTGTGTGTGTGTGTGTCAGAGTTTTTATACAGTTTATGTATTCACAAATACAGGGTTTGCCATATATTAAGATCTGGGGGATATTTTTCATCCTTGCAAAAGTGCCACGTGTCATTGTGGCTCCAAATAAACTCTTCAGATGTTGACTGCTTTGAACAGATTGTGGAGAGAGAAGGCGGCAAATAAATGGTTCACATGAACCGACAGAAAAATTATATGAAAGCTGAAGAATTTACTAGGTGTATGGTTTGGACTGATGTTTATAGAGTGGAATATTCACATTTAATGCCCACTTTATTCCATAGTAGTATCGTATTATATGAAACAGAGAAACTGCAAAGAAATCTGAATAAGCTTAATCTGTCCATCCACCCACTCATTAAATAACTTGATTCCTCCATCAGTTCTGGGTTTATTGGCCCATCTGTGTACTTGTCATCCATTCATCATTCATATATGTCAGACTATTAACATTTGTTGATTTGATTCCACCCACACACCAGATGAGATGCTGGTTCTCCTTCACTCCACAGAACTGCACATTTTAACACAACGGGTCGTCAGTGTGTTGATGTGTGTGTGTGTGTGTGTGTAACTCTACTCACCATGGCTGGCTCAGTGTTTCAGTCTTTCATCTTTCACATGAACTGACCATCTGAGCATTGTCTCAGACACGCACACACAGGCCCATGTGAAGATTTTATGGTTTTGTTAATGAGGCAGTGAGGATGTTGCTCACACCCAGCAGACGAGGATGCAGCTGGACCGCGCTGACCACGCCTGCTGGCGTCACCACGCAGAGGCGATGCTTGTTTGTTTGCTTGCTGTCTTGTTGCGTGGAGATTATGAACTTTTTTTTTTTTTTTTTTTAACTGTGATGACTACAATGTGGCTGGTTATTTGTGAAATCTTTTTAACTTCTTCCAGCTCCTCAAGCACTGATCTGTCATCCAAAGTCACTTTTGACCTTTCAGTATTAGAGTTCATTTCTACTGATAACTCAGCTGAGAGATTCCTCCATCTTTAATATCTGTCATCACGTCAACATAAGTGCAAGAAGCTGCAAAAGCCAAAGAATCCCAGATGAGTCCCATGTTAATTTATCTCTCCTCAACTCAAAAATTAAAACCTGCCTGGGACAAAAGAGGCTTTTGGCCTGTATTGTCTTTGTTTTTGTTTTTTTTTACAATTAATTTTATTTTCAATTTCTGTGCCTCTTTTTTAAATGTTATGGCTGAGAGTTTGGCACAGATTTGCATGCTAAGGGGTGTGAGCAAGTTCGATTTCACGGTTTGTCATGAGGTTATAAACTCCACCTCGTTCGTTTAGCTGAGTTGATAAAATATAAGGTGAATTCAGCTTTATTAACAAGGCATCATTCGGCTTCTCAACCACTTTTTAAAAACCAGTGGGTGACATGACGGAGACTGTTTCTATGATTTGTACAGTCTGGTTGCATGATAGGAAAATCAGTTATGTGCTTTACGCAGTTTGCACATGACACCATCATGTAAAATCCTGACATTTTGAGATGATAATCCTTGATACATAACAGCTCTGATGCATGTTGCTGTTGTGTTGAACCTGTTTATCATCCATAATCAAATCTCTCTTGTCACCGAAGTGAAGTCCAGCTGCATTCATTCAGAGCCACATGGATTTAAAACATGCATTAAGGGTGTGTTAAGAGGTTAGGCAGCGTTCCTATGACAAGTACACACTCTTATGGATTTATCTTTTACAAACTGATTATTAAATAAAAACCACAGCATGGAGACTTCAAATAAGACATGCTTTGTCTAAATCAGGTCTGACTGTATTCTGCTTGAGAGCCCAGTTTCAAAGTCCAGACTCAACTGAGCTAAGAAAAAGAAAAGCAGGCATTACTGTCAGGTAGAATCAGGGTCACTGTCCTCTGATGCGGTGCCTATGTAAACATCTTTTATAGGTTTATTAGAACACCCCTGTAATATGCAGGTCGTATGAAAAGTTAATGACGTCTGTGACGGACAGTTTCCTTCTATGTTCAGCTCTGAATGGAGCAGGTAATCACTGCAGCCAGTCAGTTGAGCTGCACAGGAATAAATGCTGATGAGCCACAGCAGAACAGACAGAACAGACACATATCATGTTGCCCACATCCTGTTAATAATCCAGCAGCACTCATCTCTGTTCTACTTTACTTCTCTGTCCTTTCAACTGTTTCTGTCATTCACACGTTTCATTTTACTCATTCATCTTACACATGCTGTCGGTGAGAGAGGGTGCAGAAAGGATCAAATGCTGAAATTATTTCATGAATCATAATAAAAGTGTTTAGGAGTTCAGTGAATATTAAAGGGGAGTAGTCGAGCGTTTTTTGGCTGTCTGCATCTGTTCAGGTCAGAAATTAATGCTCAGCATAGTCACTTTTAAAAGACCGACAGATGTAAGGACAGATAGTGTGTCCATTTTTATGTTTTTATAGCTGTAGCCATAATCAAGTCTCTCAATCAAATCACTACCCTGACAACCTTAAATATGTCATGCTTTCTTTCTGCTGAACTTTTAATGTGTGTCAGGCCTGGCCAAGCAGCCCGAGCACTCATTTTTTATGTTTCCTTTTTTTTGGAAATCTTTGACTCCAAAAACTCATTTCCAAGACGAGACCAGTGAGAATGTTTTCCTCCGTAGGTCAGCCTGTATCACAAGTTTTGCTTCATAAACTTTGTTTGCAGGCTGACTCTGTCTGAGTTTTGGAGTCAGAGATTTTCAGTTTGATCTCAGCTCCCCCGGTCCACATGGCAAGGCGTCTATGGACAAGACTGAGCCCTGAAATTCCACCAATAACCAGCAGTGAGTGTGAAGGAGATTAGTTTATACTGACTAACACTTTACATCCTCTGCCATCAGTGGTGTAACTGGCTAAAAGTGACATGTAGTGGAAAGTTTTGGTGGTCAGAAAACTTGAAGTGGAAGTACAGCCCATTTAATATTTAAAACATTAAATCATTTCATGAGGAATGAGTCACTGCTGTTATGGAGAATGTCTGATGGCACTGATATTGCCAATTTTGTGACAAATCCTACACTAACAGCCAACCTCAGATGTCTTTTAAATAAAAAGTACAATATGGCCAAATTTAAATAAAATCTTGTTCGCTAGTTTCGGATTAGAAAACTTAAAGGTTATAATATCAACCCAAAGGTCTCTGATCAATGCTAAATGCATCAGTGAAAGATGTGTGCTGTTATTATGCAACAAATCAAAAACTAGACCAACCATTTCAGTCCAGCTGTCAATGTGAAGTGAGGCGATTTAAGCACCGACTAAATGCTTTGTAGGGTCTAACAACTTATAGGATTAAAAGTCACCACAGCTGCGACTGAACTTATAGGACTAGAAAAGAATCACCAGTCCTTCTCTCAAACCTCTTTCTCTCCCTCTTTTTTTTTCTATTTTAGCATTTTAAAAATGGCACCATCACAAACATAAGAACTCTCCACCTAATTGTGGTCAGTCCCCCCAAGCTTGAGTGACTGAGCCAAAGCTTTAAAAACACTTTTGGTACACCACATTGCTACAAACAAGGATGAACGTATCAGGCTTTCTGAACTTAAATCATACGTACTCAGATTACTCTTTACAATGACTAAACCAAATATGCATCAAACTGAAGTTAATCTTCTAAACAAAAACAAAGTAAATTGTAAATTTGTTTATTGGTGGGATAGCTCCCTGAGATGAATCATCTCATTTTCAATCGGGTCCCAAACAAAGATATATATGAGACAGGAGCGCTGCAGGACGAATCATACAGCACAAACATCACAAAACAGAAGAAGGAACATTAAAGCTCAGACACTTCAAAATATTGTTAAAAAATGCAATAAAACATTAATACAAAAAACAATGTGACACAAACAAAACAATACAAACAAAACATCTTCCCCCAGGAAGATACAGGTATATGTGAGGTATTTTTGTGCAACAAGTCTAAAAACACAAACCCATTTTAAGAAGGGCACAGAGATATGTTAGCAGGTTTCTTTGAAACAAATTACATCACAACATCGAAGTGAAAAAACACTTCATCCTACTCCATCAACAATCCGACTTGGTGCATTCAAGAAAAGAAAATATCTGGTGGAGCATGAGGTACTCCTTCATTAATGTGTCATTGAAGCAACCAAAAAGAAAGAGGAGATAAATACTTAAGTGACTAACTAAAAAATATCAATTTGTTAAAGTGAACTGTGAGTAAGTATTCATGTAAATGATAAAGGATGTTTCTCCTCCTTCCTGAAGCAAGAGACAGTGTTGCCTCCTTACATTGAGCTCATCTTTACATAACATTTTCTTTTTTTTAAAAACATTCCTGGGATGAACTCTACAGCGTGTTCACAGATGTAGGACTTCTAGTTATTGAATATTTGTATAACCTTTGGACACAGCCACACCACAGCTCTATCCTGCCATTTCTACATGTTGTGCTAAACTAAGCCAAATAGTTGCCAGCTCCACAAAAACTGTACCTGTCACCCATCCATCAGCATCAGAAAATGAAAAAGCATGTTTCCAAATATGCAAAGAAAGAAAATCGTCTAAGATGTTGGTGTTGGATGTTGGATTGTGCTTTCTGTTGGAAAAAAAAGAAGTAAGTTTATGCAGAACCGTCCAACACCAATGTTTCCTCTGGCAGCAGGCTGGCATGTTTGTACCCTTTGTTGAAACTGAAAGAAGAAAAAGTTATGAAATTATGGATAGTTTAAGAAGTCAAGGACCGATTCACATTTCAACGTGACTGAGTGTGTTGTGTCCTGCTTTTTTCCCACTTTTTCATAGTTTTGACTTGATGTATTTGAAAAAAATGTTCCACACTCATTTTAAATGTAAAGTTGTAAAAGTGTATCAGCTCACACTGTGACAGACAGGAGGAGATGGATTACTGGAGTACACTTATACGCTCCTGTGAAATTCTGATATTATCAGGCTTCTGTGTGGCTAATGGCAGCAGCTAAATCCTCCTGAACGCTGTGGAGGGAGTGAGAGGACAGAATCCAGTGGGCAAACCAAACACTGTGAAAGGGTCTGGAAAGAGAAGGAGAGAAACAAGTCTGTGGACACAGCAGATTTACTCCTAATAGACTATGACAGGGACCCATTTTTAGTCCCGTGGTTTTTGGTTTTGAGTGTGTAGACAGTCCAGGAAAAGAGATCATTGTCTTGTGATGAAAGATGGAGTCTGCGTTTGTGTGTGTGTGAGAAGGCCACGGTTAACCTTGGTCACATTTTTCTCCATGAGTTCAGAATCTGATATGAGGTTTTCAGCAGCTTGGTCCTTTTTGTACACGATGTGAGGGGGATTTCTCGACTAGCTCGGGAAATTTTACATTGTAAAAAAAAAAAAAACCCAATACATTTAGAGCCAGTGTGCACTCTTGTAGCCTTTAATTTTTTTTCATTTTTTTCTCAACAGCCAGAACAAAAAAATAAAAAAAAGCAAAGCAATAAAGCATCAGAGTTTTAATCCAGCTTTCTTCCTGCGCTCTATTTCCTCCTTCCCTCTTCTCTCCTTCCATCCATCCTTCTTTCCTACTGCCCTTGCTCTTAAACCTCTTTTGGCTTGTGAAGTGCACTCAAGCATGATTGTCTGAACTTGATAGACGTACAGAGGGCATCTGAGAGAGCAAGAGCGTGTAGGGATGTGTGAAAGTAACAGATATAGCATGTGTGGTCTCCATACTTGGTTATTTGGTTTATATCTCCCTTTAAACCATATTTCAAACCATATACATCAATCTAGTGCTCAGATCTCACTCACTTTCATCTCTTGTGCTCATTTTATTCTCATCTAAGTTGAGGAATGTGTTAGTTTTATGTGAAGTTAGCACATATGCCAACAGGCCTGTGATGTAGATGCCAAAGTATGACGACTTTATTCACTGTAAGAGTCAGACGTTAGCTCTTGATGGGTTCAAACAAGTATTTGGAAGGGATTAAAATGCTTTGCAAGGAAAGAGTGTGAAATGGGGATATGCTTGAGCAGAGTTTGGATGTCTGAGCCTGTTATTGACTTATTAAAGTTTGCACACTTATCCTGAGAGAGGGGGATGGAAGACAGAGATCCAGGGAAAGGAGAGGCAGAATGTGGGGTGTGTAATTTCAGCAGAGGGATTTTTAATGAGGGGAGATCTCTGCAGGTAACTTCCTGTACTCTCTTACTTCCTCCTCCTCTACGTCTCTCCCCCATCGCCATCATCCCCTGATGTGGGGGGAGAGGCCCATCTGGTTGGACTAAACAGCAGATTAGCACATTAGCACTGGAAGACGGGCAGGCGCACCAAGGGAAAGACTCGAGCTAACATACGACACTGGCGCACATGGTGAACGACTCATTAAAGGCAAACATAAAAGTTGCACTAAATTAAAGGCAAACTGTATCCGCCTTCATTAACACCTGGTAAAATTTTGACTCATGATCCAAGCTTTTGTTCTTGGCACACAAGCATCTTGCTTAATGCATAATGCATAATGCTGCCCACATTTGACGTGGTTGAATTCATTTAGGTGAAAACGAGCTTTGATACACTTTTGATAATCTACCCCTTTGTTTGTTCTTCTCAGGGCAATTAAAATCTATACAAAGGAGCCAACACTCACTTTATGTGGAATAGATTTTCTGAAGAAAAACACTCGTGATTAACACCTCCATTGTTTTCTCAAGCAATGTTTCACACACAAAGTAAATCTGGAACTGGTTTAATATGTTTTGCGACCAAAACGCCTCGATGGTCATTTGTTCCCACCCTATGCCTAATGAAGGCATCACATGACTGTGCCTTAAACTCTTTCATGGTTTCTGCGGGGCATTAAAAAGCATTAACAATCATTAAATTGATTTTGTGTGAATCAAGGCCTTAAATTGCATTAAAAATCATTGAATTTGATTCTGAGTGGCATTTAAATTTCTTTCAGTAGTTTTTGAGAAAAATATTCCATAATATACAATGATAATGTATAGTTATAAACTTTGATTTGCCAGATATGTACATCACCGTAAATATGTGGAACCATTGTGATAGTTGTTTCTGGCTCGTCAGTTACAATTGCTGTAGAACTGGATGTTTGGAAAGTGGCTGGCAAGCTGGACCAAGTGGAGTATTGAAAGGAGAATGGGGAAATGCAAATTCCAGCAAAAATGGCTATAAAACATGGAATTCCGAGAATGGCTGCACCCCATTGGTGGTCAAGATGAAGAAGGATTTTGCAGCGCTTGTAAAAAAAAAAATAAATTAAATAAGCTTGGTACAATGGTTGTCAACTCTGTGAAATCTCACATGCATTCCGACGGCAACAAGTCGGCTGTAAGACACAGACACCAGTTATCTGTGGTTAGTTACTTTCCCGTGACCAACAACGTAACGTCTTCAGCACCTCTTTCGACCTTTACAAATTGCACAGCTGCAGCTGTAGTGACCACAATCCCACTGGAGCCGCCACTGCCGTTGGAAAACTGTGCAGTCTTTGAGCATCTTTTGGGTTGAATGCAACACTGCAGGTGGAGGTGCTCTGGTGTCTGAACACCGCTGTCTAACATCACTCATACACATCTAATGAAGATATTTCTGAATTGTTCCAGGGAATGTTTCCAGATTCAGAAATAGTAAAATGTTTCACCAGTGAGAAGGAAAAAACTAGCTCCATGTTCAAGTTTGGACTTTGCCCCACGCTTTAAAAATGAATTGATTTCTACAGTGAACAATGCAGGACCATTTATTTTGATGTTTGATGAAAGTGTCAACGAGTCAACAAAAAATAAACATCTAGATGTCCATGTTTGATTTTGAAGAGCTGGTGGTGTCCAGTCATGTTATTTTAGATCACAGTTCATGGGACATTCAAAGACCCAAAAATGTTGTTTATCTTTAGCAACAAAGTCTTTGTTGGGTAAAGATAAACAAGTGAAGACATGGCTCGACCAGATTTGTGATACTGTAACATCAAAGCAAATCAGAAATAGAATATAGGAAGCTATTTGACATGTTTGGGATAGTGGAACCCATTTTTCGATTAACATTTCCAACCTTTCTGACTTGGATTGGCAAGTTGAAGTTTCCTTTTTAGATCTTTTTCCTCCATATCCCAGGTGATGAACAAGCCAATCAAAAGTTCTTCAGAATTGTTCATTGTTTACCTTTTAACAGAGAAAGTGCTGCATTGAAACAAAAGGTTAGCACATAATTATAAAGGTTTAATTTTTTTGCTCCTCTCCCGCCTCCTTTTCTGTGTAAAAGGTTAAGAATGATTGAACCATGTCACAGGTATCTCGGTTAGCTCCTTCTGGCCTCATTTTTTATGATTCTAGGGAACAGAGCTGTGAGAAACTACAAAGTTGCCAGCCATGACTGGGAGGGGTACTGGGTGCCCATTCATGTGTGCGTGTGTGTTGTAATAAAGTGTATCCCATGGCGAGGTGTTGAGTTAGGAGCTGCTAAAACAGCCACGTCTGAGATTGCAGCTGTGTGAACATATCATCATCTGGATTGGAGGAATTAGTCCAGTACCCCGAATACGTGCTCAACAGGCGGTATGCTTGGTACATCTAAACACTGTCAAATAAAGAAATGTGATAAAGAAAAAGCTTTTAGTAAAAGTGAATGAGGTAAACACATGAAAAGGAATTTCATGTAGACATGAATCCAGAGGAAACTGTCTCTGCAGATTTATAAGAGCTTTTTAATGATAAAACAAAACATGGAGGAACATCTCCAACTAATTTGGTTAATATGCAACATGTTAGTAACAGGACTAAGTATAAGACGACCTTTGAGCCGGAGAAGATGAGTTTCTCTTAAGTGAGGATGGAAAGAGGGTCTTAATATATTGAAATGGTTTTCCAAAGTGGAAACCATAATATGTAGGCATGATCCAGAAGTGCCATTTTTCAGGGCCAAAGCATGTTTCAGATAGAATGTGGCAAAGTGGAGAACTGTCCTGTGCTCTTTGATTGTATTTTTAAAAATCATGGACTTCCACTTTGGTTTGTTGACTTTGCATTATTTTCAGTTAAATGCAGGATTTGAATGATTTCCAAACCATTAAATCCTGATTTTATCAACATTAAACTTTTTTAGAATTGGGGTGGTTTAATTAGTTCAAGACTTGATCAGAGTTTGTAACCAAGGAAGAGAGAGAGAGAGAGAGAGAGAGAGAGAGAGAGAGAGAGAGAGAGAGAGAGAGAGAGAGAGAGAGAGAGAGAGAGAGTAACCAGACACAAGGTAGTGTTTCTGTAACAGAGTAACATGTTGTGCTGCAACACAGCTGTGAGTAGGCAAAGAAACCCTTACAAACACATAAACACACACTTACATGCAGACACACACACACACACACACACACACACACACACACACACACACACACACACACACACACACACACACAACTTGTTCACAAATATAGACCTGTCTTTGTTAAGTCAGAGTACACAAGCAAAGCTGTGCACAAGTTTAACGACCTCATTTTGCTTGGCCAACGAGGTGTGCTATTAACAACATAACACATGCTTATTTAATACACACACACACACATTCACACACACACACACGCACACAAGTAACCTAGTTAACACAGACAGCCAAACTGAGCTACACCTAAACACACACAAACACAAACTAATCTTGCCAGGCCGATTTAACAAGCACTAATGAAAGGGAACAGACTTTATTAGCTCTCTTTAACGGCCAACACCCCACATACCTAATCACATTCACACACACACACATGCACACCTACACACACACACACACACACACACAAACACACACACAGAGCGAAAGGGGGAGCGAAAGAGAGAGAGAGAGAGAGAGAGAAAGAGACATGCACATTCTCCCAAGCATGTTAAAACAAAAAATAATCTGCTGGATATGTAAACTGAGATTTGAGGCTGGGGGCAGCGTGAATAATCCTCTATAATTTCATTTCCTGTTTGTTAAGGTGAAGGAACTCAGTGCCATCCCAGCATCCATCTGGTTTCTGTTTATATCCTAGGACCGCTCACTGCTCCTGCAGCACCACCATTACACCTGAGTAAATCTCCAGTGTGTTGATAGACGTATGGAAATCAGTTAAACACATGCATCCTTAATCTGTCCTTACAAACAGGTATGTTTTAGGTGCAGTTTATCAAACCTTTATTTGATAAGATTTTTTTTCCTGATGTAACAGCACACTTTTCCCTTCAGAAAATGTTTTAGTTCCACCCAATCATGCATTAGTTCATCTATTCCTCAGGCAGAGTCAGAGGTGCTCATGGCCAGCTGTCAGCTGGGATCGTGGAGGGCCAGGAGGGACGGAGGGAGGGAGGGACAGAGTCAGAAAGTAGGAGAAAGTAGAAAATTGCTGATGGAATTCAGGCCCTCAGAGAACAGAGGTCATTTGAACATGTGACTCAAAATAAACCAATACAAAATCTGAAGCACCTGTGTTTTTGTTTTTAGGTTTGCAGGTTAGACCTGAAATAAGTGAACCTGTTGTTCTTCTTAACATCATGGTATATGACCGGTCACAACATGACAACCCGAGGACACCCCCTCTGAGTCCTTCAGCTGTCCACTACAGAAAGGTTCCACTCATTTAGCTTGCCCTCTACTTATCTTCTTTTATTTTGTTTCATTCTGTTGTGATTCTCACACTCCAAAACGGGGCTCTGCCAACGTTTGTGATGTGGCTGCCAGCTGCCAGCAGGTCTGATCAGCTGCACCTGTATGCTTAGCTGAAACTGAAACTAGTTCTGAGATTTTTAGGTATTTGTTTTCAGTTTGACGCAAAGTGCATATTACTTTTGAATGTCAAATGAGAGTGTGTCATTTGAAAGTGCAGTAGTGTTGGGTTCATCATCTAAGACCTGGAATATGCGAGAGTGGTTTAACTCAACAGTGCAACGATAAAGGCCAAACAGCACCAAATGTAACAAAAATATGCAGAGTTAAAGATACTTTTATTTTTTTATTGGTTCGATTTTCAAAACCAGAAGTTGACTCTTGGACTGTGTGTTAACTGCTGTGACAAAAATAAAATCCTTTATTATCAATTAACACAGAAATGTTTTATAAACTTATTTAACAAGACGTGGTCTTTCTGTACTGTGTCTCTGGTAATTGTTTGTAAAATATCTTTCAAAACATGTATGATCATTTTTTTGAGTCATTTAAAAAAAGAATCCTACCATGCACAGTTCATCCATATTTATCCACTGATTATCAGTGGTTACTGCATTACTCTTGAGTACCAGCATTTTAAAGCTAACATACTGCAGAAACAGAGAAGAGGTACAGGATCAGGTTTTTGCTTAACAGTCCTCTTACGGATGGATTTATTCAGTATTGGCAAAACATTCATACACTTTACATAAAAACTCCTCGTGTACTCCTGACGCATCATGTTTTTAGAAAACACATAATAAGCTCTCTCTCTGTGTATGTGTGTGTGTGTTTGTGTGTGTGTGTGTGTGTGCGCACTGAGCGAATCAGGCTTGTGTGCATGGGAAGAAAGTTAACATTGCTAAGTGGTCACGGCATCTCAGCGAGTGGAGCTGGCAGCGCCTTTACTGTCCAAATTAAAACAGCAGAAATCACCACAACAATTGAGAACAGATTTTCACCAAGGTGCCTTAATGATGATGTTAACCCTAAAAACACAAACTCACACAGAGAAAATATGCAAGCAACACACACTCACATACACAAACACACACAAAACTGCTAATGATCTAGCATCAAGCTTGGAGGCTATCTCGTCAACCAACAGGTTGTAACTCACAGCAAAGTCACTACAAGGTTTTCTCAGTGTGTGTATATTTGTGTTTTTATATATATCTATATGTGTGTATATATGTGTATGTAACTCTTAGGCATCAGAAAACACACACGCACACTCACACACACCCGCTGTTCCAGTCTGTTTCCTCCCCATAAAAAGCAACACTTAGCACTTCATTCTCAAGCAGTTCTGACAACATTACACAGGTTAGTTTAAGAGAAGAAAGGATGAAAACAAAGGGAGGGAGAGAGAGAGTGAGAGAGAGAGAGGAAGAGAGAGAGAGAGAGACAGAGAGAGAGAAAGAAAAAACGGAAGCCTGGTCACTCAGCTGGGAATATTCACAGAATTGTTTTTAACGAGTTAAATAAATTCTCCCACAAATGAGGTGAGGGAAAGAGAGGGGAAGAAAGAGGTAAAGAGAGAGGGAGAGAGAGGGAGGTGAAATTAAAGTGAGCGTTTGGCTCGGTGTTGGGGAATATTTTACAAGCTGCATTAATGGCTGTTCTTAAAACGCTGCTATTAAGAAACGGCCATAATGTTGTATATCATGGGCGATTATGTTCACACACATGGGCTTACACAGCTAAACACTCTCTCATTACACTCTCACACCGACACGCACAAGCCAGAGCAGTTAAAAGTGTGCTGGTCCAACACCTTTTTATGTAAATAGCAGCTTCCTCCTGCCCAAACAAACTGCAACTTTTCTTCTCCATCAACACACACACACACACACACACACACACACACACACACACACACACACACACACACACACACATACAATACAATGTGGCCATTCACACTAATTGTGGCTCTACTTTACAAATACAAAACATAGTGTTTACATGCAGCAGCTATTGTGACATGTGGCTGTTCACCAACTGTCAGCTAGTTGTGGTCCATCAACAGCAAACAGAAACAGCTAGTTTTTGGGACTGATAGCTGGCATTTTGGGGGACAGTGTCAAATAAGGGTTGGTATCAAATGCTTTGAACTTCTACAACTACTTGTGTAGTTTGCATTTCTGTTGGTGTCATAGTATTTTATGTGACATTTCTACCTATTTTAACCAATTAAAGAATCATAAAAGTGTCAAATGGTGTAACCACAAAACAATGGCAAGTATTAAATAATTCACCTTCCTAGAAGTTATGCAAGTGTACTGATGAAATAAGTTATTTGTTACGAAATATCACCTAGAAGTATATTTAAAATGTTTCATCTTACAGTGTAGTAGACTGCTCAAATCATATTCATAGTAACTTTTTTGTGCAATGTTAGGTTTTTTTTTATGAAAAACATTGGTTACCCCAATTGACATTTTTAAGTTTTACCAATTTACCTCATCTTTCACTCTTGGACTCAAAATATATCTCCACTTAGCAGTGCTTAAATGACCTTTAACGAGTGTTAACAAATCTCTAACACATTTTTATTGATTGATTGATGATTTTGAATAATAGATGAGCTGGACAATACTAGACAAATTTCTAAATAATTGGTCAATAAAGTATTATCTTATATCTTATTGTTGTTCATGTGGTGTCAAGCACAGCCACCTGACACCAGCCAGGTCTTTAGATGCAACTGCTGTAAAACTGCTACTACACATATGTAAAGAGACACAGATGACATGACATTGTATAGAGGGGCATAGTTTGGCAGTATTTTGATGTCAGGCATAAAATTGTATTTAGGCTGGGTGAGGTTAAACTATAAATACACACTTGATCAAGCAAAACATAACTGGCACATGCACGTAGTGGTTCTCCTGCAGGGAGAAGCCAAGGCCGATGGTGCTAGCTCTGCTAATGTTAGACACAAATCTTACCAGTTTGATAGTTCGAAGGGGTTTGGTGAATGAGAAACAAGCCAGGTAATAAGTGCTTATAGTACAGTTACAGTTATGCATTCCACTTAAGCTTTCCACAAACCTGTCCTGAAAAACATTTAAAAGTACCAACCTAGTACTAACAGTGCAGTGTTAAATGATCGTTTTCAATTTTAATCCCAGTCCAGACAAGAAAACTGATGCTACACTTTTTTCCCCTTGCCATGAGTTTTTTTTTTTTTTCTTTTTGCAGCACAGATCTGGATTCATGCAGCGATTAGCTAAGCTTGCACTTGCATGGATAAGCAAGTCTGCCTCTACCTGCAACAATAAATGAAAAAAAATAAAAATAAACCATTTTTAAAACACCTGCTGTAAGAGTAAAAAAAATAATGGTTTATCTCTATACTAACAAAAGAATGAAAGTGTTTTTTTTGTAAATAGTTTTCTTACTGGACTTAATACAGGGCACATTCAACTGACAAGTCCAGAATAACGTCTTAAAGATAGAATATTGAAGGAAAAATTAAACCTGAATTTCTTACTGAAACCCAGCAACAGGATAAGAAAAATTTGCTTTTAAAGTCTTTTGAAACAAAAATTATCTATTAAAACAGTTGTTTTTATCTTTTGATATAATTGAAATAAGACTTTGTTTCTGGACTTGTCAAGTGAATGTGGTTCATATTAAGTCTAATAAGACATTGTGTGATTTTAATTAAGTAAGAAACTTGCTTTAATTGCTAGTTCTTTTCAGAGGATCTTAGTCCATCTGTGCTCATCCAGGTCTCCTGACTCCAAGGCCCCGAGAGTAACTGCTTTTGTGGAAGAAACTTTTTTAATTCAGGGTCCAGGTTATGAAAAACATTTTTTATTTGAGTAAATGTCTTAATTTTTGTTAGTCTTAAACATCTCTGATATGAGCTTAGGGGCTTAAGAGGTGGATTTTTATTTAAACTTTAATCAGAACAGCATCACTATGCACAGTTGCATCTAATCTTGATACAAAGCAAGGCTGGTTCTTTCTGACCTAATCTTAAAAAATAGTAGATAGTTGTAAAGATATATTATTTTCACTCATGGGAATTAAGTTAATAAAGTACATTTCCTCAAATATTAAAGTGTCTTTTGAATAAGCATCCAATTATCTGCTGATAAAAAACAGTCATCAAGATTTTACTCGCTTCCATCCATGTTGCCAATAATCAAAGATGATCTTTAAAGCACATGTGTTTTTGTTTCATTCCAGATTTTAATGAAAAGCTGTTAATCTTTGGAATCAGCGCCTGTCCATTTTGTGGCTACATAAAAATAAAAGAGCAAATGATAATGTGTGTTTGTGTTCCTTCTCCTTGGAGATAAATTGATTCATTATGTTAAGACTTGAGATGTAGTTTTCATGCTGTCTTGTCGTACTTAAAAATGCACATGTGGCATTAGGAGCTTAAACGCTGAGCACACTGTACTCACAGCGTAGTGGCCCAAGCAGATCTCTAATACTCCTGCTCCATTCCCTCCAGCAGTCTCTTTATTTAACTAGCAGAAGGATCAGTGGGAAAGGATCTGATTGTATTTCTAAGTTATAGTCCATGAATCATGCGTCTATGAGAACAGAAAGCTTGGAAATATTAAGACATCAGACAGTATGGAGCTGAATATTTTCTTTGTTATTCTAGGCGCCAGGGCCTGCTCCTAGAGGAAGTGGAAGGCATTGTGGTCAGTAGCCGAGTACAGTATGGAATACACTCTGTAAGTGTGTGTGTGTGTGTGTGTCCTGAGTGCTGATCAGAGGTGTGGCCTTAATTCTGTCAGGCTTCTCTCTCTCCATCGTCTCACTTCTCCTCTCCTTCTTTCACTTTCTGCAGTGCTGCAGTCTAAAAATGTCCAATTAAAGTAATAAACCACACATCCCATCCAGCCCCATAAACACACACACACTCACACACACAGTTCCCCTGCAAACAAAAACATACAATGCACACGTTTACACACGCAGGTGAGCACACATGCACTAAACACACACACACACACACAAACACACACTCAGAGTTCCTGCCCCCTGTCCTGCCCCCCCTTCGGTTAAATATCCTGGTTATTAAAGAGAAATGTGCAGCACATTTCTGAAGCTCTGTGTGCGACACATCTGGCCTGGGCCTTCAGGAAACGACTGGTTCACTTCACTCTTGTCATCACCTTCCAACACGTTTCTTTCACATTTCAATTTGGGAGCGGCGCAGCAGGCAGCTCCAGCACACACACACACACACACATATACACATACTCAGGCATGCACAACCACACATATACACAGATACACACACGGTCTACATTAGCAACAGTGGGAGTGAACTTTTTGGTATTACAGCGCTCTGTTTTCAGCCTCTCAGCTCCGAGGGGTGGGCTTGTTTTCAGCCTCTTCTTTCTCTGTTCCTCAGACCGCTTTCTCTGTTCAACCCTCCCTCTGATTCTCTCTCTCTCTCTCTCTCTCTCTCTCTCTCTCTCTCTCTCTCTCTCTCGTCAGGCTTTTGTTGACAGTAGAAAACCTCTAAACCAACCGTGACACAAACTCCCATTTCAGGCTTGGTCAGGATTTTGTGGGATTAGTAGAGTGTGATGGACTCAAGCTCTGGGAGAGAGATTTTTTTGTGGATTCATATTACTTTTGTGTGTGAGTGTGTGTGTGTGTGTGTGTGTGTGTGTGTGTGTGTGTGTGTGTGTGTGTGTGTGTGTGTGTGTGTGTGTGTGTGTGTGTGTGTGTGTGAGGGTACAGTACCCTGCATACAGTGACCTGTCAAACCACCCATGAAGTTTTAAACTCTGTCAAGAGTTTTACACCAACAGACCAAACTGGATCAAATGGACACTTGTTACATTTGGATAAGCTTTCCTTGAATTACTGGGAAGATTTCAACAAGCTCAGAGAAAGTTTGTATTATACCATTTCAGGCATTATACAGATTTTAGAAGAGGTTTTTTCTAAGGTCATATCTTTAGAGATGAAATGTGCATTTTAATAACACAAATATTATTTAGAATTCTCCTTAAGGATGTTTTCTGGACAGTGTGGTGAATGTCTTGACAATAATAAAGCTGAGGATGCAATATGTATATGTCAGGATGATAGGTTAATGGTCAAAGGGACTATTATCTATTATTCATAAGAAAAACAACTAAAAAAGAGGTTGCTTTTATTTACATCACAGGATAAGCCTCCTCATTCTGGCACAGTATGCTAAGCTGCCATCACATGCAAAAAGGAAGAATAAGCACAATCAGTACATGTAAACGAGATTGTAAAAATGTTCCTCGGGTTTTTAAACAAAAAGTCAGTGAAGTCATCTAAAAATTCGCTGTTGCATCAAAGATTTTTTGAAGGAGTATGAAACAGCAATAGCTGTAGCTAGCATTAGCTCCATTTCACTGAGAGTCCTATGGTGATGATTTGAAAACTGTAGAAACTTTACCTGAGCTGACCCAAGGCTGGGGCTAGAAATGACACAAACACTATATTTACAGCATTTAATGTCCAACATATTCCTGAAATAGGAGACATAAAGATCTTGATGGTGTTTGGACCAGTATCCGGTGTTGCTTTTACTTAACAGACATCTCACTACCTGCCCTGTGTGAGGGGCTCCCTGTGCACATTCTCACTCTGATTGACAAACACATCAGTCACATAAGTTTTACCTCTGAAATCAGGACTTCCGATGGCAGTCCTGTGGGAATCCTTGGATTGGATTAAAAAGACTCATAAGCATACATGTTTGTGTCCCTCTGTAAAACCTTTGTAGAAGGTTCTTGGGCGAGTTTTAGGGCAGAGGGGGAGAGATTAGGGACTATTTAAAATACCTCCATAACCATGATTACAGTGTTCAGTCTCAGTATTTATAACCATTTTTAAATATCAGTTATTTGAATCTAATGCTTTAGATGTGTGCTACTCAATGACCACAACTTCAATGCATTAGAAACATTTGAAAAGTGATGCCACAGAGGAAAGTTTATCCGATACTTCAACACTTGAATATCACCACACCGTGTCTAGACTTGAGTTAAAATTCAAGACAGCCTTAAATCAAAGCATGCTATGACTGTTATTTAATTTTTTTGCCCTTTCTGTATTTCAGTTTTTCTTGGCATGGGATGTTCTTGCAGAGCAAACTTCCCCTGACTGTTTGGAGACTTTCTTTTGCACCATCTCTTCTTGAAGCAACCGGATCTCTCTGAAATGTTTCTGTGGGCAGCAGCGGTGGTTTGTTCTCTGTTCTGCTTTCACAGTATAATATGATGAAGACACACAGCTTTAAGTCTCAGAGGGCTTTCGTTGTTTGTCTGTTTAGAAACCGCAGAGAAGCATTTTAAATCAGCATCTCTGCAGCATTGGCCACAGAACATGAGAGTCTTCAGACCACAGCAGCGTGCAGGCGCTGACTGATGACACACTAAGCCTGCCGCGCCTCTGACTGATGATGACTCGTGGAAGTGATGCCGGGTGTCACTGAAGGATGGAGACACGTCAAGGGAGCTGCAGCCATGGATGAAGTCATCAAGGAGTGACGGTGGGACAGCCCAGCTCCTTTGGAAAGATGATGGAGGAGCAGGCAGTGACAATATCACAACACGGGCCCATCCTGGAAAGTCAAATCAGAGACCTTTTCCTCAAAATGTTTCTCTTCACTTTAACCTTCGTTGATATCGTTCACCTACTTCCATCACCACATTTATCCTCCTTTAAGTTCATCCATGCAGCGTTTGCTATTGCACAACCTCAGTCTGTGCTTTTTATGCCACTGGTGGAGTCATATAGCAATGAAGTGACTCACGTTCCCTCAAGCTGTGTTGCTGACTTCAGTTAATTATCCCATACATTGATCCAAATCCTTTTAAGTGGAAACAAACCAAACTTTGTGAGTGTTAACGTGCTTCTCATTGCTTCCACTTGGCTCTGTGCACAGGTTGTGACGGTGAGGTCTTGCGAGTAAGAACTAAACTCTCTGCAAGGTTTTCTTTTAGGTGCCTGTTAAAGGGAAGTTTTTCCTTGCCATTGTAACTTGCTAAATGCTGCAAAGGTCTGTACTCATGGTGGGTTAAGATGAGATAAGACTTCTTATCTTGTCTTCATGTTGGGTCTCTGTTAATAAAACTAAATTTTGTTAACATTAACGAGTCTAGACCTATTAATGTTTTTGGAAAGATTGATTGATGGAAGGACGTATGGTCGTATGGACGTGGATGATGCTGAGAGAAGCAATGTTTTTTATTGAACCATAAGCTAAAAGCAATTTCAGTGACAGAGGTAACTAATGATGTTTTCTGAAGCTCAAAGATGGCGGTCACCATATCACTATGGAGGACGAGTTGAAGCCTTCTGGCAAAGAAAGGAGAAATGCACTGACCAACAGATTCAATTCTGTTAAAAGCGTTTTTTTTTTTCCCACCTGTAGTGAATCTGTTGTGCTGTGTCCCTGCATCAGTGTGATGTGTCCACTAGAGGGCAGACAGGGACAGCAGCTCAGATCCCCACAGAGGTGAGACTACCTGCAAGTTGTTTCTAAAAGCACTGAGATGAGCAACCCTGATTGTCACAGATGAACTGAATTTAAAAATTAATGCACAGATATTTACAAATATGCTGTTAGATTCCATCCTGATTTAAATATCTAACAACCCGCCTGCTGAACATCTCTGACATGAAACTGTAAAGAGCTTCAATAAGCTGCATGCTACAAACAGTGTGGTCCTTCTTTTTCCTATATAACACACAAAAAAGCTATTAGCTAACTTCTTATTATCTTTACTTTGATACAAATAGCTTCAAGTTAGTAGTAATAAAAACATTTTATACAGAACTTTAAATCAAGACTCAGCAAAGTGTTTTGTAACATAACAGAGCGTGATGCAGCAAGAGGATACAGCTGATGTGACATTTCACCAAGAGGCAAAAGATGCTCCAAGGTAAAAATGCAGCAGAGAAGAAGGCCGGCAGAAAGAAACTTAATGAAATAGGAAGAAATAAAAGGGAAAGAAATGTTAATCTGAGATAAAGTGAATAAAACCATTAGATTAGTTGACTTTAATTAACGTTTCAAACCTGAAAGAAATGCACAGCCACCATGTCCTGCCACACCTTTCCAAACAAACTCACAGAGTATTTACAAAAACACAGCCAACAATTTTTGAATGAATGTATTGTTATTCATGTTTAACCCATGTTTCTCTTTGTGACCTCTACAGTGTTTGTGGGGATTAAAGTCAGGCGCTTTTTTCCTGTGAGACATTTCAGGAGAGCAGCACTTCACACCTTGGCTCATGGACTGAGTGAACTGACCTTTAAGCTGAGTACAACACATTTGTCCCAAAAAACAGTTTAATGTCTTCTCTCACTGAGATGTTCAGTCAGCTACATTAAAGCAGGAATCACCAAAAACAAAAACAGGACAGAATACACCGTGGGCTATGTTCCTGAACCAGAAATGAGATAGATTTAGCCAATAAAAAGGATAATTACATTTCATTAACCAAACACATTTGCTAAAACCAAGAACTTTCTCCACTTTAGGACTCTTCAACAAACTATTGTTTTTGGTTAAAATCCACATTTAGTTTTAGGATTTAAAAAAGGAAAACTATCTTAGGTTAAATGGTAATAGTTTATATTCACTATTCAGAGCATGGTCAGTCAGAGATGGTGTGATTGACCAACCTTGAATGTTTTGTTTAGACTGATACATGAAATTTCTCTAGTTTTGTCAACAATTTTTAGGTGGAACAATGTTGAGTTTAGAGTAGTGAACAGACTTGTATCAACGTTACGGGACTGCTGGACACCCAGACTTACAAGAATTAAGAAAAAAAAAAGAATATTACTACTCAACTCATGAAAAACTAAGTTGACAGAAGAAGTAAATTCTGTCTCTTCAAAGACTGATTCCATGCGGTCTCTCTGTGGTAACAGGTGGTCAGAATTTATCAAAATGTATTATTTTTATTTGTTGTGCGCTGGTGGTAAGAGAGATTAGAACCCAACAGGGTGAGCAGGAGCAGAAGGGACTTTACTCAAGCTGAAGAGGGTCAACTATGCAAGAACATAGAAAATAAATGCAACATTTGTAGGATTCAAACACACTCAGCTAATAATCTCCTCTAAACACACATCGATAGATAAAGAGTCTGCCAGTCTGATCTCCTCAGGCAGGTTGTTCCAGAGGGTGTGAGCTCTGACAGAAAGGTCCGGTCACCTTTGGTTCTCAGCCTTGATTTTGGGATAGTGAGCAGAGCCTTAGCTGAAGACTTCAGGTCAAGACTGGGCATGTATGGACTGAAGAGATCAGAAATATACTACAGAGCAAGTCCAGAGCGTGTTTTAAACGTCAACAATAAAATCAGTTCTAAAATTTCAGCTGGTCTGCTATTGGCCACAAATGTAAAGTTTGTGCTGTACAAATAAATGAATGATGTATTAAAATATCCTCTCTGTTATTTAACACTTTAAAGTGCTAACATAAACCTAGCATTCTTGCCACAGTGTCAACAGGCAGGGGGTGTGGCAGATGTCTGTGTACACACAGTGATTTGATGTGTGGGTTTAGTCCTGACGTCAAATCACTGACACACTGTTTCGGTGTTTTGATCAATCGGAATCAAATACTTAAGGAGTACGAAAACACGAAGGAACACTGAAAAGCATCCTATGTGCTGCAGATTTATTAACATGAAGAGTTTTTTTTAAATAGAAACAGCTAAAAAGTTCTGTGTTAAAGGATTAGATGCATGTTTAGAAAATGTGAAACAGTGAAGCTCAAATGTCTACATTAAACACTCGAGGAAAGAAGAGAGAAAAGGCCAACTTTAAAGAGAGCGCTCAATCTCTGAGACCCTGAGTTATAACTCTCATTAAACACTCCAACAGACTACAAAGTAGGACTGTGAAGCACATCAGGCTGCACCACCAGAGAGATCTTTTTCTAACATTTGGCCAATAATGGAGAAATGAAAAAAACAGAGTGGAAGACAGAGAGGGTGCTAGAGATGGTGAGGGTGGGGGTCGCCTGCGTCTGTTCTAGTGTGGTTTCGGGGAGTTATTTGGTGTTAAAATATGCCTTAATGGTTGCTGGGGATCCATTTATTACAGGCAGGAAGCAGAAGGGGGTTTCTCTTCTCATTTAATGTGACCGCCGAGGAGCTCGCCAAGTCCTGCAGGCGAGCCAGCATTCCTGTACACCAACGCAACACACACACACACACACACACAGCCGGCTATGTATACACACATAATTATACTGTAGGGCATGTAAATGAAGCTTATGTTAGCATGTGTGTAGATACAAAGATGCATGATCTCTAAAACTTACACACATTGCAGTGCTTTTAGAGACAGCTTGCAAATATGTGAGTGTGCATAAAAACACACACACAAATAGACTGTGGTCTCTGGCAGTGAGAATGACCTTTTCTGAACCATGGAAACACACACACACACATACACACACTAAAAGCCTCTGCAAAACGTTTAAGCATGGCAGCGCCGAGGTATAATAAAAAGTCTCTTGAGGTCTTATTACTTCACTTTGTTTTTCAGTTGTGAAGCTCGGTTTCTCTCCTTCTCACTCATCCCGTCTCTCTAAACTCATTAGTTTTTCACCCTCTTCCTGTCTCTCATCCATCCGTCACTTTGTCAGGCACGGATACAACTCTCTTCTTTTCTCCCTCACTCTTTCTCACTTTTTTTCTGTCGGTCTCTCTTCCTCTGTGTCCGTCCAATTCAGATCCCGATTCAGCTTGACACCCTTTCCCCTGGCATTAGAGAGGGCGTGTTAACACCTTCTCCCACACACATGCCAGGGCCGTAAGACCCCATTATAATGTGTAGGACTCCTGGCTCATGAGCACACACACACACAAGACACATGAGGGGGATTAAACATGGGGGATTTTATTATGTGGGAAAATTAATGATTTTCTTGCAGGAGTTTGTTTTTAATGTTTTTACAGTATTTATTTGTGCGACTAATCATGGACTGCCTCTGTTATTATCAGCTTATTTCAGAGTATTCTTGGGAAATTATAGAGTACAGTAAGTGTGTTTGTATTTCTTACACAGGAGAGACGTAAACTTTGTGTGTGTGCGTGTGTGTGTGTGTTTGTGTGTGTGAGAATCAAGTTATACAGTATCAACATGTTTAAAAGAAAATTAGGTAACTGTAGAGGCTTCACTTGGCTGCTACCTGTCGCTCAGTTAAAGGTTGCATAAGTTTGCGTGTGTGAGAGAGAGTGTGTGTGTGTGTGTGTGTGTGTGTATCACTTACATGGCGGATATAAGGCTCTATCCCTCCTTTCATCAGCTGAGTGAGGAAGAATCGAGCCCCAACACACTGCAATCTGACCCTGTTGTACACACACGCACACTCACATTCACACTCACATACACTCAGTACACACAGTAGCAGAAATGCAGACATATCCCAACGCTGGCCGTCACTCATCAGCACAAAACCTCACCGCTGCTTTCCATTTATCATCGCTGTCATAACACAGGTCTCTGTGGCTCGCATTTCTTTTTCCAGTGTTATCCCATCATCATGCCGTCAATATCACTCTCAAGAGTTATCACCTAAGCTTATTTATATTTCGGATTATCGCTGTTATCATACTCTCACCTTATGTGTACAATGTTGCAAAATATAACATTTTATATTGGATTTTATTTCAGTTTTAGTATTCTGATTTGTCCTGTTGAAGGCTGGTAAACTTAGAAACTGAATCCTCTGGGCTGTAGGGGAGCTGATCTGTTGTTGGCCCTGACCTTTGACCTGTCTCTGCCAAACAAGAGATAATTACCCAGCAGGGGTCAACAATGAAGGTGGAAGTCTTTCCCCGGATGCAGTTCATTACTCTGAACTTGTTCTCTAGGGGAAAACATCAATAGAGTGTATTAAAAACAAAATAAAATCCATTTTGTGTATATTTACTATCATTGGTCAGATCATAGAAGTACTTCATAGAAACTGTCTGCTTTTCCACACAACTACAATGGATTGTGGTGTAGACTCCAATAGTATCACCTATTTGTTTCTGAAACAAAGTTTGAAGTCTGTTGTCATTTAAAGTCAGATAGGCTTTGAGCCTCCACACTAACAGCTACAGGGCGCCCGCCTGTCAGTGAGCTTTTTTAATTAATTTATTTTTTTTTTTTTTGGAGGGGGGGGGGGGGGGGGGGGGTATGTGGTTTGTGGTACTTCTCAAGTTAGCCTTCATTTATTCTTTTTTTTTTTTTTCGTCATCTTCATTTTTCACATCCAGAGCTTGTGCTCAAGGTTTATATAGTTTTGTATTTTTCTTTATTTTTTATTACATTTTGACTTTTAATTTTTAATTTCAGTCTAGTTTAAATTAGTTTTCTATTTGTGTTTATTTATTTTAAAATGCTTAGTTTTATTTTAGCTTTTATTAATTTCAGTGTTACTTTTATAGTCTTTTTGGTTGTATGGGGTAGCTGTTAGGGACCACCTTGAAAAATGTCAGAAAAAGCATTGTGTAATACAAACTCTAAACATCACACCATTTTCAAAAATGTGTTCACCGAGGACAGATGAACGTCCTAAAACCAGAAAGCTCTGCATCAGTGTTGTCTGCCTTACGGTTGTCTCGTGCTCCATCCTGCTACCTGGCCGGGGATTAGCTTCTGTTTCAGGCCTTGGCAAGATAAGCTAGGTTAGCATCCCCAGCGTGAGCTTTTCAGATGGACTTTAAAATGAGTTGGATTTTTTCCCCCTTGAAAAACGTTCTGCCTACTTTATCACCTCCCACTGCGAGGCATTTGCTCCTATCAGACACACAATCACATTCAAAATAATCCCAAATGGCGCTCTGCTGTTTTCTTCTGACTTTATCCACCATTAACGCTCTGCTTGTGGACAGTGTGGATGCATGCTTGCTTGTGGGCAAACGACAACTGGCGTGGGACGGTCAGAAAACAAAAACATTCATGTCCACCCATAACAGTGAGTGAGTTAGATAGATCAACAAACCTATAAACATTTTCTCTATAATTTTAATTTCAGTTAGTTTTGTAAACTCACAATGCATTTTAAGTTAGATATCATTTTTTTGTAAAGCCTCGTTCTAGATTTTGTTTCAGTTCACTAAAATGTTTTTTTCACCTCTAGTTTTTGTTTTTTTATTAGTTTTCATTAACTTTAATAACTATGATTTAAATTATCTACAAGGCAATAATTATCATGCTTTTTTTTAAACTGAATGTTTTCTAAAGTAATAAGTAGCTGTGCAAAAAAGAGGAAAATGTAGTGAACAGGTTGTTATGGCAGATTAATCAGAGATAGCAGGACCTCCTTATATCTGAATATTTTTCATGCTCACCCTGTCTGAGTCCCAAATTTAGGATTGATTTTTGTTATTTCATCGCTTTCTTTTACATCTTATCTGGAAAATCCAACTTGCTCAAGAGGAAAGATCATTTGAAGGAATATTCTGTTACTTCAGGAAGTAGGAAGTCATAACAGCAGATTGCTAGCTTAACTACTTACATCATAACTAAGGATGGAGGGAACTAGTTTGCAAAGCCTTCTTCACTTGCAGCATTTTAAATACTCATGTTTAACTAATAATGTCTTTCAAATTTAGCTTATACAGAGAAATGACACGCTGTGGTTTACTGGTGACTTTTTTGACTTGTTTGGACAGTACCATGCTACCTTTGTCCACCTGTTTAAGATAAACTATGAGGGCTGTCCCCAAAAATACTGTGTAAAAAAATACATGAAGAATTAGTTTCACACACATGAGAAAATAAGGTTTCAAAGGGGGACTAAAGTTTGAGTGGTTATTGTGTAACTGTGAGTGCATGTGTGTACCTTGGTGTGTGTGTGTGTGGGGGGGGTAATTACGGTGTTGAATGTCCTCCTCATCACTGGAGCTGACCTGAGAACACAACAGTTAATCATCCACTAACCGGCAGAGAGAGACGAAGCGAGAGAAACGGAGAGGAGCCAGCGCTGCATGCTGCTCAGTTGGATAGAAAGAGACAAACTTTGAGGCATTTTTGTAAAGGGTATTTTCAAACAAACGGAGAGAAGCAGAGTCTTCTTTTAGGTCGTGTGGACTAAATGAGATCCTCACCTGAGAGCTGAAGAACAACAAATGTACACTCACCTGCTCCAGAGGAAGACTTTTCAGCTTCAGTCAACCTGTGTGTCTGTTAGTATGTTCCCCTTACACAGACTGTCCTTTTTTTGTGTCAGTGTGAGTGTGTGAGGGGGGGGCACATGGGGCCTGGGCCCTGTCCAGGATGCCAGCAGCAGTGAAGCCTTCTCTGGAGGATATGGTGGCAGAAGGAGGAGGTGAAGGAGAGCACAGCGCGTCCCACTGGGAAGCTTCAGCGCTTGGCCGGGAGCGGCTCTCTCTGCCCTCTCTGAAGGTCCCCAGGGAGCTGCTGCGGAGCTTCCCACACTCCAAACGGGTGGGGTCCTATCTGGTGGGGAAAATGATCAACAAGGGATCATTCGCTAAAGTGATGGAGGGGCTGCACATCAGCACAGGGGAGAAGGTCGGTGCTTTCTCCCTGCTTTGAGAATAAGAGAGTGAGGAAATGTGTTTCCATGCTTCAGATTGGAGAGCGACAGACTGGCAGGGAAAAGATCACACACTAACAAGATTATGATTACATGGTGACAAGATGTACTTTGTAGATTGTAACTAATAATTATACTTGCTTTGGTTGAAGAACAAAAGACCTGTGGTTATTCTTATTGTGTGTACAGAAAACAGCCAGGCCATCTGTGATTACTTTGTTTCATAGCCATGACTGCTAGAGGGATTTTCAGAGAGAGATCCATAAAGAGATGAATCTGTTTCTGCTTTTTATGTCTGGAAATCTACAAGTCAGTGAAAAATTAAACAAATCTCAGGTCAACATCATCACAAAGCTGCAGGTATTAAATAACTAAAAGAAAACAGTACTGAGGTTTTTGGGTATTTGTTGTTTTGTCTGTGTTTACTTTAAACCAGCTTTATATGCAGACGATGTGCACCTTCTGTGCCATGTGTGTGTGTGTCAGTGAGTGTGTGTCTGTGAGTAAATGTATAGGTAACTTTCTTTCATCAGTCACTGAGCCTCTGACCCTGGCTCGTGTGTACCTGACCTTGTTGCCTTGGTACTGACCAAACTCATCTCCAGGCTTGTTTTCGCCTTTTAACCCCGGTTACCCTTCACAGGTGTGAGATGTGTGGGGGTTGAAGACTGCCAATAAGCAAACACACACTGCGGTTGAGACAAGAGCATGGACATAAAAAAAGGATGTTAATTATTCTGTCTTTCACGTTTCACACGGCAGAGTTTATACTGCGATCTGAAAAAGCTGATTCTTTTGTGCACATGTTAAATTATCTCTATGCCTGCAAATGGATCCACAGAAGAGCTCAAACTGTTAGCATTAAGAGGTATCATAAAAAAAAAAAAAGTGCATTTGAGAGCAGGGAACTGCCTGTTATTTTTAGTTACCCATGAAACATATGCTATTAACTTTATTACACATTACATGACTCTAATTTGCTCCCAAACTCTCCACATTTTATGAAATCATCAAAAAAGAGCTGAGTGTTTAGTATGAAGTAAGGGTGGTTAGGTTACATTTGAAGGCTAAATATGGTCATGTGATCAAACTGCTACAGGCTAAAATGTCTTAGTAAGTCAGAGAAATAAAAGTGGAGCTCATTATCTGAACAAACAACTTGATGAAACCCAGAGGTGATGTTTGCTTGTACACAATTTGACAACAAAATGTCCCTTTACCTCCTGCACATGTGTTTTTGTTTGTGCCCGTGTTCAGGTGGCCATAAAAGTGATCGACAAGAAGAAAGCTCGACAGGACTCCTATGTTCTGAAGAACATGAAGAGAGAGCCTCGAATTCATCAGATGGTGCGACACCCTCACATCGTCGTCCTGCTTGAGGTAAGAGATAATAAAGGTTACAAAAACATTTCAACAAACACAACCACCACAAACAAACCTGACCCATAAAGTAATTACCGGCGCTTAAAACACAACTAACAAAGGTGAACTGTGACTAAAAGGTTAGCATGTGTACTTATATTGAGCAAGCATTTTAAATTTACTTGAAACATCTGTGTGTGAGTCAGACTCTGGAGACAGAGAACAGTTACTACATGGCCATGGAGCTGTGTGCAGGAGGAGACCTAATGGACAGGATCTGTGAGAGGAAGAGGCTGGAGGAGAGGGAGGTGCGGCGCTACACCCGTCAAATCCTCTCTGCAGTGGATCATCTGCACAAACATGGCATTGTACACAGGTGAGACTGCAGCCCTCAACCTCTCCACCTTTCTCCATTGTGCAAAGCTACATTGTGAATCTATCTATTTTGTTGGATGTCTTTGTAATTAGGGCCTGAGCTCGCCAACCACAGGTGCAGCGAAGGCCCTCTTGAAACCTTAAGGATTCTTATTCTTGATTTCTTTATGCCACTTTAACCCCAAATTGTGTGCCTTACCCTTGAGATAAACGCGAACGCACCGAGCCAAAAAATTTTTGTCAGGTGTGAAATTTTATTACTGAAGTGTTTGCGTGCTGATACGTGCTCCACAGCGCCCCCTAGTGAGTTTAAACTGCAGCCCCTCAGGCTACTTTCAGCTATGGGCCTGATTTTTGATGTGCATAACCATCATTATGCCTATAAAAAAAAAAATTTAAAAAATGAAAAATTAAGACCTATAAAAAAGCCTCTTACTACCATGGTGAATTCCGAACAGGAAGTTTGGAAATTGCACTTAAGTGTCCGATTTTTGCAATTTTTAGGGTACGCATTTGATCAAACTTGTCCCACAGTTTTTTTTTTTTTTTTTTTTTTTTTTTTTTTCATTTTTTTGAACAAATTGAAGACAGGGTATTGTGCTTTCCATTTTTTCCCCTTAGCTTTTAACATTATTCCTCTGATAGATTTGGAGACATTTTACATGATTCACAGCTCAGAACTGTCTGGGTGCCTCCTCCACTGTTGCCACCTGGTGATGTCACCGGTTGAGCAAGTTGTATTCTTGCTGAATTCTCATACGGCTTTCTGGACAAGCTGCTCAGAGCTCCAAGAAGTTTGTAACTTAGAAACTTTGCCCACGTTTAGAATTGACATTGTCAGTTTAATGTTATATATATATATATATATATATATATATATATATATATATATATATATATATATATATGCTAGCTCTGGCAAAACATTTACAGAAAAGGTTCAAACACAGTAACTAGCTCCCAGTTTGAAATGCAATCTGAATGTTGAACTTTGGTTTCATGAATGGTTTGATAGATCAAAACAAAGTAAAAGGCTCAGATGTTTTCATAAAAAGTCTTTCAAAACAAGCGAGAGCTACACCTGCAGCACACAGTAGCTGCTTGTTTTACAGTGAAGTGAAGGTCAGACTTGCACATTCAGACACACACACACACACACACAGTATTTCGCAGGGCATTAACAGCCTACATGGGAGGAAATGCTGAGAGAAAAGCAAAATATGTTTGGTACAGAGAGTTAAGAGTGTTATTTTATTGGTGTTTTAGCTGGTGGAGGTGTTAGAGACCTAATGCACACACACTCCCCTCGCTGTGTCCACACACATTATTCACAGCACTGGGCTTTAGTTTAAGACCTTGGCTCGTCTGAAGGTGGGAATGTGATTACCAGGCAATGACCTCATCATCCTGCGCCGGCGCCATGATTCACACATCATCACAACATCATGGACTTCCTCTCTAATGAAGTCCCTCAACGACGGCGCCCTCAACCTGTCAATGACACCTCTCGCTGTCTCACACATACACACGCCCACATGCTGACACATGCATATGTGCACTAACACACACTCACACTCTTCACCACAGTCCCACACAGAGATGATAAAACTGGAAATAAATGGAAAAATTTGCACTCTAATGCACCGCGTGCCACCCACATCCATCAAGTTCACCGCATCCATTCCGCCTTTATGACAATGTCTGCTCTCCCCTTTCTTACTTTTTTCTTCCTGCTTCTGTCTTTGAACTGTTCTTGGGTTGAGTGAGATGTATTTTCTGGATTTTGTGTATGTTGGTTAGTTGAAGGCAGATGAAAGGAACATGGCTTATTCCCAGGCTTCAGTTTATGGGGGATCTCTTTCTCCCGACCGCACAAATTCATTTAGCTCAGTCCTTTCGGGGAAGTCTGTGTGGTTGGTGGTGAGGCTGAGGTCCTGTGAGGGCAACTATTCCAGGTGATCAAAGATATTAGTTTGGTAATAAAAAGGAAAGTATGTCTAGAATTTAAGTTTACTTGACCAGAAAATCACGACCTATACAGTCCAAAATCGACATATCCTTAAAATGAAACATTCATTCATTCTAAAAAAATGGCAAATCATTTTCTACAGGGATTCTGAGGCTGACTCTTTAACCAACCCCAAATGCTGCTATGGTTTTCTCCTCTGTGGGTCTAGTCTGGTCCAATCTAATCTGGTTTTCTATAAATACACAACATTGCTTGAGTTCTTAAATTAAACAACCATCAAAGTCAAGTGAACTGCTCCAAAACTTCATCTGAAAGGAAGTTTTCTTCAGAAATTGCAGTAGGATTATGAAGAGGACTCCTGAAAACGAGCAGTGAACCACACTCGGTGACCTGACAGCTTTTCCTCCTGGTTTCTTTTGTAGAGATTTAAAGATTGAAAACTTCCTGCTGGACGAACATAACAACATAAAGATTGTGGGTATGTGGACATCCCTGCTTCCTTCATAGACGTCTGTATGAATGTTAGACAGATCAGCATGAATCACCCTGAGTTTTCTACACCTGTGAATGTGCTCTTTTTTGTTGAAATGATAATGTTTCTCAGATTTTGGCCTCAGTAACACTCTGAAGGCTGAATCTTTGTCTCTGGAGCTGCTCACCACGCAGTGTGGAAGTCCTGCTTATGCAGCCCCAGAGCTGCTCGCTCACAGGAAGTATGGACCCAAAGTGGACGTCTGGTCTGTGTGAGTGAGAAACTAACAGTTACTTTCATATTATCCGTTTTTTTTTGTGTATGCACCATGAACGTATCATCTTGTTGGTTTCTTGACTTTGTGTTTGTGCGTGCAGAGGTGTGAGCATGTTTGCCATGCTGACGGGGACCCTGCCCTTCACGGTCGAGCCTTTCAACATCAAACAGCTGCACCACAAGATGGTCAACGGAGAGATCAGCAGCATCCCCAGTGACATCAGCAAAGGTAACTGTACCGTACATTTCACTCACATCTTTGAGAAACATAGGGAAAAACATCAGTGGGTCCATTAAAGCTGAATTAAGGAGTAGATTTGCTTCAGTAACGTTTAGTGAAAGAGGCCATTTGCACTTAGACAGGTCCTTTGATGCATTATGGTCACCTTTTCAAAAGAGTTTTTCCAGGTACAGGTAAAAAAAAAAACATGCATCATCAATATGGCCAATAGAAGGTCAGAAGTGCGATGCAGCTTCGTTAAAGCTTATTAATCCTTGTATTGTTATAGTACCAAACTGTCAGATATTGAAATTCTTAAGCATTAAATTTAAGTTTGGAGTAAATGATGATAAATCACCTGTCAGTTAGTCATCATGCATTGTTGGCTATTTTTCTATCACCTCTCATTATATGAACACTGAGACTTTGCTGTTGTTGAAAATACTAGAATTATTGCAGGTTTATTAGGACAAAAACAACATCATCATGCAGTATTTTTGTTAGAGTTGAAGCTTTGTCTGAACTCAAATCCATGCTCTGCCATTAACCCTCAGGATCCCAAGTAGTTTCTGGTCGTGTTTTGCTTCTGTCAAATTTTTACTCTCTGTGGTTTTAATTTTCTCAGCAAAGTGAAGTCCTGCACCTCTATAGATTCAGGACAACCATGGCGAGACTGATGTAACTCAATAATGTCTTCATGCACATTAAAAGTTGGAAAAAATAATGAATAAGTGTATACAACACATTTTCAGGTAGCCTCATGTCTAAGGAACAGGAAAAATATTGGTGGTGTCACTACCTTTAAAGAATCTTTAAATGTTGATGTTTGTAATTTTTTTACTCACTGTGAAGTCCTGCTCCTCTCTGGGTTCAGGATAACTCAACAATGTCTCCTGAACAGTTTAACATCATCAGAATGAAATAATTATTACAACATTATTTGAAGCTATTTACTCTTTATAAACTATTTTCAGTCAGTACTGTCACTATTTACACAGTTTGCAGTCTACATTGCAGAGGCATTGTGACGATCTGCAAAGAACTTTCTGTCAATAATGAGACAGAGTGCTGAGCAAAATTTTATGCCTGCAAGACAACGCCATGGGAAGCAAAATGTAAAGATTTTTTGAAGTGCGACTACAGGGTGTATGTGGATCATTCAAGGCTTGCTGAAAGCAGTAAGAATTATAGAGTTTTATAAAGTTTTTTACAGGATTTAGCTCCAGCAAATGGTTTAATTTCTGCAAATTTCAAAGAAGACATAAGAATCAAAGCGATGTTGATGAAATTCTGCTTTCTTCTCTGGCCTGTTTAGACATGTTGTTAACATTACTTGTGATACATTCGGGCACGTTTGGAAACTTTGGAATCTACCCCAGTTTTTGGATTGGACAAACGGTTTGTGAGTCATTTAAAAATAAGTGGTATTTTGATCCTTCCGGTGGAATTGGAATCCTGAGGGTTAAATGTCTGCTTGATGTGCTGTCCTGGGAGAATCCTGACAAAGACTAACAAAGATAATTTGATATTCGTCAGTGTATTTTTTTCCTGAATAAGACAAGAACACCCTCAAAGCTCAGATTTTATAAGTTTTTCCCTTCACCCCAGTAGACAGAAAATTTTAAATTAGTGTTTGTTTAAAGAAAAAAAACGATAACTTGCACAAAATTTTCAGTATTTAAAGTGAAGATATCACCTTGTTTGTCCTTATGAGTGAAAAATAACACTGAAAAACATTGTTTGTATTTTATAATTTGTGTATCAAAAGGACCAGATAAAAATGAACAAAACCCACTGAACATTAACACAACATGATCAGGTGTAGTTCATGTTTAGTCAGAAACAAACATTGTTTCAATAATAAAGAGTCAAACCTGCACTCAAAATAAGAAAAAAAAAAATGGTTCTTTAGTTTCTGTCAGACTTTCTTATTTTTTTTTCTGTCACAGAGGATAAAAGTCTCACATATTTTTGAACAAGTACAGAGTGGCCCTGTGTCTCTGCCCTTCTGCTTTATTTTGGTCTTTCTCACACATACACACAGTCAGCCAGTTACACTCTGTCCTATGACTCAGTCATGTGACCGTGAACAGACTTGGCTCCTGTTACTACGGGGAAAACCAGTACGACTCTGAAGCTCTGAAACTGTGTCAAGATCACGTTTATGGCTGCATCCATGCCACAGGAGGGCATCTGAGATGTAAACATTAACTTCAGACTTCACTCTGCAGCTCAATGGGCTGTAAACAGACACCACCTGTATTTGTGGCACATAGTGCACATACTCTCTGTATATGTGCCACAGTAGCTATTGTAATTCATGCTCATTTAACATACCGTTATCTCATTGTGTGGTTTTCAGTAATTGATGTTTCGAATTCATTAAAAAAGTAAATAAATAAATTGGATGAGCCACTCTGGTTTCAGCTGACTGGAGCTGTCTCGGCTTTATTTCTGCAAATCCTGCTCCAGACTGTGAAGTTTATCAGGAATCCCCATCTGGAGTCAAACATCAACCCCGCTTGGCCGTCACTGGACAGCTCGTTGTTACAGGCTGACAGGTTGAATGAGTTCACCTGCAGGGAAGTCCTGCCTCTGTCTGATACGGCTTCAGTGAGGTCACACTGAGAGACATCAGTCAGACGGCTGAGACTGATCTAGGATTTCATTTAAGGCCAGGAGTAAAAGGTTTTTAGATCAAGTCTGCAGACCTGCACTTCTGCACTTTTTTTAGACTGCTTCACGTGAACACACTACAGCCTTGCACACCCATCGGTGTGTGGATGAAAAGAGTGGACTGTGAAGCATTTTTTTCCAAACAAATTATGAGTTTACTTCTAATAAAGACTGTATCTTGCTTGCATTTTCTTGAGCTTAGAAGGAGGCCAGTTGACAGTTTCTGTGTGGTCTTGACTGCTGCTCATGTAGGAAACCTGAGGTAAACACCAACCAGCTTAGATTTTACATTCAGTGTTGATGGTTTAAATAGTATCCTGCATACTGATATCAGTATTTAGCATCAACATTGACTAATTAGCACATTTTACTTCTTGTTTTCTCTCATCGCCGTGTTCTGTTTAATACTTGATTCTGATTGGTTAAAGCCCCTCGACAGTGGCAGTTAAATTTAAATCGTGAAAGCAACACAATGGACAACTTGATCACATGCATCATCACACGTCAAAATCTGCAGGAGGTGTTCTTGTTAATGATTGCAGCTCTTCCTGTTAAAAGTCCAACTGAAACATGAAATGCCAAAAGAAATCAGGCAATCAGGAGGAACTGTTCAAATACAACCCTCAGCTTAATTGGAGTGTAAATGCTTGGATTGTTTGTTAATGGAAAAGAAGACAAGAAGCTGATAAACAGCATAGAAATAAATGAACAGAGTTGATTACCGCTTGCTGTAAAGAGGCCATGTGTGAGCTGCTAATTCACAAAATCATGAGAGCCTGGGTGTACTGATATTATTTAGAAAAAACAGAAGTTGATTTGAAAAATAAAAAAGGATTCTTTGTCCATCTGCATAAAAATTCATGCCGAACTAAATGTAGACTTGTTTAAAGTTTCTAAACATTCAATCATTATATGATTATCAACGTAATCATGCTTCTTTTTCAGGTGCAACAGCGTTTGTGTTGTCACTCCTGGAGCCAGACCCCGATAAGAGACCGAGTGTGAGAGCTGCGATGGAGGAGAAGTGGATCAATGAGGGATATACAAAGAGGCCTCTGCACACACTCTCTCATAAGAACAGGTCAGATCTGCTGTGTGACACCACATACAACATACAACATACGAGCAGAAATGGGCAAATAGGCTACACATTTACCCTTTTTTAAATATAATTTATATATTTGTACAATGAGAGCAAAGAGACACACAGACTGTGCTGCAGAAAATGTTACAATTTGGAGAACAGGAGCCAAAGGGAAAGAGGGAGCTGAGTTTTCTAACATAATGACATTTTCCGTGGTCAGCAGTGTAACAGCTTTTGTATATTATAGCACAGCTTAGAGGCTTTTATCACTTCTCACAGTGTGGAAATGTAATCATATCAGCTTCTCCTGGCTGTGTTGCATTTTTAAAGTGAATAAATCCATAAAGGCTCCAGCTCTGATCTGCTCAGCAAGACAAAATTACCAACAAATCCTTGTTGGCTGCATACATTTTTTCTGCACTTTATCCGTCTCTCTTATTATCCTCCAGGCTGTGTCCAGAGGATCTCAACTCGTCTGTGCTCTCGTACATGACAGAGACGCTGGGTTACTCCCTCTCTGAAGTCATACACACAGTCACAACCAACAGACCCTCTGCCATCATGGCCTCCTATCACCTCCTGCTCAACAAGCTCAGCAGGAGCCAGAAAGGAGCCAAGACCAGCAAGGTTCACACCTCTTTCCAAGCACACACACAACTCAGTGAAAAACAAGTTACCCTCTTCATGCTCTGTTAAAAAGTGCTAACAACTAAAACCTGTTGATTTCTCAGAAGCTAGAGAGCAGTGACTGGAGTCTTCCAGGAAAGAACACGTGGAGAGAGAGGAATAACAGCGAATTAAAGGCTCAGCAACAGGTGAATGTCAACCAGTTCAAGTTTACCCAGCATAACAACAACCACAGTGACCAGTAAGAGAGCTTTAGCTATAACATGCTGTAAAAGGAAAGGGTTGAAGCTTCTCTGCTCCTTCTTAAAGAGTCCAATTTCCAAGTTTGGTCTCTGGCATCCAAGCTTACACAGTTTTGTTCACTCAAGCAGGTGTATTAGAAGCCCTCTCTGTGGACTATTTTCAGCAGCGGATGATTACACAATTTGCCAATAAGTCAGTATTCACAGAAGTTGTGTGTAGCTTTGTTCAATAATCACATTATCATTTTCAGAAACCAGATGCTGAAGGCTTGTTTAAGAGTTCAAATGATCGAATCAGGTGTTTTGCAAACAGATGAATTGTTGCTGTGGTGACTTTGTAAGGACGAAAGTTTGGATGAAGTCTGAAAAAACAGATTTAATCCCAGTTGTCTGGTGGTAATCTGATTACAGTAAAGATTGTGTATAAAATATTATCTTGGAGATATATATACACAAATATATATCTACACAGTATATACATTACTGTAACATGAGGTATAGATTAAACTGACTATAGTGTTGTGGGAAAAAAGTATAATTTTGTTTGCAAACATAAAAAAAAAATGTTTTTTACAAATCCAGATTAATGAATTCAAATATTGAACATGTTTTTCCTGGTAGAAATTGTCTGTAGATGCCCTTTCATACATGTCGTGCACAGTTTGAAAATGTTCCAGTGAGATGGTCTCAGCCTCTAGAAACACTGTATTTAGTGCAGGACCTGTCCTTCATCATGACCTTTTAGCACTGATACTTCTTTAAACATATCACATATTAGGAGTGAAATGTGTCAAAGTAGCCATAGTCACCTATTAATGCTTCAGAAAAAACATTCTTAAAACTAACCACTGTTTGTTTTTAAGAATGAAACAGCCAATGAGAAAACCTCAAAGAAGTCTAACAAGCCCCTGAGGGCCCAGCAGACGACCGAATATCAGAGCAACAAGAAGAGGACTGAAGACCTGCCCAGAAAGGACCACATAGAGGACACAGAGAACCGTCCACCCTCTCCATCTTTACCTAAACTACCTCACTCTGCCTCCCCTTCGGTGCCCCCTTGCCATGTCTCTCCCTCTCCTGCTCGTCTGTCTGCAGAGGACCGTGCCACGGATGAGGAGACTGGCATCACTTTGGACACAAGAGGAACCCCACTCTTTCCTGAAGGTATTTGTGTTATATTATATTATTTATAGAAAAAGATTCTGTATCATCCTGAGTCCAGAGTACACGTGTGGCGAACTACATCTCTGAGTTTGTGTTTCAGTGTCGGTGTTTGGAGACAGAGAACTGGTGCATCTTTGTCCTCCTAAAAGTTCTGCATCCCAACTCTGTGACTCCGCCCCTTGCCAAGTCCCCTTACTGCCTGAGCCAATCAGAGACTGCAGCACTTCTAAACCCATCCGACCCACACACCTGCTCAGAACAACTCAATCAGACGGGGCAGCAGACCCTGGATCAGACTGCTTTAGTGACAGCCGCCATCAGGATGATCACTCACGCCTGCTGAGCATTAATGAGCGTCTGGAGAAGCTGCAGACATTTTATTCCTCAGAGAAGAACAGCATCTCTCCCAGGATGTTCCAGGAGGCTGACGCAAACACCTCAGACAAAGACCGACAAGACACCATGGAGACGACACAGAAGTCACCCTCTGCACCACTGCCACGTCTGCGCAACCTTGGACTCAAAGACGGGCGAGCCAGGAAGATGACATGGGTGGGGTTGACTCATCCTGGGCCCCAAGGACTGCTGGTGAATGGGTCTAAACCTCCTGCCTTCCCCTCACAGAGACAACATACTTTGGTGATCAAAAGCCTCAGAGGGGAGAGGGGTAAAAGAAGAGATCTGACAGCAGCAGGGGGAGGGGGAGGAGAGAGAGGGACGGCAGGAGGAGGTATAAACGGAGCTAAAAGGAACTCAGTACAGTTGCGGTCATCTCTTCAGCGTCAGGTGGCAGACTTGAACCTGCCTCTCCTTCCTGCAGCTCTACAGGGGAAGACAGACAGGAATAAGAACCATCTACAAAGCATGGACTACTGAGTCATAGATGTAGAGAGGCAGCGTTAGAGCCGAGGAAATTAGTGCAATGGAAAGAAGATGTAAGTCTAAAGTTAGCGGCAGTTATTAGATTCAGAAACCAGCGGTGCTACAACCAAGCCACTGAGAATACAGTTAATGCAGCTATTTATGTCACAGTTACTTCAGCGCTGCTCAGTGTTTGGACGTCATGCTGCTCAGTTCAGACCTGCACAATCTGCACAATTCTTCTCGCAAACTTTTCTCCACTGATGAGCAGCTGAAAAGACAACAGACACTGAATATCTAAAGGAACATAAAGTCACACTTCAAGGTAGAATATGATGGAATAACATATTTGCTACCAACATGAAAGAGCTAATATTAGCCCTCAACAACTCTCATGCTAACAACATCATAAGGTAGAAATTCAGGCCGGTCCTGTCATGTTGTGTAACACTATCAAAAGGAAATACCAGACTGCAGGTGGCTGAATTCTACCTCTTACAGCTCGTCTTAAGACGGCAGCTTACATGTTAATATTCAGCCACTTATAGCTAGAGCCACAGGAACTAAACAACTGTCATATGAAATACATAATTATCAAACGTGATCTTTTATCTTTGAGAATGGCTTGTCTCTGAGGAGATACACTGTTTAAAAAAGTTAAGGCCCACATCGCTCTTGCTGTGATATCTTGGGATGTCAGATCAGAGTAAAAGAAATTTAAAATTTGGTGTTTTATTTGTACAGGCCTGGACATCATTGACGTCCACTGAGCCATGAAGTTTTTTATTTTGAGTGTTTCTGCACTCAAAACTCTTATCAGTTCACTCACTTTATGGTTATTTTTCTCATAATGTTTTGTAAACAAAATGATTTTTCCAAATAAATCAGTTAGAAGCAACAGAGGAACTTATTGTAATCATGTCAATAAAATGCCTGTGTTTTGATCAGTGGGCCCTAACTTTTTTGGACGGTTTATATTCTGTTGTCTTTACAGCTGCTGACTGATGTTAATGTCACGTTAATGTTAAAAAGGTCGTCAAGATCCCTCATCTGTCACAGTTTACGAACAATGCCCTACACGACAGTACAACTGAAACTGAGCTCCTCATTTGAACTGTAACATCAGAGGAATATGGTTACCGTGTGATTATGGAAAAATAACACTGACAAAAGTTAAAGAGCAGCTGAAAACCGTCCCTGGAGTAGCCACAAACAGAAAAGCCTCTCCTTTTTTCTGTTCTATAAATGCCTTGCTCAACAACAGCACTTCTTCAGCAACAAACTTCAAACAAAATTTAGATGCAGTGCCAAAAATCCATACCCCTATTAGCTCACCAATTTCTGTTTGACCTGGGTCACGTAAGCTACTGTTAACATTTTCTGCTTCACAGTAAACATGCCTCCTTTGTATTCAATGTTCTTATACATTTTTGTACTTATCTTGAAATTCAAAATAAAAATAAGTCTCAATGCAACAATCCTTTATCATTTTGTTTGTTTGTTTGTCTTTGTAAAGTTAATTTTTTGATTACAAACACACACAGAGGCAGGTAGAGTGAACAGCCTAACCTGACAGGGTGAGCTGTAGCCCTAACATTAGCTCTGCTTTCAACTGTCTCTCTTCTCTCTGTTTTCCTCTTTTCTTGCTCATTAACACAGTTTTAAATTTCTTACATACATCAAGAAATAAGTAAAATTTCTTTTGAACTGATATTTTTGTTTTTTTCATACGTTATAAGCGAACTCTTCTCCTTTTAGCTTGTCAGTGAGATAGCTGTAGTATCTATCACTCCCTGTTCATGTAAAAATTAAATCAAGAGCTACATTGGTTAAAAAAAAAAGCTTAGATTACTGACAGTTATTCTAAATTAATCTGCTTGTGCCTTAAAGTACGTCAGCACTTCAGAAAAGCATCCTCTCTTTTGTATCCCAGATAAATACAGAATGAAACATCCCCTAAACAATGATTAAACATAGTTCAGTCAGGAATGATAATGTTTGATCACTCTATGATCTTTGACTACCAGGTTTAAGAAACATGGGTCCTGTTTCTTAATCAGAAATAAGATAAGGATTTTGTTTACCACCACAACTATTTTGTTCGGTTATCTGAGGAACTAAATGTGCTCATGTTACGACATGATGTCTTTAGAGGTTTGGACAAAGACCAAGATGGGCACAATCAAATCATGGCAGCATCTGAAACTTAGAAACAATAACCCAAGGTACAAATTTGTATCCATTAGATCACCATTTTAACCAAAGTACAGGTTTGACTGTTTTACTTTACCTTAAGCATTTGTTAAAAGCCAACTATTCACCAGGCTGTATGAGTGGTGTCATGTCAGAGTGCTAAAACTGATTTGCCACAAAGCCAGTTTAACAAAAGGTTATTTTAAGACCTGCATGAAATGTCTGGCGAAGCCCCCTTTATGACAGTCCCTGCCTTTGCACTTGTCTTTCCTTGTTTCCCTCCGTCTGATCATTAATATTCAGGCCTGCTGAGAAGAGGTGGAGGAATCTGGTTGCTGCTCTGTGTAGCTCTTCTCTGCCACTAAATAATTAAAGGGCTGTTACCTGATACTTTGTTTTGCTTGTGTGTGTGTGTGTGTGTGTGTGTGTGTGTGTGTGCGTGTGTGCGAGTGAGTATGAGTTTGTGTATAGCCCATGAAGACAGATTGAGCCCACTGAGCTGGATACATCCCCCCCACTCTAGTTACCTCTCTGGCTACTTAACACTGATATGAACCAGTAAGCTCTGATACAGTATCGGACAAACACTTACATCCAAACAGCAACAGCTGACAGGTTGAGTAAGCCATGATGTTGTGTCTTTTTCTGTGGGATAAAGCCAGATGGGTCTTCAAGAGTAGATTACCCGCTGCATCTGACTGCAAAACTGCAACGTTTTAGCCTAAGTCCAATCTCCAGAAAATGCACTCCTGAGCTGAGACAAAAAAAAGCAGGAGTCATCAAGCAGAGTCTCCAGATTTATTGAGCTTTGATGGTGCACCATCAAAAACTGCATCCACTTTTATACTTTTTAAAGTAGATGTCTTTAGTCATGCAAATCAGTTTTTGGGCAACCCTTATCTTTACAAAGCCCTGATTGGCTGATTTTATAACGTTGTGGTTTTGCTTTTTTTTCAGATGTCAGGTGTCTGCTACTGTTCAAAGCGTTTGTTAACCATTCAAGCACAGTAGTACAACCCTGGAAGGTCCCTGACTGTCTTCTCAAGATCAGTGATAGAGGCAGCTGCACATTGCAGGGTCAAACATGGGTCACAATCTGAGGCCTCTTTACTTAGAATACACTGGCTTTAAGAGTTTTTTTTCTGCTACTATTATGTCTTTATTAGTAAAGTTTATACATATAATGTGTGTAAATATACCTTACAATGAGTGTGTGAAAATTATAATGGCACTATATGTTTATATAATACATGTATGAAAATGTGTGGACAGCCAAAATATCCACAAGCAAAGTTTTTTTTTCCATCAATGAGGCATACAAAGATACTTATTGGGGAGAAAAGTACATAAACAAATTTAAAATGTTACTTATCATATTTAAGAAATAAGTGAATAAAAAACCCACAGGGAACCCTCAAAAGCTTATTTTAAATGCTGTACGTGCTGTTATCCTCACCCCTCCTCATAGCTCAGTGGGTCTCATTCTGAAAGGTGCGTGTGCCTAAGAATTGGACAAACGAGGTATGGAAAATGGATTAAAAATTCATGTTACGCATACAGATGTATCCATGGCTACTGGGACATTGCGTTTGCATGCATGTTACAATGAAAATTGTTCCATCAGAGGAGCATGAGCCTGTTACAGGACCATCATAACATGACACCGCTGTGGGATCACATTCAGTTATCAATGACACGTTCACTTTTATGCTCTTACACTCCACTCTGTAAACTGACCAGAGAGAAAAACCATACATCACAGAGCTTCAGAGACAGAACTTCACTTTTCATCCTTTACATATGCGGCAAATCTGCACGTCAAAGTGTCTTTGGACAACATAAAGAACCGTATTTTGCTCTAAAGACACATCCATCAGTCTGTCAGTGTGAATGACTCAGATTAAATCTTGTGGCACAGCCTGGGAGCTTGTGTTACCTCTCAGTCGAGGAACAAGGCGCCTGAATGAGTGAATGTTAACACATTTTGTATCAGGCACTTTTGGTGGTCAAACGTCTGGAAAGGCACAAGCAAATACACAGTTTACCCCCCACTTATAACTTATGAATATATACTCATGTTTATTGACTTTAGAAATTCAGCTCCATTTCTCCTGCTCTTGGTAACTGATGTATTATAATTTGCATTAGCGCTTTTTAAGATCTCGTTTTTTCAGATGCTGTAGACACAAGCAGTTGGTCACTGGGGATCAGTGATTTGTCGGGGTGTGTGTGTGTGTGTGTGTGTGGGGGGGGGGGGGGGGGGGGTATTCGTTTTATGGACATTTTAAAGACACAACACATGCCTGGACATGTTCATGGTATTTCTGAACCTTCATGTACTGTTTAATGTTCTGCTAGTAACTTATTAGAAAGGCCTCAGTTCAGGCAGAGATAAATGCTTCTTTGTGGATCACCTTGGCAAAGGTTTATAAGGATGGAAATCAACCCTTCTAGTCAAATAGGTTGAATAATACTTAAGGTCAAAGGCACTTTGACCTTAAAAAAAGTGTAGAGAGACAGAACCTGATTAAAGATTTCAGTCAGGCCCATTCTTATGAATATTGCTGTAGTACTATTTGTGTTTATCACGTCCAAACAGGCAATGTGCCAACAGTACTAAAATCAGTGATAAGTTTAATAGAGAGCAGACTGTAACTGCAGGGTCGTGTTGGTGTGTTCGGTTTGTTCACCAGAACTGAGTTAACTCAAACAGCATGTGTTTCAGTTCACCCTGGACATGCTGGTGTAATCTTTTGTTCTTGCTGATTGCATGACTGTTTGTATTTAGTTCTGCTTTGTCTTGTATGAATATTAAATGCTTTCGTTCCTTTTACTGTCAAATGCACTGTGCACTGTTGTCTTTATTCTGGGATGAAGACCAAATTTCCCATGAGGACTGTCTACCATTTTCTTAAAGATATGACTGGTCAAAGAATGCATTCATTGTGGAGGCAAATAAACGTAATCAGATCTTCCTCTGAGTTCCACTTTTCTTTGTTCAGGAGAACATTTGGCAGGGTACAGCATGATGGAGTCGATCACTTTATCTTGATACTGACAAAACTTTGTAAACTTAAATTTATGACTGTTAGCTTGACCAAAGGTGATCAGGTGGTTAAGTGTTACCCATCACAGCCCCCCCCCCCTTGTACCAACAGGTGACCAAGTAATGTAAATATATTTAAACTCTCATTCCTTAAGGAGGAGTGTAACATTCGTTTTCAATTGTAGTTCTCGTTTCTTTAAATCAATTCTTTAACAGAAAACATTTAGTCCAACCCTGCTTCAGTAACAGCAAACACATCTCAGAGAAAACAACAACAACAACAAAAAACTCTCTCTGCTTGCAAACTTCATTAGAAAACACTGAACACTGTCTCAACATTTTCACAGTAAATTAGACTCAATGTTTATCTCGTTTTACTGTGTAAATCATGAAACGGCGAACAATTAGTCCCTCCTCATAGAGCCTTGGTAACAATTGTTTCCCATCGGTGCAGTGAATGTTGACAAGCTCACCTTCATGAGTTTAGCATAATTAGCAAGTACTGCATTTACTGACTGTCACTAAAAACAAAGTACAGCTGCAGGTTTTCATCAAAACATAAACCCTGAGGGAAACACATCCGTACCCAACTACTACAAAACGAGTGTGAGGTGTCAGCACAGAAATGCTCTGAAAACTGATGTAGATGTGAAAGCTGAGACCTGCGTTGGATGTGTGTGTACATTGTAGATGCTGTAAGTTGATGTACTGATGTACTGCAGCTTAATCCTCTGTGTTAATACTTGATGAAGAGATGTGTCCCTCGTGTTTGTTTTCTATAAAATAATGTAGGATTAAGAGCCCAGACAAAGGAGGGATGAGGCAGCTGAACCCAACATCAACTCCAACAGACAATGGAGGCAAAAACCATGTCGGCCTATAAAGCAGAGCTCAGATCCCTGTAACTCTTTAATGGTTTTACTGTGCAGAGTAACTAGAGAGAGCTGGTGTCATATTTTGATAACAATATTAATAGGCTTGTAATGATACTGATATCAAAAATGATAACACTGTTCACCTGAGGGTCAGAGAGGTTACAGGTGCAGTGGTTCCAGAATGAAGTGGATGGTGTTACTCTATTAGCACTTCAATAGTCTTGGGTGTCTCTGAGAATAAACGCTGTGCCCATCACTATCTGTGTGTGTGTGTGTGTGTGTGTGTGTGTGTGTGTGTGTCTCACTCTGGGCAAGCCTGTGTTCCTGCGTGTCTAGTTTCTAATGATGGTCATTCATAATTGAGTTTCACCTCACAGGGAGGAGAGCTCCAGGGTGGTGTGGTGGTTAACTAGGCTTCAGATAATGCAATGACTGTGTGTGTGTGTGTGTGTGTGTGTGTGTGTGTGAGAGAGAGAGAGAGAGAGAGAGAGAGAGAGTCAGGGGGGTCATCAGCACACTAAATGTCCAGCACTGTGGAGCAGCAACCTGAGCTGAACTGTTTAATTGATGTCACCTCTGATTAGCTGTCAGTTTAGCATCAACACCAGCTAATCCACTAACAGACGCCCTGACTGTTTTTAACCTCCACGCAGAGGACAAACCTTAACCTTGACCTTGTCTACAGCAGGTTACTGTAAAGAAAAAGGCTTTCAGTAGGGTGACTGCTTCTCTGTTAAGCCTCTAAAACAGGGGTGGCCAACCTGTGGCTCGTGAGCCGCATGCGGCTCTTTGCCTGTTAGTGTGCGGCTCATCGATTCATTCAGAACAACAACAAAAAGATCAGTTCATTGTTTTGAGTGCAGTGAAGAAAGTCAGAGAAGTGGAGTGGACTTTGTCGCCATATTCAGTGACTTTTCAGACCCCTCTAGCAACTCTTTTTCAAAAAAAGTGACTAGTGACAAATCCACTGACTTTTCTGGAGTTTGGAGACTGACATGAAAGCATGTATTGATCTCGAATGCCTGCCCCCTCGCTCACAGCCGTCCCTCCAAGCTGAAGCCAGAGCAGACGACTGCGTGCAAATGAATCACACTAGTTTATCTCTTTTGGGTCACTTTTGCCGGTCAAAAGCCCAGAAAAGGAGGAGCGTTTTTATTGTGACATAAAAAAAAAAATCAACATAAGAAAGTTCATTTATAGAGATAAACATATTTACAGTGTTTTATTTCTTACATGCTTTCTGTCTCTCCTACGGTTTTATTCCTTTCTCTTTCTGCGTCCATGACAATAAGTTTGTGTCTGTAGCCTGAAAGTTGGGGAGAAGACAGAACAAGGGAATGGAGAGAGAGGGAATGTGTGTGAGAGAGAGAGAGAGTATTTTTACCCATGGGTACTCGGTTGTGTGAGATAAATAAATCTGACTTTAAAAATTGGAAACGCATTGATTTTCATGTTGTCATTTCATGTTTATGTGAGGGGGGGAATTGTGTTTGTAAATCCATGTGTATGATGTGGCTCTTTGTAGTACCATGGTCATTTTGTGGCTCTTAGTTGCTGACTGGTTGGCCACCCCAGCTCTAAAAAGTTCCTAGATGTGTCTCTTGATAAATTTTATTTCAAAGGATCATTACTGAATAAAAATGTGGAAAAAGTCATTCACAAGTAACATAAACCTTTAGTGAACCACTCGTGAAATTACTGTCATAACATTCTCAAAAATAATTATGATGGTACACTCCCATTTCTTTCTTTCTTTCTTTCTTTCTTTCTTTCTTTCTTTCTTTCTTTCTTTCTTTCTTTCTTTCTTTGATATTGATATCGGTATCATTACAAGCCTATTAATATTGTTATCAAAATATGACACCAGCTCTCTCTAGTTACTCTGCACAGTAAAACCATTAAATAGTTACAGGGATCTGAGCTCTGCTTTATAGGCCGACATGGTTTTTGCCTCCATTGTCTGTTGGAGTTGATGTTGGGTTCAGCTGCGTCATCCCTCCTTTGTCTGGGCTCTTAATCCTACATTATTTCACATAAACAGTACGTAAACACCTTATATATATATATATATATATATATATATATATATATATATATATATATATATATATATGCCCCTAAGGTGAGAGTAATTCTTTAACTCAAGCATCATTTGCAACAGGTTCATTTAAAGCAGCAAAGGAAACGTCAACATGTGCACACACAGTTGGTGGGCAGTTCATGATGATGAGAGATCCAAGGCTTGAAGCCAGAATGAAACTCACAGTTGGACTCACTCACCTCTGCATCTACCTTTAACATAACTTTAAAAAGTTATAATGGCTGTCCTGTTTTTTTTAAACTTTTTAATTTATCTCCTTTGTTAGATTATGCTTGACTTTGAGAGCTGTGTAAACACCTTGAGGGCCCCGAGTCTCTGGCATGATCATTCAGGGGTTACAGACAAAAGAACATTTAAAAAAAAAACACAAAAACTTAAATATTAATTCATATTGTATTTTTCATACTAAGACAGTATAATAACCATAGGCCAAAGATCTTATAAGGGAACAAGGGGATATTAGTTTGTGGCCTGCTGTTTGCGGAGGACTTCAAGAAGCTCTTTTCTGTTGTTTTCCACTGCAGTAAAAAAGCAGCGAAAGCAAAAACTTCTCCTTTCTATCCAGTTCAACACTCTGAATTGAGATATAGAGATATAGAGTCAGGGAGAACAGTTTAAACCTCTTCATAGAGAAGGTTTTTCAGAACCATCCTGGATCACATATTTAATTGAGGAGCAAACTGCTGGCTCGCTCACAGCTCATTGTTTGGATGAATCATTGCTCAAGCAGAGTCTTATTCCAGGATGAAACGGATCCTGTCGAGATAAGCGGCTGTGTTGATCGGCTGCCAGCTGTTTGACAAGAACAACTCAGCACCTCCATGTTCACAAAGTAGAGCCGATCCAAAACAGACAAACTGGGCCTCAGCCCTCAAACGTGACTGACCCAATGATGAACAAATCCTCATTTAACAAGGCAAGCACACGCTGTTGTTTTCCTCTCTGCACGTCTCTGGTGAATGTTGCCTGGAGATTTCTGCTTTTTCAGTTGAACTCCTGTCTTCTCTTCCCTCTGAGCTACTTGGTGCCTGGTCGTTTTAAAAGTTTCTGTGAGTACAGAGATGATGAAAACAAACACAGGAACGGTATTTTGCTGCCAGAAATACTCTTGGGTGAGGAGACAATCAATTACTAATGAAGTCTGTGAGAGAGCAGAGCTACATGAGTCACAGGTGTAAAGTTCAGCACACATGTTGTTCACACTGAGAGGAAGACTATAAAAATGCCAACTGTTGTTTTACCTCGGAAACTTTGGGGCAGAAACTTTCACCACTTTGTCCTGCAAACACCAGCATGCTGTAAAGCAGTCCTGTAGGCTTCAACATGGCTTGTTCTGCAGCGCCACCTGCTGTATTGCTTGAAAATGTGCAATTAAATAACTTGTGTATCAAACTTTTCAGACAGCTCTGCACAAATCATTTTATCTACTGCTCTTCTGCTGCAAAGCTCTGAAGAACTTACCAAGTACAAGCCATCGCATTTCAGCTAAACTGGTGTCATGTGTAACAAAACTTATTTATCCAGTTTTTAAATAGTTTATCTTTTTTTATTTTATTTGTATCTTATCCCATTTACTTGATTATTTTTATCTTACTTTCTATCCATTTTAACTCAAATCTCTTAATTATTCACTTGTAATTGACTTTTTACATGCCTCTGTGATTTTTTATTGTTTTTACTTATTTATTGTTCTTCTCTCTTTCATCTCCTTTAGCTAACTGTCTTTAACTTCACTTCTCATTTTAGTTTTTATCCCCTATCTTCTTAATCTTCAAGATATTTGCGTTCCTCCTGCTCTCTGCTCCTGTTTATTGTGTTGCCTGAGTTCCTGTGCTGTCGTGTCAATATGTTGCTGAGGTTTTCATTATCAGGGTTTCATTTCAGGTTGCTGTCGTTTTCTGCTTGGGATTTCCTTAGGAGTCATGAGTTCTTGCGTTGTTGTTTTCTTTTTGCCTTTTCTGTCAAAGCACTTTGTAAACCCAAACTTTTAAAGGTGCTATATAAATAAATGTATTAGTAATATTATTATTATTACTGTATTTTTATAACTGAAACTCATTTCATAATAAGTATTTTAATTTATTAGTACCTTGACTTTAGCCCTTTCCTGAAACTTGGAAGGGGGTTGAGGTTAGCTTTCCCCATTAAATAATACCATTTCATTGTGTTGCATTTTATATGCTTTTTCATGATGGATAATATTGAGAGTATTTTCTTTTGTTTCCGTGGCCTAACTCTTTAAAATGTTCTTTATTGATGTTGCTGATGTCATTTAAGCATAAACATATTATTCTATTCTATTCCTCATCCACATTTGATCGTTGTCATTTCTGGACACACTCATTCCCTCCATCTTATTTCAAATATTTTCATTTAAGTCAGTCAGTGTAATAGATCATCTAATTTTATATTAACTTCATACAGTAAAATGTCCTGCATATTCTGTAGTAACCTGCGACAGGCAGCAACGGTAAAATATGTCGAAAATGTATCCTCTGAAAATGTACATTTACAACGGGGTCTAATACTTTTTCTGTTTTGAAAGATATACAAATATGAGATGCTTAAATGAGATATAATTAAAATGGATTACTGAAACTTTGATAAAAAAATTTACATTTCAAATGAAATGTCTTGTGACAGCCGGGACACAGCGAATACGCTACGTCTGATACAAAGACTCCATCAGTCCATCCACTCAGTGCTCGAAGCGTTAACCCGCTCTCTGCTGCTCCCTTGTGGAAGTTAAAGAAACGTCATCTTACAAAAATGAACATTCCTGGGCGCAACACTGGAAAGTAGTTAAAGAAAATTTGTTTTTATTTGTTTCTGGACAATCCGTTCTCACGCTGGTTAAATACAACAATACAAGTAGCCACGCTGGAGCCCTGCTGTGTTTGGCGAGGCAGCTTCAACAACATCTTACAGTTTGAGCAGCTCAGATCACTGATCCAGAGGAGATAAAGATGACGTCCTACAAAGTGATGAGTGAGGCACACTACAAAAAAAACAAACAAACAAACAAAAAAAAAAAAAATGCCCAGAAAATTAACAAGAAGTTGCTCTGATGAAACTAACTTTAAACTACCAGCTGGATAAGAACAACTTATAACTTCTTTTATCATCTGATCTGCCACTTTTATGTTTAACTGGATGGCACTTTTTTTTTTTCCTTATCCAGCTTAATTGATATGAAATGAGATCCTGTGTTACATTTTGCATTGTTTGCAGTGTTAGTAGTCTGGGTTTAAGATTTCAACACCCAGAGCCTCAAACAAAATCGTTCAGTTGCGCAAATGACGTAAAAAGTGTTAAAACAAAACCTGATCCGTATCACGTAGGACTTTTACCTTGGTAGTTTTGTAGCTGACAATAAGAAAACTGCTGATTTGCATCTTTTGCTCTGAAAAGTAAGCTATCCTATGTTTGGTGAAATCAGGCGCACAGAAAACAATCCCATTTGAAATTTCAAATAAAAAATAACAAAAATTACAGAAATAATACATGTATTTACACAGATATGCTCACGTACAGAGTACATTAACAGACTTTTACACACAGATGTGTACGTACTCACCAGAAAAAAAAAAAAAACAGTTAAGTCTGTCACAGTTGTTCACACGTCACTACAATCTACGGCCTTCCAGGGTCACAGATGAGGGACTTCATCACAAACATGTCTGATCAGAATTCATAATTTTGAACGTAAAAACAAGCTTTATCCAGTAGCAAAAGTACTGCAAGCCAAAGTGAGCTTCTTTACAGGCTGCAATGGCAGTAGATTTGGATCTTATGTTGCTTTTCTTAGTTATAAGAGGACTGCAGGGACACTCCAAAGCTGTGGCCTAAATGTTCACTGCTGCTTGATAAAACCTTATATACAAAATTTCAAGATGATTAGTAAAAATGATCCACAAAAGCCGAAGAGCTCCTATCCTCAGTGTATCCGCTGTGTCCCATCAGCTTTCCGGGCCTTCATGTCACAGTTTACTGAGATAATGAACATTCAGATTTCCGAATTCAAAACACTGTTCACAAATACAGGCTTTCCAACAACAGTTACTTCATTTTAACACATTTCACAGACACTGGACAGATCATAGACCGTATGTTAGAATGGACACTACAGATGTAAACCCTCAGGTGACTGGCAGTATAAACCCTGCTTGTTTTTGGTCAATAGATGGAACGTGGGTCGAACTGCAAAATGAAAATACACATTGAATAATTTATTTCAGACAGTTTCAGATATAAAAGGTAGTTCTTATTACACAGACTTGATTTCGCCTGCAGCATTCTTTGCAGTTTCTCTTTAACTCTGCAGAAAACTTGATCACTAAGCAAAGAGTCCCTGAACATACGAGTCCAACAGCTCCACCAGCCAGATCGCTTGTACTTCCTGCCTTGGCCCAATACTTCTGCGCCCAATGAAACAATATTTTGTCTTCACATCTCACCATGGAATGAACAATGAGGTGCTTTGTCCACATTGATATACAGTCAACAGGAAAATGGTTTAATGAGGGGGATCCCTCTGTTTGCCGAGTCTGACTAATGAGTGACAAACAAACCAGAGCCTAACCAGACCTGAAATCAGATAGCTTAAACCAGGTCAAGCTTGAACTAAGAAACTAGTGAGTACATCTTGAAACTCTTCAACTTAGGTTAGCAGAGATTTGAAATTTGAAACCAAGACCGAAGAGGTCTTCAAAGGTTTTGATTAGACAGGAAATTAAAATCAACGTCCTCCAAACTACAACCCCACCTGCAGACTGAGAGGTTCACATCGAGAAGTTACACAGATGATGAATCAAATCTTATTTGGCCCTGCAGTGAAAACGAGTTTGATCAGTAACTGAAGTCCAGTCTGAAACAACTGAAAATCCATCCTCTGCTTGGAAACACATTTTGAGTCACACAGACAAACAGTGTTTGACAGACAGACAGAAAACAAACATGAAAATACTAGTTATGTGACACAGACAGGCGGTATAAAAGGTGTGATTATACATGTGTGTGTGCAAGATAAGCGCGTTGCCAGGTGGTGCTGCGGCGTTTGCGGTGCCCTGTGCGACTGCTTGTTCCCTCAGAGTGAGTCCGCTCCGTTGATGGGTTTTGAACACACTCTTCATTCAAGCGTTGCGCAACTAAACCACAAACCATGACTGGGCAACGCACAAACGATGCAAACACTTCATATGTGCAGAAAAAGAAAGTTAAAAAAAAAAATAAAACCAACCCAACGAATCAGCATAAAGACACGACACCTCGAAGGAATGGAGAGCCGAGAGGCCAGTGCTTAGACAGAGGTCAGAGTGGAAGGTAAGCAAAGGTCAAAGGTCAGTCTGGTCAATTTTTTTTGCCCTGGTGGGTCATAATTATCTGACTCTGTTCACCTCAAAGAGCCGTCACCACAGAGCAGAGTTTACTATTTACTAGAGGGAGACTTATATTAACTTTGATACTAGTTTGAAATTAAAATGCCCCGAACCCTAAACACACACGTTATAATTAGAACGATTAACACACATCATTGATGTGATGAATAAAAAGGTGACTGAACCGTTCACCTCTGGACAGCTGTGGTTGTTACGAGCTAGAATTTCAAGGTTTAAAGGTCAAGTTCAAAACAACACTTCTTGAGGCATTCCTGTTAATAAAATAAAACTTCAATGGCAATTCCCCCAAGGCATATTATACATTCATATTACTATGTGAGTGCACGTGTGTGTGTGAGTGTGTGTGTGTGTGTGTGTGTGTGTGTGTGAGTGGCTGTGTTTGTGTTTAAAATAAAAGCCACTGAAATCTGCACCAAAGCAGAATAATGTGTCAATGTGTGCGTCTGTACGTGTGTGTCATCAGGGCGCCTGTCCTCACGACTGAAGCACATTTCCGTAGGAAACAATTGCACTTCATTGGCTCAACCAAGTCAGCCAATCACCAATGGCGGAAGCCAGGGCCCCTGAGCCTGCCCCATCGCCAAGACCAGAGTTCGGTTAGTGTGTCTGTTAGAAATATGTGTCTGAGGGTGTATGTGTGTGCGTGCTTGGGAACAGTGGAAAAGGGGCCACAGTCACTTCCACTTGCAGTGTCCTCGGAGATGGAGGGGAGGGGATGCAGTTTCCGTGGTGATGAAAGTGAAGTGTCGATGAGCAGAGGAAGGGTGGAGCCTAGACCTCTGCTCCTTTCAAGCCGATTCGTTCCTCCTCCTGTCAGTCACTGTTGGGCTTCTTCAGGGAGAAGGGCAGGATTTTGAAGTGACTGCTGAGCTGCTGTACCTGGGATCAGGAGAAAGAGTCTCCATTCAAACATCACTTCTAAACCACCGTTACATCTTCTACATTTAAGATGATTAACATCAACAAGAGCTGTTCACCACTGTTAAGCTAAGTTTTTCCCATTTTAATTTGTATAAAAGCAGAGAAGCTGTGTGTGCTCTTACCACTGACACTCCGTAGTGTATGTGTGCTAGTACGACAGCAGCCGTCCAAAAATGCAGCAGTTGTGTCTCGTTGCCAACCAACCCTGTCACTGCTAGCAACACCACCGCCGCCATTGGCAGCAACAGCCAGCTCAGCGGCTGACAACGAGTGTTACTCATCTGACACACAATCAGCTTACACTGCAAGATAAATAAGAACAGTCACACATCGGAAATTAAACGTTAAACACAGACTTTAGTGGTTTAAAAAGGCAGCAGATACTTACTGTGACGTTGGCAAAGGCTGTTCCCACCATGAGGTAGAAGATCCTGGGCTGCTGCTCGAGGATGTTGGTGGGAGAGAAGATCACCCACACTGTAGACAGGATGAAGAGAAGGACGGGAGAGAGGAAAGGCAGGAGGGCTTCATACAAGCTTCTGTGCTTCAGCGTGTTACTGCGATGAGCTCTGAAAAAAACACAAGTTGAAGAACTCAGTATGCTATAAAAAAAAAGGCATCATTTAAATGAATGCCAATTAAAGGAGAGCTTACTTCAGGACGTTGAAAAGGCTCATGGGTAAAGTCACAGTGAAGGAACATGCTGGAAACCAAAGAGACATCTGTTATTGTTGCTGCTTCAGCCAACAGAACCCTGTATTTAGAGTGACCAATCACAGCTCACCAATGATCATGAAGGTGAAGAGGTCTCTGTACAGGAAGTGCCACAGGATTGGTTGGTACCAAGTTTCCACACCGACCACAGCAGTGACCAAATAAACAAGTGAGATGGTCTAAAAGAAATGACACCCGTGGAGCTGTTGTAAGGAACGTTTGTCAATGTGGTGAAACTGTGACTGTCCAGTCACAGCTTAGTAGTCCTAAGCCTCATTTCCACCAAGCGGTCCGGTATGGATCGGTACAGTTTGATAAGGGTCGGATCGGTAAAGTCTGATCCCGTTTGTGTTTCCACAGCCAGCCATGCCCTTCTTGGTCAGGGGAGCGTAAGCCGGATACTAATAGCCGCGTCAACTATGTAACAGTGTGACAGTGCTACTTTAGAAAATAAGTGTCAAAAAAATGAAAGAAAAAAGAAACATTGGGGGTGAAATCAAAAGGGAGAAACTGATTTGTATGCAATGTGATAAAAACGGTTATGCACTGTAAAGAATGGGTAAAGGAGGGGTTAAGAGTAATGATATGAAGAGCGGGAAAAAAATTGCAGCAGTAAAGCTAAATAAACCGTGTCAGAGTCTGTCTGAAGGACACAGTGAGTTTAAGTTAAAGAAATTGTGTGTCTGTATATTTAAGGCAAAAAGGAAACAAGGATTTGTCTCTAAAGATAAAGTTGTCAGTGGTATTAACTCCAAGCAGCTGGCTGGACCTTCCTCGTGGAGTGCGTCTACCTGACTTGCCTGGAAAAAATATGGATTTTTATGTTTGGGAATGTGACTCAGGATGAGAACTTTTAGCCAGCAAATTATTGTTTGAACGATCGGTGGCAGAAAATTGGATAACTTTGTGGTTATTTATTTAGCATTATTGGACAGTACGAGTTGGTAATTTGGGGACCTGTCCCAGTTTTAGCCAAAGGAAATGCCATAAAATGCATTCTGTCCCAAAACAAACCAAACTGAACTGCTTGGTGGAAACGGGGCTTTTGAGACACACAGGACTGACAGCAGACTGTCAGCACTTTATTCTTTACTGTGTAAACCTTCAAAAACCAAAAGTATCAGAGAAAAATGTGGAAAAAGTGTAAAAGATACCAATCTTAAAAATGCCAACTCTAATTATACCCACACAATCTAGTGATGTTTTTTCCCAGACCAATTTTTTTTTCTGCTGTATAAGAGTAATGCTCACACTCTGTTTCCAGTTTGTCAAGTGTTGAGGATGCTAGTTATTGTTCTGTCACACCCTCAGCTTGTTTTCTTTGTTCCGACTGAGGCGATGGTGACCTTCTATTGTTACATTTTTCCTCGGGCCATTTTGTGCACTGCAATCAAACACCATTACAGGTCTGTGTGTACTCTCCTAGTTTGATCGGCTGAACAGAATTCTTCAGACTAAACCAGATGTTGATCCTGTAGATGTTGCCACACCGAGCAACAGCTCCTCTGCTGCTGTTTGATTGGACAGAGACAGTAAGTATTGTTAGTCTTTTGCTAACTATCAGCTGTAGTATAAATTGCCTGGTAGCTGCATTACTGTACCTATGACTACTTGCCTACTGCTATCATCACAGTTCATCTACAACTGGAGAGCAGTGAGTCACTTAATTGTTTGTCTTGGTTGCTGGATTGATTGAATTCTCACAGCAAGCAAAACACTCGAGGGAACGATGAGACATAAACCGAGATCACCTTTTTTTAGATAATCTTGGCTCATTTCTTTTGCTATGCATCAGCAGAATACGGCTTTATTCCCATATGTTCAAACTAAAGTTCTCAAAATGATCCAGGTTCAAAACACTCTTAGTCTTAGCTTTTACTTGACATTATGTATGGCGCCACTAAAAGCATACACAGGTATAGCCTAGCAGTTAGTTGCGCATCCCATGAGGTTAGCCCTAGAAAAGTCGACCTAAATCCAACTTGCAGCCCCTTCCCAGCATTGCTCCCCACTCTTGCCCTATTTCCTGCTTTATCCATTGTCCCGTCCTCATTGAATAAAGCCATAAAAAGCCTAATACAGGCTGCTTAAGTCGAGTTTCCACTAAAAAAAGTACCCGAAATAAATATTTATAAGTGAGTCAAAGATGGCAGAGACTCTCTCAAAGACTGGGAATGGCTCCCAGGATACAGCTGCTAAATTGCACTCTGCCCCCTTGGATGTAGTTAATTTTATTTTCTTTAAGGTGCCAAGTCACAGCAGATGTAATTCAAGGTGACCTATCTCAAAGATCAGGTCTATACCTTGTTCTTTTATTTAACAGACTAAATGGCCTTATGCTATTTATCTTTATTTACATGGCAGGATGTCATTTCTGTCCCTGGTCGCGCTTTAATCCTCCTCTTTGTATGCACTGGGGCAGAACTCTGCCATGTGCGATACAGAGAGAAAATGCGGATGACTTTTCAAACTGCAAGAACAGAAAGCTTGACTGGCTTGTCAACAGTAACTAAAAGGATAATGCTTAACAGATAACTGATTATCTAACCGTTTATTTGATCACATTTCTTATCTGGGCTCATTTAAGTGTTTGTGTGTCCTTACCACTTGGCTGATGTCGTAGCCCCAGGGCAGGAACAAGATGCCAGTGTTGTATTTCTCCCAGTGGGACAGTATGAAAGAGAAGAGCACCACCCACAAGATGTAGTACAATGTTAACACACCCACACCACTTTCCAGGCGGCCAAATACAGAGTAGACTGTAGCCACAAAGAAGATGCAGGCCCAGCTGTCCAGGCCGTGGTCAAACAGCTCCCCAAGCGGTGTGGAGGAGTTTGTGCGACGAGCCTGTTTACCATCAACACCATCTACACAGCAAAAGAAGAAAGACGCATACAAATGGTTAGTTTAAAACTCATGAATGTTTATGTAAATGAATGTTAACATAGATTAGTTTAACAGTGAGACACAAAATGAACAAGATTCCCCATTTTCCCCTCAGTCAAAGCTGCTGCCCACGCACACATAACTACAAAGCCTCCGAGGAGCCACATTCCTGCTTCCCACCATTGGATTCACTGTCAGAAACTGAACTGGATGACACTCGATTATTCACACATGGAAGTATTCCGCACACATTCCCCTCACAGGGGCCATGTGGAAACTTGTTTTATTTCAAGTGCCTCAAGAAATGGTCAGCAGCACTCTTTTAAAGGGACTCTGGTTCACAGAGTTCACACAAACAGAGAAGGAATGTTACAGCAGAATGATGACTTCAGTTAGATTTGCTGACCAACAGCTTGGGGGAAAGTGAAGGAACAAGTGGGTTTAATTCTATTAGTGAGCCAGCTACAGAAAAGTTCAATCTCAGTTTGATCCTCTGAAACTTAGAATGACAATTCCTTTCAGCTTTGAGGATTCAGTTTATTAAAAACTGTAATAATTCACAGAAACAAATTGCTTAAAAGGCATTATTGTTCAGGGCTTCTTGTGAAACATCCCTCAATCTTAATGTGACACTTTGCTGAATAATATCTATTTGAGTGGTTAATCACGCTGGAGGAAATTGGGTGTGGCTTCGTCAAATCGGCGTCTCAGAATATCACTATCTCCTTTGAAAGCCCTGTATGCTCAGCATGAATCGTTAATCCAAGACAAAGAGCAGCCATACACACAAACATCATACAAACATAAATGCCTAAAAAGCATTCTGTTGAGTCATGTATATAAATGATTCGTATACATTTAGTCTTTGCGATGCTTGTATGTATATCTCATAGAAACTATGTTAACTGTGCTGCTGTTTATATTGGAGAGGACAATCTTGGAAACGAACATATTCAATCTTAATGAGTTTTTCTCCTGGTAAAATTAAGGTTTCAAAAAACAAAACAAAACAAAACCAAACTCTCTGGTCTAAATTCAATAACTCAGTTCTCAGCAGTCTCATTTTCAAAACAAATTAAACCTGCGGTTATAGGTTTAGGGATATTTTGTGGTCAGCTGAAAACAGCACATTTACTGATAACAGATACATGCACCCAAACCTAGAATATTTTGAATTCAGTATTTACCATAGACTGTTTAATTAATGGACGTAGTCTCTGTGATGTCACCCGTCTGTTTTTGAAACAGATTTTTAAAGCAAAACGGCCGGCGCTGCCATGTTGAAAATGAGGCGGGCTTTGAATCTCCACAGTAACAGCCATAGGGCGCCCGGCAGTCACGTGAGCTGAGCCTCTGATTGGACAAACTGGTGATCTTAATATTCTCTAAATTGTAGAGTTAGAAAAAAATTTACCCCCCGTACAGTGCGTGCCGATAGTGAAAATAGCGATTTAGACGCAAGACATTCTTTGTACCAGGCTGTAAATAGGCTTATTTTGGCCGTGAAAACAGCTTTTTTGGCTTGGCGTGTATGTGACTTCCGCTACTTCCGGAGCCAGCCTCAAGTGGACACTCAATGAACTACAGATTTTAGCACTTCCGCATCGTCATATTTTCAGACCGGAGGTTGCCGCTTGGTATTTACCTTTCTTCTGCTTTACACACACACACACACACACACATATATATATATATATATATATATATATATATATATATATATATATATATATATATATATATATATATTTCTACGTATAAACTGAAAAGAAATACATAAACAAATGGAACAAAATGAAATGTATGAAAACCTCCAGGATGTCATACAAACTGTTTCTTTCTTTTTTTTTCTTGACAGAGAAGCATGTAATTCTCACTAACAGCCCCCATCACCTCCATACTGGATATAAATACAGCCCCACCATACAGAATACTTTCCATAGGAAGAGATAAACACACAGGGGTCGCAGGGGTGAGAACTCACCAAGTGTGTAGGCCAAAAAGTTGAAGATCCCTGCAGCAACCCAGACCCAGCTAGGCACGTGTTCATGTCCTGCAGCTGCAACGCAACATAATGTAAATATACAGCATACCACACAGTCAAAGAGACAAACCTTCTGCTATAGATGAGCATGAACAACTCTTGTTTTTCTTTGTTTTATAAACTTCTTTCTAGTATAAGGATAGGAGCACAATGAGTTTGTGAGATTAACAAACGGTGGACTGGATCTTGGCAGAATATATTTCTCTGAAGACATCATTATCAGTTATTGTGATGACTTTACAGATAAAAGCAGGAATCTGCCTGTGCCATACTTTGTAGTTCAGAGATGTGTGAGTTAGTGATTACCCTTACCCACATTTGGCAGTCGTATTACACCAAATCATGGACTTTGCCTTTCATAAACCACTTCCCCAAAACACACGTCTCTAGTTTCTTTCTGCCCTTTGTCACTGCCCTCAAGCACTAGACTAACACATCCAGAGATAAGAGAAGAAAGAAGGAGAGGAGGCGGAGGATGACCTACCAGAGGCAGTGAAGTCGAAGTCATAGAAGGCCAACATTAAGAAAGTCAAGACAAGAAACATAAATCCTGTAAATGTGATGAGGTTTGGAGCCAGCCACGTGGGTAAAAACTGTTAAAAGAGACAAAGAGAGGATAAGTAACAGACAATCAACATGTCAGCAGATACTTCTAATCCTAATAAAGACAATGGTGGAAAACTAAAGGGATGCTGCTGGTTGCATTGACTGTAAGGAAGAGAAGAAATGTGTTTTTTTGTTTATCAGACTGCAGTCAAGCAGGAACAACATGACAAATAAAGGCTTTACAAGCAGATAAACATGTCAGCACCTTGTGATACCCTTGACGAAGAGCCCCATATACAGAAAATGAAACAGTGAGCATTTTATCAGCTAAATGTACGTAAAAAAAGAAAAGATAAGAAGGAAACTGTGTCTCCAAAGGCTAGAACAAAGCAAAACAATCAATGACTGATGTGTTCTGGCACACACGGAGGAGGAGGAGGAGGAGGTGGTGGTGGTGGTGTTGGATGAGGCTGTCTTGTTACAGACGGCTGGAAACGTCATGAATGATGTATGCCGAGACACACACACGCAAACACTGCTTATAGGCCTCTCTTACCTTCACTACAAAGTTCCAGAAAGGGTGCATGATGTAGATGGACAGGGGGTTGGAGTCCACTGCGCTGTACTGTAAGGAAGCAATAAATCAAGATGTGAGGAACAGACACACACGTTAGTGTTTTTTTGTTCTTTTTCTCCTCATAATACAGCTCAAGAGTTGTAAAGTGTACACTACATGACCTCACATAACTTGTTCACTGGATGACTTTGTAGCCTTTCATCATGCATATCAAACAAACCTGATGCCAGTCTGTTATTTCATCTAGGCCTGAGCCACACATGAGTGCCTTCTACTGCTGCCTGTTTATTATGAAAAGTGTTACTCAGGTCAATGAGATGAGAACATGATGGACTACATTGTCTTTATCATGTGGAATAAAATGCAAAAACAAAGTAAAGCAAATCTGATACAAAAGGTCAAAACAGAAAATCTTGATGAAATATTTATCCCATTGCAGCGTATTGCATTATGCAACAACTTAGTATGCAAATGCCTGAAGTTTAAAGCTACTGCCATACTGTTCTAATACTCTACCACTTGAATGTAAACAAAAATCTGGAAGCATCTGGTAGCCTGGCACAGTTTGGCAGTACTCTGAACATGGAAGATGGAGGTAAAGCTTATGAATGCCATGTCTGGTTAAACTGGCATATGTCCATCTATCCAAAGCAGCCAAAACAGATTTGGGTATGCAAACCTGCACGAAGAGGACCAAAACCTAGTGGTGCTAGCTCTGCTAACACTAGCCACACTCTGCAAACCAATTTGACACTGTTTCCCTGCAGGCTCTGTCATCTGATGTCTTGCTTGTTACATAAAACATGTTCGGTTTAGTTTGCTTTCGGAGTGTTTTTAACAAAGCTGTGCACAACCCCGACTCCAATGAAGTTGGGACGTTGTGTAAAACTTATTATGGCTTGGTGTGTACGTGACTTCCGGTACTTCCGGAACCAGCCTCAAGCGGACACTCGAGGAACAGCAGACTTTAGCACTTCCGCATTGCCTCATATTTTCAGACCGGAGGTTGCCGCTTGGTCATGACTCGGGGGGAGTCAGCTTTCCCCACACACAAAGATTTTTGCTCATAAAAGATGATCTTATAAGACCTAACACATTGTCATAACTTCATAGGAATTGTGGTTGTACTTTAACACGCCTCAAACAAGAAGACTAACACTCACACTGCAGTTTGTTTATATACGAAATGTCAAACTGTCAAAAGATTACTGAACAATGTTAGTACACCGTGCAGATTCTCCTCTCAATGTGTGCTTCTGATTTAAACTAACAACTTCAAGTCTGTGTTGACACTACACCAAGTGAACAAAGATTCAGATCAGTTCTGATCTTAAGAATGAGTCCTCTTTACCTGTATTGATTTCATTTGAGCGCTTTCGCAGCTGAATTAGTCAATATGAAGGCTGTTTAAACACCCCCATGTAGCTGGATAGTACCAGTCTGAAACCAGTGTTATCTTCATTGCAAATTAGGGCTGGGCGATATGGCCTAAAAATAAAATTCCAGATTTTTTTTTCCACAACACTTGATTTACAATTTAATAGATTTTTTCCCTTGAATATAAATTAATTAATTAAAAAACACTCCAAGTGACACGAAAATTACATGAATCAAGTTTTGCCTCTATGTTGTCAAAATGTTTTCCCAAACCAAACAGAATTTCCCTCCTAAAATTAAAGTATGTGTCATAAAATGTTGATTATGTAGCTCAAACGCAGGCAGGTTTGACATAAACACTCAAGGCTGAGTATTTTCACAGTATAACATGAAACTCTCCGATCAATATTTAATCTCATTTAAGAAATACAAGCCTTTAAAAGTCCTAGTCATGAGAACTGTACATTTTTTCAAACATTGCAACAACTTACAATCGGACTAAGGCAAAAAAAAAAAATCTCGATTTTCAATTTTTTTAATCTTATGCAGAAAATAATTTGAATTAACTGATTTATTGCCCAGCCCTACTAGAAATCTTTATCTTGAAGTAAGAAAGAAAAGGCTTGAACTTTCAAGTTTAACACAGATGGCAGTCAAAATGACCACACCATGTCCACTGTGTATTAAGCTAATCATCAGGAGACTGAGTAATATGAAGTGTTCAACATGACCAACCTTTATGATTCAGCACTTCCTCCTTTAAAAAGTCTGAAACCATAACTCACACTCTCATCTTGTACAAACACAGAAATGAAAAACAAAAGCATACACAAACAGAGACACCTGTTTTCATAACTCTCTGATCGACTGAAAGCCTCTGATGGCCTGAGAAGAGATAAATGTCTCTGATAATTGTCAAATACTCTCCTGGCTCACGTGTGCTTTTAGACTGTACGGCTGAAACACTGCACAGTGTATTAACATAAAATCACTGTTCTTTCATTCACTCACATTTCACATCCTCTGCTCTCCTCGAGCCACTGATGCTCTGGGCACAGTAGCTGAGACATGGAGGGAGCCACTTAAAATGCAATTATTGGAAAAGAGTCTCTCATGATTTACAGCTCGTGGAAGCCGTTTCACACAGCAATCAGCGGAGGGGGTATAATAACAGAGGTGTGTGGCACTTAAAGGTTAAAACATCAATAAGAAAATTTGAATAAAAAAATGAGGGGTTATGGTCATAAGAAAGCTCAAAGTGTTCAATGAATGAAGGCCTTGAGTTTTTTTTACGATTTCTGTTCTAAACGTGAGCATTATTTTCATTTGGCCTGAGACAATGTGGGGATACACTGTGTCCAAATCAAACAATGTCAACCTTATCAACACTGAAATGTCATGTGATGTTCTACCCTTCAGTAAATGTCACTCCTGATTTCTTAAGTCCTCCACAGCCTGTGATGTGACAACGGGCTCCTTGTATCTCTGGTGCTCCAGTGATGATCAACTTTACAGTCATTTACCGAACACTTTACGCTCTGTCTTACAAGCAGAAAGACTGATACTTTTTATACACAAAGACCAATGAACATCACTTGAAGCCGGAGTTCTTGTCTACTGCTGAGAATACCCATCAGTGTGCTGGTTCAAATTGATTAATTTCACCTTACTTAATCATAACAGCAGCTACTTTTCTCTCTGCTGTGGTTCAGTATAAAAATCAATCAGGCTCTGTCTGAGTATATTAAGAAAAAAACAGATGACTGTGTCAGAAACGTATAAAGACACGGGTTAAAAGCTTGTTTAATAGCGCTGCAGTACAGAAGGAGGGGCGAGCTAACCATTAGCTTGATATGTGCTCATGTCACACACCAGGTAGTATCCAGTCACTTCCGTTACTCCCTTCAAAATAAAAAAAGAGTGCGCGGGCACTCATTTAGGAAAAGTATGGAAGTATTTCACCATGGAATTATATCAGCGGCTTGACCCGTGCAGTACATTTATTAAAAAAAATGCAGACATCTTAGGAATTTTCCTTTCAAGATGACTCGACCTGCTAGTGCTAATAACAAACTTGTGCTTGGACTGTTAAGTGTTTCTTCAATAATCAGAAATTAATCATCATTAGTTTAACATTATATGACAGTTCAGTAATTTTTCAGTTATGACATAGTGGCTATATCGTGTCTTTCGGTACATATCTCATTTTACGGCAGGGTGTGTACTTGGTATCTCGTTGTGTGTATCACATCATTGTCATACAGTTTAGTCAGAAGGATTGTACAAATGTGTTTACTGTTGTTTTCGGGGACATTATGTCAAACTTTATTAACTGATGGACATCCTAATTTTAAGTGTCATGGAGTAACACAATAAGTAAATACTTCCCATCTTCACTGGTATAATTTCTGATCCAAACTTTGATGATTGGCAGGAAGAAGCATTTCATGAACATCCTTGAGATGGCTACAGTAGGTTTGTATACCAGCAGAAAGAACCCGAGTATATCAATGTGTAGTTTATGCCCATTTTTTAGCCCTAAAATTGATCACGCTTTTATTTTTCAAAGATTTTGACCAGTATCTCGTTCCAACCATCTTACTACAGCTGACTTAACTTTTCTTAAAGGGAAGAACCCTGCAGATCGTGACAGATATGTAAGCTCTTTAACACACCTCGCACATTAACACACTCACGCGCGCGCACTCACACCTCACTGTAGGCTCAGTGACCAACTGCTAACAGGCTAATAGCAGCTATCAGTCATACCTTGTATTTGTCGAAGCCTGCGAGCTGCTCCTGAGTGACATATTCATATAGAGCCATGGTGGTTCAGTCTGGCCCCACTATAACATAAATGAATATCTCTGCCTTAAGGAAATAGAAATCCCAAACGTTAGCTGCCGTGTCGAAGCACCATTTAGCTTGGTCGTTACCGTTCACGCCGGGTGAGGTGATGTCGAAACATTTTGGCCACTCCCACAGTCCGCAAACATCCAGCAGACTGCAGCTCACCAGCGCCCCACGTGGACTGGAGGAACTGTTCCATTAACATGCGTTAACGTATAGTTGAAAACACCCTCATACTCCACCGGGTAGTCATAGATATCCAGAATTCAGTGAGTTTTTGTGTAAATGCACATGAATAATTTATGTTGAGTTTTTTTTTTACAGATATATTTGGGTTAATTGTCCACTGACACCCGGTCTATTAAAAGTATTTCTCTGGTGCTTTTAATCGTGACGTGGCTTTCCTTTCCAGCCGGAAGAAAGAAACAGCTTTCCTGCTTTGCTGCAGAGCGTCTGCTACATTCACTGAACCCGGGGAAAAACGCCAAATTACTTATACAATGTAAGTAAACGACCATTTAAAATGAATCAAAAAATATTTAATTTTCATTTGATGGTTTGTGTCTTGCTGTCTTTGCATTACGACGTACGTTAGCGCCTTGTTGGCCCCACAAGTAGAAAGCTAGCTGTGTTAGCTGTAAACGTCAAAGAGTTGAGTGGTTCAGTGTTAAAATCCACCAATACGTTGCGGAGTAATTCACAAACACCGATTCAGTGATGGTTACTGCAAATACTGGTTTAAATTTCGGATTTATATAAGGGACATTTACTTGCAAAATACAGCTTTAAGCACACTGTGTTGGAAAAAGATGCTAATTGATTGCTAAATGTTAGCTCGGCATGTTCAATCCAAGGCAGCATCATAGGAAGTATTAAAGCTTCAATATATGTGTAATTGTGTTTGAAAATTCATAATTTATTGGTCATGCGTTAAATCATCAGTGCTTAAATATTCCTAAAGCAATCTCATTCTCTGCAGGCAGTTACATTGTAGTAATTAGGAAAATTACCTAAAGTATTTTAAACGTCACCTTTCAGTGACTCTGTTACCTTTTTACGTGCATTTAAATATATTTAACTGCATGTAATGCTATTAAATGACCGTAACAAGATAATACGTTTTAATATTTTGTCGGACAGGGATTACGCACAAATAAAAAGGATGCACCTGATTTCTGGACAGAGTGTTTGCATTGATCAAAACCTCCCCTGTTGACAGATAAAGGTCTGTCTGTAAATGATCTGTCACTGATGGCAGTGGGAGATAGTTTTTATGAAAAAGCTAAAGATCTGAATAATAGCCTTATTTTTGCTTGCAATTATTTACATCTTAAAATTTAGATAGTACTGCTTATGCGCTTAAATTGGATGTAACATACAAATGATTGAGTTGTGCAGTAATTATAAATCAGGTTAAAGAGACTTATACTGAAAAAGTATAAGGTCTGACTTTCTCAATCAGTACATCCCTAAAACAAATAAATATGGTAAGTTCTCCAAAGCTTACAACATTTGTTTGTCCTAGTTTAAAGGCTAGATGTAATGTGTTCAAAGGTGCAGTGACAGTTATAGTTTGACTAATGAACTCTTCTCCTTAATAGAATGGTGACAGATGTGCAGCTGGCTATTTTTGCCAACATGCTTGGCGTGTCGTTATTCCTGCTGGTTGTTTTATATCACTATGTGGCTGTAAACAACCCCAAGAAGCAGGAGTAGAGTTTTCCAATATGAATGAAGAGGTAAGTGCAATAAATGTATGGTCTCTCTGATATCTAGGTTTGTTGCTGTTGCAGTTCCAACCGTCTTTCACTGTGAATTCAACATGTTATAAGAAGGCAATTTCAAAACTTCCATAAATGTTTAACAAAAATAAATAATCTGCTTTCCAGTTAAAAAAAACTTTTTTTGTTGTTGGTTTGTTTTTAACTGGGGGCTCAGAGCACATGAAGTCTTAGTTATAATCCTCATGGTTAAATCAGATTCAACAGGAACCAGATTTCTCTTTCCAAGCTGTAACACCTGTGAACTTATTTTTTTTTCTCCACAGATGGGCTGGGGCTCATTACCACCACCATGGTCACGTCATTCCCCTCTTCAAGTCCTTTTCCAAAAGTTCTTTGTAACATTGCACAGTGAATTTTCTTTTCTAATAAAAAAATGTTTGAATTGAATTTACATTTCTGCTGTAATACATGTTTGATTACACATTCACAATGCATTCAAGATTTAAATGAAAATCTCTATAATGACATTTTTTCAAAATTATTTATTTTTCAAGTTTGTTTCGAGTTCCAACACAGTATTTTTCCAGTAACGGTTAAATTAATTTGGTCAGAGTCAGTTCATTTAACACTCAGCACAAGATATGCTTATTACATTTAAAAACAGAGCTCCTTGCACAAAATATGTCTATTTTATGAATATACAACTTGTTATATCAAGATATGTTTCCAATACTGGAACATGTGGGGATAAATCTCTACAGGAATGTGCAAAAAATATTTATATTCAATGTAGACATAGTGTGTGTATAAAAGTATTTTCCCACCCTTTGGACTTTCACCTTGTTTTATCACTTTAAATATTTGCACTGCAAAAACTGACATCCAAGCAAGTGTTTTTATGTCTTATTTAAAGTAAGAATTGCCTTAGACTTGATATGAGCCACATTCAACACACAAGTCCAGGAATGTGTATTATTTCAAGATATTAAAAGACAAAAATAAGGTCTGAATTACCTGCAACAAGTAAAAAAATCTGCCAGTGGGGTTAGAAAAATTTACTTGTCAAGTTTAGAATAATGTCTAAATACAAGAAACTTTCACTTACTCCACTGGCAGATTTTTTTTTTACTTGTTACAAACAATTCAGAGCTGATTTTTGTCTTTAAATATCTTTAAATGAGACATGTTTCTGGACTGGTCTGCTGAATGAGGCTCTTCCTAAAAAAAAGCACTTCCTAAGATTTCAGTTTTTTACTGTGTGCGTTTGACTTTAACTAAATTTGACGAACATGTCTCCAAAATAACCTTTTGTCAATTCTCTTCATTTATGTTTTAGCTCTGTTTAACATTTATAGTTGTTTCTTGTTACCCAGGATTTCCACCAGCCCAAGAGATGCTGTTATTTTGTGTCCTCTCACATACGGATGAACTTGTTTGGGATGGCCTGCTATATGATATTAAGATAGCTTACTACAGTACTCTGACACAGATAATTCCCATTCTAAAAGACAAACCCACCAGAACTGACAGAAAGGTGCTTAATAATAGTACAAGTACTTAAAATTACTATAAATCCATACTATTTTTTTCTAGTGTAAAATAAACCATGGAAAATTTCAATGGTGCCAAGTGAATGCTCTTTACAGAAACGATGCAAATCACAAAAAACTCTTCTTTAATAACTGTATTAAAAACACACTTCACTTACACATTTGTGTCTAAACTCAGAGTGAAAATCAGGTGGTTGTAAAGGTGCTGCTGTGCTCGTCAGTCTTACGTGAGAATCTAGCGTTTGCTTCATTAGTTGAAGTATCTGAATGTGAAAGTACATATCAGTGCATTACAGTGTCGGTCTGAGTGCGTTTGACATCTGTTTTGGGGACAGGTGATCGGGAGGTAATGATAAAATGTAAATACAGATATGTGAGGTACAGTGATGATAAATGAAATGCTTTAGGTTATTTCAAGTCTATTGAGTATTGATCAGTTGGATAGTTTTTATTCTTTATCATTGAGAAAGGCACTTTTGCCCCCAGCTGCTTCAGTAAAGCTGCTCTAAGGATTTAATGGATGGTTTTTCTGAAAGTCTGACCATGTTTAACTGTTTGTTCCAAACTCTCTCTATCCTCTAGAACATCTGAATAGATAAGGTTATAAATATTATATTGCACGTTAAAATGCCCCAACTTATCTTACATTTACATAATCTTTTCCTCAAAAAGGCTTCCATTAAAAACATTAATCAAATGCAGACACCTGTGCCTCCTCTTCAGTGCAGCTCCTAAGCTTCTCCACACAGGGTCACTGTTTCACACACGTTTACAGACTCAGGAGGAGGCATCGCTGGAATCTCCTCATTCTGCAAAGACAGCATCACACAACCTGGTTAACTTGTAGGGCTGCGTTGGTGTACTCAGAGAGTGTGTGTAAGTGTTCGTGTTTACCTGTTGCAGGGTTTCATCCCTCTCTGGCATGGATTCTATGATAGAATTTCCTTTGCAGTAGAAACTCCTGTCATTGCCCTTCTTCTTGAGTGCTTTAGAGGCCAAATGCATTGCAGCTTCTCTCCCCGATACGCCTATAGAGGCGAACAAAAGACATGTTTCCACTTAAAACAACATTTTATGATGGGAGAGAGAAACTATTACTACTGACTACTACTGTATTTTTTTTAAAATTTATGACTAATGCTGATCTCCATTTTGTCTTTTGGCCAAAATAGTTTATGTAACAGAAGTATATAGTGTTTGTAGACTTGCCTGAGAGTGACAGGTGTCGATGGAGACCAGGTTTGAGCAGCTTCCAGACCTTCATGGTGGCTGACTTGTCTTTCTCTCCAGGTGAGACTGAGCTCACACTGGTAAGAGATGTTTTACCCGCAAGTGTCGGGGGCGTGTCAGTTGAGCCTGCCCTGCGGATAGGGATACGGCTCAGAGGAGGTTGAAGCTCACACCTGTGCAGGAAACAGGGGTTAAGATATTTCACCACTCGGTGTCGCATCCCAGCAGGTTTCAAACTTAAGTAAATGATATAACCTAAAAAGTTCCTTTTCTTGAGGATTCATTAAATTTGAAATATAAACTGCATTAAGATACAAAAACAAGTGGACTCACTTGGTAAACTTGATGGATGAGAGGATGTGTTCAGGCCCCAAGTCTTTAACTGCCTGTGGCAGAAGAAGACACTTAAAAGTACTTAAAAAACATGTGTAAGTTAAAGACAAGAACATAAAAACTAGACACCAGGGTTACAATGAGAATCCTCTGTTAGGAAACCATCAGGGTCAACTAACCTCTGCGGGAGCGTCTGCTGGAGGATGAGTGATCATGAGAGTTTGACTCCCTTTCACCACACGCCCAGCACGCATGGGGAAAGGCTTTTTGGACCTGCCGGGTGAAGTGGGAGTACTGGCCTGAAAGTCTGGGCAGCTGAGGCCTGTTGACAAGGAGGAGGGACAGAAAAGAACAAAAACAGAGAGGAAAGGAGAAATATTGGATGCCAAATGAAAAACAGAACATTTAGGGATGGTCATGTTAAAAAAAGAGAGAGAAAAGCAATCAAAATTGTGTTTTTAAATTAACAAATGTAACATGTTGTTTGATAAATGTTAAAAAAAAAAAATCATGGGTTTGTGGCGACATTCAATGCAAAGTCATTCTTCACACATGGAGCAAACATTGGACGTTCAAGCTGGTTCAGTCTGTTAGTGATCAACATTACTGCAGATAGAAGCAGATAAATAAAGGAAACACACACACACACACACACTCGGGCGTGCACATACACACAAAGGAGAAATAGAGTCGAGGACCAGCTCAGAGGAGTTTCTTCACAAAGAGATAGTTTTTTATTCAAGAGGTTAAACAGAGAGGCGGTAAAAGACAGCAGCACATTCAAGAAGGTGATAACTGTAACACAGACAAACACTAAACCGAAGTCTGGTAAGAGGGTCGAGGGTTAGCACCACATTGAAGGAAACAGCACATTTCTCATAAGGAATATAAAGCAGAGGGACCTAGTGAGAATGTGACTATGCATACAGTGTGTTATAACCTAAAGCTCATTTTCACTTTCTGGATGAAGTCAGATGGGAGCTTTAAAAGTGGAACAACTCAAAAACAGGACCTCCAAGTTCACAGTGAGAAAGCAGAATAAACTACAGTACACATATCCCGCGTTTCAGGGTGTTGATCTAAAGCAAAAGCTCATAAACATCCTTCCCACTGGTCTGAGTGCAGCGGGCAAAAGCTACATGAAAATAATTGCTGAGTGAGGTTGAAGGATCCTGTGGTAAGACTTTTCTGCCCCCAGAGCACCAACTGACCATCATATTAGTTCTCTACTGTTTGATATTTCTATATTAGAGTTATAATTAGGGAAACATTCATGTGAAAGAAGATGATAATGGCATTAATTACTCTTTTTTATTACAGCTTGTCAATTTAAATCCTAAGTATGTCTCTTTAACTTGACTTCCAATGTTACCCACACTTACATAAATATTTTACAGACTGTATAAAAAGATGGATGATGAGATGTCTCCCCAAAAGTGAATCCAAAAGCCATAGTGCTCCCCCCCTTCAGAGCAGGTCATAAACACCATCTCCTTCATGTTACCAGATGGGACAGAGGTCAACCTTTACAACTTCAATACGTGGATCCTGTCATTATGATTAGTTTTTAGGTCCAGATATTCAATTTTCAGCAAAGTTAAGCTGTGATTAATTATGTGATACAAAAATGGTTTATGACACGAGTGACTGCAACATTCAGCGGCTGCTGAAATGTGTTTTGGCATCAATCAGCCCTGTGAGCCGATTCCCGACTCAGACTCGGCTTCTAAACAACAAGATTTTAGCAACCATCCAAGGGGTGTTTTGGCATCACTTTGTGATAGGAGGTGGAAATTCATCATCTATCTTGAGTATGGTCAATGATGTATTTTCTTGAGTCATACAGGCTTTTAGACCAGCGTACATAAAAAGCTACGGGCTTATAAACGTCTTATCCCTCGCTTTCCTCTGCACCTCACAAGAGGAAGGTTTTCCATTTCAATCACAAAGCAAGTGTAGATAATCCACCACATGGCAATAAATATAGAAATTAAAGTTAAAGCCTCCAAAACCTACTGCTCACAACAACAGACACCTGAGCAAGGCACAGCATTACGACAAAGTTGCACAGCACTGAAACAAATAATAGCTACAGTGAGAAAGACCAACTTTTCTGAAGGCTGTTTTCACTTGATCCTTTACTAATTTTCTTTATCTACAGCTTATAAAAGCTTCCAAGTCAAACAAGCTCTCTACCTCTGCATATAAAACGGCTGGTCTGAAAAAAAAAACCCATATCATCATCTTGCACTTAAATGTCAGCACACAGAACTGAATTACAGACAAGATACTAGAATTTCACCATTAACATATGATGTTTACATATAGACCACGACAATGGGATCATTTTTCGCCTCGGCTATTCTTAAAGCAAAGGAACTCTAGGCTGCCAAGTTGAAAAAAAACACCATCTGTCAATAAATAGTAATACATTATTTTTTTATAACTTTCATGAAACATGAAATGAAATAAACTCTACAATTTATTCACATCAGAATCCTCTTAAAAATGCCACCTTTGACTCAAACTGTCTAAACATGGAGCTGAAGTGCATCTTTGTGCAAACTTGTTGGTAAAATGTGACTAAACACTTACTTCACCCAAATTCTTTAGTTTTACTCCCCATGAAGATTTAAACCAGGGGTGCTCTACTTTAGGTTTCTGGCAGTAGAATTTACTGTTAAAATTAAACCAACCAAATAAATACTGGATTAAAACTGTGATGACACAAATAAAATAATTATCCGGGGCATGATGTACATACAAGACAAAAATCAGTCCTTAAAAATAGAATCTAAAGTCACTAGAATCATATGCTGTCTACAGAATAGTCAGTCCTAGCCTTCATTGACTCCAGCCGACAGCTAAAACAGGACAATATCATCTGTCTGCATCTCACACTGTTACACTTACAAAAAGTACAAAGCAAACTTTGAATACAATTAACAAAAAAGACAACAATAACAGTACAGAGGGCGCTTTAAATGATTTGACATGAAAGGCATCGTTGAATTCTTTTGAGTCTTGAGGAAACAATAAATAATTCAAAGATTAACGTTTAACATTGCAAGAGTAACTCACTCACACTGCAGCTGATCACAAACAGCTCACGTTAAAACCTAAACGTAGTTGTGTCAAATAGCACAGAAGCATTGTGAATCCTTTAGCTTATTTCCTGTAAACAGATCTTAATTCCACGTAGTTCAATATACGTACAGTCACTGCAAATTTATGTACAATGCAAATATTTATCCCATAGTCTGTATGTGCACAGGGACAAGGGACATAAGGTGGTCATGTGACGGTCTTATTTGCTTAGTGTCCCACTGACCGGTCTATTTGCTTTAAGGTTTGCAATAAAACAAGAACATTTTGGAACATGTCAGTCACAGTCAGGACAGCAGAAAACCTGCATTGTGTTATTCAACCTAAGGTGCTAATGATTCGGATACAAGAAATTTGCTGATAATGTATGTGCAGAAGAGGAAAATAATATTATTTAAGCTAGCACCAATGATCCTTATCTCTCTTTCTCTCTCAAACACACACACACACACACACACACACACACACACACACACACACACACACACACACACACAAACACACACACACACACGTATCACCGTGAGTATGACCTTCACTGAGTGCCAGACAGGTACATGTTTCTGTAAAAAACTTGTGTTGATAAAAGAACTTGTCTGGCACTCAGTTTTCAGAGCTCATACTCACACACTTCCACCCCCCACACACACATGCACAAACTGCTGCCTGTGCCCTCACGGGGAGGAGGTTTAGATTCAATCCTGGGTCGGCCCACTTGGAGTGTTGGTGGCCGTTGGAAGGCCCTGCAGAAGCAGGGGGCTCAGTTTGGAGAGCAGCCCGGGGCGAGGCAGAGCCTGCAGGGAGGGGAGCAAGGTGGAGAGGCTGGGAGACTGGAGGGAGTACAGACCTGTCATACTGACGGAGGCTGGGAGGGGACATGGACCAGCTGCACACACTGAGGAAGATGAGGACGAGGAAGAGGAAGGGGGTGAGTGTGGGGGGCGGGAGGGTGTGTGACTGTTGCTGGGAGACCGTAGGATAGATCGGTGGTGAGGGGGGCGTCTTTTCTCCTGAGCCTTAGGGTCTACAGAGAGGGAGACACATACACACACACAGACACTAACTCAGAAACATGCAGGGATTGTGTGCAAACACAGACATACCAGAGATGTCCCGGTAACATTATTTCCTCTCTGATTCCGACATCAGATTGGATTATTAGCCAGAACCATGCACACATCCCGTACCAACACAGTTATTTTGGAGAAGGACAAACAAGTCTTATAACTTTAGTATCAGAGTGGTGCATTTTCTGACATATGGATGGTACAGCAGCAGCAGCAGCAGCAGATGGAGTAATGTCACGTTCATGCAGTGGACATGCTGGCCTTCAAAGCCACTGACATCCAGGAAAAAATATATTCAAATCTCTCCAAGAAGCTTATCTCTAACCTGAGTCAAACCCAGCCATCATTATAAACTAGATTCTGATTGTCACACAGCCTGACTGACACTTCAGTCACCCCCCAGCTTTAAAACTCCAACAGCAGAAAGCCACAAGTACAGACAGAGAACTATCTGTGACATTCAGAGAGACAAAGAGAAGAACAAAGGCACGCACACACACACACACACACACACACACACACACTCACACACACACACACACACTCACACACACAGGTGATGGATAATGTCTGCCAGCAAAACAAGCAGATGGGTGAGAGATCAACTTACCCCTGACCGGCCCGAGTGTCTTGTTGCCTCCACGTCCGCTGCTGTGCGTATTATTGTGCTGTGTGTGAGATCGGGTTGGGGGGCAGCCAAAAGTGAAGCTCGGTGAATTGTGAATCTTCGGGGAGGGCGTCTGGCTGCTGCTGCTGTGACTATTGCAGCGAATTCGACTGAGGGTGTTCTCTGACGCTGAGCCTGACAGACAGCTGAGAAAAAAAAAGAGAACCAAACAAATACAGACACCCTTAACCCAAACAAATACAGACAGATAAAGACAAGTTTTTGTTGATATGTATAAACTTACTTGTTTAAGCTCTTTGGTGGAGAGGCCCGACTGCCGTTGTGGTGAATTCTTACTGGAGGATGGGCGTGAATGTGTGTGTTTAGGCCTTTGGTGTTACGAACGTGTTTGAGGATCCAGGCTCGAAGGTTGGTCAGGCAGCTATGCTCAGACAGCACCAGCCTGGGCCAGGGGTTACATTCTGCCATATCCAGAGCTGAGACGGCCACCGCACGCCCCACCTGAAGAGGAAGACCTCAGATTCTAACTGATGTTTTAATAAACCAGGTTCAAAATACTGTTAACTCTACTGCGTTACATTTTCACTGTATCAGAGCTTGGAAAAAAAAAAGTCCTCAAACACCTGCAAACAACCACTGGTTGAAACCACTGTTTTTTTCCTACCTGTTCGAAAATTTCTGGAGTATATTTTGGAGGGAATGATGGAGGTGGAGGTGGGGTGGCCCGTCCGTTGTCATGGCAAGCAGGTGGGATGGTGTTCATAGTTTTGCCTGTGTTGTAGTTGCACTCCAAAGTGTAGCTGGTGGCGACCAAATAAGCATGTTAAAACTGGACATGCACAGTTTTAAAGACATGAGAGCATTTTGTGTATTTACATAGTCAAGAAAAATTCTGTATGACTCATAAATATCTCAGCCTGACACAACTCAACATTGTTTTTTTTCCTGCACTGTGTTAAAAACACCGACAGGACAAACATTTTTTTAAGATCTGAGGAACCATTAAATTGTAACCTGTGAAGCAGTCCAATGGCTTTGTGCATGGCCACCCTCCCACTGCCTTCTTTGGACTGTCCGTCTCTCTTGTCCCGAGCATACATGTTTTTCTCAGAGAAGTTACAGCCCAGGAAATCAAAGTGAGCAGAGTTCACAGCGATCAGCCGGGGATACAGCATGTTCTCTACCTGCAGAGAGAAAATGCAAATTTAGGTGTACATCTGAAACAACAATGAAAGCTCAGTGTCATCTGATGAATTTCAACAATCTGGTAACAGATTGTGTGTTTACAGTAGGGATGTACAGGAAGGTCATGATCTGTATCTGTAATTGGATAGAAAAAGTGGGTGTTGCTTATACTATAAGTGTTTTATACTTTCTTTAGTTTTTTGCTTACTTGCAACAATTAAAACAGCCTTTATAGCAGGGGTCCCCAAACTTTTTCCTGTGAGGGCCACATAACTTTTCCCTTCTCTGATGGGGGGCCGGGGTCAGTTTGTAACAGAAAAAGTGTGACGATCGCAGGGGTGCCTAAACGTGAACATTAATTGTTTTCTAGAAAGCCACACATAACCAAATATTAATAAACATTTCCGGGATCTTCACAGAAAAAAAGTCAGGAAATAAATAATAACACTACACAGACTGCAGAAGGGTGGAGTAGAATGTCACTTTCTATGTGTGTATTAGTCTCGATCGTGTGGTCAGACTGTAAAAAAAAATCATAAAGTGTCTCTGGTATTGTTCAGGGCCAAATGTGGAGGCGGGCCGTATCCGGCCCGCGAGCCGTAGTTTGGGGACAACTGGTTTAGAGCATCAGGCTGATTTAATTCTGACTTTTGAATGATTATAAAACATATTTCTTTCTCCTCACACTGTGCTATAATTTCTCTCTCTCACTCATTTTTTTTTAACTTAAGTTAAATGAACAGTCTGAACCCAATCAAATACTTATTTAGATAAACATGAAATACTAAAGGATGATGGTGGATGTAAAGTCAAAATTTAAAATGATGAAAAGTGACTAAGATACAAAACTGTCAAACCAGGAGTTAGTCAGCCAGTGCTGGCCTACAGTTGGTCCTGCTTTCCTTTTAAACTACTGAATTATGTGGTCTAAATGAAATAACGAACTGGGTCATTTTTTTAAAGGAGGAAATGAACACATCCTATAAAAACAACAATTTCTTTGATTTATCTTAACACACATTGGAAAGTTTGACTGAAATTAAGCCGTACCCTCTGGGAACATCACTATACTGTGTAAAATGATGTTTACCTGTTGACTCTCATCTGGAAGGCTGTTTCCATACATGAAGCATCCCCGTTTCGAGGCGTGTCCGTGTAGGTCCACATAATAAGCCACGCCTCCCTCCTGTGGTGGAATGGTTTCCTGTTCCTCCTCCTCCTCCTCTTCCTGTATTGTCACCTCCACATTAACAGGTGCTACAGTCTCTGATAATGTCACCTCCACATTAACAGGTGCTACAGTTTCTGATACTGTCACCTCCACATTAATTGGTGCTACAGTCTCTGAGGAGCTCGACGAGCTGTTCTCATCCCCCTTTCCCAATTCTGTCTGGACCCAAACGTTCTCCTCTGTTACCATGGGAACCTCTGGCAGTACTGGAAGTACATCTTTCTCTGCATTTCGTTGGTTCAAGCTTACTTCAAGGGCAGTGAAGGGGGGAGGCTGATGCTGATTGGAGGCTTTGATATTCAGAGGAGGGGCCCGTGTGTGTTGGGGGCTGTTACAGTGAGGATATGACTGTGTGGAGTGACGACGATTGTTTGTGTGGTGGTAGAGCAGAAGTGCTTTGGCTGCATAGATGGAAGGGTGCAGCTCAGGGCTGGGGTTAAGGTATTGCCTGTTTAAGTTCACGCCCCTGGAATCAGTCCTGCAAAAGAGACAAATTATTACTGACTAAAAAGAAGCATTTATCCCTTTCAAGGAACAGCAGAAACTATGAAGCATAGTTTCTGCTGGGGATGTGTCATGTCTGTGGGCTACAAGCTTCCCAAATCAGAAACAACACAAAGTTCAACCTCAAATTCAAAATCATTACTCCAATCGAATCAATAAATAAATCAGGTTGATGATGTGCTCCTTGCTAGTAAAAACTCTGTTGTTGAGGTCAGTGTGTAGGTAGATGTGATGATAGAGGAACTTTATTACAGCGTTGTTTCAAGTTGAACTGAAATGCTCACCTGTAGTGTCCACGAACAACCCCGTCTGGGTTGAGCATGGGAATGAGCTTGAATACAAACATGTTTCGCAGCACATGAGCACGAGGGTCGTCTCTTCTCAGGATGAAGTTGAGGAAACCGTTAAACACAAATGACGACGGAGTCTCCCCAGGGTGCACTCGACTGCTAAGGAAAAACACCTGCAAACACACACAGACACACAGGGAACAAGTTTAAAACTTTATCCTTCAATTCCCATATAAGCCCCAGCTTTAAGATTTAGCACTGTTAACAGCTATTAAGGTGTAGAGTGTTGGCGTTTTCATATTTCACCCTTTTGCCAGGGAAGCAGTGTGGTCTGGGAGTGTTGGCGTCAGGAAACAGCTTAGGCAGACGTGGTTCTCTCTCTTCCTGCATGCCGCTGCAGTTGGTCACAGTGAGCAGGTCTACCCTGTTACCGTCGAGGGATTTGCACAGCAACTCCCTGTGGTAATACACGGTATCTGGTGCACTAGCAGGCAGAACAGTCGAGGATGGAGAGTGGTGAGTGGGGAAAGTAAGAAATAGTACAAGTTAGAGGAAAATCAGCTTATGAAATGTTGAGTGATACAAGTTTAAGACGGCACTTTCTTTTATTTGAACCATGTTTTACCTAATCGGGCTGAGTTGAGCAGCATTAGGGTAACAATTATCAAACTGATGCAGCATCTCCTGACACTCAGAGTATGAGAACGGGTAGCAGAAGGAGAAGTAAGTGGTGGCCCCCCGCACCTCTGACAGGCGGTGAGTGAATGACAGAATGAATTGGTTATCTACAATCTGGAAAGCGACAAAAGAAAGGAAAAGGATGCATATTTTTAGAAAGATATTAATAGCTGCCAGGATGCCAGACTCACAGCGACGCTGCCTCGCTGGCTCCTGGTACCCACATCCCCTCTAGCAGCCGCCTCAGTACATGTGTGTTACCTCAGTTGTGGGTCTGTCTCGGATTCTTTCCCACCGGTTCTTGCCAGGTGAAGTTCGAACAAGAGGAGCCATGCCCTGGCTGTAGAGCTTCCTCTGGTTGTTCATGTTCATAACATTGAACTTGAGGAGCTTCCCAGGAGCTGCACCTCGCACACTGAAGTAAAACCATGATCTAAACACAAAGCAGGATTTCAGATGTTAGTAATGTAACTTAAATGAGCTGTTCTGTTAGTAAACACAATGTTAACTTATTGCAAAACATGTTACCTGTTTCCATTCTCATGTTCCGTGCCTGCACAATCAGGCTGTGTCCACACATTAAACTCATAGTCAGGGGTAACGTTTGGCCCTGAGGACACACCCCCACCAGGAGCGCCATCACTAGAAGGGCTGGAGCTGCCCTTCTCCACCTTCTCCGCTCGAGCCAGGTTTCCCGAGTCAAACTTGGAGCTGAGCACAATATTACCAAAGCGAGCCTCCATGGTTCTGTCCTTCTGTTCTTCTCCTCTCAGGTTCTTTGTGTGGTGCCAGTCAGAGGTCTGACCCAGACAGCCTGTTCGGAAAAACAGATAAAAAGAAGTGAACTCAGAGGATACAAAGGAAGAAATTATAATGTAAACACAGAAAGTACAAGCAGCATGTGGAACAAACAAACAAAGCTCTCATTCCTACATCACGCTGCTCTGTATTGTGATGACAACGCTACATGATTGTTTCCCTGAAGAAGCATTTTAAGCCAAGCAAATGCAGCTAAGAGCATTCCTGAATTTGATGACTTGAGTGACAACTTTAAGCTATTAGTTATTTGTGTAAAAAAAAAATCTATAGGAAAATCTATAAGTGCATTACAGCAATGATCTCAGTCCCTCAACTTGATTTGATCCAATGCATACTTGATTCAAAGCTATAACTGAAGGGGTGCTTACTTCAGGGTGTACTACAGTCTGATGTGGACTAGAAAGATGAAATGGTAACTTCTTGTATGTCATTAAAGCACAGTGGATGGTGATCTGTTACATCAAACTAAAAATCAGGTGATCTAAATAATGTAACTACACAGCAGTAACTTCAATCCCTATCAACAATCCCACTCCATGGAGAACTGCCCCAATTTAACAGTATTTGGACTGCAGATAATTTTATTTTGGTCTCTATGCATAAAAATAAACACAGGGAAAGTTTTACTGGCAAATATATCATTGAGGAGTTAGATTTAACACAGCGGGTAATAAGTCTGATTGACCTCCTTGGATACAAATCAACACATAACAGCGACTACCAGAGGCCGTTAAGGAAAACACAATCCATGGCCGATTTAAATTTAACATTCATCATTTACAACCATTGTTAGTAAGATTACTGCATTTATAGTCCCTCTGGTATGAATGTGCTTTGTCTTGTTCCTGTAAATCACCGATGACAGCATAACAGCACCTCTGTGTGTAGAGGTAAAACGAAGGCTTCTGTTTGGTTATAGTAACAGAGCAATAACAACAACAGCTGACAGGCATATCAAACAGCGAGGGGGGAGTAACGGCTGCAAACGTTACACTTATTCGTTTAACACTCCATAAAACAGAAACTGGTCTTTCCTTTGATGCTAACCTAAGTGACCAGTGTTGCAGCTTTAATGTTACACATAGCTCCCAAAGCTAGCATTTTCTTTTCCAGGCTGCTGAGGCTAACTTAGCTCCCGAACTAGCTGTCTGTACTCGAAACGACGATCTAAACAGTAAATAACACTCAATGATTGAAGCATTGTCGATTAATCGTAGCCATGCTCTTGCTTTTCAACATGTAAACAACTGGGAAGTCTTACTCGTTATTTTCGATCGATGTCCATTTTTGTTTTCATCGTCCTTCTCAACCTCTCAATTCATAGCTGTGCATGCTGCGTTCACGTCTCTCTGTGAAAATGAATGTTGTCTGAAATGTCGCCTGTAGTTACAGACAAGTAGATTCCTGTCATTTATGGGCTCCAACCTGGAAAACCTTTAGTGTCAAGAGCTTTAAATTAAACCAGCGACACTATAACATGTTGGGGTTGTAAACCGTGGTGGCATCCATGCATACATGGATTTTTCCCCCACTCCTGTCAACGAAGTAGCCAATAATGTGGTGTGAGGACTGGACTGTGGACTCTTACTGGTAGCATACAGGGCATTACTCATTTTATAGAGGGCTATTTTAGGCAAGAGAAAAAAAAATAGATAAAATAAAACGATTCATTACAAAACAATTTGTAATGCAAATATTTTACTACCTTTTTAATATAAATATTTTGTACATAATTTGTTCCATCTTTTGGGCAAAATCACGGTGCACAGTGCTTTTTAAAATGGGTATAACTTAAGATGGCTTCAATAATCTTATACAATGTATTTCCTTAAACTCGGTTAAACTCTTTATGTAGCTCTATCACCTGCATGTGTCAGTAATACTTGATTTGAGTTGGTACTTTTTACAGCTTGTTGTCTTTTTCAGTCTTGATATGTAGGCAAGTAGAACTAAGCTATAAACAAACTATTGACACATTATCTACGGCAAACTTTTTACAAAATTCTTTCGACTTTTAGAAAATGCAGAGCAACATTCATTTGGAGTTATAACATCTGCCAACTCAAATCTTTCTTACCCCTTTCATTCTACTATCAGGGAACTGGAAAATGTGTTATCAGCAGAGTTAAATTTGGCGTTTGACTGGATAAAACAAATGAAGTTGGTACTTAACATCTCAAAAACCAAATCAGTTATATTAGAATCAAGTCATAAACTGTCATCTACACAAAAAAATGAGTCTGAGTTTTTCTGGGGAACCTGTAGAGCAGATGAACAAAGTAAAATTACTGGGCACAATAATTGATAGCCAGTCGTCATAGGCAGAACACACTTATACTATAGTGAAGAAGATGGGTAGTGGTATCTCCATGGTGATGAAATGTCTTTCTTATGTCCCTTCTAACACTGTGGAACAAGTGACTAAATCGTTAATTTTATGTCACTTGGATTTTTGTACACCTGTGTGGTCTTCTGCATCTAAAAGTCAACTGAAGACATTGCAAACAGCCCAGAACAGAGCTGCTAGGTTAGTTTTACATGGCCCCATAAAAACAAACACTGTCAGTATGCATCGTCAGCTTTCATGGTTAACTGTATGAAACAGGCTTGTTTTCAGCACAGTTAATTTTTTCAGTAATGCTATCTTTTATACTCAACCTGGTTTTCTATATAAACAAATTGTCAGAAGTAGTCAGCTTCATTCTCATTTTACCAGGTCAGCCGATGATGGCCAAATTATACTGCCACATCCAAAGTCAAATGCCTTCAAGAGGACAGTTATTTTTCGTGCCATCAAACACTGGAATAATTGCCCTCTAAACATACATAAATTAAACTGCAAGTCATCTTTCAAACACCACCTGAGAAAGCACTTCTTAAATATCTGATCAAACACTGTATGTAAGGGAGTGTGTGTTATTTTACTTGATGGATGCAACTTGTGTATGTAACAACCAATCTCACATTTTTCTGACGTTAAAATGTTTAAAGTTTTTAGATTTGCATAGTTTATAATCTGAATCGTGTATTGTTGTCGTGTCTATCATATACTGTTATGGTCTGTGATTTGTTTTGTCTTTCTATGTGGACCCCAGGAAGATTAGCTTGTCACCTTGGTGGCAGCTAATGGAGATCCTTTTGAACAATAAACAATTCTAATATCTCTTTCAAAGTATTTGGCTTTAATAGCCCGTAGATGAACCATTATGTTTAACAACAGATGTCACTTTAGGATATTTTTGAGCATTTTACCCAAAACATCTGCACCTTGAGATTGAAAAGAATACTAATGACACAGTGACCAATTTAAATAACCAAACTATCAATTTGACTGGTGTTCATATAAATAATGCTCAGAGCCTCCAGCGCTTCAAGTCCAGAGGAAGTTACACTTTTTAGTAAATCCCCAAAACATACTGCAGTGTTTGAAACCTTTTTTTTAGCCTCTTACCTCTTTTTTATAAATTAGTTTGCCATCAGACTATAACAGTGCATCAGTGACTATATTTCCTTGAAATATATGAAATATCTTAAGTTTGTTTCACAAATGTCTTAATCCATCTTGTGGAAATTACCCTATAGAAACAGTGAAAATGGGTTAGTGATTGGGATTTATGGGGATGCACATGGTTGATAGAAAAATAAACCTACAGGTTATTTTTAAAAAAAACTTTTTCTTATAATTTAATCTTTCCTCGTGCATATTATGGTGATTTGCAAACTTAAAACAGAGGTATCAGGAAAAACTGACCGCAAATGACAGACATCGCTGAAAAAAAAAAAAAAAAAAAAAAAAAAAAACCCACAAAACAATTCAAATCAAAACAAAACAGCAGGCTACTCACGCGTCACTGTTGTCGCGTTCTCTTTTTCTGTGTCATCACAGTAAGAGCGTTCCATTACAACTTCATAATTATATTTCTACTGGATTTACTTCATTTTGCCTTAACTTACTGAGAGAGCAAGAAGCAATTTTCTGATACGATTAAACTACACGAGCGATTCGCCTCACAACGATCACTACAATGCATCGGTAAGTACTTGAATTGTGATTTTATTGCCTTTTTAAATATATAATCATGACACAAGGTACCTGAAGTCAGTCAGCACAACATTTTCTGAAACTTTATTTATTTTATTTGTTTTTAATACATGTTTCTTTAGTACTTTTAGACATATGTGTACTTAAGATTCAGGTATTCGTAACAGACATGTTCCTGCTGTCAAAATTTCTTTTTTGTGTTTATGTATGTGTGTTTCTGTGGGTGGCATGGCTGTTGAATAACTAGTGCAACTAACATACTCATGTCACTTTTCAGTAAAACTTTTAAGAAAGAGAGCCAAGCTCTACCACTACTACTGGACACGTCCAACTGGTTTGGAATCACTTGTCCAATAAGTGAAGATATGCCTAATGAAGATGACTTGCGCCAGACCAGAAACATGGTTGATTTCTTGAAATCCTGCCACATATTTGAGACTGATGCAGAGCAGCAGCACAGGTACGATACAATTCTTTTCACTGTCTGCCTTAAAATTGTTATAAAAAAAAAAACCCCACCATACATCTGAAGGGATAGAAACTTTAAATGTCCTGGCTGTGGACACATGCTTCTGTGTATTACATGGGTTGGTTATTACGGTTTAAAGAAAACACATTTTAGTAACTGCTCCATATGGTTGATCAAGAGTATACAGTTATGTTTTGTGTAAATAATGCCAATATTTAAAACATAAATGTATCATCTGTGTCATTTGCAGAGAGAAAGTTATCAAAAGACTGGAGTCACTTTATAAGGAGTGGCTCACGGAAACCTGTGAGGCTATGGTAAGATATCTTTTTCCCCAAACACATCAAAAGTTACTCTTTATGTACCTCTGACAACATAATGCAGCATAGAATATGCGTTAAATTCATATATCTTTGTAATTTTAGAACTTACCTGAAGTTGCGACTGCAAAAGTTGGCGGCAAGATCTTCCCATTCGGCTCCTATCACTTGGGGGCTCAGACTAAAGGTATGAAAAGGTTTCTGTCTTTAAATTTTGACCTAATAAGGAATCATGACAGAATTTAGTGAGGCTAATGGTTACATTGTTTTAGTGAATGAAATTGCATTCATTTGAGTGTTTTGCTTTTACAGGGTCTGATATTGATATCCTGTGTGTGGGCCCTGAATTTCTGTCGAGGAAAGACTTCTTTACCTCCTTCTATGAGAAGCTTAAAGCCCAAAAAGAAGTCAAAGACTTACGGGTATGCCACACTAATGATTGCCTATAAATGTGTTTACAGTGTGTACAGATAAAACATTTTACTGTATATAGTGAAGTGACAAGTGACTGACATGCTTGTTGTTTCTTTAGGCTGTTGAAGAAGCATTTGTTCCAGTCATTCATATGTCCTATGATGGGATTGAGGTAAGTTAGCCAAAAAAAGAAGAAGACAAAATAATAAATGAAATATTTAATGCACCTATATGAATTTGCTTTGGACTAAGAATGCATAAGCAAATAATTGACTCCAAATTCTGCTGTTTTACGTAAAGTAACAAGGTTTTGACACCGTGTTTGTGCTCCTATTTTTCTTTAGATTGACTTGCTTGTTGCCCTTGTGGCAAAGAATTTCGTGCCTGCAAATATGAACCTCCTCGACGACAAAATGGTGAAAGGCCTCAGCAAACAATGTGTCAGGAGTCTCAACGGTAAGCATTAGCACAAGCTTCAGTCTAAACACTTGATGTCTGTTTATTAATAATAGTTAACTTTGTGGTTAACCCTTTTGGCAATGACTGTTTCAATACATCTTTGTGCATTTAATTCTTTTAGGCTTCAGAGTCACAGAAGAGATTCTCAGAAGTGTGCCAAACATTTTTAACTTCCAGCTGACGCTGAGAGCCATCAAGTATTGGGCCAAACGTGAGTAACACAATCCCATATATTTAAGCTTTCTAGATGCTTAATTTGAGCTTGTCCATTTTTCCCAAAATGACATGTAAAGACAAAGTTTAATCCCATACAAGAAATGTAACATTGGTGGCGTCTGAACTCACGGCCTTAAACACTTTTCATGTCCACCTTTTTATCCTCAGGACGCGGCATATACTCCAACAAGTTGGGCTTCCTGGGTGGTGTTTCATGGGCAATAATGGTAGCCAGAGTCTGCCAGCTCTACCCAAATGCTACAGCAGCAACACTAGTGAACAAATTTTTCAAACTATACAACATGTGGTAAGTTGATTGATTTCTATCTAATCATGAAGACATGCACTAAAAGTAACTCAGCAGCAAGGACTGTTGCAGTCTCAGCTGTTACTGGATTTAGTAATCTTAGATAATACCTAATTTCTGATTCTGTTAGATGAAAACAGAGATTTTAATATGTTGTTATGATCTGAAAACGTAACTGGGTTTGTGTTGTCTTTCAGGGAGTGGCCAGTCCCAATTCTTTTGAAGAGAATGGTGGATCCTGGATTCAACCTACCTGTTTGGAATCCCAGGGTATGTTCTCAACTTCAGTCAGCATTTCCAGCTGCAAATATAAAATCATTGCAGTCATTTTTCCAGTGGCAGAAACACTGAAAATCTGTCTCCATCTGTATTTCCAGATTAATCGAGGTGACCGCTCTCACCTGATGCCTGTTCTCACCCCTGCATACCCACAGCAGAACTCCACCTGCAATGTGTCTCAATCTTCTTTCGAGATCATAAAGGAAGAGATTAAGAGAGGTACAGACTCACTCAGCTAATTCTTTCCCATATTTGGAAAAATACAAAATTACCTGGTTTGAGTTCAAATTTCTACACGATCTCAAGTTTTGACCAAAGCACATCACAAAGTCATCATTTCTCTACAGGATCCTGCTGTGTCTGCATAGTACTCAGACTTTAACTTTCTCCTCCTTGTTGACAGGATATGAAATCACTGAAAATATCCGACAGAAGAAAGAAAACTGGTCCAATCTCTTTGAAACTTCAGACTTTTCGGATAAGTACAAGTATGTATTTTTGAGATCAGAGAAGACTATGTGTAATTACATGTATAGAATATTCTCAGATATATACTATTTCTTAAATATGGACACTTTTTTTTAACATTATTGTCTCAGTTAATGTTATTAGTACTTAAACACATGTCTTGTTGTTTCAAACAGTATTGGCAATTTTATTACTTTTCATCCGTTTTTCTTCATGACACAAGCAAAAGATAAAATGTACATAAAAAAACTATTAATGATAATGTAATAGTAAATGTGGAAACTTTTGATCTTATTAACTTTTAAAATGACAAAACAACAACAACAAAAAAAATGATTTGTATGTTCTTCGCTGTAAAAAGAAAAAAATAACTCTTAAGTGTTGTGATGCTGTTGTTCTTGAACAGGATTGTATCATGTTTAAATCAGGATTTTGTGCTCATTATGTACAATTAATGTATTGCTTTGTAAGCATTACTCTGTGTTATGTAGAGTTAAGTGAAGTTGTTTTTACATGTTTTCATGTGGACTGTTGTATATAATCCTATTGTTCTTGAAACTATGTAAAGTGTATTTAAAGTGTCTTCTTTCTTGTGCACTTATTCTTTTGGGACTCTTTAAATAAAACTTTATCAAAAAAAGTGTTCTGATCGCTTTTACTAAATTACTTATATTCTTCATTAGCATCCTTGTAGCTTTTAGAGGGTGAAAGCAGGTGTTATTTCTTAGTTTGGCCATTCGAATAAGGAGTGTTTAAGATAGCAGCAGCATCACAAACTTAAATTGAGAATAACTTGTAAAGTTTAACAAACTGATTCGCGAAGGCCATACTAAAAAAGTGAACAGGTTTTGTCTTAAAAATAGTGTCCATAGTATCTGAGGTATGATAAAGAAAATGTCCTTGTCTTTGTTCAGATATGTTACTCTGCTGCAGCTTGGTCTGCTCAAAATATTGATCATGAATTCTCTCAGCATTTGATGGAACTTTAAGCATGATTTATAAAGCATATTTCTAGTCCCAAACCTTCTGTTGCAACTGTTGTGTCTTTTATTTTTCAAGGCATTACATTCTTCTGGAACTATCCTCAGCAACACCAGAGGAGCAACAAGACTGGTGAGTACACAGCAAAAAAAAAAACACAAGAAGCCGAGTTTATGTGAAACTAGAACAACTGCAGACATTTTTGTAGATAATCTCACATCTTGGGGCGAGTGCACTTCTTATTCACGCCTGTGGTTCTCTTTGATGGAGAAAACAGTTTTAATATTTTATTCCCAACTTCTGTTGTGCCTTTTCCTCTCATACTATGATGTTTTTTGCTCACTTCATCAGGGCCAACCTCTTTGAGTCCAAATTCAGATTCCTGGTGAGAACTCTAGACAGTAATCCGCATTTTTCCAGGGCGCACTTAAACCTGCAGTCTTCTGGACTCCAAAGCAGCGATGGAAGGTAAGGATATGCTGTTTGATGGTGACCTTAACACTCTTGAGAATTAGTCATTGAGTGGTTAGTTGTGATACTTCATGTCTTACACTTCTTTCTAAGGTTTTCTCATATGTTGCACATTTACTCTCAGATTGCAGACGAAATGTGTGCTTAACTGGTCACCTAATTTGTTTTTCCTCTATTTTAGAGTCTCTACCTTCTGGATGATAGGACTTGTCTTTAACACAGAACTATTTAAATACAAAAGTGTCAACCTTCACACTGAGCTCCAACCCTTCATGACTCATGGTAAGTTTTTATTTATTTTCAAATATTTTGAAGAAAAGTAACTATGCTATAAGGTCTTTCTAAAACCCTTTTTACTTGTGTTTCTGCAGTACGTGACCTGGCAGTAAGCGATCAGATGGATAAGAAGGGGGCAACCTTTAAAGCCATGTACCTATTGAGAGAAAACCAAACTTGGAAAATACCTAAGAAGAACCAATGGTTCTTCAGACCACAAAGGATCACACAGACAAAACCTATTTCTGACACAGCACCGAACTTGAAAAGAAAAGCTCCACTTCAACCTTTGATGCCAGCAAAGAAGATGAGAGCTAACAAGGTATTCCATCTAGCTTTGCTGTTGAGAAAACATCATTTTTGAGAAGTTTTCTCACACTTTGTATAAATGCTCTTATTTGTGTGCTTGCAGACTATTATGGTCTAAAATTAAACAAATGTGAACTTGTCTTTTCATCACCCCTTGGAAAACTCTGAATTGGTGTGAAATTGAAAACTTGTACAACCCCCAATTCCAGTGAAGTTGAGACATTGTGTAAAACATAAATAAAAACAGAATACAGTGATTTGCAAATCCTGTTTAACCTATATATATAGTCACTCATTTTGAATTTAATGCCTGCAACACGATCCAAAACCAGTTGGGAAATGTGCAACAAAAGACTGGGAAAGTTAAGGAATGCTCAAAAACACCTGATTGGAACATTCCACAGGTGAACAAGTTCACTAGAAAAAGGTGAGCTTTTTTGGAACGTGTTGCAGGCATCAAATTCAAAATGAGTGAATATTTGGAAAACAACAACAGCAACAAAAACCAATAAAGTTTATCAGTTTGAACAAGAAATATCTTGTATTTGTAGTGTACTCAATCAAATTTAGTTTAAAAAGGATTTGCAGATTATAGTATTCTGTTTTTACAGAACACCGCAATTGGGGTTGCAGTTGTATTAAACTCAAGTTTTTCTTGTTCAGGTGCAGCTATTTGATTCCACTTTTTGATGCTAAGCAATCTCACAAAACTCTAGGAAATAATTGTACCTTTAAATACAGATGTGTATAAAACCAACACATTACATTTGGTATTGATTTTCTCAATATACAGTGTATAGTCTTAAGATTAAGCCCATTTCTTGACCCCCTTACCAGTGACGACATGACTTTGGACTCTGAACATTTTTCCAACTCTGTCATATAGATTAAAAATTCTGGCAGGATTTCTTTTGGATAGAGTTAGTCTTGTTGTTTGCCTGTGCTCAGTTAAATTCACCCGCAATAGCTTTTTTGTTACTTAAACCCACATTTTCTTGTTTACGACAGGAATTACATACTGTGACATGCAGCTCAAGTGTATCACTGGGCGCTACGACACCTCTACCTGACACCCAACCTGAAATGTTGACCAAAAAGATCAGATCTGACACTGAGGCCCGCCAAGACCCAAGTGCTGTGCCTGTCACCGAGGTTATGAACAAAGAGTCTGTCAATCCATCTGTTAAAGACCCCTCAACTTCTCAAAGCACCAAGAGGACTGGCACTCATGAGCCTGTGACGCCGAACAAGAAACCAAAACTTCACCTGGTATGCTAAAGTGTAATCCTAAATTCATCTTTAAGTTTATACTTGATTAACTTTTACAGTTTGTATTGGATGACTTGAGTCATAAGATCTCCTTATTGCATAAACAGTGATTTACACAAGGATGTTTTTTTCTGTTCTCTTCAGAGTGAGCCTGAAAAAGAGCTGCCAGACATGCCTCCAAGCTTTGCAAGGCCTACTACAATTTCAAAGCGCACCATCAAATTGAACCTTGTCAGGTAAAATACATTATCATCAGCACTCCTTTACTCACGTTTCTCCTACTATACCTTTTTCTCTTTTCTACTCACTACTGGGCCCCATATGACAGACATCCTCACATACAGTATTCATGGTTTATCAGAAGATGATAGAGATGCATGAGTTTTATATTTTTCAACCACTAGAGGGCAGTGAAGCCTTTCTGCTGGCCTCTTTCTCAACTAGGAGGGGACGTAATACTCAGACTCACTGTTCACAGAGAAGTCAATTAGTGACAGAGAACCTGATGAGATTAGCATTAACTATCAGTTAGCTTCCTATAGACTGATGTTTCTTCCTTCATACATTAACTTACAGACCATGTGACGGTGACAGTGAGAAGCTGATAATTTTTTTTAGGATTATCTCTTGTGCTTTTAAAAAAACTCGCTTAATTTTCTTCTTTGATCAGTTTCCTAAAAGTGCTGTACCCAGAAGATAATTTCTAATTTTTTTTCTCATGTTGACCTGTGTGAGCTTGTCACAGAGTGGTGCTTTTAAGTCATCTGCAGTCTTTGATTAATCGTAATTAAGGAAAGGAAGAAACAAACATCACTTATTATCAAACCGTAATTGTTTTTGGGCCAATTTTGGATGAAGAGGATAATAGCAAGCGCGCTCAAGATTTGAGAATAGTGAAAAATGACATTCGATCTGTTACCATTAAACACACAGCAGACAGCTGGAGAGAACTGGAGCAATACAGAGTGGAGTCTCTGGCTTTACATCATACAGCCCTCCATAGATAATATACACAACCACAACATCCTCAGTGCTAGATTCCTATTTTCACAGGGTTTTGAATTCATTTCCACTCTTTTCTGGCGTTTTTCTTCGTTTCTGACATTCAGTATTCCCATGATGCAGTTTCTTGGCTGCAACTCAACAATTAATTACATGAAATGGGCACCAGACTTCTTAAATGCACCTGAGCCATCAGAGTTTCTCATCGAGTCATAATATAAAATGATTTCTGAGTGCTAAAGGGAGAAAAGGAATTACCGAGTTTGGTTGACCACTGTTTGACCTTTGATTAGGGCCCCTGTTCCACAGTAACTTTAAAATTTGTCTCGTACAATTTCCAAAAGGCTCCAAAATATTCTTAAGATAAATTTGTCACTGTATTAATTGTGGAACGTTAATTATACGAGTTTGATTTATATAAATTGTTTTAATCAGAGAGAATCCTTTAAAAGGGTTGATACTTCTGTCAGAAACACACCATAGTCTTGCTTCTACCCTCTTTATTGTTTCCTTGTTGTGATGCAGATTGTGTATCATTAGTTGAGGGATTTGTGCCAGACGAGACACACAGATATTCAGCCATGGGGAGCAGACTCATAACATGGCCTAGTTAAAGGTTTTCTGTTGTTTGTCTCCCAATCCGGTCAAAATTTCCCAAGATAAAGCTTGTAAGAGTGTGTATGTTGTTGCTTAGGAACAGTTTTTCTTGTGCCCCTGGTAGGTGGTCTCTTTATGAATATCATTACATACCCCAATTCAGGGGAGGCAAGTCATCTTTATCCCTCACAGACCATCTTTATCGCTATTTCACTCTTAAACTGTGGAGGGATGTTTGAGCTCAGTGAGGTTTTAGACCTTTGCTTGTTCACTGATAGTTGAATAATGATACAAAGTAACAGCTTAAGACTTGAAATAGAGACTGAATAAGGAGGTGAACTGCGACCTGGAACTTTAAAAAAAGGTTCAAATTCATACAGGGACTGAGATGTCTGTGACAGGGCAGTGTTTGCATACTTACATTTGTGTCTAATTAATCATGGACAGCATTAGGACTTCTTCCAGAGGTGTATCCACAGGAGGTATAGTCCAGGGTAAGGGGCTCCCCTGTAGTTGTGGCCCCTCATGCTCCCACCGTGTGCACTCTGTGTGGGGCACAGGCTCAGGGCATGGCCCTCTGTCTTCCTGCTGGGTCTCCATCTGCTGTGGAGGTGGTTAGGTCCCCGGATTGATGGCGAGACAATGAGTTTATGACATGTGTCGCCGTGAGTGACAGAGGGTCTTGTCCCAACTGGGCCTCCTGACTACCACAGATCTTGCATTTGTAGTCGGCACTTTGCCAAGGCTAATGGGAGGAGTGATCCTCCTGCTGTGGGATGGGACTTGTAGTTTACAGCTGGTTGGTAATTCAGGACAAGGAGCGAATCTCTCCAGCTTCTGTCTTAAGACTCTTTGGTGGCATGTTAGCGAGTTTTACATTATGTGGTTAAATCTAAGGGAACGATAATTTGTCTTAGCAGCGTGTGCAGGCGTCCATAGAAACTAGCCTTTAGAGGTAACTTCAGATTTGTACAAAAGCATTGATACTTGCTCCTCTGTCGCTGAGCCCCCTCTTTGTAAAGGCTTCTAAACCTGTCTGTGAAGTTCCCCAGTTGACCCCGCAGTGATCCTTTCACACGCCTGTCAACACGCCGTTTCTTTCCACTTTGGTGGGTCCGAGTCAAAATGAAATCGTTTCCTTCATCTCCCATTCCTCTTCTCCACCCCCCCCAACCCAAAAAAGAAAAAAAAACGAAAAAGAAAAAAAACCCAGAATGATAAAAGCCAGAGTTTCACATGTGAGAAACTGAAACAATGCTAGTGTACCTTCAAAGGGGGAGATGGCACATTGAGAGATGACAGGGTGTTGATATGAAAGTGTTGTCTTCTTCCCGGGTGAGATCAGAGGAGGCCCGGTGGATGTGTGCTGTTATGTTGCTGTGAGTGATCTGACCAGCGTGGTGGAGGATAGGTGTCATGGCCGACACACTTACTGGGGTGTGGTTTGTGTGTGTGTGTGTGTGTGTGTGTGTGTGTGTGTGTGTGTGTGTGTGTGTGTGTGTGTGTGTGTGTGTGTGCGTGTGTCAGTTTTCCTTGAAGAAATCCAGCATATTGCAGGAGTAAAAGAGCTCATGGTTGTTTTGTTTGCACTTAAATGTACTGGCACACAGTCTCTAGCAACCTTTAAATTCACTTTTTCTCACATCCAATTTTTGTTTTGTTGTAAATGACATAAGCTGGATATTGACAGTTTGGTGGCTGAAACCTTTATTGTTTTATTGTTTATTGTCACCTGGGGGTGTTATTTTAAGGGAGGGTGATTAACACGCCAGTCCATGAACCTCTAAATCTCACATCCAAATTTTTCTTTTCTCTTACAGAGCTCACTTCAGACCAGGCTCATGACCGGGAGGGAAAACAACATCAACATCCTCCCATCAAGAAATTTTGTTTGTTTGTTTAAATCTTTGTTGTTAAATGTAAATGTAAATGAAAAGTTCACTTGCTACCCCCCTTTCTCATGTGACAGAGGCAAGAAGTTAAGGATAGTCTGGAGGGTTGAGGAGGAAGGTGGGACAGTAAGATCTGTAGATCTTTACTGTCCCCCTTTCTTTCCTCAGAGGTAGGAGTACATCAGGATTTCAGGGTTGGGGGAGGCAGCTGTGGGGGGCCAGGAGGTGTAGATCTCATGACCTCTCACTTTACCTCTCTTAACCCCAAAATCCTTTTGTGCTCCATACCTGCCTTTATATACCCTATCTCTCTCTCCTTAACTTCTTGCCTCTCTCTATTCCATCTCCATCTCCATCCCCTCTCCCCTGCATGTGAACTTTTCAGTGTAATTGTATGTTTGTATTGTTTCATGTAATTGGATAAATAAATTTTTTGCAAAGATCCTGCTGTACTGTTGCAGTGATAAAATGTCAGGGGATTTCATCTTCTGTCATGGTGAACTTGAAACAAGATCATTCTGCTGTTTAAATACAGCTTCAGGAATAAGATTCTGTCTAATGTAGATTCATTGATTGGGTTAACCACTTTTATTATTTGGTAAAACCACATTTGTTGTGCACAGATGAAGGTTTAATGAGTTTTTAATATCAGTGTCATTTAATCTTTTTTTTCCCCAACATCATCATAAACATATTTCACTGTCTCCACAATATGTTACTCAATTAATAACCTTAAGAGACTTCATAAAAGCAGCAAAAACACTGGAAGAGAAAGAAGCTGACAACAGCTGATCAAGGTGAAGAAATGCTTTTGCTTCCCAGTCGTATAAGTAAACTTAATTAGTCCCTCGCCTGCAGCTTCACTGGACTTCTAAGAGTCTCAGTTTTGCAAAGAAGCACTTCTCACTTTATGTCACAGCTATCTGGCAGCAAAATGATCCATAATCACAGTCTTTTTTGCCAAGCCTGCAAGGTATTTAGGGAGATGTAGGAAAAATGTCCAACTTGCCATCACTGATCAGAGTAAAGACTGAAAGAGGAGTTAGGGAGAACACATAAAACACACAAGACTCATAAATAATAACAAAAAGGTTAACTGACTAACTAAGCTAACTATTGGTAATTAATGAGAGTTTATAGAGTATTGTTGGTGTGTTATGGTTAATAAAAACAGTCAATTTACACAGATATAAATCAAACATCACCTCTCTGATCTGCATCCTGAAAACGGTTGCTCTGAACAAACAAAGTATTAAAAAAAATCTGTATTTTAATGCATTTGAGACACACCTTGGCTGGCGATAGTGCTCATGGGAAATGCAGTCCTCTTCCTGAAGAAGGAAAGGTTGTGAGAATCAACACAAGATAAAAACTGCTCACTTTGCCTTTAAACTGTCCTGAAGTTATATATAACAGCTGATGATTCAGAGTATTAAAATGTCAGGGCATCCATCTAAATTAAAACTACTAAAGTGACAAAGTTAAAGGTTCATACAGATATTTATTGAGAATTTCTTGTATGACTCATGAAATTTCATGTTTTTTTCTGGAATAAAAGAAAATAGTTTATATCATGATATGAATAACATCATACAGGAGGAGGAGAAATGGCAGCACCTTCATGGAGTGAATCATATGGCTGTTGTACAGCCAATAATTGTTTAGTAAGAGGCAAAAAGATCTGCTGAGTTATCTACAACTCAGCATCATGTATCTGTTCAACTGTCTGCAGTGTCCAAAATCAGCAGATTTACATTGGTTCATCTTCTGAAAGCTGCATCCTGAGATGTCATCCAGATTTTTTAAAGATTGTTTTTTTTTATATGTAAAGATAACATCAGCAAATTTAGCAACAGAGTTGTGTTAATAAGCAAATAAGGTTGTTTTACATGTGCTCACAAGAAAGAGCTCAGAAGAAACTTAACACTGAAATCTGGTCATACATGTCTAACTTCAACATTTTTTTTTCTTCACCTTTCATCTGCAGTTACTGCATTTGCACATCAGAAAACCCATTTTTGTTTTAAATTAAAAAATAAGTCAATTTAAATTAAGGAGTGGAAGCAAGAAAGAAATGATTATTATGATGCCAGTCCTTTAAAGTAATATTCCAGCTATATTTGAAATCCTGTCTATGGAAAAACATAATTTTATTGGTGGTTGTGATCCATTCCAGTACATTTACTTAAGGGAGTTGGTTATTAAATAGACTGAAATTTATTCTGATCCACACAAAAGCAAACACAATAATCAGCATGAGGACTGAGTCTTAATATAAAGTTATTTTAATGTGTCACAGGAGAAGAACACCAACAAAAGTCGTTTCAGGTACAGATTATTGGTGATGCATTCAACTGTTAGAAGATAGCATGGTGATATATATATATATACTTTCAGTTTACAAGATACATTTTTACGCCACAGGACATATGTCCACAAGGGGCGCAAAAATCAAGACAAAATATCAAACTAATATCGACTAATCTGGCTCTGAGCTCCTCACAGGAGCTCTAAACCACAAATTAAATGAGATGCAGCATACTTTCATCATCAACTCAAGAGGAAAATGTTCACTTGGATCGCCATACAAAACTGCACCATGACTATTTTTATATTAGCAACAGATCACATGACATTTCCTAATTTAAAGGTTGTCTCCCTACTGGAGTTAAATGTCTAACATTTTCTGTTCTTACAACACAGAAGCATTTCTTAGTCATACCTGACTGATATGGCCACCTGTAACTGATCCTGATGAATGAATGAAAATAATTTAACATGTAACATGACATGAATTAACCCAAAATCTTCAATGGGTTTAATCATTAGACATCATTAATAAAAGGTCTCTGCAGTGGAAGCAGGTAAGTGTCTCCTATTTTCTCTCTGCTCACTGATGATTCAGGCAGCTCACCTTGCCAATTTGTTCAAAACAAAGCTAGCCAAGTTAGCACGAGCCAAAAATAAATCTGGAGTCGACGTCAGGCACTCAAAGTTAAAAGCTGAAAGTGTGAGGCTGAGAGCATAAGCAGTGAACCCGCTGAAATGCTCCCAATTTAAAATCAACCCACAGGATGTAACCCAGGCCTACGGACAGCATAAGCACGACACGGAGGAGCACCTGTTCCTATATGGCACCCTGCCACTGCTCCCTGTCTGCCTGCTGTGGAGGCTCGCTATCCACTGATGAGGAATTAGAAAGTCATTAAGGAACACAAATAGCAGGATGGCACAGTCGCAACCAACTCCAGACTTAATTTGTGTCTTCATTTATAGACTCAGGGGGAATAAAAAACAAACTTTTTTTGGTCATAATGATCGTATTTACTTCCATATTCAGAATATTTCTCTATGTATGATTTTCCTTCCATTTTAGCCTCTCTTTGAGAGAAAAAAAGATATTAACATATAAATAGTTAAGTTTTATTTGTTCATCCAAAGGTCAGATTGAACTGATGATTCACCAATACAAGCAACATTTTAAGACGGTATAATTTTGTCTAGTTATTGGAAGCTTTTGAAGACTGTCAGTTTAAAAAAAAAAAAAACAGATGGTTTTTCCTCTAATCCCTGTGATAATGGATTTAAAGTTTATGACTGGGTTAAGGTAACAGAGCCTATTTCTCTGTGAAAAACTCCTTCATACCTTTATTTAAGTTTCAGTGATGAGCTTTCACTTTAAAATGAGGAGGGCGCCCCCTGTAGACAAAGGTGTTAACACTGTCTTAACACTTTGCTGATGGTTATATTGTACATGCCAAGGTTAAAATCTCACCCTGTTCTTTTAGCAGTTAAACACGTCAGTCTTCATGAATAGTTTTGTAGTTGAAGATTTTAATGAAATGAAAAGTACAATATAGAAATCTCTGGTCTTGTTGTTGATCTTCTTGTTGATTTTGTGGGTCCTAAAGAAGCGTCGGTATCAGTTTTGGTGTGTTTCATCAACACTTTTCAACTCTTTGCAGGGGCTCTAACTATTTGTGCCTTAGACTGAAGAAGAAATCAGTGAAGGTAGAGCTGCATTCAAGTGTTGCTGTCAATGAAAGAACTAAACATCTACAGTCCTGCAAAGTTAGCACACAGTACAGCTTGAGGCTGAAAGTGATAGGAATTGTTATGCAGGTCTGGAAATATATGAACATTATGAGTCGTAACAGTCAGAGCAGTATTGATGAATCACAAGTTTTGGTGTGCACAGGAAAAACTGTCCCTATGGATAACAAACAGAAGCAGAGTGCAATCCACTGTAATGATGGTTGGATTGTACAGCTTTGTCAAAACTCATATTGTTTTTAGTGGTGCATATCACATCAAGGTAAACGTACACAGCATTCTGAATTATTGATTTTTTTCATTAAAAATTGGGAGAAGTGTACCGTAAGGATAAAACTAGCATGCCTTGAAAGTCTTTGACAAAACCTTTACTTCAGATATCAGGTGTATCTCTACAGATCGATATGAATCAAATAATGCTCACAGGAGAGATGTTTGATAAGGTATCTGCATGCCAGTTTATCGAACTTACCATCCTGTGTTGAAAAAGAAAAACAACTTTAGAAAACAGTCTGCTTGGCAATGCATTATGAGATTTTCTGACCTGAAATGTATTGAAAATGAATCTCCCCCTTCTCCATTCGAAAAACAGAAATTTCAAAAGTTTTCTTCTTTTCTTCAGGATAGAGTGGACAAAGCTTGCTTTTGGAATTGTTACAAATCTCCTCCATGACATTGCTTCAGCAAACTTAAGATCTACTTGCAGATTCATCGCAAGAAAATCTGTTTCTATCAGAGGTAAACACTGAGGCCAAAGTGAGGCCTCCGTACTGTTAACAATGAAACTGAGACTCACCATAAACAGATTGAAGGGTGCTACACTGTTGGATGTAATAAACCATGATACAAAAATATTTGCCTGGCAAAAAATCTGAGAAGGATGAAGCTTGTTTTGTTTTCGATTCAAACACACAGCTACTCCTTCTGTTGCCTTCTGGACTGTAAACAATGCAGTGCAAGGGACAGGAAGTCTTAGCTTGGAGCTTTTTTATTGCATACTGTTGGACAGAAATACAGAGACGGCATGAATCGCCACAAAAAATAGTTTAGGGGTCCGAGATTATGTTTGAGGTCCTGTTGTTTTAGGCCACTTCTGCAAGTCTGAGTACCTACATTTATTTGATTTTGCTGTCAACATTTTTGCAACCTATGACAGCGAAATCACAGGTTTTGCAGTATGTCATAGTTGAAATACAGATAAAAAAAATCTCCAGGATTTCATTATTGTGCATGGTGGATGGAGCTTTTGCTAGCCCATTTTGTTTCAGGTGTGACACACCATGACATTGAAATCTATATTGCTACACAATGTAAGATTATTCCTCAATGTATTAATCCACACAGTTTGAGCTCAGTATCTCTTACTAATGCCACACTTCAGTCCTGGAGAAAATGTATTACTGTTTCCCTGGTGCCATCTGTCTGAGCTCACTGGTCACACTTCTCCTGTACAAGTACTTGTGGTACCTAATTAAAGGCTTCAAATGAATTTGCAAATTAAGTTTTTCAGTTGTCTCCACAGCTGGCAGGGCTGGCAGCACTGACTGCAGAGGTTCAGCTGAAGGGCAATGAGGCCTGTGGTTTCCAGTGACAGGTTGGGAACAAGTCTTTAAAAGTTTTGTCTGCAGCCTGATGGATCTCTTGGACAGGGAAAAAGGTCTTTTGATTGTTGCTAAGAGGGTTGGAAAACTGAACAGAGTTTGGTGCTACATAGAACTTGTGGATGTAAACTAGACATCGTATTGTTCAGGATGAATGTTTCAACAAAATAAAGTAACTGGACTACTCCTTAACCGAAAAACTAAATCATCCACCCTTTACAAATGATCTTATCTTAATCATTTCGGTCTGTCAGTTTCCAAAAACTACAGACATCTGCCTGCCTCAACTGAAATCAGCAGCATCAACTTTTGAACTGGTAATTTCAAGACACTCCTTTAAGGCTGAATAAGTGACTGACTCCATGGACTGTTACAGTTTCGAGCTTTCACATCCAAATGAGCTTTATTTGACTGCAGGCCTTACAGCTGTGAATCATAAAATGTCTTCTTATCGCATGAAAATCACCACGGGGCTTTCGCACTGGCCCTACAGTCCTTTAATAATTCACCGTCATTGGAGCAGCTTTAGGATCATAACTGTAGTCCTTTCTCTCTGATGTTTGGCTTGAAGTGAGACTTTTTTAAAGTACAAACTAAACCTTGGTGTTATTTCATATATTCAACTTTTCTTTCCTTTTCTTTTCTTTTTTTTGAAATCTTCTACTTCTCAAGTGAAGCTTCTTCATTCAAAGCTGAATCAAACAATATTTTTTTTCTATTTTCTTATCAGCAAAAGATCAAATGAAACTGACTTCCTGGAATGTGGCAGGGATTGACACACCCACCGGAAATTACCGCCAAATGCCATGGTCCTTTTTTAGATTAAGAAGTGTTTTAGCCTCTTCCAGCTCATTGTTTGGTTTCAATTTTGGCCCACTCTTTCATAACCATCTTGTAGTCACAGCAAGAAGATGTTTGCAGACAAAAAGGCTCAGATAAATCAAATGTTACACCCTTTGCCCTTGACCAGACTGTATACAAACAAGGACAGAACAACAGAGGCCTGTACTTCAACGCTGGATTCTCTCTTAGTGAGGTAACTTCTGGCGTTTAAATCTGGTTCACTCCTTTTGGATAAATCACCATGGTAACGTATGCTGAACAGCTAACCTGCTCTAGAGCAGGTTAAGATCTGGATCAGAGATCAACAAGTAAAACAGCACCACCTCCTGACCAATCAGCTCTCTCGGAAAATATCCTGCCCAGTTTTTGAAAACCCTGTCGAAGTTGGTGCGCGGCACGCTTAGAAGAGAAAGACTTTTTCAGGAGAGATGTGATCCTTTTGATGTTCACGATGTCATCCTGTACAAGAGATTCAGATTTTCATCAAATGGACTGAACTACATTTGTCAACTGATGGATCCATAAATAAATAAATTCTGTTGATTTCATCCGTACATCAAAGACAGAGTGAAGAAATAAAGCCTTGTCACTGACCGCTTTGATGTTTTTGTGCTTGTTCCCCAAGTCTGTTTAGCTCCACTGTTTACATCTTAAATAATGATGTTAATAACAATGGTCACACCTGGCATAATTGCAAAATCATGAACTTATGGAACACACAACTACTTGGGAGTTGAGGAATTAATATTCATTTTATTCATTTATATTACAACACAACACACACTCACAGGTTGCTGAGCCTCAAAACTCAATGGAAAATATAAAACAAAGGAAGGACACTGAGGATGAGCTCTGCTCCAAACGCCCGTAAAGTCAAACAAAGTGATCAGAGTTTCCCCCGTTTCTCAATGTTTGTGGTTGGTCTGACGCTGCAAACTCCACCCTTTTTTAAGTCAACTCAGGAAATGGACAGAGATCCTGGATGTGTTAATCCAGCTTCGTAGTACAGGCCTCAGCTCCTCTGAAGAGAAGCCAAAACTATCAAAGCTTCCATGGTGATTGGCAGCAGCATCAATCTTAATCTGGCCCCCTCTGTTATCAGAGATAAGACAAACAAATTAGAAAACTGATACACATAAAAGAATTTCTTTCTCAAACATGCTTTCTGTCAGAGCAAAAGTTAGCATTTCAAGGAAGATAAGCCTTAAAGAGTATTTGATGCCTAAAGAGGGAGTGTGAGATCATGACTGACAGCTACGTTGTCAAACGCAGGTTCCTACTCTGTACCATCAGAATAACAAGAGTAGAGCTGGAATGGATAGCAGAAATGTATTGCAGCTTAAAGAAACAAGAGTAACTGAACTTTCCATAACTGTGAGTGTCCACTTCATATCAACATGAGAATCTGATTTGCTGTGGGCCAAACTAATCTGAGAGATCTTTGCTGTGCTATCTGTAAGTTAAATGTGTGGTTTGGTTAGGGTAGAGGCATGGCATCATTCCACTTGTCTGTGCATGCTTTTGCTCCACAACATGTCATAAGCAGAATATGTCAGCCCACTTCAAGAGGAGATTTTTATTTATTTGTTTACAATGGTAGGCATGTTGTCAAGCTATTAACCCTTTAAACCCTAAGGTCCCCCAGTCCCCCAGGGACTCTGAGGTCACTCTGCAACAAAAGGTGCAGAGTGAAAAACGAAGCACTTATTACGTATAAATATAGTCATCAAACAGGAGGAACTAAGTGACAAATACCGTCAAGTCATACTTCAACCAAACTTTCTGTTCGTTTGAGTAAAACATGACTTTTTATCATAGACAGTATAAAATATGGACGTAGTCTCTGCGACGTCACCCGTCTGTTCCTGATGCAGTCAAATGAAGCCAGTCATTGGACAGGGCCATCATGGATATGATGCAGATTTTAAGCTTCCTTTCTAACAGCTATAGGGCGCCTGTCAGTCAAGTGAGCTGAGCTGAGCCTCTGATTGGACAAACTTGTAATCCTATCTTCTGAACTGCTGAGTTAGAAAAAAAATTCACTCCCCCTATAGTGTGTGCTGATAGTGAAATTAGCGTTTCAGACCCAAGTTGTTTTTTGAACCAGGCTGTAAATATGTGTTTTTAATGCCGTAAAAGTCTGTTTGTTTGTTTTTTTTTTGTTTTTTTTGGCTTGGTGTGTATGTGACTTCCTGTCTCTCTGCAGCCAGCTTCTAGCCGATTCTTGATAAACAGCAACTCTTAGCACTTACACATAGGCTTCATTTTTCTTGCGTTGCCCCTTGGCTATTACTCTGAGCCAGTGACATAAATACCAATACTGACACCTCTGAACAAATTTTGCAAGTGTTCCCTTTATTATGACACCAGATTCAAATAGACCTTGTAGATGCAAAGATTTACTCTTTTCACTTTAGATACTTGTATGTCATTTTCAACAGAGTTCAAAAAATGAGGCCGGAGGGTTATTACATCAACAATAAATGCCCAAGACCAAGTAACAGACACAAAATTTTCATCCACTGTGACATATTGAAGCATTAAGCTACTAAGACAAGATGTATTTACATATTTTAGGTGAGTGAATGTATAATACATATTTCAGAAGTTGCCAGAAATGCGGCTGCATTAAATCAGAATATTTCTCCAAATTAACTCGATATGAAAATCAGCAACTAGCTTTCACAATGATTCTAAACCTGTCTCCTCTTTATGACCTGCAAAACAAACAAATAAACAAACAGACAAACAAACAAAGGGTATCAGCATCTTTGATCCATCAGAATAATGATATTAATACCTTTCACTTCAGCCACCAGGTTGGATTCTGACAAGAAGTCTTTATGTACAGTCTAAATCAGCAAAGAAAAAAGATGTGGCTCTTTGTTCAAGGGGCAAAATTAGGTCATTTACAGTTGCTTTATAAAAAAAAAACCATTAGGAACAGCCCGTACACACACTACTGATGAGAAGAAAATAAATACATTGTTTTTTGTGTTACAGCTTGGACCAACTTTGAGCTGGTTAGTGTTACAATCTCTACGCAGCTTTAAACGGTTAGCTTCAGCCCTCTCTGTTTACGTCTGAGTAAACTGTGGTCATATCTGAGAATCTCATGGACCACATGTCTGGTAACTCCAGCAGACTGTTTCCGATCACTGTGTGATAAATGTCTGTTTCACTGCTGTAGCTGAATGCATCGGGTGCATTAAAGCCTGTTTCAGGCCGCGCTGCTTGAGAGGTCAGCTCATGGGAAACTGACAGATATCATGAGCTATAACTTCTATCTTTAACACTGATATTCAGAAACCATAATGCATTGTACTTTGTGAGTTAGCCCAAGGCTCACTAGCCATCTGAGTCATTGACACACCAGTGACTCCGACTGCACAGTCAATTACCCATCTACCTTTCATGGGCCAGGAGGAGAAGACAGGGAATGAGTTCATCCATGCATTCAACTTGCGCCAGCCAAGCCTCCACCAGAGGTGAAACACATATACAGAAGGAAGAGACAAGAGGATATCGGGTTAGTTTTTTTTCCTCCATGTGGAGAATAAAGGTTAATAACAGTCCTTTCCTGTGTCATATTTGACATGACCAGTCATCGCAGTAATTACAATCATTACACTCCAAAGGATGTCTAGTTATCCCTCTTAAACACAGGCCGCACAAAGGAAATCAATTATTCAATCAGAGCTCTCCCATTCATCCCTGCCTGAGTTCACTTAATTTTGGGCCTGGGTGAATCTGCCGCAAATAAACCCCACGACCGGAGAAGAAAAGACGAACAGGCCCCTAATTTGTACCCTTTCAGGCGGTCAATCACTTTTCAAAGGAATGCAAGCTTATTCTGACAATCAGGCCGACATGAATGGGAATGGGTTTCATCTGCTACTTTACATAAGTTATCTAGTGATAAAGAGGGCACAAGAAGACGAAGAGAGAGGGAGGGGGGCTTTCAAACGACAAGTGTAGCCTGTGGCCCCCGCCGCTCTTACTCTCAGCCCCCTCTCGACCCCCCCACCCCCCCCCCACCCCTTCACCTCATCTCTCACCCATCCTCCGCTCCTCATCTTGCCTGTGCCCACTAGGATTGGCAGCATGTAATTTAAGAGCATGGGCACAAAGACCAAATGCCAAGCCCATAATGGAAGCTGGATGTGTTCTGATTTAAATGGGCTTCTGTGCGCGAGGCCCAGGGCCTGTAATTAAGATCACTGGGACAAAGGAGAAGAGACAGTCTCACAATGCAGTCGGGACCTGGTTGAAGAAGAGGGAGAGAATATATCAGCTCCTTGCACCCAAAAATGGAAGGAAGTTTTTCTCCTAAATGGACACTTGAGTAGTTTGAAGAGAAGAAAGTTGAAGTGAGGAACACATGCTGACAAACGCTGTCTATTTGTTTTTTCTTCCCTGTGATCATCTGATGAATTTACTTGTGCTGGTAGTGTCATTCATTAAAAAATACAACTTGGACGCCTCGTCGAAATTAGTCTCAGCTAACTTTCAAGGATCCACCGCAGCACATGCATCTCTTTGATTGCTTATGAAGTACGACACGTTGCAAAGAGCAGCTTAACTTCAGAGAGAATTACTATTACAGTACCAAGCACTGACTCCATCAGCATTCCTGTAGGGGTATTTGATCAATCTGAATGATGAAAAGACTACGAGAGGCCTTCATATCCGGGTGGAGGGCTGGAAGTCTCGTCCTCCACATCCATACAGCCTCCATCACTCTCTCCTGAGCGTTTTTTTGTTCCCGAGGACACACTCTAGCTCCTAGTGCTCTGGGTGGTTGTGTGTTCAGACCTTTTTCCGTTTAATTAGATTTGTTAAAACAATTTTTGGAGTGCTTTATTCGGTAAAAGCTCTCAGGGGTTAATATCCGCAGAACACTTCTGTTCAGCTTCTTTTCACCAATGGAGCATAAATTATTTAAATTATTCAGAATTGTGCGACCTTTTATCTCACCCCCTTTGAAGGCAGCAAATTAAAAATGCAAATGGGCTAACTAATTAATATGCAAATGCATTCATTCCCAGTTAACAATTAGCAATTAAACCTGCAGTGTCTAGAAAGAGCACTGACAAAATTAGCAACTTATTTTTTCATTTGAAAAATAGTCAGTCCGAAAAAAAAAAAAATGATTGACGAAATGACTTTTACTGACAACCACCTGCCTTGATATAAACAAAATTAATAGGATGTCATGTAGGAGACACAGAAATCTGAGTGGAGTCATGTCACAAACAACAGAAATGTATGTCATTTTGTCATGGTTTGGCTCTGAGTCTTGTATATTTCATAACTCAATCAAAGCTTAATTGAAACATGAAAGTCTGCCAGGGATTCTCTTTGCAAGTGTGAGGATTTTTTTTTTTTCTCTTTTTTTTTTTTTGTTGAAGAGACAGGAGGAGAGAACACAAACGCCGGCTAAAAGTGAGGCAGAGGGGAGCTAGCACATTGCATAACAGAATTTGATATCAGGTCTTTGTTTTTATAGCTATGGTCAGATCTCCAGAATGGAAAAAAGACCAGCAGGAAACCATAAAACACCCAGAGCTGTCAAACAGTTCCTATTCCCTTCAACACGCTCAAATGCAATCTCGCACTTAGCGCTATCTCCTATATTACACCTTATGATACCTAATGTTGCAAACTCGACATCAATCATGCATGCCAAGCCTCGACTGTCTCTCCAGTGACTGAATTTAACCACATCCAGATCCTTTGATGCGATAGTGGGAAGGTGCGGGGGCCGGGAGGCGTGAACTACACCTCCTTGTAAAGGTTATCTGTGATACACAGACCCGGGGGCACCTGCCTCATGCAGAGCGCGCGCACGCTGCTTCTATTCAGCCGAGAACATACAAAGTGATGTATGTATGGAGATCACTGTCAGCTGTGAGGCTATGACAATAGAGGTCAGTCAGTCAGTCAATCAGGGGAAACAGGCGTAAGCACAGGGGAAACAGAACAAGGAGGATTTTTCTTTCCTTTAACATCATTTTTATTAACATCCACGGCTCAAATACTGATAATCAGTGTCAGTGTTCAACTTGATCTCTTGTCAGCCTGCAACTTCTGCCAGAGGGCTCAGCAACACCATCACCACTTTTACACAAATGCTCGGTGATTGCTGCGCCTTTGAACGTGATTCTTGTGTTTCATTAACTTGCATTAAGTGCCCTCGTCCCCCGACGCTTGGATGTTATATTGCCAAAGAAGGTTCATATTTTATTTATCACAGTTTAATATTGTTTTTGAATATTTGCTGTGCCTTTAGGCCTGGCTCGCAGTCACATTACACTCTTTAATTTCTCCTCGGAATTGATTTTCTTTCGCTAGGAGTGACGTTTGATTAAAAACATTTTCTTGCATAAAAATGTAAACGAACATGAAGTCGTTCTCCATACGGTGGCTGTTTGCTACAATATCTTTAGATTACACTACAGTTTTATTTAATGCTTCCCGTAATTGAATTGTTTCTTGTTTCCTGTTCCACAGTCTAAAAAAACATCTCACCTAACTGACCATTAACGCTGACGACACCCTGCAGCTCTGATGTATTCGCTGGTTTTCATATACATACTGGTAATATACTGGCAACTGCATAATTACTGCACGCCACACAAGACACTCCACATGCATCTCTTTATCCGCTCAGTCTTGGAATAAATAGAACTAAAACACAAGAAATGCAGCAAAGAGCCTCTTTCAAGTAAATAGGCTGGGGAGGGGGTAGATAATTAATTCTGAGATTAATGTACTGTAGCAGTGGTGTGTTATTAAAACGCTATTTTTAAATTACAGCTCAGAAAGCACCCCCTTGGGATTAAGAGTGTTAGCCACTGATCTCTGCTTAAGTTATGGATGGAAAGCGAAGGGGAGGGGGGTCTACTTTACATGCCCAGGTCCCATCTTATAGCGCATGCTGTGGGCTGACACCAACAATCTTTTTGGTGTTCGCTCGCCTCAGTGACACACTGAAAAGCCTTCAGAGCCTTTATCAATGGAGCTAGAACTTGTGCTTTTCAGGAAGTGTTTAGTGTTTGATGGGCGAGGGCCAGTGCTGCCTAACAAGTGGAGTTTGATTAATGGATTTTGCTGTGTCTGTTGTGAAACACTTGTTTGCAAAGCAAGAGAAAGCTGAAAGATATTGTCCTAATATGCCAGTTATAATGTTTGCAACAGAGCAGGGCCTGTCCAACTAATGGTTTGGTGATTTTACATGATGATGGTTATTTTAATCAAGTGTAAACCATGATTTCAAACAGCTAAGATTACATCTCGCAGGTTAAACTAATAATTGAATTCAAGGAACAGTTAAGGCCAGCTAAGAGTTGATCAAAGGGTTTAATAGTTTTGGCTGCTTGAGGGAAAGATAGCTGAGTACACTGTAAAACACATGGACATTGTGGTCACTGTAACATCATCTGGAGGCAGTAAGTGGCAGGTTGGAAATGCTGTGAAAAAAAATCTAACTTTATGTACAAAAACTCAGCAATAATATCATCACTTTTCCTTCAATTTAGCCATTCATTCATTCATTCATTCATCTTCTATACTGCTTATCCTGTTCAGGGTCACAGGTGTCTGGAGTCTATCCCAGCTGTCTTAGGGAGAGAGACGGGTACAATCTGGACTGGTCACCAGTCAATCACAGGGCTGACACATAGAGACAGACAACCTTTCATGGTTGTCTCAAACCTACAAGTACTTTAGAATCACCATTTCACCTGATGAGCATGTTTTTGGACTGTGGGAGGAAGCCGGAGTACCCGCAGAGAACCATAAACAGGGAGAACAACAACACTAACTGTTGTGCCACTGTATTATTTTGAACAAGGCTGCGTACATTAGGGATGCTCTGAAACAACTACCTCAAACTGAATTTTAAATTCTAACTGACAAGTGTACAAGCCGGTTCATACTGCTATTTTCTGAATTTAAATATATACAAACCATGTTAGACTACAAGATGTCATCCAAGCTTTTTTACATCCATGTAGAAAAGCAATGTAGCATTATTGTTGTAGCCATTAACGGTGCTCCAGTCACAGGTAGAGGTAAAAAGTTTGACCAAAAAGTTAATTTCAAGAGTTTAGGCTTTAATGCTCTCCAAAACAAAGTACACGGTCTCTAAAAAACATGTTTAGATTTGTTGCAAACATGGGCAATGTAACATGGAGCCTGACAGAGTTTTCTTTGCTTTAGCAGCCTAAAAGCTATAAAAAACAAAATGACACGCTGAAAGGTGCTAAAACACTACATAAAACACTACATAAAACTGTGAGGAAATCTAATGTTGGGTATGACTCTCTTCACATGCCCTTCAGTCTTTAATCCACGATTAAAAAAATATTTAATAATGCAGCTTTAAAACCTTTTGGATAGCTGCCCCATTTGGCTTCTTTTTAGTGATGCTGGCATGTTCTCAGATTTGGGCAATTAACTTGATGAATAAGGATTTTGGAACAATGGCCAAAAATAAAAGACCCAAGATGTAATAAACCAAAATCATCCTTTAAATACTGAAAGAGCCATGGCTGCTAAAATAATGTATGCTGTTAACAATGTCCAGGTGAGGTCCTCTAACAGCCCCACTTAAGTTTTTGACACACTCCTCTCTCCTGTGCTTACAGTTGGGTGAAAAGGGGTTAACAGCACTTTAACTCCTGGCAAAAAAATGTAATGAAAAAAAAAAAAAAAGCTGTGTGATGGGCCACCTGCACGAGATGACCACAACCTGACAGAGAGAGTATGGTCCCTGGTTATGTGATTGTCAGACGCTGTGTGTGTGAGCGTGTGTGTGTGTGTTTGTGTGTGTGTGTGCATGTGTTATGTTCTGTTTTTAACATTGGCAGTGAGTGCTTTGCACCTGTGGCTGCTGGCAGACCATCCGGTGTGTTGCAGCTCCGGAGAGACCTTGAAGCCCGTCGCAGTGGGAGAGAGGAGTCTGTCCTGCTAACCGTAATTAGCACAGGCCTGTTGATTCACTGATAATGAGAGGGAGTTCATTAGCAACACGCTAATTGCTGCCTACTTCACCAACACCGCCACCATCGCCACCATGCCAGCCCCCCAAATCCCCCTGCTCTCCAAAAAAGTTTGCCTTCTAACACTTTAGAGATGTAAAAAAATACAAAAAAAACGTAACTTTTTCAGAGATCGACTGGAGGCAGATGGAAGGTGTTTGTACAAGTTTGACTTTTTTTTCAGTCTGCTTGTCGCACAGAGGACCAAAGGAAAAAGGAGAGAGTTTTTTTGGTTCACATATTTCACAGGGATGTGCAGAGGAAGCTTCTGCAGAAGGGCACTTCATGTCGGGAAAACATCCGCGTCCAAGGACATTATGAAAGTTCAGAAGCTAATTGACAAAACAAGCAATAAAACAAACAAAAACACACTGTTCATGCTGATTCAGCTGGGAAACAACCCCATGTGCACCTGTATTACATAACCACTGTGTAACAGCCATATCTACACTTGGGTAAAGAGTGTAGTCACAACATACGGTTACATTTAGAGACAGTTATTCCAGATATTACACATGAGCTCATGCACAAAACTTTCACAGAAGATCTTCTCATAGAACAACAAACGAAGTAAAAGATGATGACATAGTCTTGCTCACCCTGTCAGGATTCTTACATGGCAATCTGCTCATTATTTTAGCTTAGCTTTTGGTTAATATTATTTTATTGTAATCTTTATTTATTCTAGTAGATTAGGCTTCTTATTTCATTTTTATTCATACATTATTTTATAGGATTCATCATATATATATATATATATATATATATATATATAATATATATATATATATATATATATATATATATATATATATATATATATATATATATATATATATATATATATATATAGCTTTTGTTTGCTTTTAACCTTTTATCAATCTTTAGGCTTTCAATTGTTTTCTCCTCCTCTGGGCCCTGTGTCAGGGTCCTGTGGCTTTGGCTGACTCCTTGCCCCTGGTGCAGACGGCTCCTCTGATGATGTTTTCTCAGCTGGTTCATCAGTACTCAGCCAATATATACATATGTGTGTGTGTGTGTGTGTGTGTGTGTGTGTGTGTGTGTGTGTGTGTGTGTGTGTGTGTGTGTGTGTGTGTGTGTGTGTGTGTGAGGGCCGTGGGCGGGGGCTGTATGGTTGTGTGGGTGAAGGTTGGTTGGGTGGTTGTTTTTAATGGTCTGTAAAGCACTTTGCGTTACATCTCTTTGTATGAAAAGCGCTTTATAAATAAAGTTTGATTGATTGATTGATTGATTGATTGATTGATTGATTGATTGATTAATTGATTATTCCTAATCCTGCTTCCTACTGTACTACCACCTAAAAATTTACAAGCCGATAAAGAAAAAGTAATGACATATTCTTATCAGTATTAAGAAAAACTTAAATTCAAAAGGGAATTTGTGTCCCTATTTTTGAACAGTCCTTTTCAAATACGCAGGTGAAAAACTGTAACATGCTCATAAACAAACTCACATGCTCACCACTTAGCTCCAAAGGTCCATTGCTCTCCTGTCCTGTGTTTGCAGATTTGTGTTAATTGCTCCTCAAAACTGAATGATGTGTCATTGAATCAGCTTGGCCGGAATACATTTTTTCCCCGGGGAATGTTTACAGCTTTTAGAACAAGAACACAGCAAAATTATACATTAGCTTGAGAAAGCTTTAAGTTAGTGTCTTTAAATCTGTAGGTTGGCGTATTTAATTCTAACATGTTGAGACTGGTTTGGTTTCTTTTTGTCATGTGTCACTTGGTCTGTTTGCATCTGATACTGAGTGAACATGTTGAGCTGCGCTGAGAGGGAAAACATCTGTTTCATGCCACATAACAATATCCTGATACGCAGTAGAGTAAAAGCAATAAGACATGCTGTAACAAGAATGTGAAACATTATATTAAAGCTTTAAGATGTAAAAATGCTGTTTGAAATTACATTAATGAACATACTTATATGATGGTGAAAAATGCTACATTATGTGTTCAATGAGTCAAGGCCGAACGGTGAACCTGACCTTTAAATTTTAGCATTTTTAAGCTCATTGTTTTAATTTTCAACTTCCCCATGTGCATTGTTCGTCCTTGTTTCCATCAGTAATGTGTGCAGTGATAAACACAGTATAGTGGGCTTCAGGATCTAAAGAACTCCAAACCTCTGAACGTTGCTCTTTTTTCTCCCTTTACTAAAACAACTGTTAGCTAACAAGCAAATTTAACTCATGTCAACTTGATATCTCACTGCTTTTCATTTGCAACTTCTTTGAAACTTCCCAGTTGACCAAATAAAAGAACTAATCCATGTTTAGTCAGACAGATATGATAGTTGAGCTAAAACCTTCATTCATGGGTTTTAAAAGCTGCTTCTCAACACTTTTTTTAATGTCACATTTAGCTTAAATTGATTGAATCTCTGTTATGAAAATCTGGATACCTTTCTCTCTCACTGAAAACTTTCCGCCTAATTGTGGTGAAGCTATAATAACGAATGCAGTCTGCAGCTTATGGTCCCCAATGAGTACTTCATATCCAACCCAGGGAAATGGTGGAATGGATGGATAGATGGATGGAGGACGGAAGGATGACTAACCAGTCCGAAAGTGCCATGGTAATATCCGTCAGTGTTGTGTATTTCTACATAACAAGTGTCCATCCACGAGGCAATCTCACCTCAAGAGAGTGATCTGTCTCTCCTTTCCCCTCGCTAAGAGGCTGAGGCTTTATCAGTAAGGCCATGATGAATTCTCAACAGACACCCACTCCGTATGGGCCCTGAGTGAGCATGCATTTAAATGAACCCTCTCTTCCTCTGCCTCGTACTACACAAGGATTTCTAAACTCTCTCTCTTGTCAAGCACTACATCAAACACAATAACAACAGCCGTCCTAGCCCCCCTTCATCCCTCTCCCCTCCCTTTCCTACCTATTTCTTGAAGTCATTTTCTTTGGTGACATTTCTCTTCTTGGTCCACATCACCAAAGACTCCTTTCATCTGCTTTTCATAGTGGACTCATCTACATCTTTAAAAGCAACTTACGTCATATTTGAGTTTGTTCCTGCTCTCAATCAAACCACAAAGAGTCGTAAGGCATCATTATTAACCACCTTGTCTCTTTTCTCTTTTCTACTTTCTGGAACAGAAGGTAAAAGGCAGTATCCTGATGATCAGAGCATCAAAGCTGCCAGTCAAGCCCCAGGCTGGTGTATTGTTTTCTGGGTAAGTTACGTACGGCACTTATGACCAGCACAACTAGACGCTGGTCTGATTACCATGAAACACCTTCATGTTACTTGGCCTGGTCTGTCAGGTTCTTGACATAAGGGAGATTCTCCTTCAACTAGCAGACTGCAGCAGTGTTAGCCCGGCTGCTTCTGTTTGCCATATAAGCTGTAGAACAAAACACAACATATCATTCAGTGTTGTCATTTACTCGTCATTTAAAAGTGCACATGCCAAGCACATGTTCAGTAAATTTACGCATTAAGCTATGTTGGTTATTTCTGAATACTATATTTCTCAGTACCAGTGGTTGAGTATGATTTTCCCAGGAGAACACAAATCCATTAATTTAGTCCCTGTAATGACAGTATGCCGACTGTCAAAGGTTAGCAGTGAGATGCAAGATATGTCCTTTTTTTTTTTTTTTTGTTGATGGAAAGGATTTTTTGGATTTATTTTGTAGTAATGGTGAATACTGGATCAGAACTGGTAAAATGAAAAAAGAGTGAAAAACAGAAGAAAGCAAAACTAGAGAGTGAACGTGCACCGGCTAGTAGCTAAAACAGGAGCGAAGGTGTTTGTGATAATGTTCATTACAACCCTCATGCAGCAGCTATACTGCAGTGACCTGTTCAAACTTGAGAGTCGGTCAATAAAATGAAGAGTTACAGGCTACGTTTGCTCTGCTTGGTGAGGTCAGAACAAGGGGCAACATCTGGTTTAAAAAAATGAAGCTTAAGCAGAAGCGCTAAAAGTTGCAGTTAATCAGGTATTTGCTAGAGGCTGGCTGCAGGAAGACCAGAAACCACATATACATCAAGCCAAAACAAACAAACAAAAACAAACAGACTTTTACAGCATTAAAAAACATATTTACATCCTGGTTTAATAAAAGACTTGAGTCCGAATAGCTAATTTCAATATTGGCACACACTGTACAGGGGGTGAATTTTATTCCTAACTCAGCGGTTCAGAAGATATCAAGATTGAAATTGTCCAATCAGAGAAACAGTTCATGTGATTGAAGGGTGCCCGATAACTGTTAGAAAGGAAGCCCAAAGCCTGTGTTATTTCCAATATGGCTTCCGTTGGCATTTGGCTTCATTAGCCTGCATAAGGAACAGATGGGTGACATAGCAGAGACTACATCCATATTTTATACAGCCTATGGGTTGGAATTGGTAGATGATCACTGGTAGGACATAACCAGGATTCACAAAAATTACACGTTACGGATTTGTCATACAACCCCCAGTTCACACATACAGCGTGAGCACTGCGGTCTGTCTGCGTGCTACGCCATACTTAGAAACCACTCTAGTCAATCATTGCATTCACACAGCCCAGCTGCAGTCCATCTCCGGCTGCTAGCGGTTTTTACGCCAGGAGTCTATTTTTGCCGGAGTACGCTGCAGAGACTTGATAACCTCTGCAGAGCAGATCGTACCAATCAGGAAAACAGACAAAAAAACGATCAGAGTATCCGGTCATTTCAAAATAAAGCACCATGTTCTGGCTGCTGATCATAAATTTATCCTCATGTATTGAAACTACATTACTGACACTGGGCCAGGAATCATCAACAGATCACAGAGGAGATCCAACACCATGGACGAGGAAAAGTTTATCTTGGAGGTAGAAAACCTTATAATTATGCATGTTTTTGTCAAATTGATGAAGATGTTTTCTGAATTTGCTTTGTGTTTTGTCTTTTTGCATGTGTTCTCTCGAGTTGCAGTGCTGTGAGCTCTCAGGGCCATTGTATCTCTCCATTCATTTGCTCCAAAACAAATCTCTACAAGAGTCACATCTTTTAGAAAGTGGATGACCATGCTCATGAGATATAGAGGGTTTATCCCAGAAAACACTGCTGATTCAGACCATAGGTGTCACTGCAACAATGCCAAACAGAAAGTCCTCACAGCACATTTAACTATTTAATGTATGTAGAAATGATAGAGAGACAGATAACACATCTTTCAGTCAGATTTTAAACCTTACAATAAGACTAAATGTAAAGTGGCAGGATGTGCAGTGATGCCGTCCATCAGCAGAAGTCACGTCAAGTGGCAACCTTTGGTCTAAAAAATGTGAGGCAAAGTGGAAGTGCCTGTAGTTCTTGGAGCGTCCGTTTGAGGCTGGCTCAGGAAGTACTGGAAACCATACACACACCAAGTCAAAAAAGCCATTTTCACAGCAGAAATATGTATATATAATGTTTACAGCCTGGCACAATAAACGCCCCCCGTCTGAATAACAAATTTCACACACTGTACATGGACTGAATTCAGCAGTTTGGAAGATATTAAGGACGCTGATTGATAGATGGGCACCCAATGGCTGTTAGTGTAGAGACTCAAAGCCCACCTCATTTCCATATGTCATCACTTTACAGTAATTTCGATGTAAGTGCAACCAACAATCAACGCTCAGATGTTGTCCATAATTACTGAAGTTGCAGATTAAGCCTTTTCCACTAACAAACAGTTGAGCTGACAGTGTTTTCTTCCTGAGCAGTAGTAAGTTTCACAAAGAGACAACAAACCATACTTGAAATTTAAAAGAAACAAAGCAAAACTGAAGGCCATTACAGGCTCCTTCCATGTCCCCTGATTCAGCATATGAGAACTGGCAAAGGTAGCCTCTACCTCCATCACTGGAAAACAATAACTTCACACCACGTTTGGATTTTCCTCAATTAAACCACTGAAGTCATTGTTTCACAGGAAATTGAGGAAAGTTCCATGCAACGTGCGGTAATTATTCATAATCCCAACAATTTGAGTGCAGCTACCTCATTTGGCTCAGTAATTTCGGCTTTTCTGAAATTTCCTTGCATACATTTGCACATTAATGTGGCCTGTTGTGTGCGGAGAGGGAGCGTTTTCCTGTGTGATGTCTCGCACAGTGGTGCGGCCCAGTCGGGAGGCAGGGCCAGCTGAGACACAAAGATTGGTTTTGTTCTCCTTTCGCCGTGGAGCGCTTTAACACATTCAGTGTTATTGCCTCTTGTCAGCGCTGTTGTGGTGGTAAACAAAACCTTTGCGGCGCGCGTTCATGTGTGCGGTCTCTTACATCTTGCTGCGTGTCATGCAAGAAGACAAACACACAACAGAATCGAGCTTTTCATCAATTATCTCAAACATTGATTGTTGCACAAAGACGTTTCGTCATATCCCAGAAAGTCAGACAAGACTTTTATAAATACAGGAGGAAAAACCTACCAACATTCCTGCATAGTGAACATCCATACATTTTATTTACACATATCTCCCAGACTGGCACTCCTCCATTTCCTCCTTTGCAACTTGGTCCAAATCTTTCATTTTTCCATCGTTTTTCTGACTAGTTGATGTGCTGGTGGGGAGATACGGCCACCAGTGTCTGTGGCCGGCTCTGTGTTGTGTGCTGTGACTGTCTCCCTGAGATTTGCATAAATAAGCTCCCGGTCCCAGCATGCCCACGCTGTTGTCCAGGTGCAAGGACATTTGCATATAGAGCTGTGATAGGGCTCCCCTGGGTCCCCTCGGCAACTGCTGAGCGGGTAGGGGGCCGGCAGCTCCACAAATGAGTTCTGAATTGGAACCTCACCGCTGCCCTCCATTTTATGTGTGTGCAGGCACGAAGCAAAGGCAGAGAGTGACCAGAAAGAGAGAAGTAAGAGATAAAAAGGCTGTGAGGAAAAAGATAGAGACAGGGAGAGGGGGAGTTTTTGGCAGACGACACAAGAAACAGAAAGTGAGACGGCTTATTAGACATCATTGGCCTGTGCGTTTGATCTTTTAGTTTGTCGCTGGCTTTGGACACTAGTGTGGGTCAACCAGTTGTGTATCTACATTATATAAAGAGTCTCATGGTGGCTTTCAAAGGCTCTGCTGATATATTACAGCAAATTCCTTGGACATCAACCAAAGCGATATGAGTCACGGCGTATCTTGACTTTCTCTGATGGCCTCATCATACTTTTCCATTAAGTCTCAGCGGCCTTTTGAATCAGCAGAATATGGTTTGGGGGGGAAAGCAGGAAGCTGAGCCCAGCCCTGATTAGTCACATGCAGCTCCTCTGACAATACTCACTCCATCTGAGCACCATCGAGCCGTTTCTCATTGGAGAGATGACTTCTGATGGGACGCCTGCCAGAGGAGCCTTATGGGATATTGAAGAAATCCTGCACTGGAACAGATGCAAGGAATCGCACACCAACATGAAAATCACAGACTTTCTTCCTCTAATGGACTGCTAAGTTGCTAATCTTCAAATTTACAAACATCTTGAAATGTTGAAGAGCTGAATAAAACAACTTTACACCTCCGGTACTTGAATCTTAAAACTTTCTGAGGTAACAGGGTTTACTTCGAGTTTTATTCGCAACATTTTCAGATCAAACTCTCATGAGTTTAAACAAGTTTTTTTTTTTTTTTTTCCCTCCAAACCCTGTGCGCTCCTGTACGGGCTAAAAATATCAACATGAAATCACACAGTATGTTTACATGCAGCTTCAGAAATTGGACTATGAGCTTAGTCAGCGCAAAATACATGTAAACAGCTTAGCAGGACTGAATACGGACTGAGCATAGCTCGATTGACACACCTATACAATGAGGTTGCTATCAGGCTGCGGTTGGATTCAGCAGGACTCGGCAGGTATCGGCATGCCTCGGCATTTAGCCGGAAGAGGAAGTAGGTAACCATGATAAATAGGGTCGCTGTGATCATAGTCTGTGGCTCCAACACAACAAACACACACCATGGCACATACATAAATAAAAACATAAAGAGCTACAGCTGCATCCATCTCAGCCATCGTCGTTAGAATGTTGTTTTCTCTTTGGATGAACCGAAACTAGTTTGATACACATGCAGCTTCGCTCATCTAAAAAGGACACAGCACCATTTATCAAAGTGGAGTGAGACGTTCTTGGGCAGAAGTCTGATTCTCTTTTCTGCATGTGTACATAGACAAGACTACATCCCCCAATGTTGAAAACCCTGAAAAATTAAAAATAATTCTAATAAAGACTAATCACAAGATAAAAAGGTAAAATCATGTTACCCACTCCTGGGTACGATCAGTTGAGCCAAGAAACATCCTAAGACTTTACCTAACATGGACATTGTCTCAGTTTGGTCACTAACTATTTGCTGAGTGGTCGTAATGAGGTCCGATGATGGCTGTCACCAGATTGGAAATGGTGACTCTTACTAATTTACAGCCTGGCCACACAACAAATGTCTACCACGCGCCCACCTGTCAGTTAACTCATTAATCATGGGTAACTGTGTAGCCATTAGCCTTAACATAATCAAAACAGACGAGTTGTAACAAATTGAATCCCCATACAAATGTTCAAAATTGAGACATGAGGTCAAGAAACCAAAAGCGTTTATGTTTATTACTGCAAACATCTTTAATGTTGCTGGAATGATTTCTAACAGAGTTCCTTTGGCTTTGGTGCCAGCTTTAAACGAACACTCAAGGTATGGAAAGTTTTTCTTTTAACTAATCTATATTGTTCAACACCACAGGCTGACACTTTCTCACTCTTCACCTGGATTAAGGATAGGTTTAGGTAAAAGCACATAACATGGGGTTGTGTTCAATCAGTACTGGTTAAAACCAAAGAAAACAGAGAGAGCAGATATGCTTACAAGACAACAAAATCTACTGTCGGTTTGACAGAAAATTTATAGTATCCCTGGAGTCTTTGTGCACTGTATGTGACATAGCTGCAGTTTTCTTTGTTCATCTCTGTATGAACTGTGCAGTTTGCTCAGGGAAGGGCTTTATCACTCTATTAGAGGTTGATGAAGCTTTTTACTTGGAGCTCATGGTGATTTCAAATTATTTCACAGGAGCAGTAAATTTGCACAGCAAATTAAGTGAAACCAATGGCAATAATGTGGACATTTGTTCGTTGTCATGGCTGACCAAGCCTGGCTGCTGTGTTAGTCAGGTCAGAGGGATATGAACAAAGTTGCTTATTAGGATTGTGATACTGACAAGGTCCTTAAAGGGTGCTTTTTAGGTGTGAAGCAGGAGATTAAGTCTGAGTATATCCTTAAACAAAACTGAATAAGCTATAATCAGAGTTAAAGCTCCTATGAGGAATCAGGTAATAAAAGAATGACATAAATACTGATGCTAAAATATGACCCACAAAAGCAAGTATTTTTCTCCTTACGCTGTGTTTTGTGTTTTATGCTTAGTATGTGTTCCCTGGACCCTTTTGAAAATTTAAACTCAAGTCAACCTTCTTCAGATAAACTCACAACTGAGCCTAGCTAAAGCTCAGAATATTGCTACAATCTGATCTGTGTGGTGAGGTTTGTGATGTCATCCTTATTCAAAGTACGGTGTTAGCAACATTTAGCAAATCAGACTTGGTAGACGTAGAATATCATAAAAATAAGTTTGTTTAAGTGTATGTTATCACCTAAATATAAAAAAATTGTTTGTCCTTGATAACTTAGAGTGAATATTTTTATATCTACATCATAGCAGGTCCTCTTTCAAGGTGGCTGCTATGTTAAATCACCATGTACCTATAGTAGTGCAAAGGACTAACTAGTAAGAGCCATGCATGTTATTATATTCTGTTAGAGTCTTTTGGATATGCACCAGTTGGGAGACTAAGGCGCTGTTTACACAACGTTTCAATTGAAACGCAAAAATAAAAAAATTTAAAAAAAAAAAATCAGTGAAAAAAATCTGCATTTACACAGAAACACTGAGGGACTGAAAATGTAGGAAGCATGCCAGGCCTGGAGTTGGTGATATAACTGTAAAAAATTCAACTCTGGAGCCTGTTTTTCAATGTTCTGTTTTAAGTCAGCTGAAATGCCGCTTCCATGTAAATGAGAGGCCGAAACATAACACTACCTTTGTGTTTCATCCTAAAACCGTTGTCATGTAAACGGGGCCTAAGAAAAAGAAGTTGTGGCTGTTGAAGAAGTTTTTAGCCACAGAATAAATGGCACAAATTTTTGATGGTAAACACTTAAAAAAGGATCATATTTATCATAAACCACAGGAGCTTGTTGTCCCCATCTTCTCTGGAGCTTTACAAATGGGGAGGGACTGAGCAAGGTTTCCATAAGGAATGTGACAGCGAGATGTCGCTTAATATTCACATTTCAACGAACTGCAACTTTAATTAAGTCTGGTCCACTAAAATTCATTTAAATAAGGAATACAAACATCAGAAGTGTATCATGTTAATGATCAAAACTTTCAGAAAACACGCGCGCGCACACACACACACAATTCTACAATTCTACAATTTCATTTAGAAGATGCTTTTTTTTCAAAGTGACGTACAACACGAGCAAGAATTTAAACAAGAAGGAGAAACCTTATTAAGTGCGAAGAAATGCTTGAAGTTAGTTAGTTGAGTCATAGGCACTTTGCCATCAAGTGCCCACAGAACGCGCCCCCCCCCCCCCCATCTTTTTTTTTTTTTTTTTTTTTTTTTTAAGTACTCCATCTAAATAGTAGCCACAACTAGAATTCAACACACACACACAAAAGAAAAAGCAGTCAACTTCAACAAAAATAGATAGTTGAACAGGTCTTTATTTCACTTAACTTTGATTGCCCTTATCTAAAAATAAATAAATAAATAAATAAATAAATAGAAAGAAAGAAATGAACAACAGGCTTAACAAATTGTATTGTATTATAGAAATAGGAATATTTATAGTGCCAGATTTTTGATGAACCATTTCTTTATCATGTCTGGTGGTCTTCAAGAACAAGAAGCTGCTGTGATATAAGAAGGTCTTCTCTCCATTGATCAAAGTTTTTACCATCACAACTTCTACCCATGAAAAAAATGCACATTTAAGCTTTTTGTCTTTTATTTTCTTTTTTTTTTTATGTGTGTGTGTGTGTGCGTGCGTGTGTGTGTGTGTGTGTGTGTGTGTGTGTGTGTGTGTGTGTGCGCGCGCGCGTGTGTGTATGTGTGTAATGGCAGAGCATGAGGGTACCTGCAGGGTACCTCTAACATGTTAATTGAGATTTAGCTCAAAGGTTGAGACAGAATCAAACAAAATGATTATCCCTGTAGGACTGAAACAACATCATGATCACACATTGTTTCCTCACATAAAAGAGCTGTTTATATTCTATATTCTCTCTTTATAGGATCAGCCAGGAGGGTTTTATTCCAAATGCTCAACTGTGTGGGATCAATCCATTTACTGTGCATGATTGATACAGTATGTTTAGCCTTGTTAAAGGGCTCCACGGTGCCAAGCAGGCTGAAAATTGCTGGTCTAGAGGACACCAAAGGATGTGCTGTTGAAATCTCCCAGTGCCTGGCATGACCTCCACTCCAAGTCTATTCAAGGCCCTTTGTTTGCTTCTTTGTTTGGCTCCTGGCTCTAATGGCAATCAAAAGGGACACGGTGGTCGTTCTCAGTCCTCGGCACTAATGACATTGGCACTGAGGCAGACAGACCATGTTCATCCAACCCGCCGGCCTCCCAACACGGCCTCGCCACCATACACACACTGAGCCTCTGCAGAGTCTCTTTGGAGGAGCTTCCCATTTAGCCATTCTCTGTGATTTCCCTCTCAGGAAACAACCAAATCATTTTCTCGTAGACACACTCATTAGCTGACAGCCCGTTTCCCTGCCAGTTTCAACATTTGAATATTCCCGTGTGTACCTCGGCAAACATCGGAGGTCTCATCGTTTCCAACCAAAGCCAGAGCTGACATGCCAGCGCTGCACTCCAAGGAGAAAGATCTAGATGCCAAAGCAATAAGCTGTGGTAGAAAGAAATAATGGCTTGAATGTTATGATATGTGGTGACACGATGAGAATATGTAAGGATGTAATGAAACGTTTGATTTGAGGAGTTACGTATTAGCTAGACAAATAAAAACACTGGATGTTTTTTTCACTGGCTATCAAACCTAAGAGTATTGTTTGCAAAATTTGCTAAAACCTTTATAATCATGCACAGACACACAAACACTCCAATGCATACCATCAGTTTCAGCCAGTTTAGAGCCTGAGACAGATTTTTTATTTCCCTAATATGTTCTGCCGTAAATCTGCATTGTCTGCGGCTATTGAAATACAGAGAAAGAGAGATCAATATAATAGGTTTGGCACCTGGCCAAAATCATCCCTGACAATGTGCGAGGCAGGCATTTGAAATCATCGGTGCATATCCGCGTGTTTGGGGGATAAAAATAATTCCTCGCCTCTTTGCCAGGGAGCGAGAGGCACAATGCCCAGGTCTGAAGGGAAGGGTGCCACATGGGTCTGCAAATTGGCTCAGGCGATCAGACACGGGCATCTCATTTTGTAGAGGAGAAGAAGAAGGAGGAGGAGGAGGAGAGGGAGATGAAGATGGGAGCTCATGTGTGTGTAGTTGTGGTGCTATTTGGGGTGGAGTGAGGGGGTAAACAATTCCAATGATTTCCCCAACCTGGCACAGTCCAGGATGTGGATGGCTGCACTGGAGAGGAATTGCAACGGGTTTATTTGGCTCTCTGTTTGTTTCTTTATTGGGAGAATAGAGAGAGAAAAAGAGGCACGGAGAGAGGGAGAGAGAGGAGGAGAGGAAAAGAGGAGGAGGGTGTCTGTTTCTTGTCAGAGCAGTCAGATGAGGGAGGATGTTCAGAACAAATTATTTCTTTGAGATGAACTGAAAATCGTTCCTGTACATTTGCAAACATTTGCTGTTGAAGTTGCCAATCCTGAGCGTAAGCCACATTTATGATTACACAAACCTGACTGTTGGGGAAGTAATTTCCTCTGCGGAGGCTGACTGATAACATTAACCTCTGGCGTGATGTCAATTTTAATGTCAACCATTTTAACTTGTGGGCAATTACAGCATAGTTATGAGGAGAATGCCAGATTTAAACACCCAGCATTGAATGCATAGAAACACCTCCACACACATGCAAGCACAGGTTTTAAGGTAGCTGTGTTTTTTTTTTTTTTTTTTAAACATGTCTGCTTTTTCATGCATGCACATGACACGTACTTAGCTAACTGGATTCATGTGTATGCATGTGTGCACGCGCTCATGCACGCCTGCATGACTCCTATGTGGCACCCTACAGACTGGGCTGCTGCAGAAGAAGTCTCAGCGGGAGCACTAGATTAAAAATGACAATCACTCGGGGTGCACGGCAAACACCACAGGAAACGCAGGTGCCTTTGTTAAGAGACACCCAGCGCTCTAAAGGGCCTAATTATCTGCTGTTATTTTGGCAGTTATCAGGCGGAGAATAACTCCCCTGCTCAGACTCAGACTCACACAGCGAAAAATTACTCACTCGCTCACAGTGAGGTATTATATTGCACCACTGACAAGGTATGCATATTATATGCTGTGCTGGAATTTCACTCAAATTTTCACAACAAAAAAATGTCATGGTTTTGTGCTTTGAAACGGAAGAAAATTATTATTATCATCCCGATCATTAAAAAGGCGAATTGTAATGACTCTAAATTGCAGATTCCCCATCACAACCGCCGAATGTAAGGTAGAAAAATGATGAAGAAGTCATTTTAAAAAGCGAAAAAAAACTCAGTCTTCGGAGCAGTTTCCTCATGGATCAAAAAATTGACACAGAGAAAAAACAGAGGGAGATATTGAAACGTGCTCCCCCCTCTTCTGAAGGGCTAGGTGGCACTGTTGGGCATGCTTTCACTCACATGCATACATATCCTCCCCTCAGCTCATGAACAGATAATTGGACAGTTTTATGGAGGATATGAACTCTGAAGGGGAACTTAAGCCATCTAATCATTGGCATTCAGCGTATGCTATTCATATGCATAAATACAAATAAAACACATTCTCTGCCTGCACAAAGAGAGCGTGCACTGAAAAGGAAGTCGAGCTACAAAACAGGCAGATTCCTCTGAAATTGAACCAAAGATTATAGGAAGTGAAGACTTCAGGTAGAGGATGAATCTCCCTTTTTCCTCCGAAGCAAGACTGAGTCAGAGATTAATCAATAGGCTACAGTCTAATATATGAATCATTTTGGCTGTTGAACAATAGAAGTGCAACAATGCTCTGCTCTTGTGGATGTGTGTGTGTGAAGGTGTGTAGGTGTGAGTGTTTTTGTGTGTGTTTTCAAGCAGGATTCACACAAGAGGCAAGTTTTGAAAGTATTTACATCTCAAGCGTTTTTTTTTTTTTTTTTTTTGACTGTGATATGATTAAATCAAAACGTATTTCGACGCGGTTCGCCACATTTCAAGCACTTGTGCAAGGCAGTACTTGAATCCAGAACAAGGTGCGTCGAGTGCAGCGTATTTCCATTTTAAAGTGATTTAAAGATAAACATTTTTCAGTTGTTTTATCTTCTGTTTACATCACAGCGACATCTTATTCGCACCACCTTTCAGCGAGAGAGACTCCCTGCCCGTTTCCCCTCATGCTGCAGCCACTAATGTACCCAGCCCCATATAATATGCAGATAATGGTGCATCAGCGTGTCTTCTCCATGTCGCCCTCGCTGCATTACAGTGGATCACACGACACGGCCTTGCCCTGCAGGAATACAAGCCCCTTGTAATTGAAATGAATAAGAGAGAGGGAGGAACATGCCTTCTGAGAGCCCCAAACTTCTCTTCTCTCTCCTCCGTGTATTCAGTGGGGATCCAGCCTTCAGCCGCCAACCACCAGCCTCAGCAGCGGCTCTGTCATGGGGGCTGAGGCTCGTCTGTGTGGCTGATCGGAAGTGGCACGGTCGAGGAGATGGAGCTCTCTGCCTGGGGTGCGGGAATGGGGACAGTCCCCTACGGTCTCCTGCTCCCTTTCCCCCCTCTGTTTTACTCCCTCACTCTCTCCTTCTTTCTCTAGTGTGCAAATGCATCTCTATATCTTATGATCTTCGGTCTCCTTCTTTTCCCCTCGCTGTGATCTCCCTCTTCCCGATTCCCTCCCACTCTCTCGCTCCCACCATCTTTGTTTCTCGCACTTTCTCCTTCCCCACGGCCCGGCCTTCCTTCATCTTAATCCCTCTTCCTCCTTGAGTTTCTGTGTCTTTTTTTTTATTTTTCTTGAGAGGTGAGTTCGAATTCATGAGGAAAGAAAAGAAGTCCTGTTGTGGGGATTGCAGCACCTGTTAAACTTGCTGCACTTTGTAGACGTACTTTTTTTTAAGTACCTTTCTCTTCTTTTGGACACATTTGCAAACTCTTCTTATCCTCTCCTCAACTTTTTCTCCTCTGCCAGTGAAAGTTTTAATATTTCAGTGACATTTTTTCCACTCTGGATGTGTTCTTAACTCATTTGCGTGAGGTTTTCTTGCAAAGCAGAGTAGACGCACATACAATAGTTCATGCACACATTGCCACCCCCCCACCACACACAGACACACACAGACACACACACACAGACACACGCCTCTTTGCCTCTTTACACTTCACCCATCTGTGGGGGCAATTATGTGCCCTGCTCTCATCCTTGCGCAGCCACACACACACTCAGCAAAACCACATTCATCCCTCAGTGCACCTGCATCCCTCATGTTTCTAACAGACCCACAATGCCCTGCTTCGTCTTCCTCCACCGGCCGACAACACTCCTGGTTCCTGTGAGAGCAGATCATTGTCATCTTTCTCTCCCTCTTTCTTTCCACTCCCCACTTTGGTGACATACACATTATTTATTTTATGACTGAGGACTCAATTTAAATCCCCCTTTCTCCATCAGTCACACGCCACACAATGGCTTTCTCCTTATCTACTGGAGTGTCCTTTTTACAACACATCAGGGCGCCATAACACACCAATAAATTCTACTGTTTCCGTATTCTTACCTTCTTAAATCTGAGGTTTAAATTCAGCCGGATGGGAGGGGGAAAGTGGCCATGAAAAAAATTATTACAGTTTGCTCCTCCATATGTTGGCATGATGGTTGTAAACAAGTAGCTCCGCCTTAACTTTCATTCTTTTTTGTAGTTATTTTGAGGATTCCTGCAGGAGGGAAATAAACAAGCTGATTATTTTTTCTTGTTATTCTGGAGCAAAACTTTGCTTTCGCAGAGGACAAACGCGAACATGAGTCGGGGTGACATTGCTGACCATGTCCAGCAGCCCAATTACCTCTCTCCAAATATGGCGTACAAAAGCAGGGCCGGCGTTTCTGTACACATGGTGTCTGTTACTCCCCAATTATTCCTGCATAAGCAGATTGTGTGGAACATCAAACTGGGGATGTGATGGCTCGTGTGCGGGCTGCCTCCAGCAGAGTGCTCTTTCTTTCCTATCATTTGATCTCGTATTGTAATCCCAGGTGCTTTGAATAATTTATAGGATACAGCTTCTCGTTAAACAATAATTTATATGTGTCTATGAGAATTGATTCCACAGGAATGCACATCTAAATAATGAGAGAAACTGCTGCATTTCATCTATAAGGAGAGGCAGAGAGATAATAATAGCAAAACAAAGGCATTCCAACAACAACACTGGCAGCATTAATAATAATGATAATAATAATTATAAAAAACAATTACAACCCCGGCCTCAGTAAGAATATTTTTCTGGATCGCTAGAAATATATGAGAACACTGTCTTGATATCTTCTTGATTTGTGAGCCCATGTGTGACGCGTCCATCACCACACTGATGCAAACCCAGACGTAAATTTTGAGCCCATATTTGGACTTTGAGTCTCACTCCATTCTTCTGTCACTTGCGAGCCAATAAACCACATTTTCCTGCTCACATCCACTTATCAATTCGCAGGAGAGGGCCACACTCATGCATGATGAATTTATTGTTAATGCAAAAGGCTTGTACCGCCCAGTGCTGATGCCCTCGGAGAAATGATGCAACTGATTCCTTCTGAGGCGGAACAATCAGAATGTTCATCAGAGGAGAAGATGTGAAACGGTGCAGATATGTGTGTGTGTGTGTGTGTGTGTGTGTGTGTGTGTGTATGAGAGAGTGTGTGTGGTTGAAGAGGACCCAGGTCATAAAGTTCATGATGTGTTTTTAAATATTAAAACACTTCAGGATAAGCTTTCATCCATTGGAATAATGCGTTTATTTTGACAGATTTTACATATTTTAAGAACATTGACCTTCTTATTTGGGATGTTTTTCTTGAAAAACAAAAGAAAAGAAGAAGAAGTAGAAGAAGAAGAAGAAGAAGAAGAAAGGTGTTTTGGACTCCCACCTCTACTCTCGCACTCTTTCAGGATTTGATAATGACTGAAATCTGCCAAGAAACACTTTCTCTGCAGTTTACATTATGGTTTCAACAACCGTGTGGCAGGCCTGACAATGTGAACGCAAACACGGTGTTGGTTAAGGTGCAACACTGTGAAGAAAGTTTTATCGGGACCTCTGCAAAGGAGGAAGTTCGCCCGCTCCTTACTGGAAGTGCTGGGGACCAATTATCCAGAAGTGTGACGCTGTCAGAAGTCTCCAGGTTTTGTCAAGTCTTCTGACACCCTGCCAGTGTTGTTCTCTGGGAAATGTTGAGATATTTTTTTTCTCCCCACATGGGATGGAGAAGGGGGGGGTGCATTCATGAGTAGCCCAAGGGTCTGGATTTAACTTTTCCTGGTCGATTCATTTTTAATTATCTTTTTTTTTTTTTTTTTTCTCTCGGGTTACTATGTGATAAGCATTCTGTTTGTTTTGAGCCCTCCCCCTTTTTGCGTGAATTTTCACAGTGTCTTGAATTGAAATAACTGACATTAAAAACGTGTAAACGTCCCTCATTAGCGACAAGATTCGAGATGTGGTCGCTATCACATGGAAATCAGAAAAATAAGATGATAAAACGTAGATTAGCATTTTAGAACTGCCTGCATCCAGTGCATCATTCTGCTTCAAAGAAGAAAAAGATAAATGATGATGCCATTAAAAGTGAACTAATTAAGGAATGCTTCTTTTAAAAACTCATTAACTGCACCCTCATTTACATAATGATGCATATTAATTAAGTTTTAATGAATCTGAGCTTCCATCAAGTCTCCTCTCCTTGGCAGTGGAGCCATCTCTACAAATGAATAAACACTTCTCTTAAGTATATTTCTCCCTGCAAATGGGAAATGGGTTTTAAACAATAGCAACAAACAAACAAAAGCCTTCAATCTGCGCTCAGTAGAATTGCACATAATTCAAGGTCAAACTTCAACAGAAAAACTGATGAAAACCTCCTTTTGGTTAAGACAAATATGTTTTTTAAAAATTCAAAACAAAATAGCGATTAAGTGTTGCTCTGTCCCGTGTAACATATTCATTGAGGGAAACATTTGAGCGGAGTTTTTGGAGAAAATCATTAATTCCACTTTGTGTCTTTATACAGAGAAAGAGTAAAGTGACAGGCTATGGGTTGCTTCTAATGAGATGCATTTTAAATTAGAGCGCACCTCTCACACTGCCAGCTGGTGCCTGCTCAGGTGCTTCTGTGCTGTGAATGACGGAATGCACACACACACACACATACACACACACACACACACACACACACACACACACACACACACGCACTCACACATCATCATCATCCTCCTCCTCGGTGCCTACAATAACACATAAACCCTCCAACAAAAAGAGATTTCCTCACAGTGGCTGAGGGGTCTGAGTGACTGCTGTTAATCCAGCACACTTTAATTATGTCACTCCTCTTAGTGAAATTAAAATCATCGCAGGACTGTGAGGCAAGTTTTTCTTCCCCAAAATGAGAGCAACCAAATCTCATTGGAAAAAAAAAAAAAAAATTCATTCTAAGACCAGTTAAATTCAGCGTTTGTTTGGACATGAAATCCATGAAGAAAAAGAAAAATCCAGCGGTTTAAGATGAGTTAATTTTCAGATTTGTTTGGACCATTTTCGAAGTCAAACCTAATACAGCCAAAAGTCAGTTTCAGGTTTTGCTTTGTGGATTAATTTGTACTGAAAGTGAGTGAATTTAACCAGAAGTTTGGCAGGAATAACAGCCACAGACAGGATTTCGCCTCATTGGCTGTGTTTGAGTGCCCCTGCGTCTCATGAGGCAGGCAGGTAAGCAGGAAGGAGGGCGGGCAGGCGGGAGTGAGCAGGCAGGCGGGCAGGCGAACACAGGCAGCACACAGAGGGGTTAAAGGTCATAACGATCAGATGATTGGAACTACAGAGGGAAAGTGTGTAGCCATGTAGGGAAAATGGGGGAAGCAGATGCCCGTTAATTAGGGGAAATGTGACGGACAAGATTTGATCAGCGAGGGGTACGGCTGCCTCCTGCAGCACGGCAGCTGTTGCGAGGGGGGATGCTGGTGGGGCTGGTGAGTGTTTGTGTGTGAGTGTGAGTGTGTGTACGCGTGTGTGTGTGTGAATGTGTGTTCCCGTCCCCACAGGGCACCGCCACACTTCACAGACGTGCCAGGAACCGTCCGCAGGCCAACGCAGTGCCCTACGGAGAGAGACTATTTACAGCACAATGCATTTCAACTCATTAAACTCTCAGATGAAGTTGTATTTGTCACTGTTGACTCTTAGCGGGGAAACTTGATTTGTTCCTGTCGAATTTCTACAACCATAGTTTTGTTTGACAAAGTTTTGGGTGGAAATGTTTCCAGTGTATGTGCGCTTAGCTAGCAGGCAAATAAAAAACCCAGCAAGCTGAGATCAGTTAAAGACATGCGTAGCATAGTTTGAGCATGATTTTTATCATGTTCGGATCACAGCTGGGTTCCGCTTTAGACTTTATAACAGTTTAAGAGCTGAACGATGGAAAAAAAAAAAAAAAAAACAACAGATAAAACTGACTTTTATTGTGTTATCAGACCTTCATGTGCTCTAATTTTGACTTTTATTCCTGCAGCCTTAATTATTCATTTCACTGTATGTGCTTTAATCTCAAATCAAGTTAAACAACAGCTAAAAATGCAAATAAATGTATTATTCAGTCTACTGTGCTGGTATAGTGGGAGCTGAAGTTTGTCATAGTCATACCTTCACTAGAAAATATCTTTATCTTCTGTATCATTCTTTCAAATCTTTCCCTCGAACTCTGAGTCAGACTTTGATAATGTCTGACCTCGACATGTTCCCGGCAGCCCTCCTCTGACGGACTCTTTGACGTTCTATTTCTGAAAACACAAATATCCCACGCTATCTGTCATTTTGTTCTTCTCCTTCTTCTTTTTTTGTAACTCCAGTTTCAGCTGCGTTACTTCTCCACCACTAAGTCTCTGACTGTCTGTCTTTCCGTCTGTCTGCCTCCTTGTCAGCGCTCGCACTTGCTTGAGTGTGTCTGTCTCTGGTCGTGTCAGGTGTTTCTGCTGTTTGCTTCTATTCTAGCGCTCTCGTCTTGTAATTAGACATTCTGGGGGACAGACTGACATAATGCTCGACAATGCTGACAGACATAACCAGTGCATTAAAACCACAGTATGATATTTAAAAATGCTCGCTGTAGTTAAAACCTGAAAATCTGCACGAACAGCTACGAGTTTTACAAAATCAGAGCGCTGGAGAAACTTTTGAGTGAGTTCTGCGTTTGGCCTTATGACATTTCCTCAAGACTTGCAGATTCAGTGCGTTTTCTTCAGAAAATTAGGTGTAAATGTTTGTTTTTTAGAACGACAAGCATCAGTGGAAGGCAGGTTAACGTAAGGACGGATGTGGTTTTCTCATAGACGACTGATGAGACATCTTCACACCTTAAAAAAAAAAAAAAAAAAGAGAGGGAAGAGAACTTTTGGAGGGTTTTAACTGAAAACACACAGCAAAAAAAAAACAAAACAAAAAACAAAGACACACTTCCTAATTATACTTTCTTGCTATATCAATCTAATAGAATTTGTTTTGGCGTTTTTCTGGAGAAACAAAGTGTAAGAAAAGAAGAACTATGTTTGTACAGGCTTTAAAAAAATCCTCATTTGTTCCAATACCTCTGCTCTTTTTCATTCACCTTAGATCTTCTCTGTTAAATGTAGCATTTCGTTGTTACAAGCGGCAGAATATGGCATGTGTAAAAAAAAAAATATAGCTGCCGAGAAGAACCCCCTTCCCTCCATCCCCTCCTCCACCAACACCCACATCAGCAGCACCTATTAAAACTTATCTTTCTTTAATCAATTGTTAAATGTCATAGACAATCATCATTTAACACTGTCTTCCTGTGTGATTCTTTTTAATCTGGCTGTAAATAGGGCAGCCCTGTCTATCACTTCACTTTCTGCCGTACACAAGAGACTTAAGGTGTTTCAACAATAGCTCGCACAAAAAAAAAAAGCAAAAAAAAAAAAAAAAAACAAAGAAGCAGTTTTTTTTCTTCCTCCCTCCTCATCTCAAATCCCCGCAGAGAACACCAAAGGTATGAAAAGTGAAGAAAGGAGGAAATAAATCCAGGCGATGATGAATAATTTGAATGTAGAAATGAAGCTGTTTCAGGAGTGAGTGAGATACCGCACAAGGAGCAGCCATGGGGAGCGTACAATTAGGTCACCCAAAATAAAACGCTATCCTCCAGAAAGTCTTTCTTGGAGTTGTCAAATTCAATATATTTCACTGCCAATGGAATTCTTGATTTGGCTGTGAAGTGAGAGGGCGAAAGAAAGAAAGGGAGTGAAGGGCCTCTTTGAGAGAGACAGCTCAGGACCACATACGTTTCATAATTTATGAAAAAATGGGACTTTTTTTTAAATTTAAAGTCAGACTTTCCTCTCAGGAGGGACAACAGCAGCAGCCATATTGTCTAGCATGTGTTAAGGAGCATGACATGTTTCTGCAACAATACCTGCTGTTCTCAGAGCACACACACACACACACACCTACACACACATTTGCTCTGTATTACACTTAATGACACTCAAACACAGGGCACATGTGGCCGCCTCGCCACCTCATGTTCCCGCGCGGTAACAAAACTTTGGGGCGATGGAAAGTTTACAAAGCGTCAAATGTGGTGACAAAAGTCAACAAACAGCCCCAGCCAGCCTCCATCTCTCTCTCTCTCTCTCTCTCTCTCTCTCTCTCTCTCTCTCTCTCTCTCTCTCTCTCCCCATGACACCCAACAGGAAGGCGAAGCTCCTCCGGAGAGCGCGATACGGCACGTCTCCAGGTGACAGATATGTCACACCACCTAAAACCCTGTGGCACAATTATACCTCTGTCGCTCTGAAGGGAGGAGGAAGAGGGAGGAAGAGGGAGGAGGAGGGAGGAGGAGGAGGAGGAGGGGGAGGAGATGGTGGGTACAGAGCGAGAGTGAGTGAGTGAGTGAGAGGAGGAGTGGAGGGTGTGCGGGGTTGGTGGTGCTGCTGGATGCTTTACTCCTGGCTTATTCAAAGAGACAGCCCAAGGGATGCCTCTCGCTCTTCTAACAAAGCACTTCTTTTTTTTTCTTTTTTTTTTTGCCTTTTTTTTGTTTTTTTTTTCTTGAGTATCGCTGGGTGCGCTCCAGTCAAATCCTCTGGGCCCCCAGTCTTCCCCCACAGCCATTTGAGGATGCCTCAGAAACTTTTTCTCCCAGACATTGGGGCCTGTTTCAGCGCTGTTGTTTCAAATGAATAATCCAGCGCTGCTGCGGCCATGCGGAGGGTTACTCAGGGAGCGGGGATAGATGGCGGTTTAATGTCAGAGTTACAGCTGAGGGAGTGTCACTGAATTCATCACGGTGCAGCTGCACAGTGCTGACAGTCTGCTTTGGGTTCTTTTAGGTAATTCTGTAAAATTCCTGATGAGCTTTTCTGTGGCTCAAACTTAGTGAGAAAGCTAATAAAAAATATATATAAAAAAATAAAATATTACATTTCTGCTCAGAGTTTATATTAGCTGCTTCTGACATGTGATGACTTCAGAGTGCCTAATATGGGCCCACGGCTTTAACAATGCATGAGTGAGGGAAAGAGAGAGGGGACGTGCTCGCACTCCAACTAGGTCAAACTGTCGAAGGAACAAAACAGAACAGACCTCAAGTTTGCGGAAATCATTACAGGAAAACAAACTTGTCACTCGCTTGACACCCTTGACTGTTTTGCTTTCCGAAGCAGAGAACGATAATAATAATAATAAAAAAAAAAGAAATCTCCATTGCAAATTAGCCTCCTTGGTTGTGAAGTTTTTTTTTCTCCGTCTGTTTGAAATGCATATCAAAAAGGCAGCCAAAGCCACAACTTACCTTGTCGTTGACATCGGGGGACAGGAGAAGAAAAAGCACTTTTCTCTTCGAGAGCTGGTTTCGATTGTATACACAAGCCCCACAAAGGAAGATAAACCAGAGGCACACAGTCATAAAATATACATTTGCTTCTTTGTCTTTCGTTAAGATCTTCAACAAATAGTGCTGATGCAAGAAGGACAAAAAGAAGGAAGGTTACAGGGTGTTTGAGGAATGGAGTTGCAGCTGCATGACTTAACCTCAGTCTCACTGTACTTTCCTTATGAATTAGTGTTAATCATGAAAAGAGATTCATTTATTCTTAAAGCCGCTTTGAGGGCATTTCCAGCACGCTTCCTTCCAGGTTAGAAAGCAGATGACTTTTATCTAAGCGGCTCTTTTCTGCAAGACGTTTGGTGCAACACTTAGTTTGCTATTATGTTGTAATACATGTTGATTGCGAGAAATCATCCATTTCCTGGTAGTGTATTAACACCTGTCACCTGGATTTCTTCGGCAGAGTCACTACCCGGCGAAGCATGTAGGGCACCTGCTCCTCACCTTGTCTGTCCATGCTTCTATGTGTGTGTGTGTGTGTGTGTGCGTGACTGTGAGAGAGAGGGAGTTTGTGTGTATGATTGCCAGTACAGGAGGGAGCGGCGGGAGTGACAGCGCCCCTTCCCAAGGTTACGTCCAAGGAGAGTCGAGCCAATTACTATGCAGATCAGAGCTGATGGCGTTTAAGGGGATTGCTCCGATGCAATCACATTAGCTGGCCAGAGAGGAATCTCCAGGCTGACCCCAATCACAGGGGCTACAGCGCCGGGGTCAGCAAGGATGGAGGACTGCCGCCCATGTTTTCTTTTCACAAAACACTTTTTCCTTATCTCAAAAAAGGCACGTGATTATCAAGCCAAACAAGCCTCCTTCTCCTCCTCCACCCTGGGCCTCCTACAGACGTGCACATGCATATATTTCTTCAGGATGCATATGGATCACAACACATACAGTATGTAGAGGTAACTGTGTTGGTAATATAGGTGCAAAATAAAACTAGAGGACACTAGACTGAGAGATTCTCAACAGTAATATCAACTCTTACAATATGCCAAAACTACTCATTCTTCTCTGATACCCAAAGACTGAAGATGTTCTTCTTGTTAACTATATGTACAAATGGAAGATGGCAAGTACTTGTCCCTGTAAGTTTGGTGGGTCATCTGTGGATGTCACCAGAGAAAATGGGACAAGGACTCAAAATGCAGTATCCACAGTCCATGAATGAAGGGTAGTGAGTCCACAGTTTCCACATCTGTGTAATACTTTATTGCCGCTGCACAGTAACAAACGTGTTGATCAAAACAACTGTTCACGGATAAGTTTGGTTTCAGATGATTTTGATACTTAAAGAACTACATAGGAAAAAGTCTTGGACTGTCACGTTGGGCAAAAATGTTGAAAAACTGAGCAGGTGCAGTGCCTGTAGTGTGCTCCATCCACAAGTTGTTAACTGCCTGGCTCAAGAATTCATCTCTCCCTGGACCCCTGAGACCAACAGTTAACATAATAATACTTTATTTGTTTAGCACTTTTCAATACAAGTAACAAAGTGCTTCACAATAAGCAGTAAAAACAGTTAAAAAAAAAAGAACAGCAAACAGTAAAACGAGATAAAAACAGACTAGAAAAGCAGACAAGAAAAAAAGAAGAAGAAATAGATCAACAAAAGCAATACAAATTAAATCAAGATAAAAATAAATAAAATCACAAAATAAAAGCTTTTCTGTAAAAATAAGTCTTGAGTGATGAGATAAAACAGAGGGCTGATTTTGCAAGTCTGATTTCCTCTGGCAGGCTGTTCCAAAGTCTGGGGGCTCTTACTGAGAAAGCTCTGTCACCCTTAGTCTTGAGTCTAGACCTTGGAACAGCCAGTAGAGCACTACCAGAGGATCTCAGACTGCGTGCAGGTTCATAAGGGGTTAAAAACTCAGAGATATAGTGGGGTGCAGTCCGTGTTGGGCCTTAAATGATATTAAAAGAATCTTAAACTCAATCCTATGACATGACTGTCACCTCTGTGACTTCGGCCATGTGTCTACACCCTGCAAATCTGGCGGTTGCACACAACCGGAGCTGTGTTGTGCCCTTTTGGAGGTAACCTCCGACCAGGAGGATGTGTAGTACATTTTAAAGTGTATTTACAGTTATTCTCATGATGCAGCCTGAAGCCTATGCAAATACAAGGTTAAACAGCAAGAATACCTCAGAGTAAACAAAGTACTCCAACAGAGTCATAAAATATATCAATAATGAACACAAGCAAACTACAATGAGCTAACAATACTCTCTCTCTTCTAGAGCTGTACATTTGCTTCTGTGTAAGGTATTTTTTTCATGATTTCATGCCTTTCATCAGAGACAGTGAATAGAGCAGAAAACAGAGTGGGGAGCAACATGCAGCAAAGAGGCGGCAGGCTGGACTTGGAAGCGGGACACTATCTTGAGAGCCAACCTCATAAACCACTGGGCCATATCTGTGCCCCGTGATAGCTTTAACTTGTTTAGTTAATTCCATCTGATACCAGTTGAGTTATTCATTTATTTATTTATTAATTTGTGTTTTCAGGTTCACATGCAGATACTTGATTTTGCCCATCAGGTGGAATCCAACACTGATACTTCAATCACAACATCCCTAATAGACTCTCATTTAGTCAGGAAGCGTTGGATAAACTTAACATGACGGTGAGCTCTCACACCTGATGAATGTATAGTTACTCTTATGGTTTGGAATACTATCTCTGTGCATTAAAAATCTCTGCAGAACCTTTTGCATGCTCTCAAGGTAACTTCTTGCACACTCCTGTATATACTCACCAGCTTTTTTAGAACTCAGCATGCACAGACTGCATGAAGTTTCTCTCCCATGGGAGTTCTGCTTCATACGTTGGAAGTACTTTGGTTTCACAGCAGCAGCAGCCTCTGCAGTATGAATGTTATGTGAATGCACTTTAAGTGGTCAAAAAATCTAGAACACCGATTTATCAACATTCATTATCGCAGCTGTGTGTCTGTATTTTGGGTGTAAAACCATGAAGGATGCTGGGTCGACCTCGATGGCATTGACTTCTGTCAAATCTTGATTGTAAACCAAGCATCAACCTCCGGTCTGAAAATATGAGACAATGCGGAAGCGCTAAGGTCTGCTGTTCCTCGAGTGTCTGCTTGAGGCCGGCTCCGGAAGTACCGGAAGTCATGTACACAACAAGCCAAAATAAGCACATTTACAGCCTTGTACAAAGAATGCCTAAGAATCGCTAATTTCACTATCGGCACGCACTGTACAGGGGGTGAATTTTTTTCTAACTCCGCTATTTAGACAATATCAAGATCGCCAGTTCATCCAATCAGAGGCACAGCTCAGATCACGTGACTACCAGGCGCCCAATCGCTGTAACTGTGGAGACTCAAAGCCCACCTCATTTCCAATATGGCTGCTCCGGCCGTTTTGCTTCAAAATTCCGTTCCAGAAACAGACGAGTGACGTCTCGGAGACTACGTCCATTAATTATACAGTCTATGTTTTAAACCCCATGTTCAGCAGCCGTGCTAAGGTTCCCAGGTATCACATTTGATCCCAGCTTGAGGCCTCTTACCTAACATAAGGGGTGACCAAGCAAAAGTCAGGATGGAATAAGTCATGATTTATTACATAACAAACATAAATTTTCTTCACTCAGGTACAAATAGATGTGTGTACATTTCACTCCACAAAGAAGTGATGGTTTATGACATTAGTTCTTCCTTTGCTACACAAAATAAATTCTGATGGCAAGAAGCAATGAAGCTTCATATGAAGGTTAAAATTGAAAAGGAACTGCATGTTTCATTGATTAATCATTGATATTGATTTGAGAGAGGTCACACTGCTGAAGAAACTTCTGAAGATTGCCAGTTGAAATGTGCGGCTCCTTTTCGAGTTTAACCTTCATGTGTCACTTCAGATACTCCTTACAATCAGAAGTATATGTAATCATATCTATCTATCTATCTATCTATCTATATATCTATATATCTATATATATATATATATATATATATATATATATATATATATTTTCCCTGCAAAGTAGTACTCCTTTTTTGAACCTTGGTTTCTATTTTTAGAAATCTATTTCTGACTTCATTCTCTTTCACGAAGACTTCCTTTTGTATTGTTTATGCTAACATATGTTTCATCTATAAGTGCATATGGATCATTACATACACAGTCTATGTACAGTGAAATTCTGACTGTGAGCTGGTAAAATCCATACTCAAAATGACTACATCTGTACATTGCAACTTGTGCGCTTTGATAAAGTTAAGTTTTGAGTTCTTTCTTTGCATCATCTGGTTTATTTCTGATCTTAATGTCAGGGTATATACAGTCAATACTAAGGTTATTGTTTATTGTATTCACTTCCTATTTCTCTAAGTATTGAATATAGTTGTTTGTTGTGCATCATATTTTTTATTGTACACGCTCATGTCTGCGTGTCATAAACTCAAAGACTAATGCTGTATGTGTGTAAACCCATCTGCCCGTAAAAAACGGAGTCTGATTCTGATTGACAGATGTACATATAAAATGCACCATATTCACAGTTGACCACAGTTACCCACAAACATATATTCACACTTTTCTCTCCATTTCATCCTCTCTTTCTGCTCCTCTTTCTCTTTCTCTTCCACTCATCTCTCAGGTGAGCGCCTGTCTGTGATCCGCTGCGGTCTTGGAGGGCAGATTGCAATTTACTCTCTCCCCGTGGGTGAGGTGTGTGTGTCCAGGTTGTAAATATGCCTCCTCTATCTCCATCTACCTCTCCTTCTCTCTTACCTTTTTTTTTATATCCCCTTTCTCCCTCTGTTGCACCCTTTCTCTCCTCTGTGGGTAGTTTTTCTCTGCTGCCCGTATGGCCAGTAATGAGACTGAGTTTGATCAGGTCGCCTCGCTGTTCCTGGAAAGATCTCACTTGAGCCACTGGCCCGTAATGGAATCTGCATCTAATGCATACATAAATCACACCTCTTTCAGGACATTTTCATATGCATAATGTCTTTCAACCCCCCTCCCTTCCTTCTCTTTTCTCCTCATTCCTCTTTCTCTTCCCTTTCCACCCAATGAGCTTTGTATGGAGAGATGGAGGGGGGAGGAGGGATGGCGAGATGTAGAAAGAAAGAGGTGATGAGTCCTTCTTTTTTGTGCCTTTTTTATAGAAAAAGAGAGAGAGGGACTTGTCTGTAATTCTGTCCTGCATGTCTATTGTGCTGACAAGACTGGCGGAGTGCTGAGATGATGCTAAGATTGGGGAGGGTCTTCTTTAGGTGACATCTGTTCTCGCTGTGTGTATCCTGTGTGAACGTGCGTGTGTGAAAGAGAGAGAGAGAGAGAGAGTGAGAAGAAGAAAGAAAGAAAGAAAGAAAGAAAAGGGATAAATGGGCGAAAAATAGCCAGAAAGGTTTGAGAATTTGTGATTTTTGGACTGTCATTGGACTCTGGAGAACAGTCGTTTCGGCCTCTCACCCCCTCTTTTTTCTTCCCCTCTTCTTCTCCTCTTCCCTCCAAGGCTTTGTTATGTTAATGCACATGGATGTGGCAGATTCACAGTGATTTTTCATCCGCCGGTGACGAGAGATAAAAGGCGAGTGACGAGGTGTCGCGATCGTCCTCACTGTTCGCCTCTCAGTCACTAACAAGCTTCTGCATTGTACCTCCGCCATTTTCCCCGCCACTCCATTTGCATGTGCAAGCCTCCACTTCATCCCCCCTCCTAAAAGTTTATGCCGTCTCGTTAGGGCCACGTAGGTGTGAGATTAAAATGTTGGGCACACTTTCATTTTCATACTGACTGCACCAGAGTGTGTGTATTTGTATGTGTGTGTCTACATCTGTGCGTGCTGCAAAGGAGATATTACCATACAGCATCCATGCTAGTGAGTGTTATTTATTTATTTGAGTGCCTCCTAAGTACGTGGCACTTTCCCCCCTCCTCCCCGAAGGTGCTCTGCATCTCTTTAGATGATACAAGCTGCCATATCAGCACAGGCTAACCCATTCTTAATCACATTTGCATTTTTATTTTGAGATATTCCTCAAACGTTTGCATTATTGAGGATTTATGATGAGCTCTTCGCCTGATCCTCCATCAACTTCACTCATAAAGAAGCTTCTCCATAACTCACAGGCGAGTGGAATATGCTGTCCCCCCTGAAGTAATTAGATAGCAGAATTCTGATATGGAAAGTTTGAATAAATCACTTTGTTTATGAGTGCTGAGGCCTTGAGAAGAGCCGAGTCAAAAGGGAGTCCTATTCACACCACGGAAAGGAGGGAAAACAGCAAATTATGTTTGCTTCAGAGCTCTTTGATTTTTGTATTTAGGCATGAAGAATCTTAGAGAAAGGAATTTCCGTTTAATAGACTTTTGTACAAAAATCATGACTTGATCTGTGACTTTTAGTTATCATGTGCGTTTGAGAAACCTGGCAAAAAATCAGGCATGACAGGTTGTTAAAAAAAAAAAAAAAGTCCAAGTCTGCTTATCAAAACCAGCTCACTGCGAAATGAAACTGAAATTCAGCCCACTGGAAACTCTGCATGCAACAATCGCATGCATTGTTGGTCAAAATGGAACCATGAAGCCTTTTATAATACACCCAGTTGTTTCAAAATGAGCTACCATTGTTTTTGAATGTGACAGAATCGAAATGTTTGTGTTTTTATGATTTTAGCAAGTCCAAACAGTCTATAACAAGTAATCTGGTTCAACTGAAGAAGCTCCTGTGAGGAGTTTTCAGCTGGTTGTGAAGCAAACTGAATTTTTTTCCTGACACTCCAGCATGACTTAACAAAAATCAAAGAACTCAATTAATAAGAAGAGTGACTACTTTTTCATTTTAATTTTAAATGCCTGAAAACAAGATATGATTTGAGACTAAATACTTATAACGTGCAGAAGAAAGCCAGCTAAGAACACAGAATGAAATAAACAAAAACTTAAGATCCTTGGGAACTTTAAAAGAGCTGCTGACAAAATGTAGAAGCTTAGCATTTTTTTTTTTTTTTGTGATGTACAGGTAAGGGGGTTTCTTGGTGATATTAGCAACATGAAAATTAAAGAGACTTTAATTGGACTGCAGCAACACCTTTTGGCTGGAATCGTGTGCACACTGTCGTGATAACATGTTTGTTTGTTTGTTTTGGAAATGAGTGGAGATCGGATCGTCTTTTTAACATCAGTTTTCATTGTCCAAGACAACTTTTTACTGGATACAACACAACGAGGTAAGGTCCACAGTTACACAGTGCTGTTGTTTGAAACGTGAAAACTGATCTACAGTCAGTTTGTACCATAGTTCAGTAGCTGGCTATTGTCGTGCTATTAGCAACCTGGTTGACGTAACGTTAGCAAATCCTCATGTCCTGCTCATCTTCTTCATTCCTCTTCATTTTATTGACAGACTCTCAAGTTTGACGGATCACTGCAGAATAACTGCTGCATGTGGGTTGGAATAAATATTATCACAGTTTAGCCTGTGTTTTAGCCTTTAGCTTGTGGGTTAACATGTGTTTTAGCCTTTAGCCCTTGCTATCACTCTCCCATTGAATTTTCTTCTGCTCCGACATCATTTGTCTGTCAGACAGTCCAGTTTCAGTGTCCACCATCACTACCAAATAAATCACAGAAATAGTTTTTAAGAGGAGGACAACACAGATGTCTCCTCTCACTACTAAACTTAATCGGTTGACGTGGTGTTGTCATAGAGACTTTGGCGTGCCGTAAATCAATCGTGACCTGTCTGACCTAATCAGGAAGCTAAAAAAAAAGCACTTACAAATAACTTTTATACCCTCACAGTCCCTTTAAATACTGCCTGTATTGAACTTTCTTATTGTTCCGGGTCCTTATCAAGTTCTTTGCGCGGACGAGATGGTAGGCTAATATGTTTCTAAAAGAACTGGTAGCCTTCACTGCTAATAAAGGACTATCTCTGAGCAAAAAAACAAACAAAAAACATAGAAAATAAATGAAATGAAAAAATAATAAAAACTAGCCTACAATAAGGATGTGACAGGAACCCATAACATAATTAAGACTTACATGGCACCAATATGACACCATAGGACATACAAAACTTAAAAGTAGCATGAATAGTATCACAAGTTACTGAGTTAAAGTTTTTTTTTTTAAATGCAGATTTAGATCTTTGGTAGAATTTGCCATGATGACTTAAAGATGGAAGTTTTACTTTGACGCAAGGATATTTGAAGCATAGACTGGATAAATCATGGATGTACTTTCTGTAATATCCATCACAAATATCTACCAGCCCTCGGCCCACTACAGTGTGTAGAACCAGACCAGGTACGTGTTTCTTTCTGGGTTAAAGATCAGCACTTTATCTATTGGCCCAAAGGGAGATTCATTGGCTTTTGCAACAAACCTCAAGTGGACACTCTGGGCACTGCAGCTTTTTAAACTTTCACATTGGTTTCATTTCCTAACACAGCAGGCTGGTGCTTCAGTTAAAGTCAGCTTGGGTCATGGGAAATATTGTATCTACAGGTCTTGGTGCTTCCCAGAGAAAATAAAATAAAATTTAAGACTTAATGATGACTTAATGCTGCAACAATGTTGATTCTTTTAGTCATTTTTTGAGTTCTCACATCTTAAAAAGAGTAACTATTTATTGTCTTTATGATTAAATGTTTTGGACAGTTGTTATAGATAGTCATTGAGATTAAAACAATTTTTAATCTCAGATGACTTATTTATTTATTTTATTTGTTATTCTTTTTTTTACAAAGTGGTCAGACTTCTTTAAGCAAACATGGTTCAGACAACACTCAAGGCATTTTTCTTTAGTGTGGGAAAGAAAACAAAAACTGATTCAGCAACATTTTTGGAGCTCAACATTTGGCGTTTGAAGGTAAAAACCAAACATTGACTATTTAAATGTCCATTAATGTTAATATTTGGGGACAATGACCTAGAGCAGGTGAATCCTGCAGTCTCATCCGCTCTCTTTCTCTCTTTCTCTTGTAAAAATTCAAATGATTTTCTCCTGATGCAAAATGAGTGTTTTTGGCAAATCTATGGGAAACGAATCAAGCCGAGTTTTATTAAAAAGGATTTGAATATTCAAATGAACGCTTGACTGATCTTTTGTTTAAGCCCTCTTCCTGTCACCAGTTATTAGCTGAAGAGGGCGAAAAGTTTCCTCTATTTTTTGGGTGAATCTCGTACTGGATTTACACTGGAAGGGGATTTTTATTAAATCATTATTTACATTGACTCATTTCCATTTTGGTTCCCTACAGAAAGTTCAAGCTTGACATTTTTGAACAAACTTTTGTGTTTTTTCTTATTAGCTTTTATTATAGATTTGCGTTGATGCTTGAATAAAAATAGGATTCCCGGGCGGTGTTTACCGAGATATAATTGGCTATCTGGAGTGGTGAGATATTTGGTGTGGGGCTGAACTTTGGGATGAAACAGAAAATTATTGCTTCAGTGCCTCAGCCTAACTGTAGGTAGTTATTCTCCAAATAGAATTCTCTGCCTCGTGATAATTACCGCCACACACACTTCCACAGTGATGCAATGTGTGAAGCCATTGTACGTGGGGATCAAAATAATGACATGTCGACCCATGAGAGGAAGGGATTAAAAATGAGATGGATTGTTTTTTTGCATGAAAAGCAGTTCAGCGGTGTTGAACAAGAGGAATTCGGTGCAGTGATTCAAAAAAGGACAACTTGCCCTCTGTGTGAGGCGCGTTAAACAAACCAAGTAATAGTGGCAGACTTCCCATTAATTAAGCTTGAAGGATTCAGTTTCAATCCTCCATTTGTTGATGGGGAATTGCATACTTCACAGCCTCTGCCCCTTTGATGGTAGTTTTGGGACCAACAAATTGATTGATGGATCGCTATTTGCATGTATCTTAAAATGCATCTTTTTTCTCCCCATTTTTATTGAAAATAATGGAATGGAAGAAAGTGTGTGTAGGTGGGGCTGCCTCTCTGTTTTTGTATGTGTGTGTGTGTGTGAGTGTTGGGTCGGCTTGTTAAGCAGAATTCATTTTCCACCAGATCATAATGCAATCATAGTTGGCCTGCTTTATTGTGCCAGTCAGCACACACACACACACACACACACACACACACACACACACACACACACACACACACACACACACACACACACACACTTACATACACCGAACACACACACACAAATACATCTTACTCAGTTTAGGATTTGATTTTATTATTCCATCTCACTGTGTCCTATTCAAGCATGCACAACAGCCAGACATTCGTATTTATTTATTCTCCCACTTTTATAATCAGCCATATCGAGCATGCACAGCGCTCTTACAGCCCCCCTTCATGTCGCATGTGACTCACACAGTGTTAAACTAAAGTATGACTTTGTTGCCGGCACAAAAGCGTGTCTCGATTACATGTTGGCCCGCTGTAAGAAAATTGAAACCCTCTATAATCCCACCTTAAGGAAATTACTTTGATTTCCATGTTCATGGCAATTTCATTATTGATGAGGCAAAGTGAATTGGCAGAGGTGGTGTCCAAAGACCTACATTAAGTGCAATATTCAAATTGTTCCCCTCTCTCTGTATGAGCTGTGACCTTCGGGTGCCATGAAAGCCCAGCCTTATCACCGAGGCAGTTAGTTTGCCTAAGGCATATGAGATATAAGCATATGTATATTGATATATTGAGGTAGTTCGTCCCTGGGCAATGCAATGAGGCGAGATATATATTTATATGTGTGTGTCCGGTGGACGCAGCGCCTGTGTCCGCTGATGAGAATGGGTATCTGGCTCGGTGGCGTGCGGCTGAATTTACTCGAGGAAGTGTATGCAGGGGTTTCAATCTCCCTGCAAACCATTTGAATACAGGCCCCTGATTTATTACCTTATTTGGTCTGTCTTCTGTATGCAAATGCATTAGTGTGGAGGGGGGCGAGGGTGGTGGTTCTGGTGGAGGTGGGGGGCACACTTTGGTTGTATGCATAATGAGATTCCCAGGGTCATCCCTCCGGTGTGTCAGGGACCCAGAGTGCAGAAAGCCTCCAGGGGATGAAGAAGAGGATGGGTGGTTGGGTGGGTTGTGAGGAAAGGGGGAGGTTGAAAACAGTCCCCAGGTGCCCTCCTACCCCCCTATCCACCACCTCCACCCTTTACCCCCCTCCCTACCTCCATGCTAAACTCCTGGCAGTCCCTCTGCCTATCCCCTGCCAGCTCCCTCTGCCCCCGCTACACAAACCTAGCTTGTGCTAAGTGTCTGCTGTGGCTCTTGGCTCAGTGGAAGTGCATTAGCCTTCATGACAATGCATCCCTCCCCTGCCACCCACCCCCTACTGCCAATTATGGATCTGATCTGTGTGTTTAATAATTGCCCTCTTCAGACGCATTCAATTGTGTCCAAATGGGAGTGGAATTGATTTTTTGTAGGATATTAGCCGATTACTTTGAGTGCCCCCCTAATTTGAATCGATTTGAATAATGGTTATTCATGTGATCTTTGCCTTTTTCTACCGCGCCGCACAACGACACGCCCTCAAGGTGCAGCGCGGCCACTGTGATAAGTGCACCGTACACATGAGTGTTGGCATGCACGCAGGGTTTGATATTACACGCTCTTTCATAACTTGAGAAAATGTAAAATGATTAATACATTAGACTGAAGAAAGGAGATTGCAAGGGCATGGATTAGTACCAAATCTTAAGACTCATCCTTTCAGCTGAAGATCAAAATCACTTTTTATCATCCGTGATGCTGCGTTCAAGAGCGCCCTTTATGTTGCCTAAATGGAGCTCTATCAGGGCTGGCCTTTGAGTGTTGCTGCAAAACTCGAAATTAAAACAAGGTTTTCGTTCGCTTGCTTACATGTTTGGTTTTTACATGAATAAAGCCACTTCATCAGGATGAAAATGTATGAAAAGGTGTCCCTGCCAGCACTCACTTTTGTTGAGCATATATGCAAAGCGCAGACCTGTGTGAGCTCATGCATAGCGTGAGTGAATGCTGGCCCGGCCATCATATGTGTCTCAAAGAGGACGGGGACGCAGACAGTGATTTACCCCCCCAATAGATAGACAATAGGCCTGTCTGACACTTAAAATATTAAAGAGTGGAATATGCACCGCTACGTTGATCTTCACTATCAATATTTAACATCCTCTTATGCATGTATGCTGAGTTGTCCAATTTCATTAAGGCCATTTGTCATCCTGGAGGGCACTGGTCTTGGGCCCTGAGGAGCCCAGGGACAAAGTGAGGAGGGGGCCTGTGTCACCACCAGCACCCATTTAGTGCCTGGTTTAAGTGTTTATTGTATGAAAAGTGTGAAAAGAGACTCTCTGCAGTGTTGGATGTTGATTTGACATCATGTCCAAAATAAATTATATTTATTTCGCTTGCTTATTTCAAAATTTCCGCTTCCTCTCATTGCAAGCACGTAGGCATGTGTTTCTCAGATCCGTCAAATCTCTGAACAAATCAACATCTGGTTTTCATTTACTCAGAATTACGCTTTGAATGTCATTGTGTGGGTACACGTTCCTTTTTTATGTCATTATAGAGAAAATGTACGAGTTCCTAAGAGAAAGGTGCGAGGAAGTATATGACCACAAATTGTGCATTCATCAGTGTGTGTCTGTTCTGTGGGCGTCGCTCTGAGTGCGTTGACTAAGACAACGTGTTGTACACGGAGCTCTATTTGCTCCCCGTACATTTGGCTCGTGTTTATCACATTTCCTCTAACAATACATCTCGATTCCTAAAGGCACAGAATCTCAAATGTGACATTTTAACAACCCTTATTCCTTTCACGCTGCACCATTTCCGCTTTGCACTTTAGTGTCATTTTCATTCCAAACCTGAATTACCAATTTGTCTTTGTGGCACGGGCAATTTACATGCATCCGTTTCAGTTTTTTTTATATGCAAAATGCACTAAAGTGTAGCATTTTTCCCATCACAAGGATATTTTCCCGGGTCTAATTTCATGGTTTTGATGGTGAGTGAGTCTGTCTCGGAGGAACTGTACCTCTTGTTCTCATAGCTCCTGGGTGACGTCTTGATGACAAGTGTCTTTAATATGCATGGAGAATGGCAGGTCCCACATTTTGTCCCCACAGTTTTGCATGTTGAGGGGAAATTGCCCGGCATCGGGGGCTGCGGTTACTGTAGGAGACGAATGTCAGTTACCATTCACAGAGAGACCCTGGCTTTTTATGATTATTGCCTCTGTGTACCACCATTAAAAACAGAGTGGGGGGAATTGTCCGTGCTGTATTTTTGGCTTGCTGAGTGGTGGCGAGGTTCCAGCAGGAAGGGTAGCACAGACATTTCCCTCTTATGAAGGAGGCAGAGTGATCCCATGCCAAAGCCTAGAGGCCTGCGTCCTGCCATGCCACAGTCGGGCTTAAATGGAATCTAAGGGCTCGTTCCCTTTTGGAAACACAAAACCATGTTTGTCGGGTTTGTAGAGACAACAAAGGCTTTCAGCTGTGCAGAATTCACATATTTTCTACTGAATTTCAACAATGTATGGTATAAGAAAATATATGCAGTGTAACAGAGCTTGCAGTAAGTTGAGACATGTTGATCTGGAAGTTAGTGCCGTTATTGTCAGAGCAGGTGTCTCTACACCTGCAGAATCAAACCACGGAGGGGTTGAATTTAGTGCACTCTGCACTTTATTGTTAGTGCTACAGTTTGTTCAAAGAAGAACATAAATGTGTAAAACACCCACATTTAATGTGCTTTTGTGCGTTGCATTCAGCAGGAGACAAAATGACTTTTTAATATTTTAACAAGTGTTTGTCTGCACCTGCTCATATTTAAGTTTCTTCGGTCTGTGTATTAATCTGTTTTCATTTAAATAAGATGGAATTCTGCTTTACTTTTTCTTTGTGTATTTTTAGTACCAGTTGCAGGATTTTTGCTCTTTCATTATAAATGATGATATCTAACTGTTTAGTGGTACAACACTACAATGGATGCTATTATTACTATGGATACTAAGATCACCAATGCTGAATTGGTGGTGTTATTGCTATCTCCAGCACTGCAACCTGTATAGCTGGGTATGACATTAAAATAATTCACTGACCACTTTTTATAATCTGTGGTTTTCTTGTGGCCACTGAAAGCACTTTACATTACAAGTCACAATTACCGGTGCCTTTAACACTGCATGCAAACCAGGGCAGGGTATTCCCCATAGCTTCACTAAACGATACTTATAAGATGAAGATACGACTCGGTATGATGTGTAGCACAATAAAATACAGATCATTATATGATATGACGCAATGGGAGACGACATATTGCACTGGTGCACCCAAGGTGTGTCTTGAAATGCTGAGTCAAGAGATTAGCGTCACACCTCCTTGACTAACCTTTACACATATTAAACATAACAATAAACCATGTAAGAACCCTTTTGGTGGGTTCAGTCCACAGCAGAACAGATTCATGCCTTGATTTAAGGCAGACACTCAAAACGTTGGAAAATTCAATGAAATTGCTACTTTTTGTCTCGTTGTTGCTCTTCTCCTCTAATCCAGTGCAGAACAGCTTGTTGGCTTCATTTGCACTGTGCTCTGTAACTAAAAACTGTATAAGACATGGACTTGGTACTCAGCCAGCTCCTGAAGTTGAAGTCCACTGTCTTTGTGTGCCATGTTGGAAATGCTGACCTCAACCTAACTTTGGTAAAGATTGTGTGAGAAAAAGAGGAGGCGCTGGAGTGGGCTTTGAACCTTGTCACTGACGATCAAATCACACCAGATCCATATTCAGGTTTCTATTACAGTCAATGTATGAAAATCACGCTGGCTCCGCTCGTTGCATTCCAGATGTCTCAGCTCCAGGTTGGAGCCCTCCGGATTAGATATTTAAGACTTCTGTTTTTGCTGGATGCTGGAGCAGCAATGCATCAAACGTGCACAGAGCGGATTGAACAAGACAGGAAGTAGTGCTCAACAGCGTGGGAACTCCTCAGTGTTGCAACTCCAGTTAGTTAGTTAGTTTACAGATAAGCCCTCAACTTCTCTTGGCAATATTTAAATGGAAACCCAACAAGCACTTAGTAACACAAGCTAGTAAACTTCCTTAAGGAAGAGCCCTTGTACAGGAACAAACTCTTTGGGTGGATTGTAATCTGTGACCACCGAACCCAAAGAGTGTCTCAACTGATTGTCTGAATCTGAGGCTCATCTTTTTGCAATCAGCAACCACATTTATTAGTGTTCGGAAATATGGAAAGTACTTCAAAGTGTTCCCCATGTTCTGCATAAGGTTATTTATTCCTTGTTACAAGGGACCCCGGACAAATTAAAGGGGTAGTAAAATTTCAAAAAGATCATTTACAACATTTTCTAACTGTGTAGCACAAATACTTGAGCCCACTCCAGACAGAGAGAAGAGTTGGATGTCTTTGAAAAAGAGCATACCTGATAAAACATCAGTGTCTTTGATCCAATTTGAACAACATACATTCAAAAGGGAAGCCAAATTTACGACGGCACTCAAAGTACTAAAAGAAGTGACTTTGAATAAGAAACAACTCTATGATATCATGACTAACTTTTCTAACAATTAAAGAAAACTATCAGGTTATTTTGAAAATATTTTTTAATAGTTGAAGAGTGTTCATTGCTACCTACATGCTGTGCTGTTTAATCTGTATACTGGTGTGATTGTTACTCTAGGAAAAAACCTCAAAAGTCTTCATCTTGCAAGTCATTTGATTTTATATTCAGAGCTAAAATCCAACTTTCTCTTTTGAGAAATTGATCAATTTTGACAAAGAGAACAAGCTTCTGCAACAATCCCTCACTTATTCCTGCGCAGGATTTGTTAAGAAACAAAGATCTTTGTCTTGAAAGGCGGCTGAATAAGACGCATCGCTCTGACAGTATATAGAACATGACAGGTGATACCCAATTACTGAAAGTTGGCAAACTGTTGAAGTACCTAAAGCCATGGAGAAATCTTGCACTTAGGAACGAATACTAAATGAAGAAACTTGTTTTGCGGTGGAAGCTTCTTGTTTGCTTGTCTCAATCTATTCAATTCACAGAATAACTGAGCCTCTCTTTGTTTTTTTTTGCCACTTTTCCTTCACAACTTTTTTTCCCACCTCCCAGCTCTCCACCATGTGTCATTTCTCACCTGAATGACACTCTCCATCCAAACACACTCACACAGACACATCACATCCAAAGCACATGTGCACATTACACACACACACACACACACACACACACACACACACACACACACACACACACACACACACACACACACACCTCTGGTGGCCATATCCGCCACACTTCTCACTGGCGCTAATCAATCTTACAATACATTCATCATCAGCTGCGCAGTGCGGGCTCCGTCCTGCTGAGTGAAATCTCATTTAGGCCTCTTTGGATGTTTCACTGCTCTGGAAATACGCAATTACATCACGGACATGCGGGGACGGCGCCCGGCAGGGAGCAGCCACTGACAATTAGACACCAAACAGACCAGGTGTGAACTGTGCCAAGCACCACAGAAGAAGAAGGAGAAAAGAGGAGTTTCTGCATTTAGAAACTGTATCATCTCTCTATCTATAGACATTTCCACGCTGATGGAAGAAGTAATAATCAGCTCTTGTAGAGTAAAATTGTGTCATTGAAAGTTCAGTAATTCATCAACGTTTATGTGATCCACTCGTTTATATGTGAAAAATCTGCCATATAGCTCTGTTTATGTTGTGGATGTTCTTGATATCGTCATTTGATATGTTCATCATTTATACAGTGACAGGTTTTCAAGTCTGATTTAATTGGGTCTGTTAATGTCCTTGTGCATCATGTCATCTTGTGTGCGCATGCTGCAAAACACATTTCTCCGCTTTAGACAATAAAGACTAATCTAAATCTAAAAAGTGAAATTTTCTACCTTAAATCAACCATTTCTCTGTGTATATTACTGATTAACTGTAATAATGATTTTGTAATGACCACACACTTTCTGTCTGGGTTGTTTCACAGGTATTGTTCATATTTACACTGCGTTAGAGTCTCAGTAGAGTGGTTTGACTGGACTGAGGAAGAACAACAAGAAGGAATCTAACAACAAAGTTCATACTCTCACATTCAGTGGTTTCATTTTTTTAAAATCATTATTTATTTATTGCTTTTTGGCTATTTGTTTGTTTATTTATTTTTCGAGAGGACAGGGTAAGAGTGGGGAGTCACATGCAGGAAAGTCGCTACAGGTCAGACTTAAACCCACCTGCCCGCTCAAAGGCTTTCTGCCAATACGGAGCGCGACCTCAACCACAAGGCCAACTGCGCTCGTCAGTGGTTTCATTGATGCAAAGAAATGTTTTATTACTGAGTGAAAATATTAGTATAAAAGTTTGATAATGCTGTATAGTTACTATGAGTTGTTGGTGTAGTGTTAAATTTTTGATTTGAGTAGAAAAATAAATATATTGTAAGTGAACATCAGTCTGATTTGTTTAGGACCAATACTTTCCTCAAGATGGATCTGCAAGTTACATTAAATAATGGCGCCTTGTTGTACTGAAATGCATGAAACATATTTTGTTTGTCCTTGTACAAAAGTACTGCTGTAAGATGAGATACGTAACATGAGTGATGAGATGTTGATACGTGAAGTACTCCAATAAGGGCCTGTTTCCACTGACAGTGTCTTTTGCACATATTTTTATTTTAATCAAACCACTTCAGCCATACAGAAGCACTAAAGTCTGATGAAGTGATCATTTTTACATTGAACACAAAAGAAAATTGTCTTCTTTATCTGCAACTAATCAGAATTCAGAAGGGGCGGGACTTATGATGGCGACTTTGTCAACAGCAGTGGTGGAGGTCTGTACAGAGGAGAAAGAAAGCTAACATGAAGCATACAGAGGTATTGACAACAGAGTTAATGGTTACTGCTGGGGGAAGTTGTTGTTAAGAGGGACGACTTCAGCGACCTGGCAACTGTAAGCGGCAGGGGTCCAAAACTCTGCAAGTAAAATAGAATCTAAATACTTCAAAACTACACTTAAAGCTCCTGTGAGGAAATTTTCATTTCATCTGCTGATTTAGTCCTGTACATGCATAGGGAGTTTTTACTGACCTGCATCTCATTCTGTTTTTTTTTCTCAAACAGATGAATAAATCGCTGTAATTTACTGTGGAAAATGCAAAAAAGGTTGTTTCTATAGTGAGCTGCCTATCATCTGGTCCTACACCCAACCGTTTGGTAACTGGCAATAAAAATTACAGTATAAAAAAATATAAATACTGTTGCTGATAGTCTCATTTGCATTTAAGTTATATAGAAACTCAACTACTGATTACAGTCTGTTTAAAAACAGTTTAAAATGTCCTCAGAGGAGCTCAAAAACTGTTTTGCACCTCCCAAAACCAGTGTTCGCCCTCAGTTCACATAAATCATGATGGCACAATAGACTGGACCTCTGTTAGAAAATCCTTTGTGCATCAATCATGTGAGTTTTAATGCATTATGTACTTCATTTGAAATTAATTCTAAAATTGGATAATGAAGTCAAATCAGTTAGCCCCAAAACAAACCAACATTCAACTTAATGCACATATTTATTTATTGATTGAGTGATTTATTTATTTATTTATTTATTTATTTATTTATTTGTTTGTTTGTTTGTTTGTTTGTTTGTTTTTATTTTTTGCTGTTGCTATATCATTGATATACTTTTCAATGTCATTTCATAAACTGGGTGTTTTTGGAAACTTTTTTTTAGTAAAATTTTTAGTAAATAGGCATTTTTTCAAAGCAAAAAATACTATTTTTGGGGAAAAAAATAAGTAACAGTTTTGACGTTATTCTTACCGCAACTCCTTGAAACTTAGCAATGATTTTCCTGAAAAAAAAAAGCATGTTGATGATTCATTAGAGCAGTCATTATGAAGTGCCAAAAAAAAAAAAAAAAGAAAGAAAGACTCTGGCTGCCTGTAGTGGTATGATAACTCTCAAGGGGGTAGAAAATATTTTTAAGTTTTTAAAGGAAACTAATTATCATGTTGACGAGATAGAGGCCTTTGAAACGCACGTATCAATTATGATACGTTTGGCGGTATAGGGTTGAGATGCAAACTATGCCATATACATTCAGCCAAATGAAAAACATTCTAATTTAATAATCAGTGAACTAATTATCTAGATCTGTATGTCGAATTATTCAGTGTTTATATGAACAAATATTATTTTAAGATCTCAGAGTTGACAGCTCCTGTCTCAGTTAGCACCAGCAACATATTTGTATGCACTGAGAGAAAGAGGTATCTGAAGTTAATCAGTGGTTTGATGAGTGAGTCAGTCCTCTGCACCTGTAAACTGTAAAAATATTTGCTTTGTACAGACTCCAGCAGGCTCTTACCAAGCCAACATCCGAGTAATCTTCAGCAGCCATCTTTGTCTGTGTGTTTGAAAGTGTGTTGTTTGTCAGAAAGAGTGTTTGTGAGACGGGGGAAGGAGGGATGTGTGTGATGTGATGGTTCATCTCTTCTCTTCTGTTAAATATTCTGTCAAATACACAATAAGTTAAAGACACTTGTTTCAAAACACTGAACATCCAGTTTAAACAGTAAAGCACAGAAGAAAAGGGGATAATATTAGATTAATAACATCTATGTAAGAGGTTGGGAGCAATATGTCAGAACAACTGAAGGCAGTAAATTGAAGCAGAAGTTCATTCATTTATTATCACTTTTACAATCACTCGTTCAGAAGAATATACAGTAATTATCACTCTTCTTGAGTCGGTAGAGGTGAAGCTGGACTCTTGTCTGGTAGTGGGTAATGATGAGGTCTCTTCTTTGTGACAATCACCAAACCTGTGTCCTTCATGTGTTAGTTTGTGTGTCTCTGTCTTTCTTTGCATGTGTGTATGCATGAAGATCTCTGACATATGATTGTGAATAAGCATGCAAAGCAGACATCTTTACAGTGCAGGTGTGTGTGTGTGCGTGTGTGTGTCCGTGCATGAGTGTGTGCAGGGTTCACAGGCCTGGGCTTTGACATTCACGCTACACCACCTACGCACTGGGGTCCCATCTCGGGGTCATTTACATATCTTTGAAAGACAGATTGAAAAGAAAGAGAAAGGAGGGAGGAATGAAGGTTGAGGGATTGGGGGGGGGGGGGGGGGGGGGGAGATAGATGGAGAGAAAAAAGAGGGGAAAAAGAGAGAGAAAGACCAAGCCGGAAGATTACATTCCCCCCATCTAGAAAATGAGGGGGAAAGGCAGGGTGTGTAGGGGCCTACTGGGAGGATCCTTATTCATATTTGTGTGTGAATTGTTTATCACGGTGACAGAAGCGTGCCAGGGCTGAGATAAAGGCAGCGCTCCATCACGGGGGCTGTGACAGCGGGAGGACACGGCGCGCACTCACCGCAGCAGCCCCAGAAATATTATTAATAGATGCTGACTTGATTTGCCACGATTGCAGCGTCTTGGCACCGCTTGATTGTGGCCTGTGAAGTTCCGTCCAAAGGGGAAGCTATTTTTCATGAAGTGACAGAAGTCTTTGCGATTTCTATCCCCCTCCTTCCTTCTTTTCCTCCCCTCTTCTTCCCTCCCCCTCCCCTCCTTTCCTTCTTCCCTTCAGTTGAGCAGTTGCATCTCTTTCCAAAGAGCTGATATGCAAGGCTGCTTATTATGAGAGTGGTGTCAGATTTTAGAGGAAAAAGGCGAGCAGGGAGCAGGAGAAATAGTCGCTCCTTTGATGGGATGGCCTGTGAGATGGCCTGTAGATGATATCCGGATTGTGTTCATGTGTGTGTGTGAGAGAGAGAGAGATTCAGTCTTTCGTGTGCATTGGTGTGTGCAAAGCATGCATAAACTTCACTAGTTTCATGCAATATCACAGCTTTAAGAATATTGGAAAATTTGTTATCACACATGCACATACATAAATTCATAAGTTCACACAAAGCTGGTAAACAGGTTTTTTTTTTTTTTTTTTAATATACGCACACACGTCGACAGCAGTGATGATGCTCGCATTAGACGACCCCTCCTCACCGTGAGGCTCAGAGGAAGGCAGAGCGATTTAAAGAACAGAGCAGGAAGCTGAAAATCCCCTCCATATTGACAGCACGTGATGCTTCTCCTTGAACGTTCAACTCGATATTTTGCTCTTCTTGTGGGAGTCTTGCTTTCACTTTTCCTCTTCATTTAAACCACACACTGCACTGCATGGGTGTGTGCTTGTGCAGCCATGAGAGGGCATTGCAGACCCAGACGTGTGAGGAAAAGTGTGCACAAACTTGCTGTCAAAGTTCAGCTTTTACACACATTGTCTCTGACAAGTGATTTGAATTTCAATCCCGGGCCACCAACAAGTTTCACAGGCCGTCACCTTCCTTCGAGTGCCAGCCAGCAGCAGAAAGATCAGTGAGGATATTTGACAATGAAGCCGAGACAGAAACCTTTGTGTTGAGCAGAGTTATCTCCAACCGCAGACAAGTTTAAAGCTGTGAGATCACAACATGTGCAGACCGCCGTCATAACGGCAGGGCTGCCTCACCCTCTCTGACCCTGTTTGCTTTACACACGTATCAAAACGACCATGAGATCAGACCGTGGCGGAGTTTCTCAGGTCTGTCTGTGTCGCCCGCACACACATACACCTGCACTTGGCAACCGCAGGCTCTGTCCTCGTTGGCGTGGAGACGGGAAGGAGCTGCGGTCACACACACACACACAAACACACACACAGAAACTTACATCGCAGAGGAGTGCTGTGCTCGTGGGGCCCTAACCTCATACAGGATGTGCGCTTGTCTGTGTACAGGCCTTATCTCCGTGCACTGCACTGCTACTGCAGCCCAGAGGCCACAGTGTGGGTGTGACACCTGCCAGAGAGGGAGGGAGGAAGAGGGAGGGGACATGAAAGAGCAAACTGAGTGATGAGGAGAGTGAGATAACTCCTCACCTTTTACTTTTACGACACAACATTCAAGATCTGACCGAATCTCTTTCGGTCTGAGTCAGAGAGATTGTAGAGAAAGTGGAGTTGTTTTTGGGGACACACTGAGCACCCTGATTCCACATCGACTGCCACAACTGGTCCCCTCTCGAGTTACCCTAAACCAGGATTAGATGTGGGAAGTAATAAAGTGCAAGTTTCTTGTATTTGTGTCTGCGTCTTTATAAGGCCTAAAAGAGTTTCAGATGAATTCACTTAAATGTTTTTACTACTGAAGAACTCTTGTATTTTGATTTTGATTCTTAAAATATATCTGTGCTTATTTCACTTTATGATTTTAAAACTTTATACTTTGACTTTAAAACATCTAAAGGGGAATTTTAGTGATAGTCCAGCTCGTCCACTTTATCAGCCTGTCCTGTTGTTACAGATGGTTGTCCTAATCTAACTCTGCCCACTCTGGGTTTCTGCCCATTAAAATACAGCTTTTTCCTGGCACTGTCACCAAATGTTGCTGTGTGTTTGCTTGCTGGTTGTTTAATGTTTGGTCTCTAAATAATCCAACAAATAGAAAAGTCTGAATCTTTTCATTTGTGGGGAAGAGACCCAAGTTACACCTTATGAACCTTAAATGGATTTATTTAACGATCCAGGGGTCTATAGCAGAAAATCATCACGTTGATTTGAAGCACACCCTTATGAGAGGCTGTTTAGGCAGTATTTCATACTTTATAATACACAACCTACCAAACTCTCTCTCTCTCTCTCTCTTTCTCTCTCTCTCTCTCTCTCTCTCTCTCTCTCTCTCTCTCTCTCTCTCTCTCACCCACACACACACACACACACACACACACACACACACACACAATCATGCTCTCTCATAAACATTACTAAAACCTCTCACATGCACATAGTGTGTCAGGATTAAATGTGTTTTGAAGGTTTAGAAGTAAAAAGTGTTGCGCCAACTCCACTAGATTTGCCGTTTTTCTGTGGGATTTCCCATGTTATTTGTTAGCTTAATGCTAACCAAGAATTGATTTCCTAGCATTATGCTAACAAATAAGATGGGAAATCCAGTAGCGAAATGGCGAAGCTAGAGGAGTTCACGCTACACTTGTTACCTTCAAAAAAAATTTAGAACAATCCTGACACACAATACAGGATGAGGTTTATGCTTCTACAAGCTGATGTACATGGCTGATTTTAATCTGAGCTAGGTTTTAAAGACATCTTAACCATAAAAAAGTAACAGTACAATCATATGCCAGAAGTTGATAGAAGCCTTCTTGTGCACAGAGTCAATTTAGAACGACCTCTGTTTCAATCAAACTCTCTCTCTCACACAAACTATTCTCATTCTCATTACCTATCATACTGTTTCACATTCACTGTCATTCTGTTACTTACGCATTATATATTTGTACATGTGAGAGGTTTTAGTGGTGGTTTAGCATATGATTGTGCATGTAATAGTAGAATGTGTGTGTGTGCGTGTGTGAGTGTGTGAGAGAGAGAGTTTGGTAGAGTGTGTATTACAAAGTATGAAATACTGCCTAAACGGCCTCTCATACACACTCATGATTACGAAACACTTAATGACTGCTGATGCTCTGTTCATTATCTTTTCTCTCACCAATTCTTTATTTTTGTTGTTGTTGTTGTTGTTGTTGTTGTTGTTGTTGTTGTTGTTTTGATAATTTTGAGAGAAAAAAAATGCTGCAGAAGTTAATTTGTCAACAGAGCCATCAGTCATGATGTCACATCCCCTCTTTTTACCATCAGACAACCAATCAAAGATTTGTCAGAAAAATGAAGACATGCTTGTATCAGCATGATGAGAACTCACTGCTATAAGAACAAACATTACATATAGAAAAAAAAATTTTGATCCAGTTATGATGGAGGAGGCAGCCTTTGACCCACACTGCTGCCTGTCAGCAGGGGGAGCTTTTCTGAAATGTTAATGTAATGTGGTCTGTGATCTGGGAAGTGCCATGATGAAGCTCCTTGTGGTTTTTTATTCACCTCCCCATCACATCTCTTATTTTCTTTCTGCATTTTAAGTTATATGTTTAATGTTTGCGTAACCCAATCAACTGAAACAAAATAGCAAAAAAAATTAAAAACAGGCCTGTCTTCATTTGGGATAGCTGATGTCCTGTACATGGTTTCATACAGTTTACGATTAAGACAAGTTAATCACTTTTTCCATGTAGAACAAACATCCATTCAATGTGATGTTTATTATTAACAGGAATGACTTGAATTAAACTTGGATAAGAGGTGAATCAGAGATCTTTGTTTGTAATGTTGGGGTAAGACAGTCATCACCTGACCTCTTTTTTTAACTGGGGAAAAGTTACAGTAGTAAAGAAGTTAAATACATATTACAACTTTATGATCTATACTTCTACAAAAGGAAAAAACAAACAAACTGGGATCACTTGTGCTACCTCTGACCACGATGTAGGCCCCTCCAGTCTGTTTCACACTTACTCTAAAAACTACAGGAGATATATTCAGTCTGCTGACAAATGGTCAGTGTTCGGTGTCAGCTGCTAAATTAATTCCAAATGTATATAAAAATACAGCGGCAGCAGCAGCAGCAGGTCATCTTTATTCAGCATTATGGTTTCTGCTCTAAACATTGTTTATTTAATCTGCGCACTCGCCAGCCGCTGTAAACTTCTCAGGTTATTTTTTCTTTCAATCTATTCCTGATATTGCTCTATTTCCTGAGACACAGTGATATTTTCACACTGGCCTGGTAATATTACACAGCTCTTAATGGCATCAGGCCCCAACAACCCCTACTTTATTCAACCCCCCACCATCCCCTCATGATTTGAATAAACGCATTCAATTAAATCAAACCTGGAATACTGTAGCTTTTAATTGAAAGGGAATTATCCTCTATATGATTTGAGAAATGATCTCTGGGGAGGTAGTGGTGCTTTTCAACAACTCACCAATTAGACACTTGTCTCTTAAATGGAAACTACCTCCAAAGGAAATGCCCCGCATTAGGGCTTAATGATTTGGGCACTTACCAATTACGGTAGCAATGAATTTCTTTTCTCGTTAAAACAAGACATCATTTTATGGATTCATAAAAGCTGCAGCTCTGTATGCTGGAGAGTGACTTTTGAAGCAGAGCGGTTATACTATATTCAGTCCCATGATGTTTAAGAGGACATTATTATTCTGGTTGGAAGGAACCGCATATGACTGAAAAAATAAATTAGTTAAATGTTGACTTGTGCCCCAAAGCATTTTTCAACAGTTTAAAGTATCATGAAAAACTCAAAGGAGGAAAATGTATTTAAAATAAAAAAGAAAGAAAAGTGTCGAGTAAATGTTTAAAAAAGAATTTTTCCCATTCACCATCCTATTTTCCCTTATTTTAACTCAGTATCCCAGATCTGAGGATAACACTCTTATTTTACTCTTGTTTTTATTTGATTATAACGAATCAGATTTATTTAATAGAGCTGTAATGTGTTTTTAAGAAAGAGAGAGAAAGAGAGAGGGAGCTCAGCAAGCATCAATAACATCTTAGTCTTGATTCAAACTCAGGAAGATGTGAGTTAATAAAATCCTGACTGATAACTGAGATATTTACTTTGGTTTAATGATGAACAATAAAATGCAACTTTTATGGTCCAATATTTTTATTCCTCCATATTTTATCCAATTCTGAGTGTGGAGAGTGTTGAAAAGGTAAAAGGAGAAAGTGTGGGGTCACATTGCAAAGGGTCAAAGGTCAGAGTTCCATCTGGTCTATGGTAGTGAGCTTTAGTGCTGAAAAAAATTAAGCAAAAACTGCAAATTCTTCAGAGTCCACTTTTCGCTGACTGCAAAAGCTTACGAATGATGTCCATTTTTGCGGCAGAGTTAGAGACGCTTACAGCCAGGTACCTCAAACAGTTTGGGTTAAATAGCTCCCGTCTTCACTCATATATGCTGCACGAGGGGCGGTAGATCTTTTTCTCTCTCTCGCTAACTTATCTGTTTTGAAGAATTTAAGACAGAGAAAGATTTGCATAATTAGAGCCTGATGTTGACTGACAGAAAGACGGAGGTTGTAGCTCTTTGCCAGGAGGCTCACGGCCCACCTCAGCTCCGCCTCTTTGGCGGTTTTAAGGTTGACAAAAGGTTAGGTTGAGTCAGCATGGCTTCAAAACCAAAGGATGACATCACTGAATACAGACAATGCTTTGTATGACTGAACCAAACCAGCATCCCAAAACTTAAGTTTTTTTAATTAAAGTTTTAATTTGTTGACAAAAAACCCCATTTGACAAATTTTGACGTTTTGGTTTAACATTTTGAGAAGTCACAGTTATTTCAAGAAATGTGTCTAGAATCCTTTTTTTCCCCAGTGTAAGATATTTTAACACATTACATTAAAGACCATTTTTTCTACTTGCAATGTTTTAATATGAGATCTATTTTTTAGCTTGTCAGATGAAATGACAAATAATAAACAGTGTTTTTGTTTTTTATAATATTTTTAAAGGTTTTGTTTCTGAGGCTCCAGACCTGATTTGAAGCCCATTAGATTTTATTTCATGTCATTCTAATGTGACTATTTTAGAGCTGAGATGTGATAAAGAATAAAATCTGTTCAGTACAGCCATTATATTGACAAAAGAGGGCAGCAGGCAGCTTCTGACCGAAGCAGACCTCCTCTTCTTCTTTCAGAAAAGACTTGGCCTGAGGAGACTCTGTTTCTGGTTTTGCTCTGTGAAGAAGGCCTGCCTGTCTGTCTGCTCCTCTGCCTCTCTTGGCTGCCTGTCTGTGTGAGTGACTGTGAGATTGGTTTATTTTAGTTCATCATCTCCCTCATCAATCTTTCACATGGGACCAGGTCAGCAAAGATGACAAAAGTGCGGCGCTTATGTGGTCTAAAGTTTCTGGCAGCGACTCGGTGTGAGTAAACACAAAAGACTTGCTCTTCCCTCTCTTCGTCGACCGCCCTCCTCTTCTGTCACCCGCTCCCACTTTCTCCCCCGATCACACCCCTTCCACTCACCCCTTTTCCAAAGATATATGAAGGCAATGTGTGGATCTGGTTGGCTTTGTGAACTAGGTGCCAGACCACATCTGAAGAGCTGTGCTGAGGGAGCAGATTGCACGCTGACGTCTTTCTCTCCTCTCCCAGCTCGCCCTCCTCCTCTTCTTGCATTCTTCATCATCTCACTTCTCATGAGGAGTTGGAAGTGACCGTTAACTGACATTTTTCATGCATCCAACTCCTTCCTGCAGCCTCATCCTGCAGCCACATGTCCACTCCAGATCCCATTCATGCAATCTGCCGACTGGCTACTGTGCTGCAGCCAGACAGAGTGGGCGGGGCTTGTAGCAGGCTGCAGTGATGATGGCTCACCGACAGTTTTAATCAGAACTGGGAGACAGAAAAGATAGAAAACCTTAAATAGATTGAAAAGCATGGAAAAAGAGGAGTCTCCACTTGGCCTTTTGAATTCAAACACATGTCAGATGTTGTAAAGACTTGTCAAAGTGGAAAGAAAGAAAGAGAGAAAAACAGGGACACACTGGTTAGTGAGTGCTATTAGTGAAGTCTGAGACATCTCACAGGGCCAAATAAAATTGAAACAATATGAAGCGCTGCAGAGCAAAAATAGAGCAGATCACATTCCCCTCTGCTTCCATGGAGGGCTTGAATTGAATGTGATAGGCCAAATTCACTTTTTCCCCCCACACCTTTTATGATCAGTGGTTTCAAAACCTCAAAAGTTATCAGGATCTTATGATTCTTTAAAAAAAATTGATCCTGGAAATGTTCTTTGTTTGACAGCGAGTGCAGTAACATACACGGCATGCAACATGGCTAAGACATTTATTGAACATATGCAGTAAATGTGCTCCAGGAAATGTTTTCCTCCAAATGGACGGAGTGCAACTTTTTATTCATGTTTCCACATCGCAGAAGGGTATTTTTGAGGGTGCAGATTTCAGTTTAAAGACATACGTATCTGCAGTGTGTCTTATCCATGTGCAAAGAAACTTAAGGATGCTTGCACAGTGTCAGCTTCAATCATGAAGTGCTGCAACCACTCTGTCTTTATCTTCAGATTTGGCTCAAAATGTCAGAATTGGTAGAAAGTGGGTCTTCTGCATTCAAAAAAAAAAAACTTTTTGGAGACCAGGAAATATCCAAAATAACTTTTTAATTCATTGTAATCCCATTCTTGCTGTCTACTTAATTATTTTGAAACCACTTGAAGCAAAGCAAATACATCAGGATATTCTGTGCCCTTCTGTAAATCAGTAGTCCTGTATACATAATACTGAACATGACGCACTCTGTAACAAGCATACAATAAATATATAACATACCACTGCCTGCTCTTACACTACATTTGACTTCTTTTCATGCTCCTCCAAGTCTCACTTCCTCTTTCACCTGTCCTCGTCCATTAAAGACAACAATCAATAAATGTACAGAAAACTTAAAACTGAGAAGCTTCCTGAGGGTTTGCTTAAAATTACTTAACCAACAAAATGTTGCACTTAAAAGCCTAAGTGATCATTTTGCTTTTAGTAGTTTGCACAATAGATTAAGTAGTGTTTCCATCTTTATCTTGAGCTGATCAACACACTGCAACTGTTATCAAAGGTCAATGAAGGGCCTGGTTTCCTTGATGAGCTGTCACAATATTCCGAGAAGTCTGATATTTTTAGTAAATGCATTTTTTTTGTCACAAACTTTATTATTTCCCAGTTTGACGTGTAGATAACTTTGTCCAACAGCATCAAACAAACCATTGCATCTTTTCTAAAACCTGCAAATGATGCTGTTCCTCCACAGAGAGTCACAGCACTGTAGGTGTGTGCAGTTTAATAACTGCATCATCCTGTCAAAAGAAACATATCTACACCATATCTGCGCTCAGAATTTTGGGAATTTGCTCTCCATTTACCTGCAACCCATTTCGCTACAAAGGTTATGTGTTTGTTTATTTATTTATTTTACATAAAATCCAGATTGTAACACAGAAACTCTGAGTTTGTTTAAAGAGCTTCTTAATGTGTGTCAGCTGGACTTTCCCTGGATGTCATGAGATAAAAAAACTCTGGAGAAAAGTTGAGTCTCATTGATTTAAAGGTTATGAATAAACACCCAACAAATCTTTTGGGGTGCTGGGGGGGAAATGGAAAGAAACAGCATGACTTAGCCAAACTGTGAAACACAAACTGTCCAGGAACATGTGAATCACCAAACAAACTGTTTAGCCACAAACGTGATCCACTCCTTTCCAGTCGGGCCTCTTCGCCCTTCTCGCTCACCGACTTGCGCACATGTAGAAACACACAGAAGACAGGGTCGGCCGGAGCACACGAGAGAAAGAGACGCTTTGAAAAATAAGCCCTCATTTGGGCAGAGTGGATTCAGATGGCTTGGCTGCAGCTCAAAGGCGAGCAGCTCTCTGGGTCAGCTTATTATTTCAATGGATGCAAGGCGCTGATGTTCTCAAGTGTGGTGCACTTCAATCAAGCGACCCGGCAGCTCTGCACATGGGTCAAGGCTGCAGAATCTTCTATCAGGGCTAAAGACAGCAGAAGCTGGTTCTGTAGTGGTTTGGATTCGGCCTTCAGTTTTAAACTCTAGACTTGAGAGACGAACTGGGCTCGAAACAGTAAAAAAAAAAATTGCGGTAAATTGAATTCGGCTGCGGCAAAGGGAATCCCAGACCTGACCAAGGAAAAAAAAAACAGAAGTAGAAAGAAAAATTGCTCAAAGATGCCAAGTTTTTCAGGAACGAGGGAGAGAAAAGACAGATGTTTAATTTCCTTCTGTGGGGCTGAGAGGTGTGGATTTCTGAGGGGGGAGACTTCTCATGTTTGCGTTCTGTCAAAGTGTTTGTGTTTGGGCTGAAAATATTTTTGACTCTTATTTTTCTCAAACAGAGGCGAGCGTAATTAACATAAGCAGACTCCCCGAACCAAAATAAACAATTAAACTCGTGAGTCACAAAAAGTATGGAAGCAATCTTTGTTCTTCTGTCTTTATCTTTCTTTCTGGACGGTCCCAAGTGATTCCTCGTTCATATTTACTTGAATAAACATACTTTTGTTTGTTCGCTGGAGTACCTATTATTTCCATAAAGGACTGCTTTTCACTTTTAATGTTGTGGTGGAACATTTCATAAACACTGACTGTAATTAAATACATCCAATTGACCACAAAGAACAGGGGACACCTCACACACACCCACACAGAAAGTACATACACAGACACACTTAAAAAAAATAGCACAAAAACAAACAGCTCAAACTAACAAACACTTAACACAACAGAGAGAAACACAATCACAGCTCAATGAGAGCCATCATGTGCGCTTGACCGAGCCTGAGCCTCTCCCGACTGGTCGAAGGCAGCCTTGCGAGAAGGTTAACCGGACTATATTTGTTGTTATTCCACCGTGGGCATCTGTTCCATTGCTTACATTAGCAGTTATCGACTGCGCCAATATTAGTCATGGCCCTGGTGTTGTGTAATTCAGACTTACCAAAGCGTGCCATCCACCACCATGGTCTGTTTCCCCCTCTAGCCGTGCCCTGATAGGGTAATGTGGGGTGTAATGACGGCCAATTAGGAGGGATCACAAAGCAGGACATGCAAACAGAGCAGACCCTGCAGAGCTGCGTGTGCCTTGCTGTGGCTAACAGCTACTAAGTTTTGTTTTCCTTGCGCTGATCTCTCATCAGCTCTTGTTCCACACTGCAAAATGATCAGATTTGAGGCCAACTGATCTGAAATCAGCATCCTTGAGACTGGATGCACTCTACAGCGTGGTCCTCGGCTGAGTTGGGCAGTGTCAAACACTCAGACCACCCAGTTTCCAGCCTCACTGTGAGCCCATTGTGCAGCCATGCAGGCGGCCAGCTGATTCATAACAGAGCTGATGGTCTGTGTGTGAATGAGCGCAGTATATGTGGCGAGTGCAGATAACCTCCAGCACTTTGTGTCAGTAATTGGCCCTGATGAATTGAACAGCCACAGAGATTTGCTCAGTGCAAATTGAATAACAGTTGTTTTCCTGCTGTAGATGTGTTGGATAATGATAGCATACAATGACCCGAGCACACGCAGGGCATAGAAGTGTTTGTGTACCTGTGTTTGTGTCTTTATGCTTGCCCTTCTCTTTGCTGCAGTAAAACGATAATTGAACCCCTGTGATCTTGTGACATTAGCATTATCTTACTTATTACTGAAATCCACCTCTCTCAAGGCTAATCACAAAATGTGCCCCTTTTTCTCCTTTGAATATCTTTTTCCTTTTCTTTCTCTTTTTCAAAACCAAAGTAACAAAAGCCCAACTTTTCAAAACATACAAAAGGGGTGATTAGATAATAGAAGGACGGAAATTAAATAATAAAAAATGAACGGCCTTTTAACCCTATTTGTTACAAAAACTCATTTGCAATCAAAGAAATGCGCACTTTCTCTCTTTCATTTGATATTGGCCAAACCTACTTTACCAGAGGATATGATGATAGAGCACAAGACGACAGGATACACTGCCGCACCATGTGGCGCAGTACAACGTGATGAATATGACATGAGGCTAGTCTCTGGCACATCACCTATGGCTTCTGAAGCAGGGTTTTAAGCTTATTGTTGGCAGTCGATGACCTGACTTCAGGAAAGGAGCTGGAGTCAGCGAGCCTTTAGCCTCCTTGCTAACAGCAAAAGTGTGCCTGTCAGTCAAGTCAGCCATGCCCCTGATCATAACAAACTTATGATCTAACATCTTTAAATCTAATGAGTGATAAAGCTTCGCCCAGTGTGGATTATAGAGAACTTATCTATTCAAGCTAAAGAAATATTTTAAACCAGGGTCTAAACATATTTATTTTTGCTTTAAATGGCGACTGTCTTTTTCAGTGGGTGGATAAGTAGTTTGAAGTATTTTTGGAGCCAGCCTCAAATAGAAACTTGGGGAACTGCAGTTTTAAAGCATTCTGCATCAGCTTTTTTTTCTCAAGATAAGAAGTTGCTGTTTGAATGTGAAATAAAATGATGCCATATTATACAACACAGTACAATCATTCATAATGGTGTGGTAAAATATGATGCAATAAAATACAATATTTTCCATATTTTCATATTTTCATGTACCATGAAGGATTTTTATTTATTTATTTATTTATTTATTTATTTATTTATTTATTTATTTATTTATTTTGCGGACTCCTAAGCTGCATCTGGATGATTAGACAACTTTTGGATTAACATTTAGTAATCCTCTGGGTTACTCGGATATTTGATGGTATCCAAAGGAGTTTAAAAATACTCAACAAATTCCTGGATTAAAAAAAAAAACATAAATAAATTCTGTGTTTGTAGGTTCTGTGATGGGCTGGTGACCTGTGAGCCCCGCCTCACACTAAATGACAGCCGGGATAGACTCCAGCCCTGTAGCTCAAATGGTAAAATCAGTAAGGATAATGGATGGATGATTGCAGATCCCCCCAACACTGTGGTTGCACACTGACTTTTTTTGATGGCCTACTGAAAAATGTCTTGTTTTTGTATATGACTTAGAAAGCTAGCTCAAGGCAAGAGGTGATAAAACAATATTTGGCTTGTTTGTGAGCTGTTAAAGTTGGCCTAGTGGAGAGTAAAACCAAAGACTTTCAGATCTTATTGTGTTGATTCTCTGATGACATTTGAGTCTGCGAATGCAAACATGACCGAGTCCCTCCAAAACTGTAGACCACACATACCAGAATGTTAATTTGAGACGTTTATGACAGAGATGATCTGGAGCGGCCACAATGGCAGAAAATATACAACAGGACAATATAACTGAACGCTCATAAATACGTTCAAAATCTGTGTAGTGTTAACAGTTTTTCAGCAGAAAGACCCACAACACAAGAAACTCACCCTGAGAACTGTCGACACTCCATCTACACAGAGTATACAAGTGGCGTCACGAGTGCCTCTTGTAACTCTGAGATTAACTCATTCATGTGCTCAATTTATACAGTGGACCAATGAAAAACACATGATTTTTTATTTCAGTGTCGGTTCTTGCTGTTAATATCCAGTGTCTGAAACTGTAACCAAAGATGGAAGAGATAAAGAAATGCTTCAGATGTTTAACAGGCAGTTTTACCAGCAGTAAAACTGCGCCAGTTCATATACAGTAGTACCACTTGCTGTCTGCTGGGTAACATGTGGGCATCTTGATACAGTATGGAAAAAATATAAAGTACAACCACAGACGGCATGTGCGGTGTTTCTGATTATGCAAGACAGCATTTGGACAACATGTGAGTTCACTCTAAATGAATGAGTCACACTGGGCACAGGCAGACTGTGAGGTCTGCAAAACATCTACTGCAAGGATAAGACATTAATGTGTCAGCTGTCTTTTACCTGTAAAACTGTTCATAGGGTGACATCAGTGAGTTAATCAAATGTCCTCATGCTCAATATTTCGCTCCAAAATTCATCATGGATTAGTTTGGTGTGTGGCATTTACAGTGGCATACTGTTGGGTTTCACACACACATGCACACACACACACCACTATGCATTGCTGCAGCAACTGCAGCATCTCCGTTAGATCCTCCATTATGTCACTCAGAAACCAGATTGCACACAGAGACCACATGGCTCAAAACAGGCTTCCAAAATACCAATGTTCACCGGATGTTTGCACAACTTTAACAGATTAAAGCGAGAAATTACCCGCACAAAATGAAACATGCAAGTTAGACCTGTTAACAACAGCTATTCGAGTCATAATATTAAACTGAGGTGTTGTTTATGGTGAGTTCCCTAAAATGCTTACTAAGCCCCATCAATCAGTCCTTCAAGATCTGACAGAATTGGTGGCAATAGTGTTTAGCATGTGTAGCATTGGCGGATAGCTAAGTTCACTGACAGTTCTCTAAAATTTTGGATGACAAGAGCAGGGGGCTAGCGCCGACACGTCGCTGGGCCCAGGGAGCGTTCTGTCACTACACATCAAAATCTGATTGGATTACCATTACAATACTGCTTGAGCTGGCCCACAGGAGCTGTGATGTGTTTAAATGACTTTCAGACATGACGGAAAGCCCAGCTCAACCACACACAAAACAACCTGGAGACACTACTATATTGTACTGGAAAATAATTGAATGCAGTCAAATTCAGACACATGAAGATAATTATGAAAAAAAAATGAAGTTTTAATTTTGACAGGGCCAACAGAGAAGGCCCTGACGGCCCACTGAATATTTACCCTGTAAGCTGGATGTTGGAGCCAGTAGTAGACTCTGTTCCAATTCTGATTTGAAAACCAAGTTGAAATAAATGCATGTCTCCAACAGGTAACTTTAAATTTGAAACTTATTCTACATTTTCAGTTAAAGACCCTCTGAGGACTTTATAAATGATCTTATAGTCACATTCTTTTATATTTTTTTCATGTTTAAAATACACAACTTAGAATAAGATTATCCTCCACAAAATTAGTTTTTAGTTTAGTATCCGTGCTCGGGTCTTATGTTACCTGAAACTACATAAAACAATTACATCAAGTAGACTAGAAGGCTAAGACAACACAACACCAGCCGGCAAAGTTTAGCAGTGAGAAGCGAAATTAATTAATTTCTCTGCTTAAAAAAAATCTTGGATTTATTTTGTAGTAATGGTGGACACTGGAGCTGTACTTACAAAAAGATAAAGGACAGAAGAGCAGAAGAAAGCGAAACAGGAGAGTGATGGAGCATGGGCCAAAACAGGGGTGAAGCTGTTTGTGACAATGTTCATTTCAGCTCACATGCAGCAGTTATTCTGCAGTGATCTGATCAAACTTCAAAGTCTGTCAATAAAATGAAGAGTGAGGTTATGTTTGCTCAGCTTGGTGAGGTTGGAGTTGGTAGATGAGCTCTGGTAGGACATCAAGAGGATGTTTAAAACAATAGCATTATGCAACTACAAATCAATACATTACCTCATTACCTCATAACATTGCATCCTGGAAAGAGCTGCTCTCCACTCATTTGCTTCAAAACCAAATGCACACCTTGTCAAGTGTTGTGTTTCTATGACAGTGGATGATGGTGCTCATGGAAAACTGAGTTTTTATCCCAGAAAAACTCTACCAATTCCAGCCTCAGATGCCACCGTCATTGCAATCAGCGCCACATAGTTAGTCCTCACAAAAACTTAAACGTGTCAGACCTTGAAGTTGAAGAAGCCTGAGGTGAATTGGATTGAACAAACAAATTAGCACCAACTGCTGCATAATGTAAAGACATAAACAAAAGCAGTTTTCTTTAGTCCTCTGTTTCAAGGACAGAACATAAATAACATTTATGTTGTTTTTAGCACCAACAGGGCAGTGACTACAAGGGGGTTGGCTTTGACATCTTGACTCTGCAACACCGAAGCAGATTTTTTTTTAAAGACTGGGAGTGGTTTTGTATCCACACCTTTGCAGATCACTCCTGTTTTTACGTCATCACAGTAGCAAAGTACAAAATGTAAAGGCAAGCAAAATGATCTTTCATTTTGAAGCACCGTTCATGATAAATTTACTGCAGCAAAGCCATTCTGGATGCCATAAAGGTGGGTGGGAGGCAGCTCTGCCATTCTTTTTGATAAATTTGGGGAATGGGTTCAAACTTGCTATCCTACGTTTTTTTTTTCCCTCTGTCAATAAATAAATAAATAAAAAGTTGGATTGTCCTCGCTTCGAAAGCCTGAATTCTAACACTAACTGAATTTTAGAACAAAAACATTCAACGATAGAAAAATAACCAAGCAAAACTCAAAGTGTCAGACCTTAACATGAGGTCATGTACCTACATTCAAGTGCCTTCAGCACTTTTGTCTATGTTTGATGAAAATGAAGGACACTTCAGAAATACAGTGAATTTCAAATGAGAATCATCCTGTTATCACAACTGCAGAAATTAAAAGCATAGAAAACAACCAAGGGGTTAAAGCAGAGAGTCAATGATTGAATGAAAACCCGCACAACTGACAAAGAACACAGAGAGGAAAAGATTCATTCTCAGGTGGAACATGTTTGACACTTCAGCCTCCTGAAGAGAGACACTGGCTGTGCTTCCTAGTGTCTGAGTGCAGGCTGTGTAGTTCCCATCCTCTCAACACTGAATGTGCACAACAGCTGACACGTCTGACTTTCTCTTTGTCACAATTCTTTTCGGCAGGCCTCATCAATAAATGATAAATGGCACATACGTACATGAATTACGTTCAGCTGTGCACATGCAAACGAGTGCACAGCTGATACACATGAGCTTTTTTTTTTTTGTAATCTGTGAGATGGCTCCCTTGGGTCATGAAGCCAAACAGGCGATTGACACCCTCTGGTTTCAACTTCTGTGACCCTTCCAGCAGCCTGTGAAGTAGGCACAGAAGAGCCGAGCAAGGCCTTTGGAAATATCTGCGGTCAGCTGCGCGGGGAGGAGGGAGCTAAGGAAAGAAACTTGCTTTTAATAAACAAGATAATGGGTGCCATACGCCCCTTCTCACACCACCACCACTGCTGCCTGCAATCTCTCTCTCTCTCTCTTTCTCGCTCGCTCACTCTCCCTAACATGCCTCACCCACTGAATCTTGCTTTTCTATAAAAACTGCATTCATTGTTAAAGAATGAGGCAAAAGACTAAGAGTGTGAGAGAAAGAAAGCAAGGTTAAGGGAGGAGAAAGGGGGGGGGGGGTCTGATCTTCAAACCAACAATTAACTGGCGTCAGGATGTTTATGGGCAGAGTTAGTTTAAGCGACTGGTCCTCTGTCGGTTCAGCTGTGGCCTTAAACACTCATTCTCTTTAATACTGAAATTACGCACAGAGAAGAAAGCATGTTCATAATTCATTTTCAGCCCTCTGAGCTTTTTTTTTTTTAACATTGAAAAAGTCTTTTCACGCCATAACCAAAGGACTGTTTGTACTCTCTAAATGAATGGCAAAAAGTTTTCAGCAGTATATTTCAGAGAAGTCATTCTAGCAGTGAGAGAAGTCAACAGGTCCTTGAGAGCTTATTTTGCTTTGCTATATGTGCACCAGAACAGAGAAAAAAAAATCATGCTTGACAATACCTTTTTATCTGCTCCAGTCTGGTTCTAAATTTGACACCAGTCAGGTGCGTTCCAACAATCACACAGATGTGAGGATGGGTTGAATGGTGATGAGATTTCAACATAAAACAAATCTATGTCAGAAAAGTTGCAACACTTTACGTGTCTAGTTTATGACCTTGGTCAAAGACATGCAGAACCTTGGTATGCCCCGGGACAGGCTTAGACAACAAGTCCAAACTTATAAGAACAAAATACACATATATTCTTCTTCTTAATCTCAAACTGGAGCAAAGTACAACATTCTCAAATATTGCCCCATCACTTACTGGAGGTTATTTTTAGGATTATCGTACACAGAATGATGAGCTACAAACCACCTCGTGTGACTTCAGTATGATCTCATGTAATCTTACCGTGCAATTGAAAAGATTTAAAAAACAGGGACTGACAGCAAACTACTGAAGCTTTGCAAAAAGAAGATAAGCAAAAGCAGAAAGCTCACCAACACATAACTTTTTTTTTAACCAAAAGTAACACTTTTGCAATTTCCTTCACTTCTTCTGATTGGCTGCTATTGTCCTGCTTGATAAGAATTTATGAAATCACCCTGATTTTACCATAAATTCCAGATTATAAGTCACAATGAATTGTGGGGCACTGTTGGTTTTTGAGTCTCCCAGCTGAAAAAAAGGTGAATTGTCTTCAGCAAAGTCCACATTAGCAGTTATTCTGCAGCTGTGCAAATCTTTTGTATATTAACTGCTTTCACCATTCGATGGTTGCAGTCCTGCTTGCTGCCAGTCAAACTCAACCTGTGATTGATAGGTGTGATAGGCACCGACCAGCTGCCCGTGATCACCTCACCTCAACTTGCACCACCCACTTTAACATGTCACTTGTCTTAATCTCAGGAGTCTTTCAGTCAAACCTGCCCTCCACAAGATTTATTTATCTATTTTTCTTTAAATGCATGATAATGGTCATGGCAGAAAAAGCAGAAGTGCTGCGCATCAAGTTATGTTAAAGTTTGCTTTGCACAGCAAATACACTGCTTGCAAAACAAACTGCAGACAGTGGAGGTGGCCAGGCTAATGGTTGTGACAGCTCGAATCCATGATGAAGCTTTAGCTACAGTAAAGCAACAATTTCACATCGTATAAATCAGGGGTCCCCAAACTTTTTCCTGTGAGGGCCACATAACTTTTCCCTTCTCTGATGGGGGCCAGGGGTCAGTTTGTGACAGAAAAAGTGTGACGATCGCAGGGGGGCCTAAATGTGAACATTTATTGTTTTCCAGAAAGTCACACATAACCAAATATTAATAACCCTTTCTGGGATCTTCACAGAAAAAAATCAGGAAATAAATAATGACACTATTAATGAAATAAATCAGGGGTCCCCAAACTTTTTATTATTTTTTCTGGGGTGGGGGGTTTCAAATAGGGGCACAGACTGCAGAAGGGTGGAATAGAATGTCACGTTCTATGCCTGTATTAGTATCGATCGCGTGGCCAGACTGAAAAAAAAAAAATCATAAAGCATCTCTGGTATTGTTCAGGGGGCCGGGCCAAATGTGGAGGCGGACCGTATCGGGCCTGCGGGCCATAGTTTGAGAGCCACTGGTATAAAGACTGCACAGTCTTTAAAAAAAAAAAAGTATTTAACGCATGAACGCTACACTGAAACTTACAGGACTATCCATTTGCCATTAACTGCAGTGACATCTGTGGCTGGAATTGGTATCATTTTTCCAGGAAAAAGACTCCCATGAGCACTATCACCCTCTGTCGTGAGGATTTGTCTCTTGCCAAGGCGTGCATTTGTTTTGGAGCAAATAAATGGAGAGCAGATCTTTCTAAAACTACTTTTCTTTGTTCAAGACAATTTTTTATCTTGATGTTTTTTCTTTTTCTTTTTGTGGTATGGATCCCATTGGGCCTGGAATAAACTTTAATATAATTTACATAACGGGGCTGCACGGTAGCACAGCTGTTAGTGTTGTTGCTTCACAGCAAGAAGGTCGCCAGTTCGAATTCCAGTTTGGGCACAGTGTGCCTTTCTGTGTGGTTTGCATGTTTTCCTTGTGCATGCCTGGGATCTCTCTGGGTTCTATGCTTCCTCCTATTGTCCAAACACATGCTCACTTTGTCAATTGGTGATTCTAAATTGCCCGTAGGTGTGAGTGTGAGCGTGAAAGGTTGTCTGTCTCTGTGTGTCAGCCCCGTGATTGACTGGCGACCAGTCCAGGATGTACCCCGCCTCTCGCCCTAAGTTAGCTGGGACAGGCTCCAGACACCCGCGACCCTGATTAGGATAAGCGGTATAGAAAATGAATGAATGAATGAAATATTTACATAACACAAAGTGATGAGATAATGTATTTATTTGTAGTTACATAGTGCTTTTGTTTTATAAAACGTGAAGCCAAACAACATTTGTAAACTCAGTTTGTAGTTTAGTATCCAGCAGGCGAGCAGACTTTCTGTTTAGTGTTCCTCACAGCCCAGTGCTCTAAGATGTTTCAGTAACATGTAACAATATTGAATCCTGGTAATGTTCTTCCACTGCTCATCTACCATCTACAGCCTCACCAAGCAGATCTTAAGTAACCTCACTCTTCATTTATGTAATGCCATGATAACTAACAGCTTAACCCCTGTTTTAGCCCGTGCTCTATCGATTCACTTTCTTCTGCTCTTCTGTCCTTTTTCAGCTTCAGTGTCCAACATTGCTACAAAACAAATCCAAGAAATGCTATTTATTTATTTATTTATTTATTTATTTATTTATTTATTTATTTATTTATTTATTTATTTATCTATTTATTTATCTATTTATTTATGTATGTATTTATTTATTTATTGAGTTTGTTAGTTAGTTAGTTAGTTAGTTAGTTAGTTAGTTAGTTAGTTAGTTAGTTAGTTAGTTAGTTAGTTTCTTTTCATTTCTTATCCCCCCCCCCCTTTTTTTTTTTTTTAAAAAAGGACAGTTTTTTCTTATTTGATCATCTCATTTTTCTCAGCCAATCTCTGCCATAGTGTCGTCAGATTGGCTTGACCATAGATACTTGTTTTGGTAATCTCATTTTAAATCATGGATCATGAACAGGCAAGTATTACTTATGAAGTCCTCACAGTGCCTTTAAAAAAAAAAAAAAATGTTTTAGGATTCTATGGTCTGCACAACATTCCTTGTCTGAATTTAGGTAGGATGCAGTTGGATAAAATTAGGCCTAATCCTCCTGAGTCTGACCTGTGTCAGCATAATCCAAGCAGTGGTTTTAAAATGTCTGGTGTCATTGTTTTTTTTATGTGTGTGTGTGTGTGTGTGTGTGTGTGTGTGTGTGTGTGTGTGTGTGTGTGTGTGTGTGTGTGTGTGTGTGTGTGTGTGTGTGTGTGTGTTTGAGCAAAGATGTGCCAAAGATAATGTGGATCCAATGAGGCGCAACCAGTCCTTCGTTAGCATTGCCCTGATACAGATTAGTAAAGGATTTTGCAATGTTCACAGAAAAGGGTGGGAGTGAGCATGCCTTGCATTGGTTCCTCATGCTTTTTTTTTCAATCATTTACAGAGCTCAGTGGTGATAATTTATTTCAGATATGTTTGGATCAGAAAAAAATGAATGTCACGCAAAATCTTAGAGGCAGAAGAAAATAAGGGATAAACATTTTTCAGGAGAAGTACTTGATTCAGTTCACCTAATGTCTTTTTTCCACTTTATTTTTGACTTCTGTTCCTAATTAAGGAGTTACATCCCAGTTTTTAAGAATATCATTCAAACAAATTCATGCCGTCACTTTCTAACCTCGTGGTCTCGATTGTCAAACTTACAAATTGCCTTCTATCAGTCTGACAAATCGGCTAAAACACAGCTGCTCAGAACTTCACTGACAGCTATTTTTATGTGAGCTGCAGGAGATCGGTTTAACTGTCTTTGTCTTTTAAAGAAATGCAGTCCTGAGGATATTAAAAGCACAACAGAGTTGTCAGTGAGTAACCCTGTGTTTCAAGTCTTTAAAAAAGTAGTACAGTAAGGAGCATGGCTGCATTTCTTTCACTCTTATCCTGGCTCCACCCTGCCAGGCAACACAAGCCCTAATAATGCCCAGACTTTTCTAGTCAGCAGACGCTCGCCTACCTTTTTTAAGCTTTGTTACACAAATCTGAAGAGCTGTCTGGTGAGTGAAAAACACAGAGGATCAGGAATTTTGGATCCTTTGCTTGTCAGAGCTTATGATTCTGTATGAACACGTAATTTACATCCAAGGCAACAAAGTGGTTTTCACCACAGAGTCATAGCTGTAAAACCGCTGCTAACTGGTTGATGTGGATCCCAGGGTCTTGTGAAATGTAACATCCCACGAGAGTTGGTCCTGGCTGTCGCCCTGCTGCACTGGGACCCTTTCGTTTTTTATTAGCGTGTCCTTTCTCTCTTTAATACCTTTTTTTTTCCCTCCCTCTCTTTATTTTCATTGTCTTTATATCTTTTTTTCTCCTTCCTGCTTCTCCTGTCTGGTGGAACTGTTAAGCCCTCTGAGACCACTGCTGCTGTGGTGTTGCGGTGAGTATTTTTGGCACGACACTGCTTACATGCAAAATGCAAATTATGGTGAAATCCGTTGCTCCTCCATCTAATTTGCTGCTAAAACCACATTTTATAGTGATATCTTTTCTGTCACCCTTGCTCGTTCTAGATAGGTTTTACTGACACATTAGTTATAGTGCCTCGTATTTCTGGCAAGAGAGCATCTGTTTTATTCAATTATGTCACTTGACTTGGAATTGACATTTTGTAATGGATACAGTGCTGGTATTAAAATGTACTCACCCTTGCATATCTGCTTTGCAGCCTTTTTATGTGACTTTTCTACTCAATTACATATAATCATGTCTTCCCAGGTATATCGCCTTCCATTTCAACATCGATGTATTGTTTTCAGCCAGCACGGGGCAGGGGATTCCCCCGTATTTATGTAGTATTAGTGCAGCCCCTCGGCCAGACACTTGGCCGGCCCTCTCCCGTCTGGCACAACACAAAGCCGGGCTTGCCAGGACATGCCGGAGAGCCAGGCTGTAGCTGCTCCACTCGCAGGAATGTGTCAGTCATCCTCGCCAGTCCATCGCTGCTGATAATTCAAAATGACAATATAATGAAAGTGGTGAGGTGGAGAGCAGTGTGGCACTGTGATGTGCAGCTCTCACACACACTGTCTATCAGTCCACAGGGCTCTGTGGGGTGAGGAGGGGGAGGAGGGAGGCCGCGTGCCAAGTTAAACGTACATAAAAGACAGTTTGTGAATGGGGTTTAAGTGCGAGCAGCCATGCCAAATTGTTTGTGGATCTCAGTGTTTTTTGGACTTTCAGCATATTTGGCCTTGCCTCGCACAGACTAGTGTGAGCTCCAGAGAAGACAAGCTTGATTCTCTTTGGACTACTATAACAAGATGTTTTTCTCCTCTTTTTCCAAGATGGTCGCCCAAAAATGACATCACACATCAGAAAATATAAAAACAAGGGATTAAGTGTCCTCTGGGAAAGACAGAAAGTTTCAACTTTTTTTCCCTGATTAATATACATTCATAAAATGAAATATTAATCAAGATGGATTGTTTAATACAGGGGTAGGTACAGAGGGGGATTTGCATTCCTAAGCCTCTTTTAGCTCGCCCATTATTTCATCTCTGAATTTGCACCTTGTGGCTTCTGTCAAGCAGAGAATACCTCTGATGAAGGTGTCCTAGTCTGTCTCATTCTGGCTCCGTTGCCAGACAGATGTTGGCATTTGAGCGGGAAACCTTAAGGGACTGGCGTGTTCCTCTGGGGTGAAGGGGGGAGCAAATTATATTGACAAACATGCATGAGATTCATCCTCCGTCAGACAACCTTTTCAGCAGAGGAAACTTTGAGTGAGTCAGACAGGACATGAATATTCCTTTTTGTATAACTGCCTCACTTCAGTGACACCTCTCATATGACTGACAGATAAATCTTAAAACAGATAGTTTACATTTTTCTCCGTACACTACATTTACTTTTTTCTAAGGCATCATCTTTTCACTTCGGTAAGAGAAAAACAATTGCAACCCATTGGCCCAGCTTTTCGTCTCAGTCTCCCACTGAGGGAGTAGAGTCTAATCTGTGGATAAGTGCGCTGATACTCCTTGCTTTTCCTGATGCCTCCCGTGGGACGTCCTGGCCTGGCCGTCAGCTCAGGATTAATTAGAAGCTCCAGAGTCCCTGCAGACATATTAGAGAGCTCAGCGCCGGTCAAACACCGACCGCATTAGCAGGCCGTTAGCGCAGCAGAGCCTTATACCTTGCACTCAAACACATCACCAGGTACTTTAATTAATATCTACATGCAGTATACCCACCAAAAATCCAGCCCTCGCTGTTCACCCCTGCGTCTAAAACATGTTTTATTCCTGCCAGCACACAATAATACCACCATTCCTTGTGGTTTGATAGAGCTCAGAATGTAAGTGCACATATGTGGTTTTAAAATGTGATCTACTCCCTTAATAGGATGTTTCTCTCACCTTTACAAGAAGCCTTTCTGAAAAACATACCTCTCGTGCACAGCTTATTTTAAGTGGGACTGTTGTCCCTCTAATTTGCCTTGCTTGGCAGTGAAAAAAAGTGCAACAAAAGAATATGGGAGGGGGGTTCTAGGGGCTGGTAGTGGAGATAGAAACACAGCTGAGAAGAGCAGAAGAGATGTAGATGTTTGAAATATACCAGCAGCCTGCAGCTAACTCAGACATGAAATGAATCAATAAAGTCACCAGCTAACCTACATGCCATCAGAGATCAAACATGTAGAATCAGCTGATATTGTTTCAGGACTTAAGCAGGATAAGAGGATGGATGGCGCAACTGCTCCCTGCTAGTAAAACCAAAACTTTAGAACTTCCCTTGGTGACTGCTTTAAGTATAGGTCATGAAGCCCACCTCCTCCATTATGAAAGATGAAACACGGGTCAAACCAAAGTATTAAAATTCCTGGCAAGTATTTTCAAACATGTTTTCTGGAGTTTATTTGATGTTTGGGAAAAGGGGATATGATGTCAAGATAAACAGCCCTGTTGAGTGATTCAGGACTAGCGGAGTAGTGATGGGATGGAGAGAGAACTTGAACTTATTATTTATGTAGGTGTCTGCTTCAGTCAACATGAGAATCTGTACTGCTGTGGACTACACTGACCTGAGGGGTCTTCACTGTTTAATGTGCAAGATAAATGTGTCCTAAGTTAGCAAAAGTGATGGCCTCTGGGCCCCTATGTAGAACGCTCCTGTGCGTGCCTCGGCTCCATCACCGTGGTATTTTGGCTTCATTTTTACAGTAGAAAGGGGATGGAGGTGTGCTGTGTATGTTTATGTACAGTCTGTTAGTTCAGTCAACTATTGTACTGGAATTATAGCTGAATCTCACATTAAAGAGCAACTGTATTACAAAGACACACATATTAGATTAATTTGGACAAATGTGCTTCTGATGCTGATCAGTCAATAGACCTATTTGAATTTAAGTATCTCTCATCGTTAGATTGATAGTTTTTAAAAAAAACGTATAAATGAGTAATGTTTATTAAAGACGCTGAAGGTCTAAAATATTATATGACTTCATGATTATTCAAAGAAAAACTTAATGCTCATCACCTTTCTCAGTTTTTTTTTTTATGAAACAGAATACTTTCTGTATACCTGCTGAAGATGATTTTTTTTTAACTTTTTTGTTCCTGTTGTGATTTCAGAAACTTGCCTTTCATTAAATAGGAATAAATAATACATGTTCTCCGTTGAGGCGCACTAAAATAGATACGGTACTTTTTTTTAAAGACAAAGCAAAACATTCAAATCGCAGATCTGCAGTTTTGCTTCGCATCTGAACAAACCAATTGGGATTACGATATTTGTACAAAAATGGTTTCCCTGTTTAAATATGCACAATGATTTCTGCCTCATCTCCACCCTTTATATTAACAATACCACCCGTGTGTCTTTGTCTATATCTTTCTATGACTCAAACAATCTCCTGGGCCGCTTGGTCCACCCTCCTCCTGAATAAACATGGGCTGAAGAGGATCAGGGCGGCCTGGATTGTCTGGGGTTTGGCGAAATGTCACCATAGAGAAGAGCTGAGGTAGATGCCGGCTTGATCTGCTTGATCACTCAGTCATACCGTGTCCACTGAAGGTTAGGAGGGAGGCAGATTTAGTTTGAAAAGCTGTTCACACACACACACACTGTACGCTAATACACACGCAAAGACACTCAGCGGATCGTAGAATATCCCTGCTGTTCAACTAGGAGACCTCAGAGGGACATGGAGGCGCATATATCTCAGGTTAGAGGACTTGACCAGTGCCTTTGAAGAAGTCCATAAGAATATATAAAGGTATGGAGAGGGGATGTAAGGAATCCCTGCAATATTAATGTCCAAAATGTCAAAGAAAAGCCATGGTTTCATTCAAAACGCGACACAGTGACATCTAAAGCTAGATGGAGTGTTACCTTGTATAATGAGTGAACTCCGGGTCCCTGACTTCAATCCCTCAGCATTCGGGTTCCTCCTTTTGTGAGTGTGGCCTGGACTGCCAAGAGACTTTCTGTCTAGACTCGGAAAACAAACTGCACTCCGCGGGGTCCAGTTCAAACAACAAGGCTATCATCTACAAACTTACTCAAGTAGATTTGTTGTTGAGGCTGAAGCGATTATTTCCCTGATTACTCCCAGAAGAGGAATACATGTTTATCCAAGAAACAACCAATTTGCCTTCCATTTTCCGATCACCACCCCTATAAATTAAGCTTTGCTCCAATTCAAACAAGGGGAGTGTGTACAATAATGAGCAGCAGCGTCAACATTGCTACATCTCTTTTGAGAGTGTGTAAGCTCCTTATATCAAAATGGTTTGTTTGTCCCCCCAGTCACAAATCATTAAGTATTTTGCTCCACTTTTATGGCGCAGTGGGTTGTATGAAAATGAGCGACAAGCCTCCGTGCCTCCTGTGTACGGATTATGAGCGTGTGTTTGTGAGGGTCTGACTCTAATGGGCTAGTAATTACAGTTTGTTTATGAGTTTATCGATGCATACCACCAGCATGCCTGCATGGGTTATGGGCAATGGCAGATAAGGATCACACATTTATTTTCATCTCCCCCCTTCTGAATACTGAGCTAGCTCACATTGTGAACTCCCACTGTGATCATATTACAAGGCCCACTACTTTTGATCTGGTGCAGTATGGGTCCAGGGCATGAATCTAACTTGACTTTGCAACCTTGAGATCCACATGCTATACCATTTCGCACTTTGATGTGGAGCCAAAAGCTGTGAAAAAACACAGCTCATTATAGAAAAAGCCTGAATTGTTCAATTTACACCTCCGTCTTGTCTCCGCAGCTGTACTATTGTTCACTTAACAGGGTCAGGACCTACATGCACTGCAAATTATCATCATCTACTGGAGTCTCTTCCCCCTTGTTTGCATCTTTTGGTGTTTTGCACCATGTCTGCAAGCAAGGCCGGATGGTGGGTCACGGCCTGTACCGTTTCAGGGCTCGGAGGGTATTTTCCATGGTGTTTTGTCAGCAAGGCAGCAACAGCCGGCAGTCTCAGATCCTTCCCTCCTTCCTCAGCTCCTGACGACCCACACGGCATATGCTTGGGGAACTCTTGACGCAGACCCGCTCGACTCCATTTGTGTTTGTGCGGTCAAATTTAATCAAGATGGCATCTGTTGGGGTTTAATGTGAGTAATTGTCCTGTACAGCATACGTGTGAGTGTGTACAGACTGATGAAGTCAGTGTACATTAAAAGGAAGCATTTAGTGGGTGTCATTTCTTCAAGTACAACATTTACAGAGGGTGCATATTTCTGCCCAGTACGCATTAGTAGATCCCTGGATTGTTTCTTTTCCTGCAGCTCTGTGAAGAAATCTTCTTACTATGAGTGTACTCTCTCTGTGATAGGGTGTCGCTCTGTGTCAAATCATGTGCAGGAGTAATAACTGTCTTGTATGACTGTACCTGCAACTGGCTGGCCGTGGAAATGAATTTCTTCTCCGACAACAAATAGAGCTCTAATCTAATCTTCTCTGCATCTTTCCAGAGTGTGTGAAGATACATGGACATGCAGTATATGTGTGTGGTCGTCTGTGTGTATCTGTAAGTGCAAGAGCAAGTGGGTGCATGGCTTAAAGTGTGTGTGTGTGTGTGTGTGTGTGTGTGTGTGTGTGTGTGTGTGTGTGTGTGTGTGTGTGTGTGTGTGTGTGTGTGCTTGCATTAAGGTTCGCCTAAGAGCCCATTGTTGACTTCAAAAGGATTCCTCTGAGGTTTTAATTATGCTACTGCTTAACTTGGCACCAGAGAAAGAGAGTGATCCTGGCTGAAGCCTATAAATCTCTCAGCGCAGACACATCCACGCCCTCGAAAGCCCTCGACTCCCCTGGACCTCCCAGACACATTAAGGAAGAGCGCCCAGGTCGGCCCCAACCACAGTCACTTTTATCACAAACACACACGCACACGGACACAAGCAATGTGCTGAACACACATGGGCAAACAGATGCCTGAGCTAACACAACCAGAGTTTTTCTCTCTCACACACACATGCTTGAGTGCAGATTGCATTTTCCTCTGTGTACATGTGAATTTAAGTTTGCAGTCATGCAAAGACTGTAGATACACAGGTATCAGACTTAAGGCTGAGCTAACACACTTTGCTTTCTTAAAAGGTGGCTACACTCTGATAACGAGAATTCAGGAAGTTTGTCTGCCTAACCGCCTCCAGACATTTTTATCATTTGTTTAATGTGACAATAACTCTTTACTCTAATAATTTTATAAGCAGACCTTTGTACAGATTGAAGCTTTGGGTTTTCATCTGGATTAAGTCCTTTGTAATATTGAATTTGATCATCTTCTGATGGTAGCACAGCTCGTCCAACTATAAGCTCATGCACCTGAACGTTTCTCAGGTAGAGTAGAGTTTCATACGGTGTGACACTTGGAACACTCTGAGGTAATGTATTAATTTATAGCTAAAATTTAAATTCACATGGGGCTATTGGGGAAATGTGACAACAATCAAACTTTGTAAACTCAGTTTGTAGTGCAGTTTAGTGTCCATCAGTTGAGCAAACTATCTGGTGCTCTGAGACGTGTCCTTAATATGCAACATTAGATAAGTCCCACCAGTGCTCATTTCCAAACTCTCATTTTATTGTCAGACTCTGAAGTTTGAACAGATCACTGCAGTATAACTGCTGCATGTGGGTTTGTATGAACATTATCACAAACAGCTTAGCAATTAGAAATAACTAATTATGGTGCTGATAATCTAATTTCAAATTGTGGGTTATGAACAGGCAAAGAGGTGGGTGGTAGTAACCTGAAAAGCCAGTTTGACCAAGTCATCTCTGGAAGAGAATGATTGAGCGATTAGGTTACACTTCAAGATCTCCTCTAAGTATAACCACTGATGGTTCTTCACAGCCTACAAAAGTGAACAAAGCAAGAGTCTTATTTTAATTTTACATTTTTACATTTTCCAGGCTGTTAATTTTATATGAGAAAATGCAGCTTGCACATGTTACAGGACAAAACCACCATAGCGCCCAACAAAGAGTTCATCACAGAAGCCTTACGTGAGAAATTAATTATTTGTCACTTTTGGCACATACAAAGTAATTCTGAGTGACTTTTCACCTTTGGACTGGCTGACCTTGGTTTTTAGTCATCCTTATGAACCATCACTAGTCCATGACAGACTACATGCAGATTTGTAATGTGGATAAGGGAGATGCATATGTGTGGTTATCGGTTTCCAAATAAATGTATTTTAATCCGAATCAAATCTTTATCCAAGCACAACACTTTGAATGGCAAGTATTAATGAGGCTTATTGTCCCAAAGCCTGTTTCCCCTGCAGAGCCCTGAGGACAGGTATAAACACCCTTTAACTGAGTTCCTCATGAAAACATTACTGCAGTAATTCAGAAGACAAAACTCAACCACTGCTATAGCATTGTGAGGAGAGATTGTTTATTTGTGTCAGCTTTATTTTTTCTTCCTCACTATAAAATGACTTTCTTGATGTCTTCCAGAGTGGCTGACATATAGTTAATGTAGTGTATCTCCCCCCTCCTCTGTATTACCCATATGCCTATAAATCTGAAGTGGAGAACCCAGAATTATCTCAAAGGCAGATGATGGTTGTTGGTAGCAGACAATCTTCAAATGACAGTATCTTTTATCTGTGTACCCTTTTCCAGGGTAAAACAGAAGGAGTGAGGGACTTGAAAAGTGATACCTCTGCGTACCTGCTTAAAAGAGTTTCTCCTCTCAGCGAGGGATTAAGAGCGGTATGTTTTTTTCTTCCTCTTTTTTTGTTATTCTTCGCCATTGCACTCCACCCTCCTCATTAAAGACCATGCATATTCTCCCAGGAGAGTCCTCCAACATTACAACTCTTCTCCACAGGTACAGCTCTCCTGGGTCCCTCACTTTTTCTCATCCCTTTCCCTCTCCTCCCCTTTTCTCTTGTCTGCTCTCCCTCCATCTCCTCTTCTCATCTGTCTCCCACTCTGTCGCCCCTCTTTTCATGTACTTCCCACTCCCTTTCCCCTTAGATCCTTCTCTACCTCCTTCTCTACACCTTTACTTCACTACCTTTACTTTGGCGGTGCACAATACTCTTCCCGCCTCTTCTTTCTCTCTTACCTTCCATCTGCATATGCAAGTGCTTATTTTGAAGTCGTGGCCCACAACAGATATTCAATATTAATGAGGACCCTCATGAATTTTTGAGCTCTAATTAGACGGCTCTTGGTTCGTTAACTGAGAGGGGTTTGGTGCTCAGTAGCAGTGATGGAGGGCTTGGGGGTTGTGAGCTGTTAGATAGAGGGACAGTCCCACCCTTGTCTTCTGCTTTTGCACTCCTGCTTCCCCTCCGCCTTCCCTTCTCACCCCTTAGTGCCGTAATGTCCCCACAGTGGGAATGGCGATGGGGCAAGGGGGGTAATCAGTGGGCCTGGAATCGCCGGAGCTCATTATAAGACAGCTGGCCATTAGTTTGCAGGCCCTGCACATTGTATCATCTCTGCACACAGCCTCCTGCTGGGACATTATTTAGCTATTCTATTTCATCGTCACTTCAAATGATGCAACGGTCCTTTCAGGCGCAGGCAGACAGACACAGGAGTAAAGTGGGAAGGTGACACCTCCACCCTTCTGTGACAAGAGACACATTCCTATTCAGGAGGGCAGATGACCAAAGGACTATCAGAGGCCCATCATTCCCGACTTGCCTGATCTCTGCTGCTTGACACAAACACAAATCCCCAACAGACTCATATTATTATTGTCACAAATGTTATTTCTGAGATTGTATTGCTATAGAAGGCATTGAGGTTGTATTGTCCAATTTTTTCTGCCATATGTATGTTTTACCACCTGTCTATCTGTCTACACTATTATGAATTGACAAGAAAAACTGTAATATAGTGAGGAAGGTGATGCCAATTGGTAAGAAATCCCAGCAAGCAAAAAAAAAAAAAAGTATGCCAAGGGGTTGACTTTAAGAAGTGGTGGTACTTCTTATTGTACTGCATTTACCCATTTGCAAAATGTCCTGAATAACTTTTGTGTATGATCTGGGGCTGTAAAAGACAAACTGATGGATTGGTTGATCAAAGTCCAAGTAAGGCTCAGGATTACACCTACAACAGTCAGTCCCCTCTTTTCTTTTTGGTTTCCCAGAACACTGGTTAGCTGTCACCCTTGTCTTATCTTCCACAATGTCACAGACTTGTGCCTTGCCCTTGCAGCAGCCCTCCACCCTCCCCAGCACCACCACTAACAACAACCAACAACCAAATCCCTCTACTCCGATATCATGCTCCCACTTTTTCTCGAGGAGCGTTCGCTCTGTCCTTTGGTTTCTTATTCCCAAAGGTGTGTCAGGATCAGCACATACCACAGGCATCCTCTCCTTTGCCACCCCCCTTCCCACCCACCCCTGCCTACTTGTGCATATGCAGAGGAAGGAAGCATCTCCACCGTGGCAGCAGCAAAACACCACACTACAAAAGAGATGCGCACCTCTGACAGTAACCATCAAGAAGGGCGTTGACAGAATAAGGGCGGGAGATGATGATCTGAGAGGCAGGGATGTGCAGAAAGAGGCAAGAAGGGAAGAGAAAGGGCTTTCTTTCCTCTGTCTCCTCTTTTTTTCATACCTTTTTTTTTTCATTTTCCCAGGATTCATCAAGCCCCACTTGACACATGTCTGACTGGGGTGGCGTTAATCTCCCCAGAGGGTGGGGTCCCCTTTTCTCCTCCACGTGCCACTCCTTCATGGAGCCCTTTTCCTTTTCCCTTCGATTTACATTTCAAAACAGGCGATGAGCCGATCAAAGACGGTCACTAACGATGAGGCCTTTCATCAGCGGCTGGCGTGGTATGCCGAGATAGTATACGCCGAGGTTTCATTGATCATAAGCAGGTGGGTGTGCTGTTTGGCACCAGTTTGTGTGCTGCTGGGCTCCTGTCATTGTTTTATCCCAAGTTTGTCTCTGGGGGCAAGACGTCGCTGGCGGGGGATGTGCCAGTGGGTCTCACAGGAGAACGTCTTTGTCATCCAGAAGCCTGACATGCCACTGAATTCATCAGAAGGGTTCCAAGACCTGCGATGGCACCGAAAACCTGAACCTGAGAACATTGTTTGTCAGGGAAGTTTTGATGGATATGATGGTCTTTACCAATAACTCAGGCACCGACAGTGAGATTAAATTTTAGTTCTGATCAGGCCAGGTTGCGGGATAAAAACAGGAAGATGAAATTTGACTTCAGATGACTTCCCCTTCTGTTAGATTTAAAAATGGGTGAAAAACTGAACTCCTCAGAAACAGAACTCTTTAACAATACCCATAATCCTATTTTCTTTATCACAGCAGCAGCAAAAGTAGTTCTGATCTATACCTATACACAATTAGCCGCTGTGATCAAACTTATTAATTTGTCCAGTTTGGAAAGAAAAGAGGAAAGAAAAACATTTTAAAAAATAACAACTGTGATTTTTTTTTTTTGTCAAGTTCAAACGGGCAAGTCAGAGAACTTTTGTCTGGTTTGTGGTAAGCACTGAGCTTAAACAAAATTACAACTTTGGAGCGACTCAAAGGGGCTGAATACAGCAATGAATACTGAGTCAGACCCTTAATCTTAGGATCATCCCCCCAGGGTGGGAGATTATATTAGCAGAGCCATTCATCTCCAATAATTTAGTAATGTAGATAGTAGATTAGCTCTATTCCCTCTTGTCTGCCAACACCTGGGGCATAGCTAATATTCAATGCTTCCTTGTTCCCGTACTGTATGTTTTAACTGTTGTAGGTGGCCTGGTCTCCCCTCTATGCTCATTTGACTGTAAATTACTGAGCTCTCAGGGGAGCCAACTGAACAGAAGCTGACCAGAAGACCGCAGTCTGCAGACACTCTCAGTACCATCAAAAATCATCCACAAAGGTGTGAAAAGAGCTTCACATCCGTGCTTGATCACATGTCATTTTATTATACTCCTTTGGTATGTAACCCATGCCCCTTTTCCTGTAATTATAGCCATCGGGTGGCAAGAGGAAGGCACGCTGTAATTGTTTCTGAGGCAGGAATGGTAGTGGCAGAGAGATTTCAGATGCCATATTTTTATACTGAGGAATTCAAGCTTTTCCCCCCTTTCGCTCTCTTTTCCAAAAAGGACCCTGTCGTTTTCAGAGCCTGCCGCTCCCGGGGTAGTATGCTTTTTATTATTTTTCCAATTAGAGTCAATTGACCTGACAGAATGGAGGGCAATTAGTGATATTTCCCCCTCCTCGCAGGCCTGCGGGGTAATTTGCTGGAGGTTCTCAGCAGTGCTTTATGTGCACAAACGCCCCGCCCCACAAACCCCTTTCTGGAGCATAATGGCTTATGATTTTTCAGAATATATCCCCTCTTACTTTATTCTTTCTCCCAGCAAAGTACAATTACAGACTGTTGAAGGCAGACGTCTTTTAAACTGCCTATAATCTCTCTCCTCTCTCTCGCTATCATGTAAAAAAAAGACTGGCTATAGTATCAGTGCTTTTAGTTTTTATACACAGAAATGAGATCTTTACTGATGTTGCAGGATTGTTGCCAGAGCAGTGGCGGTAGCAGTGTTGGTTTCATAAAATACCCATCCAAAGAGGCATAATTGCGTGGAGATCATGCTTCTCATATGCAGAATTAACTTGTGCATTGAAAGCCAGACTTACGGAGGAGGGGGAGGAGGTTTTGGTAGGGTGAGCTCGTTGGCTTAAATCCGGAGTTGCTATTGATAAACTTGATGAATGTAATTTGTGCCTGCAACCCTAGGTTATTGTCCCCCCTCTATACCTGCAATGCCAGAACGCTCTGTTCCTGCGTACGGGAAAGCACAATGGCCCGGTCCTCGCGTTGGCTCCCGTCTGAATACCTGTATGTGCCTGTGCCTGTGCTGAGGAGTGTGACACACAAAGAGAAAAATAATCTTCTGAACTAAGCTCGTCTGGCATATCCACAGCTGAGTCTATAAGAGCAGAGGAAATCTTCTCAAACTGATGCACTGAAATAAATACGCTTAATTTACCCAAGCACAAGCAGCATTGGAGACGGTAAAGGCCGGCAAATAAAAGAGGCATGGATGGAGTTGTTTGGAGATTGAGATACAAGGCAGTGTGGGTTAGCGGAGCATGCATTGCATACAACGAAATGCAAATTCACCGCAACAAAAACACGTTTGATACATTGAGTAAAATTTATTCCATGCATGCGAATGCGCCAACCCAACCCCAGCACATCATTTGCTCGACATTCAGTACATCTGTTGTGTTAAGTGACTGTAATTTAGGTGACATTGGCACAAAGCCTCTTAATGTAGCCCCGGTGGACCCCCTGTAAGAGGGGCACGCGGGACCAAACAGAGGCATCTCGCAGCTGGAGCCGCGTCAAGGATCATTTCCCTCTTCACATGATTAATTACAGTTTGATCACTTGAATCTAAATCTGATTAATTTTGGTCACATGTCAGAGAGGCATCAGTGGCCTATAATGTATACCGCGTTAATCTGCAGCAGCCTCTCCTTGAGAACCATTTTATGAGGTTACAACATGTGAAACAAATGTAGTGCATGTGTGAAGTGTCGAAACGATCACTTTATGTCATTGGAGTGTGGATCTTTGCCATCACTGTGCGTAAATTTCCTGAATTTGCATCATGAATGCGAGATGCGCTCTCTTTAATGGACCACTCAAACAACAAGGTGATTTAAGCTATACATTTAACGTCTCTCTTTGCATATGGTACGAGCTGAACATGTATAGGAGGAAGTTTCCTACAAGCTGTGTGCACAACATTAACCTTCTCCTGGAAATGGCCTGATGGGCTGTGTTTAAGAAGCTACACTCATAACAACTCCTTCACAATCCTTGTCACTCATATCTGTTTTCTTTTACTCATGAGGAACACTGCAGGCTCCTTCAAAACACACACATACACATTCCCCTCTGGACCTTAGGGCCAGATTCCTGTCCTAAGTGGTTGTTGTGGAACTCCTGAGCTGTCAGAGCTTCACTATAATCCCTCTCATGGGTCAGGATTCAATGTCAGGTCTCAGTTTACTTTACATGGGGTACTGGCCTGAGCCTCAGTGTACTTTGAAAACAACATAAGAGAGATTTGTTGAAAAGTTTGTCAAAGTGGCACAGGTAGCTCCAACCTATCATTTTTATTAAGTAAAAAAGTTTCAAAACCAAAGGGTGCATCCATATTTTTTCCAATAAACTAGCCATTCCTTCTTTGGCCACAGTGGCTAAATATATATATATGGGAACTTCAAATGAAAGGGAAGTGAAAAGGGCTGTATTGTGCCTTGGTGGCTGACACAGCTGTGAGCATTACATACTTCTGTGTCAATGTTTCCGCATAGCTCTGCAGTACTCCTCCAAAACCCATGGGGGCAGTGTTGTTGTTGTTGATTCTGTTTCGCTATGATTCCTGCTTGTTTTTTCAGAGTGATTTTTCTGCATTTTATGTTATGTTGTAACCACTATCTGTTCCCATTTATCATACATCACTGTTACAAGAAAGGAAAGAGAGGACATGCTAGAGATGGAAATATATACGGTAGATGTACCGCTTAGCCAACCAGTCACAGGACTTGAGGTCCACGTTATTTAGACGTGTAGTTACATTTTGGTGGAGGTGCAAGTCGGGCTATGTGTGTGTATGTCCATAGGCTTCTGTGTAGAAAAAGGGCTATGCAGACCTGTGGTTTGGGGTACACCGTTGATTTGATGCAGAAGTATAGATCCATTTGCTGTTTGTAAACAGTAATGGCTGTGCGTGCATTTTGGCAATGAAGATGCTGCAGAGTACTGTGGCTGGTCAAGTGAATGTGAAGGTGTGAACCATTAAAGTGAGTCCAAACCAGGCTCCAAAACAACTTTTTATTATGAAAAACTCAAAGTAAAAACCAGATTTAGCATATCTCCAGTTAATATTGATTATTTATGGTCAAACTTGGCTAAGTAAAGTTGGATAAAGAAGACGTTACTGGTGTAATCAGAGTAAAGTGTGACCCTGTTAACTGGTGACTGTCAGGCTAAAATCACTGACACGTTTGGCTGAGAGTCTCCAGTTAACACGGTCACTCTTTAGTCCAAAACACCAGTTGCTCTGTAACGGTCTGAACTCGATAGAAGTTGACTCCATGGCAAAGGATTGTTTCTGACAGTCAACCACAGAACAGCCAGACATTTTTATGCTGCTCACAGTTTGAATTTAATGTTTAAAGAATGATAACTCAGAAATAATGGAGCTAAATGCGGCTTACATTGCCAAAATGCCTGTGCATCTTTATAACATCGAACCAGAATGGGTCTATTAACCAAAATCATGAGTTGATCAAACTTTGTAATAGCTAACTGAACATCAATTTAATATCAACAATAGTCAAGGCATTACAAATCTGCCATTAGACTGATGTCACAATCGCAGCTGGTTGTGGCTTTGTCAATGACACACACAGGCGAGATATCTATTGGTTATAACAACAAAGAAGCTGTGAGATGGCACAGTTGTTGCAGATTAGTGACAAAGCTAAAACTGTCAGCCAAATTTTAAGATTGACACGGTGGAGGAAATTTCACCAAAGCGTATTATATTTTGATGAAAGGAAACAAAAAGTAGTCAGCCTTTATTATAAGTAGTGTATTTTTGACAGTCCCATCTCCATCCTGGATTAAAGGGTTGTTATTGAACATTTTTGGTCAGAAGCTCAGTTGCTGAAATAAAAGCTGCCTTCAGATGGCTGATAGCTAAATGCAGTTTGCAACAATGTTACCTGGATTGGTATCAAAATGGGGCCGTACCACCTCAAGCCACCTTCAGAGAACACCAAGTGACACCTCCAGTCTGAAAATATGAGACAATCGAGAAGTGCGAAAATCTGCAGTTTGTTAAGTGTCCACTTGAGGCTGGCTCCGGAGCACCAGAGGTCACATACACACCAAGCCAAAAAGAGCCATTTTCACAGCCGAAATAAACATGTTTACAGCCTGGTACAAAAAATGTCTCCCATCTGAATTGTTAAGTTCTCTAATGGCATGCACTGTACAGGGATTTTTTTTTCTATCTCGTCAATTTATAAGTTATTAACAGTTTGCCCAATCAGAGACACAGCTCAGCTCACATGACTGACAGGTGTCTTATAGCTGTGTTAGTGTGGAGACTCAAAGTCCACCCTGTTTCCAATATGGTTACTCCAGCCGATTTGCTTCAGAACTCTGTTTGAGAAACAGAGGGATGATGTTGTGGAGACTTTGGCCATTAATTATACAGTCTATGGAGAACACCCATGCTAAGATATTCCTAAAATGTCAAACTTGAGGGAACTCAAGGCAAAGGATTTCCTTTACAGTGTTTGCCTGTAATGCATGCTTGAGTTTCCTTCAAAAGAAAATGGTTTAAAAATATTTACTTGCAAGTTTATTCAAAAGATGAAACACAGCCCTTGAATGGGTTTATTGTATGTTAATTCTTTTTTTTTTTGGACCCATACTTGATCTATGCTAAAGTAGGTTTGAAGGATATCAACATCGTCAAGTATTCCTTAACAATAAACGCACTCATATCATCACAATGTTCAAAACAGAAGTACTGATGGGCAACTCTTGTTGACCCCAAATGTAACTTTACTCTAATAGTCTTTCCTCTGAATTGTGCTTCACAAGCAAGACATCTGCCAATTTTATGAAACAGAAAAAGTGCAAATGTTAAAACTCTTTGGTAATTTTTAGATTACCTAAAAGAAATCGCATACGTGAAGTAAAGATCAGTCCTCTGTTCTCTGACCTTAAAAATATGAGAGGAATGTGTTGTGAGTGACAATAGGAAAGTGCAATGCAAACACGGTGAGGCTAATAGGTCACCTTTACAGTGCCTGCATGTCCAATAGCCCAAAGTGTGTTATTTTCTGTGTGTGTGGGGGGATTTTGTGGTAATAATTCATCCGTCAGCTACAGGATCAGTGTTCCTACAAAACCAGTAATTAGATAAGAATGATAAACACACTAAAGCTGGGGGAAAATAAAGGAAACTGGATGTCCAATAATTTCCTCATTTTTTTTCTATGTATGAAGGAATTTCAGGATTTCTGTTCCCTTGCACTAGAAGCATTGTAATTTTTTAAATTCAAGATGACAAAACAAAGCGCTCTCTGAATATCCTGTCAGTGTTGAGCATTGTTCCGTATAATCAGACTCACCTTGACTCTGCATTGTGGGCAAACAGCAGTGGAACTGTAATTGTAGATGTGCTGTACGTTTTAACACAAGGATATGAAAGGGGTTCACAACAACAACTTGCAGGGAGGCTTTGTGAAGTGTGTGAGCTCAGGAACTGTGATCCTCAAGGGCGAATCAGCGGAAAACAAAAGCACACAACAGTCGTGGCCTACATTCATGTTGGAGTGCTTTCAACGCCAACAGAGCTTATTTTCATACGCCATTAATTGCTTGAATAGATTGCCTGTTGAATTCTTTATGTGCTATAAATTCCATGTTTGTTTTCTGCGAGTTGACAGCATGCAGGCATACTGTGTCAGGCCGGGTCCTGTAATCAACACTGGCCTTGGAAGAACTTAAGCTGCAGAAAAAAAAAATAAAAACATCCACTCTCTCCCCTCTCTTTAAGTTTATGTTCTCATGAGCTTTTGTGCACAAGTTTTCCTCTCATCTCGCTGCTGTCACAAAGGAATCTATCCGTTTCATCTGCGCTCTACATCAATGGGGCTCGTGTGATGTATAGTAGCTTCCTTTGTGCTCATCTTTCCTATTCAAGAGGTAGGTGTGAAAGCTTGGAGAGGGTCACTGAGCAGTGCGCAGTGCTGCCAAACAGATTATCCCACAGCACACTGAGGAGTTGGACAGCAGTGAAGGGACATCTCGGGGTTTTTGTCTCCTCAAAGTGCAGAATCAGTCGTCACTGCGGGGCTTTTACCTGTAGGAGTCAAACCCTGCTTCCAATCCATTTTAATGCATAACCAGCAGGGCTTTCCTTTCCAGCTTAATTCGTACGCAGGGACTTTGCATGTTTTAAGCTCTATGCAAATATTATTGGATTTTCCAAGGATTTGGGCGGATTTCCTGCCATGGATTTTCCTTTACAAATGTCTTTAGAAAATAAAGTGAACCTATTTTATTTAAATTCGGTTTAAGAAGGCAAACAAATATTTAGATGCTAAAAATACTGAAGAGGAAGCTTCTGAAGTAGGGGCTGAACTTTATTTCAAATATTTTTGCCCATGCTGGAATTTATTTTACACAACCTTTTTTTTTTTTTTTGAAAAATAGAAAGTGAAGTGTCTTTTCCATCATGTTCTGTATCTTCATTAGCATATTACTTATACAGCTTATGATGCATAATTCTCATGCAAAAGAGCAGATTATGGGCCAGCATATCCATGGTATGATCTTGAACACTGATTTTCCAGTGGCCTTGATGGAATGTACCTGGACCAGGCCTTGAATGCCGCTCTGACAACGTGACATCCTTGAGCAAACCAAAAGCCTGTCCACAATAATGGGCTGCTGTTGCTTTCCTGTCATCTGAGAGGGTGTCTTGTTGAGGACTAAGATTGGGGGTTTGTTTGGACATGACCATGCAGGGCGAGTCATCCCCTCTGGCCATGGAAGATGACACTGGAAAGAAGTAGAAAGCACACAAAAGCTAGTACAGCCAGACCCTGCTAATGGCTCTAAAAGGTAGAGCCCGCAGCGAGAGAGACTAATTCCCCTAAAAGAACTTGACTGTGTGCAAATATTCATAAACGCGACTCTGTGCTACCAACAAACGGCCTGACAAATCAGACAACGCTATGAGAGGAATTTTAGGTGCACATGTTTTTGATTAGCGCTCCCTCTCTCATGTACTGTTCCCGCTCTGCCATCTTTAACGGGGCCAAAACTTTCTTCAGTAATGTTTCCCCCAACAAACTGCAGTGATCCCTGTATTTAAAACATTATGCTTGTATTCAGTCAGCACACAGGGTGAAGTTTTAATGAGTATCTCTCACACCCCGGCTCGCTTCCTTCTGTCTCTGCCCTTCATTTCTCTCATAGTTTAGTCTGTTGGTGGCTTTTCTGGGGGTTAGTAGGGGAGGGGGTGAGGTGGGGGGTTTAGGCCCTGGCCACAAGTTGAAGGCTTGATTACAGTCCTGGCAAGAGAACAGAAAGCTGAGGGGCAGGAGGGATGAAGGGGATGGGGGAAAGAAGGGGGGAAGGATGGAGAGACCTCGGGCCCTGACTAAAAGCAGCTGTGGAGCGGGCGGGGTGAAGGCCCTGTGTGCTCTTAAAGGGCTCAGGGAGACTGACCTCAGTGGAGCTCCACGTGGAAGTGCTAACATGTCCATGTTAGCTTACTTGGCAGATAGCTCAGCTTCAGCTCACTGTGGAACTTTGTCTGATCCTTATTTAGATTTCACTTTAAAGTCCTAAAATATTTTAGTCTTATTTTTCATGGTTTTGTTATAGCTTCTGTGTGTGTGTGTGTGTGTGTGTGTGTGTGTGTGTGTGTGTGTGTGTGTGCACTTGTTTCTATATTCCGGTGGGGACTTCAACCTGACTGCACACTGACCCATGGGGACGCATATCACCGTGGGGACAAAAATGATGGTCCCCACGGGCAAACCCCCTCTAAAAGCTCTAAAACAGTGTTAAGACACGCCCCCTGCATTTTTCTCAAAAGTCCCCAGGACAACCATTTTCACTACTTTAGTGTATAAGTGTGCTTAACAGTGCGATCCTTGTGGTCACACAGAGTACTGCAGTCCTCACAAGGTCTACTGCTCTTGAAGTGTGTGTCACGAATGGTCCACTCTCTAGAGCCCTCTAGAGGTCAAAATCAGCATTACAGTTCTTAATATTTTTAACTGAAGGCCATGCTGACAAAAATTGATGTTTATTAATGAAAGTAATTATCAAATTTATTATCTACCAAAAAAAGAAAGAATGATGAAAGAATTTGCTTGTCATTTTATTAACCATACATTGAGATTGCTGAAATTTAACTTCAAGTTTGATTTATTTGAACAAGTTTTACGAAGGAAAAAAGATAATTATAAAAAAGTACGTAAAGGTTTTCAAAATGTAAGTTAATAATTCCTTTTTAAACCAATCCTTATAAATTATTGAAGATTAGATGTTAAACAAAACGTAAACTTTTGCCAATAAATTTGTTGGACATTAATATTTTTAGTTTTTAGATATTTAATTCTCTTCCTTTTGAACTGATTGTTTTTGAATACACTTTGTTTAACTTTGTTTTAAATTGTCTTATAAAGGTTATCACTATGATCACCTGATAAAACTCAGCAATATAACTCTGGGTTCAACATGGAAATGTATCCAGATACAGACATGTTTTTTCTCTGTTACAGTCCCTGCACTACTATTTCCTACTTCCTGTTTCCTTCATCTAAACTCTGTTTTTAGTATCATTGTTATCATTATTGACAACGTATAAAACAGACATGTACATTTTCAACATCTGAAGTAGTGCTCAGGGGATATTAGATCATCCAACCATCCATCTTCTGTACCGCATATCCTGTTCACGGTGGCAGGTGTATATAGCCTTTCCCAGCTGTTTTAGGGTGAGAGGCGGGGCACACCCTGGACTGGTCTCCAGCTAACCACAGGGCTGACACACAGAGACAGACAACCTTTAATGCTCACAATCACACCTACAGGCAATTTAGAATCAGATGAGCATGTTTTTAGCACTGAGGGGGGAGAACCCTCTCATGTGAGTGGAGAACATGCAAAAAAGGTGGATGACCCTTGACGTAGAGGTACTCGGTAGCAGTGCCATACAAGAATCTTATTCATGTGCTTGATCTCTGTTACATTTTACCAGTGTACACTGTTCTGTTGTTTACAAAAAATACTTTGCACATTTGTTTGATTTATTTAATGTCTATATTGACCAGTATATTTATTTATTTGACTGTTTTACATAGTTGTGTTTACACATTTTTAAAGGTCAAAGGTTACTTTTTTAAAATAAAATTATCTAAATTCAGCATTTTTGTCCTCTAGTTCCTTATTTTAAATAAGTAAAAAAGAAAAACAACAATTAATAATTATCAATATTGACTGATATGAAACATGTATATACAGAGACAATTTTTAGTCATATCACCCAGCCCTATTTGTAATTTGTATTTTTGTCATAAAGTGTTTTGTGCATGTCATGTTATGAAGATCAAAAGAGCGCATAGGTAACATGCACATTTAAAAAGGCTCCAGTGATGCTAAGCAACATATATGCCACAGAAACAGAAGCTAAGAGATAAACAGACACAGACGGACACTGTACAGCTTATACAGACACAGACACAGTAGGCTCATAGACAGACATAGTATAACTAATTGAGACAGACAGGTTACAGCTCATACGGACACAGACAGTGCAGCTCATACAGACACAGCCACAGTACAGCTAATAAAGACAACAACATTACAGCAAATAAAGACAAAGACAGTACAGCTAATAGAGACACAGACCGTACAGCTCATGCAGACACTGACAGTACAGCTAAAAAAACAGTACAGCTAATAGATACAAAGACAGTACAGCTAATAGAGACACAGACAGTACAGCTCATGCAGACACTGACAGTACAGCTAAAAAAACAGTACAGCTAATAGACACAAAGACAGTAAAGCTCATAGACAGATGCATTCGGCTAATATATACAGGGACAGTACAGCTAATAGATAAACAGACAGTAAAGCTAATTGAGACACAGACAATACAGCTAATCAAGACACAGACACACTACAGCTAATAGAGACATGGACAGTACAGCTTATAAAGACACAGGCACATAGAGCTAATAAATACACAGCAGTACAGCTTATGGAGACACAGACAGTACAGCTAATAGAGACACAGACACAGAACAGCTAACAAACAGTTCAGCTAAAAGATACAAAAACAGTATTGCTAATAGAGACAGAGGCACAGTACAGCTAATAGACAGATACAGTACAGCTAATATAGACCCAGACAGTACAGCTAATCAAGACACAGACAGTACAGCTAATCAAGACACAGACACATAGAGCTAATATAGATGCAGACACACTACAGCTAATACAGACACAGGCAGTACAGCAAATAGAGACACAGGCACATAAAGCTAACAGACAGTACAGCTAAAAGTTACACGGACAGTACAGCCAATACAGACAGGACACATAGAGCTAATAGAGAACAAACACTGTTACGTTAATAGAGACACAAACACAATAAAGCTAATAGATAATAAGGGACTGCTGCTAATAGAGACAAAGACTGTACAGTAAAGAGAGACACAGACACATTAACCTTATTAACGTTATAGAGACACAGACAGTACTGCTAATAGAGATAGAGACAGTACAGCTTATACATACAGACACAGTTAAGCTAACAGAAAGTACAGCTTATAGATACACAGATAGTACAGCTAATAGATTCAAGACAGTACAGGTAGTATAGACACAACAGTACTGCTAATAGAGACACAGACAGTACAGCTAATCAAGACACAGACACACTACAGCTAATAGAGACAGACAGTACAGCTTATAAAGACACAGGCACATAGAGCTAATAGATACACAGCAGTACAGCTAATGGAGACACAGACAGTACAGCTAATAGAGACACAGACACAGTACAGCTAACAAACAGTTCAGCTAAAAGATACAAAGACAGTATTGCTAATAGAGACAGAGGCACAGTACAGCTCATAGATGCAGACACACTACAGCTCATAGACAGATACAGTACAGCTAATCAAGACACAGACAGTACAGCTGATCAAGACACAGACACATAGAGCTAATATAGATGCAGACACACTACAGCTAATACAGACACAGGCAGTACAGCTAATAGAGACACAGGCACATAAAGCTAACAGACAGTACAGCTAAAAGTTACACAGACAGTACAGCCAATAGAGACAGGACACATAGAGCTAATAGAGAACAAACACCGTTATGTTAATAGAGACACAAACACAATAAAGCTAATAGATAATAAGGGACTGCTGCTAAAGGAGACAAAGACTGTACAGTCAAGAGAGACAGAGACACATTAACCTTATAGAGACACAAACAGTACTGCTAATATAGACCCAGACAGTACAGCTTATACATACAGACACAGTTAAGCTAACAGAAAGTACAGCTAATACATACACAGACAGTACAGCTAATAGATTCAAGACAGTACAGGTAAGTGAGACACGACAGTACTGCGAATAGAGACACAGACAGTACAGCTAATCAAGACACAGAGACACTACAGCTAATATAGATGCAGACACACTACAGCTAATACAGACACAGGCAGTACAGCTAATAGAGACACGGGCACATAAAGCTAACAGACAGTACAGCTAAAAGTTACACAGACAGTACAGCCAATAGAGACAGGACACATAGAGCTAATAGAGAACAAACACTGTTATGTTAATAGAGACACAAACACAATAAAGCTTTTAGATAATAAAGGACTGCTGCTAATGGAGACAAAGACTGTACAGTAAACAGAGACACAGACACATTAACCTTATAGAGACAGACAGTACTGCTAATATAGACCCAGACAGTACAGCTTATACATACAGACACAGTTAAGCTAACAGAAAGTACAGCTTATAGATACACAGATAGTACAGCTAATAGATTCAAGACAGTACAGGTAATTGAGACACAACAGTACTGCCAATACAGACACTGACAGTACAGCTAATTAAGACACAGAAACATTACAGCTAATAGAGACACGGACAGTACAGCTTACAAAGACACAGGCACATAGAGCTAATAGATACACAGCAGTACAGCTAATGGAGACACAGACAGTACAGCTAATAGAGACACAGACACAGTACAGCTAACAAACAGTTAAGCTAAAAGATACAAAGACAGTATTGCTAATAGAGACAGAGGCACAGTACAGCTCATAGACAGATACAGTACAGCTAATATAGACCCAGACAATACAGCTAATCAAGACACAGACACATAGAGCTAATATAGATGCAGACACACTACAGCTAATACAGACACAGGCAGTACAGCTAATAGAGACACAGGCACATAAAGCTAACAGACAGTACAGCTAAAGTTACACCGACAGTACAGCCAATAGAGACAGGACACATAGAGCTAATAGAGAACAAACACTGTTACGTTAATAGAGACACAAACACAATAAAGCTAATAGATAATAAGGGACTGCTGCTAATGGAGACAAAGACTGTACAGTAAAGAGAGACACAGACACATTATCCTTATAGAGACACAGACAGTACTGCTTATATAGACCCAGACAGTACAGCTTATACATACAGACACAGTTAAGCTAACAGAAAGTACAGCTTATAGATACACAGACAGTACAGCTAATAGATTCAAGACAGTACAGGTAATTGAGACACGACAGTACTGCCAATACAGACACTGACAGTACAGCTAATCAAGACACAGACACACTACAGCTAATAGAGACATGGACAGTACAGCTTATAAAGACACAGGCACATAGAGCTAATCGATACACAGCAGTAAAGCTTGTGGAGACACAGACAGTACAGCTAAAAGAGACACAGACACAGTACAGCTAACAAACAGTTCAGCTAAAAGATACAAAGACAGCATAGCTAATAGAGACACAGGAACCGTACAGCTCATAGACAGATACAGTACAGCTAATCAAGACACAGACAATACAGCTAATCAAGACACAGACACATAGAGCTAATATAGATGCAGACACACTACAGCTAATACAGACACAGGCAGTACAGCTAATAGAGACACAGGCACATAAAGCTAACAGACAGTACAGCTAAAGTTACACCGACAGTACAGCCAATAGAGACAGGACACATAGAGCTAATAGAGAACAAACACTGTTACGTTAATATAGACACAAACACAATAAAGCTAATAGATAATAAGGGACTGCTGCTAATGGAGACAAAGACTGTACAGTAAACAGAGACACAGACACATTAACCTTATAGAGACAGACAGTACTGCTAATATAAACCCAGACAGTACAGCTTACACATACAGACACAGTTAAGCTAACAGAAAGTACAGCTAATAGATACACAGACAGTACAGCTAATAGATTCAAGACAGTACAGGTAATTGAGACACCACAGTACTGCTAATAGAGACACTGACAGTACAGCTAATACATACACAGACAGTACAACTAACTGACAGTACAGCTAATGGACTGACAGATAGTACAGCTAATAGTGAAAACAGACGGTACAGCTAATGGAGACACAGAAAGTACAGCTTATAAGAGATACATTAGCAAAGAGCTTATACAGACACAGACACAGTATAGTTTATAGGAACACAGACGGTACAGCTAATATAGACGCACACAGTACAACTATTAGACACTACAGCTAATAGAGACACGGTACTGCTAATAGAGACACAGACAGTGCAACTAACAGACAGTATAGCTAATGGAAACAAGGACAGTACAGCTTATCAAGACACAGACACAAAAAGCTAATAAAGAGCACATACGCAGTACAGCTAATAGAGACACAGACAGTGCAGCTAACAGACAGTACAGCTAATAGATACACAGAGAGTACATCTATTCAAGACACAGACATAGAGCTTATAAAGACAGACAGTATAGTTAATAGAGACACAGACACAGTACAGCTAATATTGACACAGACATTACAGCTAAAAGGCAGTACAGCTAATCAAGACATAGACAAGTAGCGCTATTAGAGACACAAACACAGTTAAGCAAATAGATAGACAGTACAGCTATTCAAGACACAGATACATAGAGCTAATAGAAATCCCAACACATACAGCTAGTAGAGACACAGTCATATACAGCTAATAGATACACAGATGCAGTACAGCTCATACAGATAAGGACACAGTGAGCTCATAGAGAAACAGACACAGTACAGCTAATACATACACAGACACAGTACAACTCAGACATAAGAAGATATGTTTAACAGTAACTTATAGTTACAATTGAGTCACTTCAGGAGTTTATTAATGTAGCAATGAGCAAGACCTAATGATACGCTAATCCTGACTTTTTCAGTCCCTACAATTACCATGCTGCCCTCCCCAGCCTGTACTGTGTCACACATTCAAAAGAACCACTGAGCATGTATTACACAAAACCTGACTGTAGAGGTCCCCACCTATACCATGAAAAGCCACACCCCTTTTTTCTGCAGCAGCCAGATGAAGCCATGAGCGTGGATATAACACAAAAACCTGACTGCAGTGGTCCCCACCTATACCATGAAAAGCCACACCCCTATTTTCTGTAGCAGCCAGATGAAGCCATGAGCGTGTATATAACACAAAAACGTGACTGCAGTGGTCCCCACCTATACCATGAAAAGCCACACCCCTATTTTCTGTAGCAGCCAGATGAAGCCATGAGCATGGATATAACACAAAAACCTGACTGCAGTGGTCCCCACCTATACCATGAAAAGCCACACCCCTATTTTCTGTAGCAGCAGGATGAAGCCATGAGCATGGATATAACACAAAAACCTGACTGCAGTGGTCCCCACCTATACCATGAAAAGCCACACCCCTATTTTCTGCAGCAGCCAGATGAAGCCATGAGCGTGGATATAACACAAAAACCTGACTGCAGTGGTCCCCACCTATACCATGAAAAGCCACACCCCTATTTTCTGCAGCAGCCAGATGAAGCCATGAGCGTGGATATAACACAAAAACCTGACTGCAGTGGTCCCCACCTATACCATGAAAAGCCACACCCCTATTTTCTGCAGCAGCCAGATGAAGCCATGAGCATGGATATAACACAAAAACCTGACTGCAGTGGTCCCCACCTATACCATGAAAAGCCACACCCCTATTTTCTGTAGCAGCAGGATGAAGCCATGAGCATGGATATAACACAAAAACATGACTGCAGTGGTCCCCACCTATACCATGAAAAGCCACACCCCTATTTTCTGTAGCAGCAGGATGAAGCCATGAGCATGGATATAACACAAAAACCTGACTGCAGTGGTCCCCACCTATACCATGAAAAGCCACACCCCTATTTTCTGTAGCAGCAGGATGAAGCCATGAGCATGGATATAACACAAAAACATGACTGCAGTGGTCCCCACCTATACCATGAAAAGCCACACCCCTATTTTCTGCAGCAGCCAGATATAGCCATGAGCATGGATATAACACAAAAACCTGACTGCAGTGGTCCCCACCTATACCATGAAAAGCCACACCCCTATTTTCTGCAGCAGCCAGATGAAGCCATGAGCATGGATATAACACAAAAACCTGACTGCAAAAACCTGATAAGTAAATAACTTATTTGACCTTTTGACCTTTCAAACTTAAAAGGCCATAGCCTTGTAATGCAGAGGAGTATCGATGTTGGGCCAAGTGTTCCCGAAAATTCTCAGCAAGCTCTAGGACTTATGTGATTATCAGGTAGCTTGCCGTAGCTTGCCATTTCATGTCTGAGCTATAACCGAGCTGAGACTGAAAATTGGCATGAAGGCCCTATGCCTCCAAGAGCCTGTCACTTAAGGAGGCCAACATGTTTCTCTTTCTCATCTTTTTTCTTTGAGCCACAAGTGAGGTATCTACAGAAAGGTCTTGACTAGCCAGGTGAGGCTGTGATGGAACGGAATCCAGGAGCCATTCCTGTGCAAAGTTAGGAGGAAAGCGAAATCAGAAAGCGCTTGATGAAGTCTATCACATATCCCAAGCCTGAAGGTGTAAGTCCCTCATAGAACGACTTCCTGTTTGGGAGGGGCTAGTCAAACGGTTCCACCAGAATATGATTTGACATTTCTTAGAGGTCCCATGGATCAAGTTTCAGGTCTGTAACTGCTGTAGAAGCCAAATGAGAGCCAAAAAGCAACACGGTGAAAAAGGAGAAAAAGTTGTTTAAGCCTCTGCCAGGCCTTTGCTGGAGATGCATAATGAGGGCCCAGCAAGGATAGAGATTTTCACATGTTATAGAGCTCTTTGAGAGCATTCTAAAATAGTTGGTCTCCGTGTTCCTAGCTTTCATAAATCTCCCGTCAAGGCCTCCCAAAGTCTGAAAGGTCAAAAGGTCAGGCCGCTGTCTTTTTGGGCCTCATTTGGCCATACAAACAGACTCAGAACCACTTGTGGGTGAGACCTGCCATCCTGCTGATACAGAGTAAAATTTTTGGTGGCTCTCTATCCAGGGTAAGGACCTCAAAAGGGCCCCTGAATTTCACTCCTAAGATGAAGTTCAACTGTAGATGGAATTCAGTTTCAGGTCTGTAACTGCTGTGGGCAAATTTCCCTGTGGACAACAACAGTACATGACAGTGTTGTAAAAATAATTTCCTGAGCCAGATGAAGCCATGAACTTGTTTATTACACAATTCCTGACTTTAGATTATTACACAATTCCTGACGTATTTCGACCTCATCTTTACTTCAGTGATCACTGTCTAGATCACGATTTAAACTTGAAAGCTTTTCAGAGTAAATCATCTTAGTGTGATATTATATTGTATTGCACTTTTTAACTACAGAGGTAGAGGTTTAAATTGAATAAAAATGTGTGTGTGCATAATTCTAAGGCAGCGTTATTATTCCAGGTAAAAATGCCCCCCAAAATAGATTTAACTGGCACTGAAAATTCAAATAATTAAAAAAATGCTTTAATGGATGAAAAGAAATCAGTCACTGAATATTGTAAAAGGCCAGAATTGGTATTTGATTATAATTTAGAGCTGTATAATTGTTACCTTTACTGTGGAAAATGAGAATGAAGAACTAGGTCAGGAAATATAGAACAACTTTCTAAATTGATTACCAGCATTTATTTATTTATTTATTTATTTTTAAAATAATATTGCTCCTGAAGAATGCCATTTGTGTACAAACTGTACAGGCCGTGTATTTATGAAACAACCTGACTGTAGCTTCAAGGCTGTCTGCAAAGTATGCTGAAACTGCATCATAATTTTTTCCCCCTCAAGTTGGGTTCAATAATTACAACATGTAAAGCTTGCCAAATGTGTGCAGCCTGTACACATACTAATTTTTTGAAATTACTATTGAACGATACAGTTACATTAAGTTGTTATAATTGTTAAAATTTATTCCAGATCATGGATTTTTTTAATTAAAAAAATACGACGCGACAGTAGCTGTAGATAGACGTTTTTCTGACGTTACAAACAGTAAGAAAAAGCATGAAACTGGAATCGTCTGTTTTCCCTCCTCCCCTCCCCTTCCTTGATGAGCTGCTGGATGTGAGCCAACTTGTGCAGGCAGGCTGAGTGAACATGGCGTTTGATTTTATACCAGGTTCGCCCGTCTGTTTCTGGCTCTGTCCATTACAGCAGTGTGGTTACTTTGGTGTACGCTGGGTCTTAAATCAAGCGCCCCCTTTCTGAATCGCACACCTGCAGCCAGACAGCGACAGACAGACAGACTCCGTCCTCTCTGCATTCGACACGACTGAGCTAGCTGTGATCTTCGAATAAGAACTGGTAAGTTTAAATATTTGTTTTCTGCTCAGACTTTAATGTTGTGTTGTCAAGGCAAATTTTATACTTTTTAGACCGTGTTGCACGATTAAATTAGCACAGTTAACTTCGAATAACGTCGACTAAGCTGATGAGCTAAAGTTGGCTAACTAATGCTTGGCAATCAGGGATAGCTGAAATTTAACATTAGGTTTGTTGCTTAATCATGCACCTTCAACCCCCCCACAGCAAAAAATGATTGTTTGCTGGGGGGGGGTTGAAGGTGCATGATTAAGCTAAACTTAATAGTAAAGCACAGTGGTAGTCATGACTGGAAAGAGAAAAGCACGTGCTCGGTTCATTAGCGTGCAGCTGAGAGGGACTCCATCTTGAGTAAGTGGTCTGAGGGTTTTGAGTAGGGGAGGGGCCCGCGGCAGCCCCTGCTGCTCTTGAGTAGAGTAAGAACGATGCATACTTTCATGTCAGAGGCTCCAAACACCAGACAAGTCGTTGGATTCGTCGCTAGTCACTTTTTTTGGGAATAAAAAATAAAAATACTGGAGGAGTTGCTACGAAGAGTGACAAAGCAGCTATGCAAAGCTGCTGCGCACATCACACGTGAGCGAGAGATGAGGAGCCCTGTGCTGCAGACACGCCCCCTCCATGAGGGTCACACAGGCACAAATCTGGTGCAGGCATTTACAGAAGCTGTGGCTGAGTGAAAATGATGTAATTTACTCTCCACGTTTAAAGGAAAAAGATATGCCCTAAGTTGAAGTTGTTTTCATACAATTTAAATGGCCATATTGGACAATTTTAATGAATGTTGTTTTTACTTAATGGGCAAAGCTATTTTACAGGTTTTTGATCCATTGCACCACTAGCATGTTTAAGCACTTTTTTAGTAGTGAATGAATCAACTTTTAATCGGTTGGTGTATTTAAAGGTCTGCCTCTGAATTGTAGAAGTTGAAATGGATAATTTCTCTGTGAACACATTGAAGTTAATATAAACTGACTGTGTTGTGCCCACAGAAAAATAATCTGAGTCCTCCTGCCACTGATTGCAGCATGCAACCTGCCCAAGAGAAAGGTGAGTTGCAATGCTAGTTGAGCGATGAAGGAAGTTAGAAGTGTTATTGGTTTACACCAGGGCCTGATATTCAGTATTAAATTGGGGGTATTCTTCACAAATTGGGAGGTCAGGGGTCTGAATCTTCAAAACATTGTTTTATTATTTAATTTATTTTTAAAATAGATTTTTATGGTTGTTTGATTGTCTGAAGGAAGCATTTTTTAATGAAGAAAAAAGTGAAGTGTGAATATGGCGTAAAGGCTCGCAGCATGTCCCACCTTGCCTCCTCCCTGGTCTTTTTACCCATATGTGTGTATCTCATTATGCAGCAGCAGTAAACTAATGAAATGTTTTACACTTTTGTGATCCATTTGTGGACGTACCACGTTAATGACTCAAAATTTGAAATGCACTGTTACTGGCTTGCTTTTATGTGATGTCATTATCATCTTCTTATTGTCTTTTATCATCTTGTATTGTTTTTATTGCGTTTATACTACTTTGGTCTTTTACCATTTATACTTTTTTGTATTAAGCAGTTATTAATTTATTTTTAGCTGTTTAATTTTTTTAAGTTTCATTCTCTTGTACATTAAATGACTGTTTTATCTTATTGTTCCATCTATTTATTCATCACATTATTGCCGTTTTAACATGTAGCTCTTACTGCTTTTATCATAACTTTTATCTCATTTTACCCATCTACTTTATTATTACTTATTTTATTTATTACTTTCTTACCGTTTCAATCTCCATCCTATCCTTCCTTCTTGTCTCTGGTCCTCGTGGTCTAAGTCTATGTAGTACTTCTTGTGCTGCCTGGATTCTACTCTCCTGCCGTTGAATTTTATGTTTAGTGTACATTTTGAGGGTAAACCCATGATTAGGTTTTGTCATCTTACCATTTGTTTGCTTGCTTTTTTAAAAAAAAAATTTGTTTTGTGTTGCTTTGTTTTTCAGGATTTAAACTGTAAGAGCTCTTTGTAAACTTCAGTTTTGAAAGGTGCTATATAAAGTTTATCATAACTTATCCAAACATTTACTGGTAGTTAGTTCAGAATGGGGAAAATTTTAGACACTGAGCATAATAAGTCAAGTAAATGCATTTGCATGAAACTGCCAATCATAACGTATTATATTAGTGATCGCAAAGAAGGCTCTTTATATTCATTTTGAGTCAAGTAAGGAGTTCATCCTCTGATGTTTCTTGCAGATGCTGGTGTTGAAAAAGGCTTTGACACAGACGCCGATAATGAGGCAGTAGAAATGACATCTTTGGGCTCTAAAAATCAACAGGTATCCACTTCACAACATGCATAACCTTACAGTTTACTTTTACATATATTTTAGGTGAATTTTTTCTGAAAATTAAAAAAGCGGCTTTTGACAATTAAATGTGCTAACTTTTCAACAAAGAATTATCATCAGAACAGAAAACATATATGCACTTTGCAAATACTACATCTTTCTTTTAAATCACAGTGCATCTCCATGCATCATCATAATTTCACATCTTCGCTTGTATTAATGAAACGCATGTTGACATAATTCCATGAATCATAAAACAAGTAGTCGGATAAACCTACACTTTTTTTTAACTTAAGAAAGAGCGCGTACAATATCTGTTACAGCAACCTAGATTGAATTCAAGCCTGTGTTGTTACTTCTTCTTTTTCATCTGCTTTGTCTCTATGCTGTCCTCCTCTGTAAAGCATAGTTTTCATAAAAAGTGTTGTTTTGCAGGCCAGAAATCGTCATATTCGCCGTCTGAAGAATCTCAAAGCACACCACGATACATGTGAGAAACGCTATAATGAAGCACGCACAGAGAGGTTGAAAGTCAACCTGGACAGCAAGTTGGTTTTACACAACAACCAGAACCTGATGGTAAGTTATAAAGCAATTCTTACATGTCTAACATAATGTTACAGGAAAGAAGTTTCAGACCTGAGGCCTGATAACACCTGTATCCCACTATGAGTGTCCTTTGTTCAGGTTTAGTTCAGTTGGTACAGTACACACTCCCAAGTAAAGAAGCTGAGTCCTCAACTTATCAGCCCCAGATTCAAACCCAGCCCTCGCTATTTTGCTGCATGTCATCCCTACCTTCTCTAATCTCCATTTCTCTCCTATGTAATCACAAAGGATGCCAAACAGTGCATCAAGGAAACATTGAGATTCAATTCTACATTACTTATTGAACACACATGTTCTGGGCAAAGTTAAAGATGACTGAGAGTGATCAAAAGCAGCAATTAGTATTCATTTTATCTTTAATTTTATCTCATGTAATACTTTTCTGCTAACTTGGAAATAAAAATATCCGTGTTATTCTTAGCGTGTAAAGATGTATTTTATGCAATATAGCAGGTTGTTTTCTTAAATATGAGGAAAAAGCTGTAAAAGGATCTTTATCTCTCACTTGATCTCTCTCTGAATCTGCACTACTTTATCATTAATACTTTCTAAGTTCAATGAAGGGGAATGAGGCTACATGTTTTTATTGGTACGTTAAGTAAATACTCTATGCTTTTAACTGGTTTACATCTGGTTGATAGAAGGTACCGTTTCATTTACATTACTAAAATGGCCATATGAAAGTTGCTGGTAATAAGTGAATTATATATTCCCAGCTGTAGTTTCCATGTAAAACAAAAACTAAAGTAGGGCTGTACAGTATTGGGTAAAAACTGACGAAGCATTTTTTTTTCTGTCATATAATAAAAAAAAGACCTTTTAATAATCAGCTTGCTTGCCGTCTATGGCACCAATCTGAAACAAAACTTGGATCCTGCTTTATTTGAACATTCTAGAAATATTTAAACAACCATTATTCTTGATCCTGAGGTGTTTGATCAAAGATCTATTAATCATTAATGAATCAAATGACAGGTGAGAGTATGTAAGTGATCATTTCTTTAGGAGTATTTAGCTGAACAGAATGAAGCAGTAAACTTGTGTTTATGTCTGCCTCAGATCAGGGGCCCGTTGCACAAAAGTAGGATTAAGACATCCAGGATAAGTGAGTGAGCTCGGCTCAGCGAATCCAAAACATGAGCGTCCAGGCTTAATCGGTTGCACAAAGACCAAGCCAGGATGAGCGGACACGGATTCATCAAGCCAGGTGAAACCAATCCTGGATCAGTGCGCGCACGCGGCTTCCTCAAAAAGACCCCGCTATTGATCACAGATTCACTGATTCACCGTGACAACGAGAGCAGCGTACTTTTACCCGTCGGAGGCGGAAATCATAACGGGGGCTTTTATGAGAAGGTAAAGGACCAAATAAAACAACGACAACACCGCAACTGTTTTAAAACAACGACAGAAGCTTGGCAAAGCACTGCAGACCACCTGAATGAGTAAGTAATGAGGACGTACACACTCAGTCCTCCGCCGAAACATCACGATTACAATCCAAAGAGTTAATAACAGCTCCGTAAACGTACCTGTGCTCTGATTATGAATGAGACGAAACTGTGTAAACGTCAGATTATAAAATCTTATTTTTAGCTCCTCTTGTCATTAGACTATAGTGTGTGTGAGTGCGTGTGAGTGTGTAGGTTAAACATGACGGGTCCAGCATTAACGTTCAGGTGAGCATGACTTTTTAAATTTGTCAGTTAATGAACACTGTGTGTTTCTTGTGATGGTCTTTGGTTTAAATAATCTTCATCTTATAATTGTAGATGGTCTGCAGTGCTGACTGTCTCATTAGCAATGTGACAAAGTGGTCTGGCTCAGTCCATGACTCCAGAGTCTTTGGACCTCTGGAATCTCTCAGCACCTGTCACATCGTAATAAAAAACATTTTTTACATCATGACTGTATCAAGAGTGTTTTTCTATTATAAGTTGTGATGATCAGATTTTGTACTGACAGGTGAATCCTCAGGTGTGTTGCTGGGGAACAGGGGGTCTGCCTGCCGCCCTTTTCTCCTGACACCCTTCACAGAGGGCTGCACGGTAGCGCAGCTGTTAGTGCTCTTGCTTCACAGTAAGGAGGTCGCCGGTCCGAATCCCGGTTCGGGCACGGTGTGCCTTTCTGTGTGGAGTTTGCATGTTCTCCCCGTGCATGCGTGGGTTCTCTCCGGGTACTCCGGCTTCCTCCCACAGTCCAAAAACATGCTCACTAGGTCAATTGGAGATTCTAAATTGCCCGAGGAGTGAGTGAGTGTGTGAATGTGTCTCTGTGTCCAGTCCAGGGTGTACCCTGCCTCTCGCCCTCAGCCAGCTGAGATAGGCTCCAGCCACCCTGAACAGGAGAAGCGGTATAGAAAATGGATGGATGGGCCCTTCACAGACCCCCAGGCAGCACAGCAGGCCTACAATCCCGCCCATTCCAGGACAAGGACCGGGACTGAAACGACCTTTAGCCTCCTGAAGGCACACTTTCACTGTCATAATATACTGTCGTACTTGCTTTTATTTATTTAGTAAATAAAGGAACATCATCACGTTACTGTGTATTTATATTTATGGGTGATTCTCCAACTATCAAAGAATTTGTGTCCCAGGTGGAAGTGAGCAAAAAAAAAAAAACATGTTTGTCATTTTTTAAGAACTCTGAAAAAAAATCATGATTAAATTACTATTTTTTATGTAAAACATGGTTTTATGAGTATTTTTTTCTCTTTTGTCCATTGATCATATTTTGTATCCTCAGTGCCTCATAAGACTGAAATGAATTTTGATTCAATAGGAATTACTTATTCTAAAGAAATAAGTTTTTGTAAAATATTAGTATTTTATTTATTTTTCATTATAAAAACACCTGTCCCTTGTGGTTACTGTCATTTCCACCACACCACAAAATGTTATGATATATGAATTTTTTTTTAACCCTTATATACTTGCCATCTCATCAGTTGTCATGATTTTAAAAGTTGTTTTTTTTTCACTTTTAACATAAGATACCAAAATGGCTCACTTGAAGTCAAGGACAATAAAAGTGAATGAAATTCAGCAGTGCTCCTCATTTCCAACACATGATGGATATGACATTTGTTGGTGGAAGTGACAACACAACTTTTTTTATTTCCAGAAAATTCATAAAAATAACTCAGCTACACTCATAATATTTAGGAGTTTTGAAAATTAGACAGCTATGTTTAAAAGTTCCAGTCTTGGATTAAAAAACCTGTATGATTCTGAAAAAAAAAACTTGATTAAAGACTTCTGTAAGACAGTTAAAAGGTATTTGTTATCTAGATGATGAGAACGTTTTTCATTAATAAAAGCTTAAAATAAGTAAAGTTATGCATTTGGATTGATCTATGAGTGAAATGTTATTGAATGTCTTAAAACATGGGTTATTCTGCTAATTTTATTTGAAAAACACCTTCTTTGTGGTGGTGTGATTGATATGACACTATTTGTGGTGGCTGCTGGCTGAGATGAGAGATGAGATTAAATAGATCCTGGAATTTAGCCTGGTCTGGAGCAGGCTCACTCCACAGGATAAATCTCCATGTTTTGATATTAGTTACCACTAATATCAAAACATTTTGTGCTTTCCTCTATCCTACGTTTGTAAATGGACCAGTACTTATATAGCGCTTTTCTAGTCTTTCTGACCACTCAAAGCGCTTTACACTGCTGGTGTCATTCACCCATCCACACCACATTCACACACTGATGGCAGAACAATCTATTGAATGCCATCAGTATTATCTAACACATTCATACTCATTCACACTGAACAACAGTGGGAGCAATTTGGGGTTCAAGGACAAGGACACTTCGACATGTGACTGCAGGAGCTGGGAATCGAACCCCCGACCTTCCGATCGAGAGGCGACAACTCTACCACTTATCCACAGTCGCCCTTTTGTGCAACCGGATCACAGATAAGTTGAGCCAGGATAACCAAGATATCGCGGCTTAAGCCCTTGTCCTAGTTTTGTGCAACAGGCCTCTGGAAGCTGCTGCCTTTAACCTTGAAAGTGTTAATTCCTGTTCCTTATATGATGTTAACTATAAACTGTCAGATTGTCAAAATCCCTTCTCAGCTCTGCTTAAATTCTCTGCTCCTTGTCTAACAGTTGCTCATCTAATCTGTAACTAATTTGTAGCTGAAATACAGAAAAGGAAAGTACATGATAAATTTTCACCTTAGCAATCACCAAAGAGTTGTAGAATGACTTTTTGAGTTGTTTTCCTCCCTTTCTCACATTGTCATCAAGATGTGACTATTGCAATGAAATGTAAAACTGTACAGCCCTATTATAAAACTCAAAAAACATTGTTTTACCATAAAGGTAATATAATATATTTTGACCAAAGATGCAATGTCACTATTCCACTACACAACAAAATACCTAAACACTAATCTGTTAAGGCAGAAAATTGTCATGTTGCCATTGTCATATTTTGTGCTACAATTTTTTTCTCTCACCCCCAGAGAGCTGATCAGTGCTCAAGTGACAGTGATAATACCATTGACCCCACGCCACCTGATGTAGACAAGGACAGTGGGGACAAGGACAATGTACCAGAGTTGAAAAGAACTGAGAGTGTTTTTGTAAGTTGACATGCAATGGCTTTTGTCAGTTCACTCCGTTATATTCCTGCATAGAGGACGCAGACAGTGTCTTACAGTCACAGAAGGCTGATATATCCTTGAAAGAGCCTTTTTCAAATATTTGTATAAAATTGATTTTCATTACTTTATCATATACTTTTAGGTTGATTACCGCTGATAAAATGGATGATAATTTTGGGGGCACATTACTTAGAAAGTGATTTGTGTAGTTTTGGTGGAGGAATGTGAAAGTTGGATTAGTATACAGATTCTGTGGTATGTTTGTAACTCTATACACAAACTGTCCTCTGAAGACGGCATCAGTGAAATGTTTATGCTCCTGGTAGCTTTTTAGCTCCAGGAACCAATTTTTGCCTTGTGTATTTAGTCCAGAAAATATAGCATAGGATTGTTTCACTTCTAATTACCAAAATTGCATAGAGCACCAATAATTTAAAAAAGTTATCTTGTGTATTTTGCACATCACAAATGAATAGTCCATGTTTGCACTTTCTGGTACTTTTTTATACCTATAAGTCTGTATTGTTTTTAATTTCGTTTGGCAGTACATCAACAAAAATCGTGATGTATAGCAGTCAGATTGTATATGTGCTCAACTCACCTTCCCCATCGGCACCACCTCTGAACACAGCCTTCTCTTTAGTCTTTACATTCCTGATGTAAAGATAATTATATTTACACAATTTACCTAACAATCAAAACTTCAAACACTTCACTTTTTTGTGTTTTTAGCTGACCAGGCAAATGCTGGGGAATACTGACTATCCTCTGTCCAGTTCTGGGAGCAGCGAAGAGTTGTTTGTTCCCGATTCTACTGACGAAACAGATGATGAATCATCAGAAGAAGACAGCGGCGAGGTCGATCAGCTCAAGCACAAGAAAAGAAAGACCAAGAGAAAATATTTATCAAACACTCAGGCAGCACATGTCCAACCACACAAACGAAGACGGAAGACACATTCAGAGGCCCAAAAAAGCGATGAAGGATCCTCCTTGCATGATAGTTCAGATGTGAAAGTGATGATGCTGAAGAAAAAACCGAATGGAGACAGACTGTACAACAAAAAGTTTTACTGTGTGTTTTGCTCAAAGGCTTACATTAAAATTGCCCGTCATTTAGAAACAAAACACAAAGACAAACCAGAAGTGATAAGAGCAATGGCATATCCAAAGGGGTCAAAAGAGAGAAGAATTCAACTGACTTTACTGAGCAATCAAGGGAATCGTTTACATAATAATAAGGTTCTGAAGGAAGGTAAAGGAGTGGTGGTTCCAAGACAACAGTCCAGCACTGATGTTTCACCCATAGATTACATGCACTGTGTGAACTGTGAGGCATACCTCAAGAGGAAATCACTGTGGAGGCATATGCAAAGATGTCACCTTGGCAAGAAGGTTGAAAGATTAAAGCCCGGAAAAACAAGAGTCCAGGCTCTATGTGAATATGCTCAGCCAGTGCCAGACAGCGTTAATGAACACTTTTGGAAAATGGTGCTAAACATGCAAATGGACGAGGTAACAGCTGCTGTACGCAAAGAAAAAAACATCCTGAAATATGGAGAACACCTCTTCAACAAACATGGACATGACATCACCAAACACGAATACATCAGACAGAAGATGCGGGAGACAGGGCGGCTTGTGGTGCAAGGACACAAAAATGGAAAGTTGAAGCAGCTGTCTGACTTTTTTTTACCAGCCAATTTCCCTTATGTGATCCAGGCTGTTAAGAATGTAGCTGGCTTCAATGAGGAGACAAGCGTGTACAAAACACCTTCTCTAGCACTGAAGTTAGGCCACAACCTCAAAAGAATCGCAAGCATTATAGAATGTGAAGCCATGATTGCAGGAGAAGAGGATGTCATCCAAAACGTCCAAGTGTTTAAAAAAATATGCGACACTAAGTGGAATGAGTGTGTGTCAGCACAGGCCCTAAGAAATCTGGATGAAGCAAAATGGAATGCTCCACAGCTTCTTCCCTTTGCTGAAGATGTCAAAAAAATGCACGATTATCTCAGAAAACAAAGAAAGGACTTCCAAACAAAACTTGAAGAAGAGCCAACGAAGGCCAACTGGGCAGAACTCGCAAAAATAACCCTCTGTGAGGTTATACTGTTTAACCGCAGAAGAGAAGGAGAAGTATCGAAGATGCCATTGAATGCTTTCACATTGAAAGATACCTCGTCGACTCATCCTGACATTGAGTTAGCTCTGTCTGAGCTGGAAAAGAAACTCTGCAAGCACCTCAAGAGAATAGAGATCAGGGGAAAACGGGGACGAAAGGTCCCTATTCTACTCACCCCTGATATGCTGGCATGTATGGAGTTACTTGTCAAGACTCGTCGCACCTGTGAGGTACCTGATGAAAACCTGTTCATGTTTAGCAGACCACAAGCACTCAGCCACTTCAGAGGATCGGATGTTATTCGTCAGGTTGCTCGAAGCTGTGGGGCAAACCACCCAGAAGCTTTATCCTCCACTAAGTTAAGGAAGCACATGGCAACCATGTCCAAGGTTCTTAATCTAAAGGACAATGAGATGGATGACCTTGCTGACTTCCTTGGCCATGACATCAGAGTGCACCGTCAGTATTATAGACTCCCAGAGGGCACATTACAGTTAGCAAAAATCAGCAAAGTCCTTATGGCACTGGAAAGAGGTCAACTGTCACAGTTTCAAGGAAAGACTCTTGATCAGATCAACATTGATCCACAAGGTAAACAGGCATGTGTAAATGATGGCATAAATGTATTTACAGAGTGGGGTACCATCAGTAGATATAATTTCTGCCTGCCAGAGAGGTTCTCTCTTAAAATAACTTCAATTTAACTCTGCAATGTAATTTTAATGGAGATTGGTGAATGCTGGTGGAATATACCAGTATTATGATTTCTTGAAGGGTTTGTTTTGTTGAGAAAGTGTTAATCCTCTTTTTTTTTCTTACATCATTCGCAGAGGAAATGTCAGTGGGCAGTGACCTATCTGAGAGTGAAGCAGATGACATGAAAGAGTTGGATGCAGCTCCTTTTTCATCTTCACCTGCAGCCTCATCATCATCATCGTGTATGAAGCCAAACATTTTGAGAGAACCAGGAATAAGTATTCTGTGCAATATTAAAATTCAGCAGTTTTAATATTTCAAGCTTCTGGGGTTTGATGACCAAAATGAGAAGTAAATTAGGTGTGACCAAAATGCCCGAGTTTGTTGAAACTAAAATGTGTCTTCTTTGAAATAGATGGCTGTTTCAGGGGCCACAATATATGAAAGTTCATCAGTTGGAGTGTTTCAGAGTCATTCCCTCAAAAAAGTACTGAGTTTGAATTTTTTCTTACTCCAATTTTATTTAATTTCTAATTTATTTCATTATGGCTATTTCAACCTTTAAGTAGCAATAGTAATAGCCTTATTTATCCAAACATAAAGAGAGGTTCTTGAGGTTGTCTTTAAAGTCACCCACTGAATAACTTTAAGTAGTTTAAAGTAAAGTTCATCATTTCGAAAGTAGGTCCCACTCTAACGTATTGAAGTCCCACAGGGTTGTGGAAGTTGCTTATCAATTACACATCAAACATTATCAGACCAAATTTAAGGTTCAAGCCATCAAAGTTTGTAATGTACAATTGGTTGTGGGAATGTTACCCTGGAGCTTTCTTAATTACTTGAACAAGCACTCTTGTAAAAACTAAAGAGGCTTGTTTAATTCAGATGCTTCACTTCAGCATGTACTTTGCCAAGACTTTCCCTGTGCTGAATACTCATGTACTTAAACAGAGCTTTTGTATTTACAGACAAATCAAGAGTGACAAAGAAATCCTCTGAAGTTAGGCTGAACTCTCCAGATCCAGCCAAAGGTAATCACACTTTTTGAATTTGAGATGAGGATTTTAAAAATGTCTTAAAGGTGAAAAGTGAAACTCTCCTGAGGCCTGTACTACGAAGCTCGATGAACTCATCCGGGATCTCTCTCCATTTTCTGGGTTGACTTAACAAGACATCCGCAGTCATGATAAGCGGTACTATGAAGCTGGATATCAACTCGCTGACTCAATCCAGAGTCTTCCAGCCTTGATCAGTGCACGCTCACATTAAAGGGGTGGAGTCTGCAGCGTCTGACCAATCACAAACATGGAGGAACAGGAGAAACCCTGCAGAGCAGCCTACTTTACCATGGAGGAGCAGACAGTTATTCTTTAGAGATACGAAGAATTGAAACACGTCATCAAGGCTACAAGTGACACTGTTACTGCAGCAAAATCCAGGAGGGAATGATGGCAGAAAACTGCCGACTCTGTTAATGCGTAATTCGTGAGATTATCCAAAATTAATTCATAGGACAATATAAACAGACAGCACTCTGATCACTCACTTTGACTTTGTTACAGCACAGATGTTTGGATCAGAGCTCTTCATCAGTGTCCAAACTTTGGTTTATATTTTCCATTGAGTTTTGAGGCTCAGCAACCCGTCTGAGCGCGTTTTGTGTTGGAATATTAATAAATAATATTAATATTAATTCTTAACTCCCACGTAGTTGCGCGTTTGATAAATTCCTGTTTCTACAGTTCTGTCATGTGTAAGCGTTATTATTAACATCATTATTTAAGATGCAAACAGTGGAGCTAAACAGACTTGGGGAACAAAAACCTCCTTCAAAGCGGTCAGTGAGGCTTTATTTCTTCACTCTGTCTCTGATGTTTGGATGAAATCAACTGAATTTATTTATTTATGGATCCATCAGCTGACAAATGTAGTTCAGTCCATTTGATGAAAACCTTGTACAGAATGACCACGTGAACATTAAAAGGATCGCATCCCTCCCTAAAAACTCTCTCTCTCTCTCTCTCTCTCTCTCTCTCTCTCTCTCTCTCTCTCTCTCTCCTAATCGCTCTGCGCACCAACATCGGCAGGATCTTCTAAAAATGGGCAGGGTCTTTTACAAGAAAGCTGATTGGTCAGGAGGTGTTGTTTTTCTACTTGTTGATCTCTTATCAAGACCTTAACCTGCTCCGGAGCAGGTTAGCCTTTCAGCATAATTTGCCACGGCGATTCATCTCGGTAAGAAGTGAACCAGCTTCGTAGGACAGAAAATCCAGGGTTAACCCAGAAGTTACCTCGCTAAGAGAAAATCCAGCTTTGTAGTACAGGCCTCAGGTAGCTTTTTAGATCCAGAAAGTCTTCCAGTGACCCATTTTCTGTTTGTGTATTCAGTTCAGAAAATATGGCACTGAATTGTTTTACTTCAGCAACTTTTTCACGACCAATACTCAATCTTATTCTCACTTAAAATAACAGCTACTTAAAGTTTTACTTTCATAGATGTAAAATTTCTGGTCCATTACTGAACTGCTCTGTCCACTGTCACACAAAAACAAGATAACCTCCAACCAAGTTGCTTTTATTAAAGACCAACTTTGTTGTACAGTGCAGAGAACAGCTAATTTTTTTTTATTAAGGGGAATCAATACTTACGATCATGATCCTGAGCAGTTTAACCATAATATACATGAAGGGGTATATAAACAAACCATGAAAATAGCTATATTCAAAAATATTTCATGCAAGGTGAAGTGGTGGATTATTTCTGTTTGACCTAATCTCTTTGACACAAGTAAAATATTACAGATATCCAAATCATGTGAGAGCTTCCGATAGTTATCTTTAATCTTAGACAGTACAATATATCTGGGTTTCTTTGGCGTTGATGTATCCAGATAACAGTTAATTTTTCCTTTCGATCACTTTTTGGTCTGACTGGTTGATCTGTCTTCTCCTCTTCCTTTGATCTTCTTTTATGGCTTTATGCCTTTTTATTTTTTATTTGGTACAATACAAGTACAATACTTCTCTCAAAATAAACTTCACTAAAAAATTACAATTACTGAACTTAAAAACTCCTCAGAAATAGGACAGGGTCACAATAATTACTCAAATGTATACTTTTGCTTAAACTGAATGCATTTAACTTTTCTTGTGTATTTTTCCTCTCTAATCACTCTCCTTAATGCATCATCTTGCTCTTCTACCATAGGATACCACAGACAAGCCCATCCACTTAGTCTTTTTCTTTGATTTCAGATGACGAGATGCCACTCGCTGAGGAAGTGTCTGCAAAATGTCAAAGTAAAAAAGGTAAATTATTACAATTCATGGTTAACATACTCAGAATGTAAGCTTTATGAAAAGCATCCATGGGGCCTATACCATAAAGTGAGGTATCTTGGGTTACCAGTCTTCACTAAATCGGACAAAAGAGATCACACCCAGTCATGTGAAGCTGATTAGTAACCTGATAGATCAACCCTGAATGTGTGTAAGCATGTTCACTTAAATGAGCTTACTGCTGATTGCTTGACAATGAAATGTTCACATTGCTAACATGTTTTTAGCCAGGATCTTCCCAAATGGGATCATGCTACACTGCATGCAGACTTTTTTTTAAGTCGTTTACAGTCTTGGGTTTTTTTGTTTTGTTTTATTTTGTTTTTTTCAGTTTCATCGCTAACCAAGAGAAAAAAGTGGTCAGAAGCAGAAATCCAGGCTGTTGAGAAGACACTCATGGACTTCATCATGAGAGGAAAGGTTCCTGGTAAAGCCCAGTGTCTTCAGTGTATACAGACTTCACCCACAGCCCTTCAAGACAGGAGTTGGGAGGCAGTTAAGTTCTATGTGAAAAATCGCATTGATGCTCAAAGGCGTGAATCCCTGAAACAGAGGTGAGCGTTGAGATGTACATACTTTCTTTGTAACCTGCAATCATGGGTTCATCATGAGGACTACAGGTAGTTCTTTGAGGAGCTGAAAAAGAATCCCATGAACAATAAAGAATTTGAAAGAACATGAAGGAGGGGGTTTAAAGACCGTAAAAGAAAGGGAGGCCTTGGCGTTTAAGCACGGACTACCTCAACTCCAGTACTGATCCTGGGAAAATTGTAGTGTCTTGGGTGCATAAAGAGTGATTATTAAAGAGGAGTTGACAGTTTTCAAAATGTTTTGTTCAAATAAACAATAGCACTTTAAAAGCGAGAATTTGTAAACAATTTCAGGAGCCTCGCCTGTTTAATGTTTTCCTTTTGTCAGCTAAAGAGCAGCAGAGTTTACCTGAATACCAAAAATTGCCTTTGTCTGGAAGTCTATGTTTATAGATCATTAACAAAAAGATCAAAAGAAATATACAGATCCTAAAATGTTATCAGTATTTTAAAGTTGTTGGATGCCAAAAAATTCTGGGAAATTATTTCAAAGATCCCAAAGGGGTGTTTTCAGCAGCCTATTTTCAGTTTGTTCCCAAACTGAGTTCATTTTTCGGAGCCGTGCAAAGCAAATGCTGTTTTTTATGGTTTTTTTTTTTTGACTTGTAATTTGCTTTATAATTCTATAAACGGTTCACCATCTAAAAGGGTTGATACCATTTAAATAATGGTATGGGGAGCTATTAGGTTTGTGAACCTTATACATTTAAAAAATGTTATCATGTTGAAAATGTATGTTAAACCTCAATAGCCATGTGATGCTTGGCTTGTTTAGTGTGTGAACTGTTTATGCATATCAATAATAATGTTCTGCAGCTTGTCGGTCTCACCACACTACGTGTACGGTTTTTGTACATTGATTTAATTTAAACCTTAACACTCAAAAGTACATGGACAAATATATTTGTTTTACAATACAATACAGTTATGACATACTTAAAGGTATTAACAAAAGTTTAAAGACAGAAAGGAAGCATTGTTCTCTATGTAAAGAGCAAACAGAAGATACTGTCATTTTAAAGTACAGTGGTTTTTGAATACAGCTTTATGGTTTTGTATTTACAGTGCTGTAAATGTTTGAGTAAAAAAAGCAAAATAAACTGTAGACTGATACAGACATTTTTAAAGCTATTATTGACTCCAAACTTTCTTGTATTGCCTTGCTTAAACTGGCCTCTAAATGCATTTAAATTTTCTTTGACGAATATGAAACAGTGACCCCTGGTGGTGGTATGTAGTAAGGCAAAATGGGGTTGTCCTCACCGGAATAGAAAAACCAGAAAAAATTAGGACTTTTAAAGTTTTGAAATATTGATATTTGAGTACATTTTTGGGAAACCAGAGTCCTTAGAGATTTTTTTGGAGTGAAAACAAAGCCAAAAAAATGTTTAGAAAATGAAGTCCCCACCTTTCACCTCCCAACAGGAGCTCCAAATAGGTCCCCACGAGGTAGTATAAACACGTATGTGTGTGTGTGTGTGTGTGTGTGTGTGTGTGTGTGTGTGTGTGCGTGCGTTGGGGTTTCCAAAGGGCTGGCTAGGAACAGCCTGTGCCCTGCCTAGACTCTTACACCTTAGATACTATCCTGAAATTTGTGTCTATGATCGGCTATTTGCCTCACAAGAAGCAGGTCTTGTGTTAAAAATCAACTATTTGGACTTTACCCTGCCGATAGTTTTCTTTGCATTTAAATTAAGCTTATTTGCTTGTTTAAAGATAAAATAATTCACGTCTGTTATGCAAGAGAGCTGAATGGTAGAAGAATCGGTTCATCAAAGCTGAGAACAAACCCATAGTCACTCAAAATTGCATTATTTGTTAACATTTCAGTCCCTAAACCCCCATAAGTTCTTTAAATCATGAAATTGTGTTGCATCTGAGTTATATTTATAAAATTATAACATTTATAAACAATAATAAAACATCCATCTCTGTATAGATCATTTTACATTAGTAAATTAGTTAAATGAGATATTTAGGACTCGAGGTTAAGGCCACCTTAAGGGTTCAAGAAACTGAGAATCAAGAAGTAATGTTTCAAGAAGGGGAGGGGGGGGGGGGCACAAGAAAAAAAAGTTAATTTATGACATTTAAGCAAAAGACTGGGAAATGACAGGTAAGGTACAAGAATGTATACTACATATACTACATACATTTATGTGAATTAAGTTGTCATAATATCAGAAAATAGCCATAATTACAGTAAAAATTACAACAACAAAAAAATAACACTGGGGGCTATTATGAGGGCATCCAGCTGCCTGCACTGAAATGAAAAACATGGACCATCTTCTAAAGTTTGACCCTGAGGATTAAAGGCATGGTTGGTAGTCACGGAAAATTAGCATGAATTTGAATGTAGCATCTCCCACACTGGGAGCTCCTCCAAAACAACGCCCCCGCTCACATGCACAAGCGATGCTGATTCGCAACTATATGAATGTGACTGATTTAAAACAACAGACTCAAACCGGTCCTCAGCACATCGTTTTTGTTTGCACTACGTTACCAGTAATCAGGGTAAAGGTAGTTTTTCTGCCATTCTCCAACGTACTTGGATCCCTCTTGGCTATGCACATTGAATCAGGGCTAGGGCACGCCGTCAAAATATACGCGCAGGAGGCGGGCAGAACAGCAGGAGGGGATTCTATTGGTTTAACAAACTGGATCCTCATCGCAAGGATTGGTTGGTGTTTTCCCAGGTTTACTGAAGACTGCAATATTTTTTGCTCTATTTTAAAAACACATCATGCATTGATTAAAAGATTTTAACTAGAATAATAAAAAGTGTATCTGAATCCAACACCAACACTACCTTTAACAGAGGTTGCAGAAGCTTGCATAGGCTGATATTTGGCCTGCTCTTCTTCAGACTGGACACAATTCTTGCTCAATCTATTCAAAATCTTGATCCCAAGTACACTGTGGTGCCTTCATAAAAACACACAGCCAGGCAAAGTGCAGACTCAAATTCTGATTTTTTTTTTTCAATACAGCTTTATTTCTGTAACAGCTCATCACTGATTTTTGAAAAATTGTGGGCAAAATGCTTCATCCTAGAGATTCAAAGTTCAGAAAGAAAGGGAAAAATACAATTCATCTGAACAATTCAGGGAACACGACAACATTGCTCAAATGTCAAATAGTTGACAATCAGCTTCTTTAATGGATAATAAAATAAAAAAATAACCTAATAATATCACTGTTTACTTTCACTGTTCAAACAATATGACCTTACAAAAAGTTTATATTTGTTACAGATAGCTGAGCAACTGGTTAGTACATGTTATTCTGAAGCTTTGCAGGTTTGTTGATGTAAAAGTGTCTCAACTAGCAAGTTTCTCAAGACATGAGCCATCGCTTGGCCAATTTTTTTGCTTTGAGTTGAGAGCTAAAATTTGGGTTATGAGCCAACTTCAGATACCCCATTGATCATGCAGTTTAAAATGAGCAAATAAGATGTTGTTATTCAGTTCAATCTTCTCCTCCACCACTGTCAGCATCTTGAAGTCGTCTAATTTCTAAGATAAATGCTGCGTATTATACTAAATGAAACCAGTTTATTGCAGTACATGCTATTGTATTTTGTTTTTACACTGTTTTTATTATTTATAAGTAGATTTTTCATATTTGAAAAAAAAGAAAAACATGAAACAAAAATAAAAGTGTCGTTTTTTTGTGGGTCCAGAACGGATTAATGCCATTTCAATTCATTTCAATGGGGAAAATTGATTTGACATATGAGTAATTGGAGTTACAAGCTCCGTCAAGGAATGAATTAAGCTCATATTTCAAGGCACCTTTGTACGTCAAAAATAAGGAAAAACTGTGCCAGGTTGTAATGTATGTCAAATTTCTAGAACTGTGCAGAGGTTAGAAATGTTGGTAATCCATCAATAATTGTGTCAAGAGTCAGTGATAAATGAACTGCTTTCACAATCATCTGCAGCTTGTTAACCACAGATGTAAGAGGTCATACAGTCTGATCAGCACAGGATTTCTCATCAATCCAGTATCTCAAGTGCTTTTTTTAAATTGTGTACACATGATCTGAAAGCTTTAAGAATAGTTATTAACAGATGTGATTTCTAATTTTTAGGAACAGTGTGCCTGCTTGGCTGGATTTTTTTTTTGGCTCATTTGTTTGTAAGAAGTGACACTCATGAGGGCCAAGACTATAAAACAAAGAGATAAAACTCAAACTGTACATCACTGGAAACTTTAAGTGAAATTTACCGTAAAGCACTTCATGCCAAAATGTTTTAAAGTGGCTTTAGAGAGTGTGATACCTGTAAAGTTTAGGTAAACAACAATGAGAGAGATCTCACATTCAAACAGCATAATAAATGGATTGGCATTCGACAACATATGCAGAACCTCAAGAAGCCGATGAATCTGGTTACTGAGGCGTCAGTGTTTCAAGTGACTTGATGCTCTCTTCTCATGAAGCTTTTATCTATTCAAAACAAAGAAAAAAGAGAAAAATGGTGATGAGCTGGATGCGATAGGGCTGCCAGAATAATGATATATTCAAAATAATGGCTGCTAGAGAGCTCCCTAATGGCAGTGTTGGGGAGGCGAGCATTGTAAAGCACCGCGACAAGGCTAAACTCGTGTGGTGGATTTACATGGGGAAATAGCCGGCGACTCCCACTCTTTTTCCTCACAATCCGCCGTTCCTGCACATAAAAGATGTGCAATAGTCAACACGGCGTCCTAGTATAGTTTTCTCACACTCCCACAAACCTTCTGTCACATGCAACAATGTCATGGGAGGAGGAAGAGGCACCAAAGAGGATCTAAATTTGTGATACGAACAGGATGTACAACAAAATTATGAGCCTGGCACTATGGCATGTTCACATTTCACTTCACTGCACTGTCATTTTGTGCAGCAGCAGCAGAGCAGGAGCACGTACCCGTAGTCCTGTTTTTGCCCCTTGAGTGACGAGGACAGTCCTCTTTATTAAAGGGATATTTCATCCAAACACAGGGGTCCATTCCTTACGCTGATTTTGATTGACAGGTTGACTCTGGCAGAAAATCAAAGCAATCTGGGATGCATTTGGATTAAAGTGAGAGGGTCATCCTGAAAAGGCTCAGGTTAGGAGCGCTGGGTGGATTTCCTGGGGTTGGAGCGTCGGATCAAACGCCTTTGTTTCGGATAAGGGCTTTAATGTGAAGATAACATGTTGTTGTTTGGAAAATGTCGAAATGCAATCTTAAGTATCCCTCTTGAATGTGAATCATCTCATTACCAGGCATTCTCACACTGAGATAATGTGGAGCATAATGTGTTTTATATCATCATGGTATGAAACAAGGCCAGCAGTGCACTGTGTAAAATCCCCTTCAGTGGCATTATTTTGGTCGTCAGTAGCATAAATTTGGATGTGAGAAACATCAAAGCCCCCATATAAATGCCTTTCTCTTCATGTTGTCATCCTATCTTTGAATCACTCCCCCTCCCCCCCGGGGCCATGGTTATTTACATTTTCAAATCTGCATTTTTCATATAGATCTGTCTGCCTCTGATTTTAATATCAGTGATGTTTCCCACGACACCTTTTGTTTTATTATGCATTATGAATTTCTTCCCCTCTCACTCCTCCCTCTCTCTCCCTCTCTCACTCTCTCTCTCGCCTCCATCTTTTTCTAATCCCTATCCCCCACACTTGGCTTATGAGTCCCAGTGTTTTATCATGGGGAGAGAGATTTATCATTTCAATCTCATTTCAATAAATAAAATAATCTCTCTTCTCCTGTACGTGACAGCAGCTAATAGTATTTTGTTATCGGGGAGTGAAACTTTGCAGACTTGGTGCACTTGCTTTGCATTCTGCAGCCACGTACAGTAGCCCTGCCTGCGCGCTCACTGCTGCATTGTAAACTGTGCACAAGTGCATTTACAGAAATGTGACTCCAGCCCACTTCATTACTCCGAAGCATGATGTCAAAACATTTTATTTGTTGATTTAATGCATGTTATAATGTAATATGCGTCTCTACAACAGACATCCATCGGCTCTCCGAGGTTAAACATGGCGTCAAGTCAGATGCTTAGCGATTAAATGAATAATGCACTCATTGGGTTTGGTTTATACCTATTTAAGTACCAGTATACGAACCCTCTTGTACCAATTCCCTCCTCTTAAAAGCTACTGGGCTGCACTCATGTATGCTTTTATCTTTCAGCCAGGATATGTTCTTAAAGCACGCTCTGTCAGATCCGCCTGCACTGTGCTGTGCAGAAGAACAAGAGCAGCCATCAAGACGACAGTTTTATTTTAATTGCTATCTCCCTTTCCTCCCGGTCCTTCATTTTCTCTTACCCCTGGAGCAAATCAACAGAAAAAATGTAAAAGGACTGACAGGAAAACAATTGCGTTTCAAATTGAACTCCCTGCAGAGTGTGTTCACTTCCTTAACCTGACATCCCTCCCTTCCCCACACATGGCAGAGGCGAGCGGCAGCCACACTAAAGCTGGAGAGGGAGAGAGAGAGAGAGAGATGGGGTGGGGGGGGAGAGACCGTCCTTTTGAATATGTGTTTTCTGTTTATCATTAGCTGACTGGGTGCTTCATCATTCGGCGAAAATCCCTATCTGCTGAACATAAGGCCGAGAGACAGCGGGGAATCAATCTTTTGTGCTTGGGCAGATAAACACAGGACGCAATCAGGGGGAGACGGAGCGACGGAGCAGGCCGCGGGACTCACGCCGCCGGTGATGGATGGCGGAAGTGAAAGTGTCAGGATGGCATTATGCAAATGGGGGAGGCATCCGAGCATCGCCCCGGTGATTATGGGAGATGGGAGAGCAGCCTGTGGTCCCCCTGGCACCGAGGCAGCCATTTTGGGGGCTCGTTGTCTCCCTACTGGAGCTGAGGGAGGGAGGAGGGAAGGATAGAAGGAGGAGATGAAGGAGGAGGAAAAGGGAGGGAAGAACGTGTCATGGTATCATTCCCTCACATGCGCCGCTGCCTAACCCCCACCCCTTTACCCCCCACCCACCCCCCCCCAAAAAAAAGAAAAAAAGGGGGAGGAATAAGTCTATAAGCAGAGTGAGAGGCATCTGTGTCATTTACTGAAACAAATGACCGGGCTTCTCTTTCTGTGGGGTTTGAACGAGGAGGGTGATAGAGACAGAACTCTGATGGAACAATCATGAATAATGAACTTGAACTGGACAGAAAAAAAAAAAAAAGAAAAAAAAAAAGAAAAGCTAGTTGAGGGTGATTTCGACAGCTTTTTTTTTCTTCCCGACATACTGAAACAACCGCAGCTCTCTGAGGCCGACGTGACCCCTGGGTGCAATGGTATCCATCCCGGCTGTGTCACTTCCACGCACACACACACACCAATCTCAATGACAAGTGAGCAGGACACACGCACACACACGCACACACACACACACACACACACACACACTCTCTCACTCTTTCTCCCACTATAATGACCGAGGATGCTGCTTGTATTCAAATGAGAGTTGAAGTGAGAGTAAGGCAGATACTTGAGGGAGCAGTCGGGGCCCAGAGGGGAGATCCAGCCGCAGTCCCCGCTGTACCATTACACTGAGATTGGATGAAGATGGAGACATGGAAAATATGATAGTGTGTGTGTGTGTGTGTGTGTGTGTATGTGTGTGTGAGAGCTGATGGGGACGGCGCAAGGAGAATGCCGCCCAGATGATGTATCCACACGCGAGACTGTGTGTGTTTGTGTGTGATGTGAAATTAGCAGCTGTAGTCAGATGAGCCCATTTTTCTGCTGTTTACACAAGAGGAGAGGAAGAACGCGTGTGTTTGTGGTATCGTGATCACACGGGAACACAATTAATGACAATCATCCAGTCTCTGTTTTTACAATCTCAAACGTCGTCCTGTTATTTTTTTTTTTTCTCCTTCCTCTGAGCCTGCACCCATTTTTAGTCGCTGTCCTAGAGAGACAAAGCGCTCTGAAGTGCCTGTCCTCCACCTCTAACTTCACCGCTCGCCACAACACACAGACAATACCACTCCGTTCCGCCTGATTGGATCCATTTGCATTGGACACCTCCTCTGCATATTGATTGATGGGTTTAATCAGCGAATCAGGGGGAGCGCTCAGACATCAATCTCTGTCAGGCACCTACCTTTTTTCCGAGCCTGTGATTCCCTGCTAGGACTCATCAAGGAAAGCAAGTTTAGACAGAGAAAGAGGGAAAAGAGAGGGGGGAAAGAAGAAAGGCATGCAGGGAGGGGAAGGACAATGTATTTGAAATAAGTTCAGGTGGATTTCTCTGACTGGCCGTGGTGAAAAGCAGATCAGGTGTAGAATAAAAGAAGGCTGTGAAGCGATGGAGGGAATTTAGGAATGAAGTAGCAGCCAGACGGAGTAGATTTATACACGTTATACATGCATAGTTATGCAGAAAATATGAGTCCAGCATGGAAAAGTTTCAACACTTGGGAACAATCTGCCGGATATGTATTTATTTTATTCATTCATTGTTAATTAATCATATAAATTTACATTTTCCAATTATTTCTTTTCTTCCAGTGTATTAAATCTTCTTTCTGACCTCAGTGTGGGTATGAATTTATTCACAAGCAGGTTTCTCTCCTCTTCTCACCTCCCTCAAATTAAACTTTTCTTGTGTTTTTGCTGCCTAAACTTTTGTGCACGGCAGTAATGGGGGATGACAAAACAGTTAACTAATTGGCATCAAGCAAAGTGCCGTTTTAAGCGCCTTCCTCTTGTCTCATTTCACAGGTCCTACATCAGGTGTAGCTGTCAAAGTCACAGGATCAATAGAAAGAGTTGGAAAAAGCCTTTTTTCGCTCCTCTACCCCTGCTGTTTGTCTGCGTGCATGTGTGTGTGCGTCTCCAGTTGTATATATAGAAAGTGTTAATTGAGTTGTGATTGCCATTGTGTGCCTCATCAGGGGAAGTACAAGACCCCCCCCCCCCCCCCCCCCCCACCCACCCACCCACCTCTACCTCCACCTCCACCCCTTCCCCATGTCAGTGTGAGAGTGTACCTGCAACACATTGAGCTGACAGATACTTCATTTCCTTCTCACTTGATAATTACTATAATACAAACTCAATTAAAAGTAAGCAGCTGAAAGAGGAGAGGAGATGAGTTTGATTAAAATATTAATAATAATAATAATAATAATAATAATACAAGTCTAAGAATGCATATTTTCACAGGTTTGTTCAGGAGATAGTGTTAGATTTGTAAAAAACGGGTGCAGATATTCTTTCTGTATGAAAACATGAGACACGCGAGAGAAAAGACAAAGCTGTGTTTCGGAGGAAGTGCGTTCCTAAAGTCTGGGACAATTCTTGTTTTCGGGAGCAGATATTTGATTTCTAACAGCAGCTTAACAACTCCCTCTCTGTCATGAGCAAACACTCCACCTCTATATGCAAGCGTAGCACTGAGGCTGGTTTAATACAGACCAGACAATTGTCATGAAACATCACACACAACCAGTAAACACACTAAATGAAGTCTATCCGTCTGTATTTCAACATTTGTTCAGGCTGAGAGCATTTTTTTTTTTTTTTTTTTTTATTTCTTCTATTAAACTCAATTACTTCCTGAGTGAATCTGGCCTTGACGGAAAAGGGGGCCCATAATTCAGTTCTGGGGAGAAGACAAGAAAAATAAATAAATAAATAAATAAAAACCCAACATTGCAACATGCTCGTTTTTTGGAGGAAGAAACTTTTAATACCCTCAGCTCTTAATGACAGCGTTGCAATTAGAGTGGCTGCATTTTTGCTCTAGCCGCGAGTCAAAGGAAAACAAATAAAGCAGCTCGATTTAGAAACCTTATTAGACTTTGAGTCCCTGAGCAATTAAAGTATTACAGCTGAAGTGCTTCTGTGAACCCACCGATGGAAAGCATTTATAGGTGGTCTTTACGTTACTGGTGGTCTGTTACTGGGCTCTTTTGCTTATTTGCACCCTCAGAGCTGCAGCCGTTCTGTGTTTATGTGTCGTGAAAGAGTATTGAACAGTTAAAGCTCTTACGGTGTCTGTCAAGGACAAATTGTACACATAAAACTTTCCTGGCCTGTGTGTGTGCGTGTGTGTGTGTGTGTGTGACGATATGTAACTACTAATAACACAAATTCAAACATTCACTTAAAAATCTACAATGATCCAAACTTGAACACATCTCATCTTTTGATACATGCACTCTGTAATCTTGTATCTGCAGCCTCATGCAGTGTCTAAATTGGCTTGGCTGTGATGATGCCCTTTGCAGTGCAATCTCTCCAATTTGATGCCTTATCAAATTACCAAGCCAGAGGAAATTAATGGTATCATCTGTGTCACGGCATTGATGTAGTTTCACTTAGCCTCAAACACTATGGTCCTAATTGAATGATTAGATTCCTCTAGATTTTCTATCCATCTTAATACTAATTACAATCGGAGATGAAAACTTGAGTGCCTTACGTGTCAATTTAACAAATAAAAACCAGGTAAAAATGAGGAAAATGATGTCTCAATCACACAGAATTTAATAAAAGATAATTGTAATTGGCCTTTATTGGGAGAGAAGTGTTCTGATGACAGGTGGAATTTCATTTTCTTCCATATATTTTATTTTAATGAGTTGTAATGCACTTTTAGAAAGAGCCCAGGAATAAAATACTAAAACCTGATGTGCCACTAGGGGGGGTGGTGATGCTTTTTGGTCCAAGCATTGAAAACACGCCAGACTTGAAGTGTTCTGTGTCTTCTTTACACACATGCTCTCCCACAACGGAGACAGGCGGCAGCAAAGGGGCAAATGAAGAGTAAAAAGTGGGAGCTTGTGGTTACATGACTGCTTGGATTACAGCTACAGCTTTATCTTCACTAACTTTGTCGTGTATTTTCACCCTATGCCTGTTAATACTATAATCCACCCCCAGCCCCCTCAGAGCTGTGACCTCCCACTCTCAGGGCCGCTTCTCACACCTCCTGCTCGGTCACCTCTGCCCCAGCTCCTCCCCTCTGATCACTCGGTGAGAGTCCCCCGCCATAATTGACTAATGACCCCGTATCAATATTTGGCTGTGGTCACAGGCTTTCAGTACTGTTGTAATTTAAAGTGGATTAGTGTTCGCCTCAGCACGTTTCTTTTGGCAGCCAGCCAGTGGGACGAGCTTTTGATAACAGGTTCCTTCTTGCGTGAGTGTGTGTGTGTGTGTGTGTGTGTGTGTGTGTATGAGAGAGAGAGAGAGAGTGTTCCTACTGTGACTGTGTGTGTATACTTGTATGCCTTGTGTGTTTGTGTGAACTACATAAGCTGCCCATTGCCCTACGGGACTTTAGACACTAAAGCGGTAAAAAAAAAAAAAAAAAGGCTGCAGTTTTTCCTGATGAGGAGATGGGAGGACACACACAGACACACACACGCAAACACACATAGGCAGGCTCTGGATGTACTGCCTGAGCCTGTTCCAGTGAAGTGCTGAGGTCCCAGTCCAAGCATTTGTGCTGCTTTCCCACTGTGAACGACACACGACAGAGGAACCAGCAAACAGGAAAACAACACATGTGAAACATTTTACTCAAGAAAATAAATCAATAAAAATTTAGAACTCTTTTACACAATTTTCATATTAATCCCAAATGAGTATTTCTGTAACTAAAGGTTCTCTAAGTACACAGTAATAATATCCATTCCAGAATGAAGGCAGAGCATGTGCTGACAAAAGCCTCTGCTTGTCTTTTAGTCAACCTTCAGATGTCCCTCTCATCCATAGGTAATCTAAAGAAGAACAGCAGCTGTGAGATGCCAAAGTCAGCTGTCATAAATTACATCAGTTCTCTGTGGGGGTGTGTCAATAAATAAATAATTTAAATAAGATAAATATCACTTTCTTGAAGGGAAATTCAGTTGTTGCAACAACTCAGGAAACAATTGCTTAGAACTGTCTTCCCTGACAGCGTGCAGGTAATTTTCTTGCATTTTTTTTTAAATTTGAAACAAATATCTGCTTTTTAAATCCTGAAAGATCAGGATATTTTAACTAATTTTAAAACTGCAATTATCATCAAATAGACGGGTTATTCCTCTATCAAATTTTAATGTTTGTATTCAGGTCCATCTTTAGTAAAAAAAAAAAAAAAAAAAAGACAAGTTAATATCCAGCACTTACAGGCTGAAGTGAAGTGTCTGTGTTTAAAAGTCTTCTTTTAAAGTTCAGCAGTGAATAGCGAATTTTAGCACTTACAGGAGGAAGTTTTGTTTTCCAGATATATGTTTATTCAAGATGTTTTGTACTCATGGATGATCCTGGAGAAGCAAAATAAATAAACAAATAAATATAAAAACACTTCTGTGGAAGTCCTGTTTTAGAGGGAGAAAATCTACAACCAGGACTTTAACTATAAAGAGGGTTTAATGTTTATAGGGGTATGTGAAAGATACACTCCTCTTCAAGGAACCAGAGTTCAACTGTGTGCATATTCACATTAGATACTCAAGTGGTATATCAGCCCATCTTTTGTCAGTTAACTGGCAGTAGATTTCATGCCACCATACATCAACCTAACACCTCTTCACTCTGCATCCTGTAAAAAGTCATCTTGAACAAACAAAAGTAGCATTACAAAGAAGAGGTTTCCACAACAAATGCATGTGTTGACGACAGCTCCAAAAGGTTGATCAGGGTCATGGTAAATTATACTACTACTACTGTATCATGTACTTTATAAGCCCAAAGACGGCCACAGCCCAAAATGTTCTGGTCTAGAATAACATTGTTTCCTTTATAACGAGTGATGCTCTCTACTCTGCTTTCACAGAGCTCCAGATGGGTCACCAGAATCAATGCAACCTGAAGTCTCCTCACAGTGCCCTGAAAAAATTAATATTAGAAGATTTATGCTGCCACTCTGTTGTGTTAATGTGAAGTTAATAAAATAAACACATGAATATACCATGAGTATAATACTTTGAAGCAGTACTTCTCAAATAGTGGAGCGCCGTGAGGTGTCATCGGGGGGGTGTGAGAGGCAGGGGGGCGGACTTTAAGTATTACCCTGGAAATACAGCAGATGATTCTCCGTTCCATTGCATGCTGACTGCGTATCTGTGAGCTCACACCGGCTGTGTGTTCAGTCCGGCATGTTGCAGGAGTCCCAGTGCTTCCCCTTCCATTAATGGGCCTCTCTTCATTTATGTTTGGCTGTAAAACCTCAAACCTGTTGACTTCTGGTCTGGCTGTGCTCATTATGTTGGTTTGTTTTCATAGTCAGTCTAAATACCATCTAGTTTTGACAGTTTGTTTTATTTTGAAAGTCACTGGCTGTTTTTGGGTGGTTTCCAAGCACGACTTCCTGTCCCACTTGATCAGTTGTGTGTCACATCTCCGGCATCCTGATAAAATAGGATGACTGGGTACCTACTGCAACCTGCCATAGACGGAACATAACCAAACAGCATAGGAGTGGATCCAGTGTGAGTTGACACATTGACTTCAATAGAGACTGGAGCGGAGCTGGACTGTAGATGCATCTGTTGTATTTCAGACATGAGATGTGTTTCAACAGGCTGTAAACTGCTTTCTGTGCATTTAAATCCAGTGGGTTTTCTTTTTTTCAGTACTTTAGAAAGTAGTAAAGATTCTGCACATATATATCTTTACATAGGTACATGAGAGAGGAATCAAATCATCAAACACTTCAAGCAACTAAATGTCTAATTCTGTGTTATTAACACTGTTTATTCCCTGAAATCACTGCAGCAGGGCTGGCGTCAGAGAAACTTATTCAAAGTACCCTGTAAAAGAAAAACCCATCTCATAAATTTAATAAGTAAGTGCATATCTTTTTAAAAAGGAATAAGCTAATGAAGCTGACAATGTTTACAGATTAAAAACATTTTGAATGTTACTGTGTTAAGTCGATAAAAATGCACATCCCAGTGAATCATTTGCTCTTTTTTTCTCTGTTTCCAGGATCACACAGACTGAGCAGTCTCATTTAAATGCCACAAACTGAGTAAATAAGCTGAATTTGGACATTGTTTTAAGTTTAATAAAGTGAGCTGAATTATCTCAGCTCACTTCAGGTGACTGTATGCAGAATTCTGATACCAGCAGCTCAAACAGTAGTTTATACAGATAAAGGAATACATATTCAATCAATCAATCAATCCAACTTTATTTATAAAGCACTTTTCATACAAAAGATGTAACACAAAATGCTTTACAGGCCATTAAAAACACCCCCCCCACACACACACACACACACACACACTCATGTACATAAGGCTGAGTACAGATGAACCAATTGAAAAAGCACCATCAGAGGGACAAGGAGTCAGGACATCATTATAGGGCCCCAGAGGAGAAATATTATCAGGTTCTCAATCATATTTCAATTCTGAGGCAGGGCGTTATAAAAATGTCTTTCTCCAAAGGCAGGCATGACTGAAAATACTTGAAAACTACTGCTTTCAAGTAAGTTATTCAAGTAGATAAAGTCCAAAAAAAAGTCTGGACACACCTGCAGTATGCCAGTCTGAACCATCAAAAACATTAAAAGTAAGTTTCACCAAACAAAAGAACAGAATACAAATGCCTCATTTATAGAGCTAATCTCTGCAAAAGGAAATCCCATCTGAAGGTGTCTTTTCCAGATCAGTGGTTCAGATCTTTTAAGGTTGAGGCATCTAATCCCAAAGTAAGTTTTTGACTTTTAATATGAGCATTTCAAACAAAATATACGTTTTTTTTTTCGAGGCTTTTAGTTGCGAAAGTATCTAATGTTTATCAAAACAACAAAAGACCAAAATGTGATGTCTATCTTTATCTCTGTCTGATCAGCTCATGACCCCTCAGAGTTATGAGAGGGTTTTGATTCAGTAAGACGTTCAAATGTGTGTGTGTGTTCTTTGTTAAATATTCAAACCATGGTAAGTCATACAGATTTTTTTTTTTCACCCTTTGTCTTTTTATGTCTGAGCTGACTTGGCTGATCAGACACAACCAGGTCCAGACTTGTCCGGGTACACAGTCTGTCTTTAAACAAACCTCACAGCTTCACTCCAGTAATACCCAGACAGACAGACAAACAGACAGACAACTAGACAGACAGACAGACAGACAGACAGGCAGGCAGGCAGGCAGAGAGTAAAAGAGTCTGACCGTGTCTTACCTTGTCCCTGCACCGCTCAGTATGCAGAGAGCAGAGGCAGAGTGTTTATCTCGCTCGCTGGTGGAATGTTTGTGTTACTGAACGCTACGCTGATCGAGTTCAAATCACGGCAGGATAATTAAAACATGTTGATCCCTTCAGTCATGGGGAAGGGGCAGATTTATTAATGATACACTTACCACAGCCCCGTGGACTGCACGCACACAGCTGAGAGATGGTAATATTGCATGAAATCGTTGGTTAGATTGTCATTTACCTGCGGGCCCGTGCCAGTGTGAGTGGTCTTTCATGTAAATGAATTTGTGCAGAGAATGAGAGAAAGGAGAGACAGAGGGGGGAGTGAGAGATGGAATTAATAGCTCGGGGTCATGGGGATAATGATTTCTTCATGGACCCAGTCAGAGTCAAATGGCCCAGGCGTCTCGTTTGGTTATTTTTGAAAGGGGGAGTGAATGTAAGGGTGAACATTACATGGAACAGGGGCATTTACTGAATATGTAAACGCATTTGGTTTTATGACAGGGTCTACATGCCAACAACGTTTTCCAAATGACCCACTTTGTATTCACGCAATGCAAATTTGCTGCTGCATCGTTAGACCTGGTTGATTGAGTGCTGCTCCCATATGTTAAACAAGAGAACATATAATTTGCTCATGATATCAAAATATGGTGACATTAAATGAGGAAAAAAAAAAAAACATGTTCCAGCAGTCAAACCTGGGTCCGATGGTCAAGTTTCACATTGGGTCAGAGTTGTTTTAAGATCTTAAACCACAAAAAGGTCCCAGGTAAAAAGAGGAAAAACACAAGGCATGGACAGGGTACTGGATGAAGAGAAAAATAAATAAATAAATAAACAAACAAACAAACAAATAAATAAATGTGATCCAGTAGAAAACTTTCACAATGCAGTTCATTCTCTGGGAATCTTTTAGCCGATCAGTAAGTTGGTTTTATATTTGTAAAAAAACAAGGTTAACGTTTGTCAGCATTTTCCGACCAAAGTCTTCTTTATCTTGTCCAGAGGGACCTAACACTGATCCAACAACAAGGAAGTAGACAAAACTTTATTTCTAACAACAGAAACCTCGAGGAGAACCAGACTCATTGATGGCCACCCTCAACCTGGAATAAAGACAAACAGATGATAAACACTGGCCTGTAGTTATAATGTCAATCATGATACTCCAAATGAATGTGTTCAGTGTCCACGTTCACCACATTGTGATCGAGGTCTAAATATGTTAACATGTATTCTTCTAACAGCCTGGTATTTTGTCCCTATGGGCAGACAGTAGTCAAGTAAACAGTCCCAGAGCAGGATAACAATGACACCACTGAACTTTGGAAAGGCACATCGTCTTTTCTCTTCTTGTAACTGTTTCCTGCTCTTCAAGACATGAGATCACTTTTTGAAGTCTGGAAAATAAATGAAAAGTCTGCTCAATAACTAATTATCTCACACAGTTTTAACATCCAAGCAGACTGACAGTTGATCTCAGGTGTAAATCCAAACTTTCTGGACACCCAGAGCACCCACACCCCTCCAGCATTAACTGTGAACGCTCACAGATAAAGGTGCAGGTGTGTTTTCCACCCGCCCTCTGTCATATGTGAAAGGGGGTGGCGGCGTCAAAAGCTGCTGGTCAATCTCTTTGCACATCTTTTGTAAAGGGGGCAAGTCTGACAGAGTAAACCAGCATGGACACATGTGAACATAAAGGGCAGACCTCACACCCTCGCCGCCCCCATGCTGAAAGGACCCAGTGGGGGTGTCAGCAAGGAAGGAGAGAGGAGGGGACGAGGAGGAGAGAAAGGGTCCAGGCCAGGGCCCTAATGGTGGGAACAGTGCGGAGGTGAAGCTGTCTTTTTGTTCACTGCAAATAAAGGAGGCTTTTGAGAGGCAGCGTGTGTTTTTGTTCCACGGAGGGCCATCGAGGCTGCAGGCCATGCTTGTCCTGGGTTGTAGAGGGGGCGCGGGGGGAGGCGGGACAGGAGTGTGGACACAGGCATAAGACAGAGTTACTCGCTCCAGGGAGAGAAATATGCTACTGCGAGGGTGTTGCAAGGAGGACAGCGTATCATCTGTCTTTGAAGAAAAAGAGGAGGGGAGGGGAGGTGAGAGAGTAAGACAGGGCTATAGAAAGAGACAGATGGAGGGAGAAGGGTGGGGAGAAAGTGAGACAGAGAGAAGGAGAGGGAGAGAAGGAGAGGTGTGAAGGTGCTTTATGGGGTACTTAGTGGCTCATGTATCCAAGCTGCTGTCATTTCAGGTCATCTATTGTACCGTGTGCAGCTGTATGCACCTGATTTTACTGCTAAATACTCCAAGATATTCTTCTTGTATTTATGTCAGAATTAACCAAACAGCTGGCTTGGAGTTTTGGCTTACGACTGACAATGAAGTCAGGGTGATCTGTATATCCTATATATGACAATGACCTGTTGTTACCTATTGACAGAGACGCAGCTTCAGGCAGGCAGCAGTGAACTCTCGCTGCTCCTTGACCTGTCTGACCTTTCCAGCAGTTCAGCTTCCACACACCAGCACTGATTGATCAGCCTTCAGAGTCCTTTAAACTGCTCCTTGTCTGCCTGCTAACAGGGAACAAAAATGTGTGCTTCCCACACTGAAACCGGAGCTTCATATCAAATCTTAACAGGATCACATTCTTTCACACTGAGACCATTTAACCTGTTAGACAGTTTTACCACTGAGGTTTGACTGTGCTTAACTTCACTGACAAATAAGGTAGATTTCATTGTGTATTTGTTTGCTGAAGGCAGAAAAAAATAAATAAATAAAAGATTGTGGATAAAATTATTATTCACCTTTTTACACACATACAGGTACACACACACACACACACAAATCCCTGAAAATTTCCACACCTCAGATGGATTAGTCATATGTGTGAATGCAAATGAATGAAGTTTTTTTTTTTTTTTCAGATCCAAACTTTACCCTTTTTTTTTTTTTTTTGACAGCTCAACAGTGAAATTTGCACAAGACGTCGGAGTGAGTAAATGTGTGAACACATCAGGCACAAGTCAGGAATAGGCCTGAAAACCCTGAACCAGCTTCCAGGATGTTTTAATCTGCTGGATAAAATCTCCTTGGAGATGACTAGTTTTGAGCATTTTATCATCAATGCCAGTGCCTCAGATGAAGCTTAAAACTTCCTTTATTTGTAAGCTTCGTTTTTAACTCTTAATGACATTTATATTTTAAAAATTACACTTTTTGTATTACCCAGAATACTTTGTCTTCCTCAAAATTAAAGAGAACAGAATTTAAAACATCCGGTACCTCCACAGACTGTATAATCAATGGACATAGTCTCCACAATGTCACCCGTCTGTTTCTGAAACGGACTTTTGAAGCAAAACGGCCGGCGCGGCCATATTGGAAATGAGGCGTGCTGTGAGTCTCCACAGTAACAGCCATAGGGCGCCCTGTAGTCACGTGAACTGAGCTGTGCCTCTGATTGGATGAACTGACGATCTTAATATTGTCGAATCTGCTGAGTTAGAAAAAAAAATCACCCCCCGTACAGTGCATGCCGTGAGCAAAATTAGGCGGGAGACATTCTTTGTACCAGGCTGTAAATGTGCTTATTTTGGCCGTGAAAACTGCTTTTTTTGGCTTGGTGTGTACGTGACTTCCGGTACTTCCGGAGCCAGCCTCAAGCGGACACTCGAGGAACAGCAGACTTAGCAGTTCTGCATTGTCTCATATTTTCAGACTGAAGGTTGCTGCTTGGGTACCTCAGATGGAGGTTTGCTTGTTACTTGAATCTAAGTGTATCATATCATACATTCTACTGCTGCTGTCTGGAGTGGAGAACATGGCAGGTAAAGCTAAAGTAGAAAAACTGGATTAAAGTATTTTCTTCGTCATTTTAAATGCACAAAGCAATGCCCACAGCTAGTGTTCAGTGACAGCTCAGGCTGTAACTGTGAAGGAGTCGACAGGTCAAACACTGCAGTTTGAATCTAAACGAGTCAAAATAAATAACTATTTACAAGGTTTTCCTCACTTCTTTGGTCTCATGCCTCATTTGTCCACCACCACAGCAGTTTTTGGCGTAGATATGATCAGTGTGTTTCAAGGATTAGCACTGTTTGAAGTACATGTCTAAGTACACAGTTTTGCAATCATGTCCTGATGTCCTTTGTTCGATTCTGGTTATGTTTAGGTCAGATGAGTTTGAGAGTACGTTTAAGGGAGAAAATCCACACTGATACATGTGTATATAGCATCTTCAAGAAAATTCCAGTGTCTGAAATGCCGTCAGTTTACCAAAAGATATCAGGATACATGTGTGAAAAATAAGTTGGGTTACATATCAGAAAATATCACTCTGTCCCCAGCAAGGTAACTTACATCCATGAACATCAATAAATAATTGAGAAATGAGTAATTTTATATATTTTACTAGATTATAAAATAAATGACATGAAGTTTATTTACTATGTTGTTTAAAGCTTTTTCTCTTTCAAAACACTTTGATATCTCAAGATGAATCACCAAAACCTGAAACAAGGCTGTTTTATAAAAAAACAAAATGCTGACATACTCAAAATTCACAGTTGCGATTTGAACGGTAACTATAATCAAGGACTGTGTCTGAGAAAGACGGTCTTCTTGCTTCCTTGACCTTGCATTGAAAGGACAGGCAGAGAGAAAGCTAAGGTACAGGTGTTAGGTGTCGCTTCTTTACTATGAAGTTACCATTTGTTCAAATGGTCCCAGGTGTCTTGACTTTTTCAGTTGATTTTATCCCCTAAAATGACATTTTGAGTGTGAGGAAGAGTTCATCTGTAGAGCTAAAAGTAATGAATGGGATCAGGTGACATCTTAGAAAAGATGGAGGATGGATTCCTCCATAAAAATGAGCTGGAAAAAAGGAGAGGGGCTAAAAGGTTGCTGCTAATGGTAAAAGTAAGGAACAAAGCATTTAAGTGTTTACTTTGACAGAGTACAGAAGGAACAATTCTGCTCTTTTAATCCTGTTTACTTTTACAATGTTTATTTTTTTATTTATTACATTTTTGTCCTGATTTTACTGGAGTTACCCTTTTTCTGTTGAGCTCTATGGACACTTTGGTCATTTTATGGTGTCTTTTGGTGTTGACTGTGTGTGTAAGAGGAGGCTAACTTATTCACTGTAAACCAAATCTTCCTTCAGTCTCAAACAAAATTATCTATCCTGGCTTCACTTTTTTTCCTCCTTTGTTGAGGGTCTTCTAACAATCTGTGAGTAAAATATTGTTTGTTTTTCTTTTCATACAACATGGGAACATTAGTAAATGTAAAAGTAACACTGAGGACTTTTCATGTTGAGCTGAAGAGTTTGTCCAGGATAAAGATTCCATTACCCATGAGGCACCCTCAAAAACTGCTGAAAAGATGTGACTCTTGCCAAAGTGTGCATTTGTTTTGTAAATTAATAAAAACAAATCTTATGTTCAGAACCACTTTTCTTTATCTAACCTTTTGTAGTATGATGACGTCACACAATGGGTTATGATATCTTCAAATAATAAACTGTAACATAAAAACAATAAAACTTTATGAACTATGATTTAGCTAGCTACAAAAGGTGAACATATGATTTTGCTGGTTTAACATAACTTATTATCCTGCTGACCGTAGATACATCAAACCAGTCCTCGTCCTTTATTTAGAAATGAAGAAGATTCTATAAGAAGACAGCCTATAAATCTAAAAATATCTGCTACAGCCTATAAATCTGCTACTGTAGTCATATGTTTTTATACATAAAAAGCTAGAAACTTGATCTTCAAATAAATGCTGTTGTCTCTTTATATTTTCTGCTGCTCTCTGATGTTGCGCACTGCACTGCTCTGTCTGGTTGCAGGTTCAGCCATGGAGGACTTCCAGAACTAATTAGACATTCGTTGCCCTATTAATACTACCTTATTTCAAAATCAGTGAAAACCTCTTATGGTGCCTTTAAAGGAAAATAATGTGTTCATATAAAAACGTCATAAAGTATAAATACTGCTACATAATAAACAAAATTTCCGCAAATTACTACTCAAATGTAAATGACAAAAACAGCTATATGATTTGTACACTCTAAAAGTTGGCCAGTTTACACTTGAATACACTTGCATAAGAAGAGTCTGAGTATCTCATCGTGAAATAAAGTGACTTGATATATGCAAGTTGTGGTAACATGAGAATAATAAGAAATCTAATTAGTCTACAATGGGTTTCTACACTTTACACGGCAGTGTATCACAGTCTCATGTATTGGAACACGGCCAATTAGCATCTCATAATGCTCAGTCAGCCACAGAGCTGGGGTCAAAGGTCACGCGCGCTCCAGTGTAGGAGAGAATGAGGCAGAAGCAGGAGCAGTACAGCAAAAAGCTGTTGCAAATCAACTATTTCAAGGCTCATTTTATTGTATTAGATCAAAGATAACAGTAAGTTCCTGTGTTATTATTATAAATGCCTCTGAATACAGGCAAATGGCAGATTATATCTCACTGCATCTATGTGGGAGAAACATCACAGAGTCTAGATACCCTGTGGATTAAATACAGACTTCCCTCAAGCCGCTCCTTATCTCGAACTAGATTCTATCTCCACACAGGTACTGTGTAAACGTGACTCGAGAAGACAACATTGCAATGCACACAGTCATGTGCAAAGCAAATGAACTCTAATAATAGCCTTTATCTGAGCACTAATTGCCATAATCCATAAATCATCCTCAAAGATTACATCACCTAAGGGCTGTCAAGTATTATAGACGCGTGATAATGTGTTAAAATCAGTTAATCACCTCTGACAAAGTGAATAAAATGATTGAATGACTCCTCTTTAAGAAGAAGCTTTGTATGGATGAGCTGGGACATGCAAAGAGGGAGGAAAAAAAGCCTCCAAGATGGTGGAGAGGAGTTGTGTGTATGTGTGTGTGTTTAGGTTAGTAGTTCATTGCATTGCTCATTTGTCAGTAGAAAAAAAAAACAGCAAAAATATCACAATCACATCATCAAATGATATCCATGATCCCACACCAGGACCCTCCATTAGCTGCCCTCTGTGTTTACATCCTTCACAAACAGTCTGAATGCATTTCTTTTTTTTCCTGCTACTGTTATTTATCACATGCAAAATGGGCCGGGACATGCTGATGTATGCCATCAGCAGTGACAATGATAACCAGGACAATAATTACACAAAGCCTGACTCATCCATCACCGTCACTTATCACTTTAACAATCAAGAGTTAAAGAGAGCAGAGGGTGGAGGAGGAGAGGAAAGCAAGGATCCTGGACTGGGAGTCTCTGTTCCGTTTTCAGGTCCAAGACTTTCCAGTTTTGCTGCCTTCACAAACGCGTCGATGTCGTTTGTGTCACGTCGGGCAATGTGTATTAAGAAATGCGTAGATAAAGGTAAGCTCAAACACGGCTTCCACGCTTGACTGTTGATTTAAAAGTTAGAGCGCAGATTCTCACTTTTCCCGAGCACTTTAGTAATTTTTCATACATAATAACTTTAAGTTTTGGTTTAAAAGTTCATTCTTGACCTTAAAAAAGCTCAAGAGATGAGCCACTTGAAATTTGTCAAAAAACACAAATTGAAAGATTTGGGGAATGACTTTTGAAGTTCAACTTTGAGGTGAGCATGAAACAAAAGTGAACGTAAATTCATTTTCGGAAACACAAAAGTAGCAGAGTCTGCCGTCAGTGTGACAAGAATGAATTAATTGACTTTAGAGATCAAGGTTGCAAACTGTCTTGTCTTTCAAATAAATGAAAAAACGATTTTTTTGAAACTGACTTTTAGTGTTTTTATTTAGGTTACTCAAAGGTTAGTTCAGTCCCCTCTTTCTATTTTATAAAAGGTTTATATAGCTTTTAATCATCTCCGTCTTGAGATGTGCTTTGTCTCTGTTGGAAGTATGATGTCACTGTGCTTTGAACTTTGATAAGTTTATGATTATCTTAATTTTACTCTGATCTATAGCACCTAAATGGACCTTTTGGTGTCAGTGTTTTGTGATGTTTTACTTCCAAGGACAACAATGTACTCTGACAGTGTTAATGAGAGTCTGCTACACAAAAAAATAATTATCTTTGTGAACAAGTTTTTCCCATTTTTTCATGACTAGATGTCAAAAAATGTTAATAAAATGTAATTTATATAATGCACTTTATTGTCACTGTTTCGACTCAAGCACGCCTGATTGCATCACACATGCAGACAGAAATAGCCGACCCAGAGTCTTGTTTTAGCTCAGACAGAGCTCAGGAACAGCCTCGACATGTTTGGGCTGTGCTGACAGTGAACTTGAACCTTGAAATACCTTGAGGAAAAGTAAACTGGAGACTGAAGGATGACTTTAATGACAGATTCGAACCTCCCTGGTAGTGATGGGTCAAAGGTTATGTAAATACAAAGAAAGCCCTCAGGGCAGGGTGATGTTCTCTTGGGTAATGAGGCTGACACCTCGTGGGACTCATAACCTTTGAACTCTGAACCCAGGATGTATTAGCCTGTGTGAGGAGAAAAGACATTTTCCTGGAGCACACAGACTCAAGTTCCCATAGTGGAGTGTAGATATGAGAGGAATCTGACCTTTGACCTTTTACTCTAAAATCCACAATGAAACAAATCTTTACCAGCATAATGTGCCGTGGATTTATAAAAAAAAAAATGGTGAAAAGCTACAGGAAAGGAGGCGTGAAGAGCAAACATCTGCTGCCAGCAAGAGCCAAATGAAAAGTACTTTACTCCAGTGTTTCACTCCCTTGTTTATTGCAGCAGGATTATGAATAAGTTTCCTTTGAACATGATGGATCATTAAAGTAATGGTGTACCGTGGTTTTGTTCTTTTTCTGCTTAGATGTTTCTTCTTTTTAATACAAATTTCTATCTGTGTCTGCTTCTCTCCTGAGGACTGCCATCGCTCTACTTACCAGGAAATACTTTCTAGATATGCAAATGTATAGTCATGAGAGAGTGCGAAAGTGTGTGTGCATGCATGTGTGATGAAACAGAGAGGGAGGGAGGGAGACACACATGGCTGGAAATCTTGTAGCAGCAAAGCAGAAGCATTTACAAAACCTGTTTTAATACATGTCATGGGTCTCTGAGTTCATGTGCACAGACTGTACATGTGTGGGGAGTGTCTTAGTGTGTTTTTGAACATGCTAGCACGCTGTCCTGGAGTGGCTCACTCAGACAGCATGTTATTGTGGGTTTTGGTACTCCACGTACAGCTTTTTGATTGAACTAAAACAAGTACTTTAACATATTGGAACTGAAGTCAACTTTAAAGCAGTTTTTCCTGATTGTAAGTTAAGAAGATGAATATCATTCTCAGGTTGTTGTTTGATTGAATTCATTACCCAAGACAGAGTTTGATTGGATTAGTACATTGAATTAATACATCGAATAGCATTAATTAAAGTTCACTAATAATTCTTTGTTAAAAGTTTATAAAATCTGGCTAAACATCACAAATTCACACTCACCTTGTTTGTCTCAAAAGTGAATGTTTCATTATAAAATTGAAAATGTGTGTGACTATTCATTAGTGAAGCACTGCGAAATAACTGTGACAGCATATTTTGCCTGGCTAAAAAAGTTGGTTTAACTTTTTATTTCTTTCAACACACGTTATACTCAACATTTTAGAGCTGCTGACAAACAGATTTTTGCTATCGTGGGCAGAGAAAGGCAGGGTTTTACTTTGTTTCCAGCCTTTGTGTCATGATAGGGATGGTATATTTTGATCAGATGGAGAATCAGAATGTGGGCATGGTGAGCAGGACCTATATATGACACATGATTCTAATTTACATAACCACCCGTCCATTATAAGTTATCTCACTTTAAACCTGTCTATAGCCTGTCCACCAAATAAAACAAACATTTGACACTAAACACGGATTTACAGATGACTGTCCAGCATAAATAACGTTAAACTGAACGTTTCAGTTTACAACCCCAATTACAATGAAGTTGGGACAGTGTGTGAACCATAAATAAAAAAAAACAGAATACAATGATTTGTAAATCCTGTTTTAGCCTATATTCAGTAAAAGAATCTACAAATACAAGATATTTATTATTCAAACTGATAAACTGTATTAACCCTTAATTCTACATATTTAAGGAAGGGGATTCACCTGTCGAGTAAATTAGCATCAACCCCAGTGAAACAAACGAACATGATGTGTCTGGCATAAGTATAACTCAGAGTTTAACTAAATGGGTCGAGTTCTAAGTGAAATTTGATTTACGATGACAAAGAGTTGTGTATTTCAGCACTCATGTCTCTGCTCACTTGACCCAGATGACATAATTTCACTGCAGGTATGAAATCCCCCTTGTTCATCTTCTGTCTGATCAGACGCCACCCTCCCTCTCGTGGCTGCGTGTGGTCTCCTTCTGATTTCCTCCGCCTCTCTTTTGAAGCTCGGGGGAGAGTTCATCATCGCTCTGTGACTGTGACAGAGACTAAAGTGCTGCCGGCCAGTCAGTCCGTTTCTTGCCTCTATTGATCATCTCAGCCTGTTCTTTAATCTTTGACCATTATCTTTTTTTTTTCTTCTGATACACCACCAGAGTAAATGTCTAACCCTTTAGGGAAAAACACCCACCTAATGCTGCTGCTGCTGCTGCTGCTGCTGACAGTGGTTTGGACAAAGAATAATGGGAAAAGCAGATTCTCTTGTATCTCCACAACAGTTATAATGAGTGAAGTTCAATGGGTGAGCAGTTTTATAGCTGCTGTAGTTTCAATCCTCCAAATCTTTACTTTGTGCATTCTAGCAGTAAAGAGCTCCATAACCACAACATCCTGAATGCACTAAACATTAACTTCCCTCTGCTGTGGTGCTATTTCCATTGATATCCATCACTGAACCACTGACTTCTGTTCTACTGCAAAGCCTGCTAACAATATCTCTGGCAGTTTTAAAGAATGAGTTAAGTTTTAAAGAATGATCACAATGACAAAAAAGAGCTGGAGACTGACACAAAAGAACATTGTCTTTATTTGACAGTAGATCACTTACATGTTTGGCAAAAAGTACGGACAGATGGTCAACATGTGTGGAAGAACCAGCGTCCCCTTGGAACTACGAAATTTATTCAGAATTACTTTGATTTTTTTTTTAATTATTAAGCCATGAATTATACGTCTGATTTTCAGGAGGAAGCTTTTTTTGTGTAACTGTAAAAACATTCAATATTCTGATCTAGAAAATGGAGTCAAAGCTGTGTGAAGGTTGTGTATTGTTTACTTGAATTGATTTGCGTAACCTGTAAGGAGAACTGACGGTTGGTGCCTTTGACCTGTTGACATTGTTTACCTGCAGACACTGGAGAGCTTCATCTCAATGACAAGTGTTAAGACAGAAAAAAAAAAGACACAAACACTGAGAGAAAGAGAAACAAAGAAAGGGAAATGTAAAGAAAGAAAGAAAGAGAAAGAAAGAAAGAAAGATGTGATAAAGTAATTAAAAGATAGGGACTGGTTTGAGTTTGTGGGTCATGTGACCTCCGCAGCCGACACCTTGAGTGGCCCTGCCTCGGTGACTAAAGGGTCCGTGACACACTTGACAGAAAGTCAATACCATGATAAACACTCCTCTTCACTCAAGCCCCGGTTCACCACTTTAGCAGCCAATTGCTTTAATAGTCATTAGCTAACTAGTAAATCACCACAACCTGGAAACGAGTAAATAACAGAGTCACAGAATGAAGTCATGAAAAAAAAAAGAGGCGAACAGCAGTGAGAGGAAACATGTTGCGATTTTACACGTACTCCCTCTTAGTGAGAAAGTGAGCATATGTTATAGAAAACGAGCCTGTAAAACGTTTTTGTATTTTTTTTCTGCTGCCAATGGGCCTGGCAGTGAGTGTCATTCAAGATGTGGCCTTTCCACACTCATAAAGAACACATAAAACACACATTGTGCTCTCGTAAAGCACTTACAGAGGTGAGATTTATGTGCCGGGGTCTGGATTTCCAAATAGAGAGCAGCGCTGTCACTGAAATGTGTTTGATTTACAGTGCCGATGTATTGGTGTGATTACTGATGTGATTTCACAAAATTGAAAGATGATGTTTAAATTGAATGACTTCAAATCTTTCTGGAAGTGCTCTGGAGGTGGGCTCACCAAGGCACTTTTCTTTAGACACATGCAAAGTTCATCACTAAGGAGTCATTTTTCAACCCCCGTTGTCACCTTGCCAGAAAACTCTGCAACGCCCAAGCGTAAGAAAGCTCATTTACTAAGTACTTTAATTAAGGTTTGATACTCTGCTTCTGTCCCACTGCATTTGTCCTTTAGTGTACTTTTATTGCAACAGATATGTTTCCCATGACTTAACTTTATATTTTCACAATAGAAAACAGTCTACATGAAATTATTAACAAGCACTCTTACTACAAGTTCACATACCAAGCAGTTTATAATGTGTTCAGCCTTCACAGCTGCAGCTTCAGAGTGATGAAAACAATAATGCACCAAAATTTAAATTAAGAATAGTATTTTTATTTTCCTGAATAAAGACTTTTACTGAAGGATCATAGGGATATTTTTATTTTTTGTTTTTTTTTATGCTGCTGTCACTTTAATTTTGTGTTCATGTTTAAACATCTTATGTTCTTGCTAATCCTTTTCTGTAAGTGCAAAAGTTGTATTGTCTTCGAGGAAACCTCCTCTTACAAATGTCAAAGAGTCACTTACTGTTATTTTGTTTTTGTTTGTTTTTTTTATGTTAAATCGGGCTCAGTTTCTGTAGTTAAAAGCATTTCATCTAACTACAAAGAAAAAAATCAATCCAGTTTTTGGTCTAGCTCGCTTTTGTACGTATTAAGAGTCATCAGTTTTAATTTAAGTCGGCTCCATTATCAAGAAAAACTTCACAGCAGCGTGTTCAAGTCAAGCTTGCATTACATAATACAGGATTTTTACAGGTCAGAAAGTACCGTGCTGCTGATGTAACTGAAGGGGCGAGAACTATTCCTTTAAACACAAAGCTGAAGGAAACCTGGGCGATAACGAGAGAAACCAACGACCACTGTGGTGATGACTGCACTGTCTGTACATGAGTTTCATCCTTCAACCAGTCAAACCAGCTCTCCTGTACTCCGTCATTTAACACTAATGTGAGTTCTGTCACACCTTACACCTTCTGCCGGAATCAGCAAAGATGATCACCTCAGCTTTTGTAAAGAACAGGATGCATTCCCTGTTGTGCTAACTTTGCTAATGTGTCTTTAACACTCTTGCACTCATAGCTGTGAATAAGAAAACGCTTTCATCAACCTGCTCAGTGGAGGCAGAAGTGAGTCTTGTAAAAAAGGAATTATTGATGCCATGCGTGGCTCCTCTCTGACTGGGAACAATGTAACTCAGGCTGGCGAATTTATCCAAGCTCTTAAAAAAATCAAGGTCTCTGTGCTCCTTTTCATGTTCTGACACGGATTCGTTCTCCACGCCACAAGACATTCCTTGATCACCAGCGATGTCCAAGTCATTTCTTGGAGGCACCTCGGTCCTGTCGGGACAGAGCGCGTTATTGTTGGGATACCTGCATAGTTGCATGATTGGTGTCAAATAAACACAGTGCTGAGCTGCAGTGCTAGAGGTCTTTTTACCTGTAATTATGGCATGGCTAGCTTTCCACTGCGGGACGGCTGCCAGCTTGCTTTGGCTTTTATGGGGCTTCTGGTCCTTTCTTGTGGTTGTCATGCTGCAATTAAAACTGTCTCCAATCGCTGGGTGGCAAAAGGCGCTGAGACAGACTCTTGTCTCTCTCACACACAAACACACACAGGCCTGTGTACTTGTATACACACACACACACACACACACACTGTGGAGCCTCTGGCTAGAGGCGATGGGAAAACGTATGATATAGGAAAAACATAGTTAATTACATTTGACAGGTATCTATTAAAGTGCATTCTTAGACCTTAGAGGCCTTCACACATCTAATGGAAATACACACTCAAATGTTGCCCATGAATAATAGTGTTTCCCAGCCAAAAGCTCTGGCTTTCTTCCCTTATCTCGCCAACATCAGACGTCTGTCAACGAATAGACAAATCACCACTAATCAAATCCACAAAAGTATTAACCAAGGTCTTATACTGGCATTCAGATGCTTTTTAATTAGTTATTCAGGGATTTTTTTCACTTTAAAGTGAATAAGTACTTGAATCCCTCCTCCACAGGAGCACCAGCTTGCCTGTTTATTACAGACAATGGAAGTATGATTGTAATCATCGTACTTTCCCCTGATTTTGGAGCTCAGATGAGAACGTATGTATCCTGAATACACATGAATCATAAACTGCAGTGAATTGTCAGATGTGCAGTGTACATATGTATGTATTTGCAATAAACTAAGCCTGACATCACAGGCAAAGTTGTCTAAGATGCTGCTGTTTTTTTTTTTTCTTTTACTCATCCATGCTCTGCTGGTCCCTCCCGTCAGTCTACAACTCTGTTTGATTTGTAGATTAACCCTTTGTATTCCCTGATCATTATTCCGTCTGTCATCAAATGAAGATGAAGACATCAAACGTCCAATAAAAGAGGAATTAATCATATAAATGACTATTTGTTTTGCAGAATTCTTCTCATGGATGTTTATGCATGTTTCTGAAATCTTTTATGTGTATTTTACTCTTCAGATCAAATCTCTACAGCAGTCAAAAGATTGATAAATATTAATATTTATGGTAAATAATTATTATTGTTGGGGAAAAAAATGCATTATTTTAAGATGCATTTCTATTCGTGTGCTCACCCAGTGTCATGTGAGGAGATAAAAACATCTGTATGCCAAATATGAAGCAAATATGAACCAAGCAGGAAGCATGTGTAATGCAGGTTTGCTGCAGGCTTTTTGTCACATAAGGCTGGACAGTCTCAACTGACTCTGCCCCCCCCCCCCCCCAATATATATATATATATATATATATATATATATATATATATATATATATATATATATATATATATATATATATATATAATTTTCCATGTTTAATGTGTTGTTGAATATGTGTGTCCTTCACTGTAGGTAGTAACAGTGACTTCATTTAACAATATGGGATACACACTATCATCTGTTTTCTGTTCCTGTCTCACTGCAATTCTCTGTTCATATAATCAAGATTGCATTTAGTGTTTAAGGCATTTTCACAAGTGGAAACACACAGCTGTACGGCAACACATGAAGAGCCAGAGAGTGGTCAACTACTACACTACTCTACATGTATATATATCTAAATAAATTCAGATGTGGAAACATACTACATGTGTCATATCATGAAATTATGTAACAGAAGATAAGATAAATAAAGACCTTATTGATCATTTGTGAACAGTCCCTTTAAAATGAGGTTTCAACAGTGTTATTTCATAAAAATGCAAACACTTGCTGCAAGACATGGACACACCTACTTTAGTCTCCTGCATAAAAATAAATAAATAAGGCAGAAAACTCTGTGTTTCCAGCATTTAACTCTGACATGGGACATAGATCATAACAAGATGATTCTTCCACTGTGCAATTCCTGTTTCATCCATATACTGTAAATAGAGTGGACAGTGCAGCTCCACCTTTTGCATAGTACAGTTTTGAAGCCAAAAAACCCCAACATGGGCACCGCCATTTTGCAGCCAGAGGCTGCGCTGTAGAGGCTAGAGGGTCATAGTCTCAAAATCTGAGTGGAGCTGAGAGACAAAAATAACTTATTTTCTTTTTTTTTTTGAAACTCTGACCTCTTCTTAACTCTCCTTCTTGATGTATTTTACTATTCCTGAAAAAAAAAAAAAAAAAACTACACAAGAACAACAGCTGTCAGTCATTATTAAATGTAAAACTCAGTTGTTGGTTTTTTGTTTTTTTGTTTTTCGAAAAAAGAGGAATTGAGCACATGCAGCCTAATAATACCTCCATATCGCCAAAGCATACGGATGTGGGAAACATTTCTACAAGGTGCCTCTATTTTTTAAGGTTTGACCACAGCCCATCTGGAATGAATGGAGTGACTGAGTTTTGACCTATACTGCAGCCAGTCACCAGGGGGAGCAGTTTTTGTGGCGACCTCAATTCAAGCCATCAAGATGACGCCCATGTCTTTTTACAGCCTATGGTTTCATCCTATGGATGGGTAACACGCAGGGATCAAACATTTACTACACAAACACTGCTGACAGCTGGACAGGTATGTTTAGATTTACAGTTTGTTCCCAAAAGACACAACAAAGAGTACCAGTAAGAAACAGGTTGATGGAGGATGTTTTAGAGAGGCATTCAAAACTTTGAAATAAACCTTTAAAACTCTGGTTCAGTGTCACTTCAATGTTTTGCTCTTCTAAGGGTATGGCTTAGTTTCGTATTTCTTGTTTGGTTTGTTTCAAACTAAAAAAAAAATAAATAAAAATAACAACTGTGTGGTGTGATAAAAAAGGTGATGTAAAGTTATATAAAATGTCAATTAGAAGTGTCATACAAGGTGGCTGCCATGTTTTTACACCTGGACCCTTGTGGGCCTGAAGGGAAATATTTGGTGTAGCATGTAGTGCTATAAGACAAATTCATGCAGGCTTTTGGCTGTAGGCATTTCAATGTTTGAGGACATGCAAAGCTGCATGCCGTCTCAGGATATACTGTTCTCTCTTTTTTGGATGAGGAGTTGTTTGAGGGGCCTGAGAAAAGAAGGCGACTGAGTAATTTATGTTTCAGAGCTACTGTTGCTTTCCACTTTATTTGTTCTTTTCTGTATATGCTGTTTCATGAACTCTTCTCCCTTTCTTAGTGCTCCCACACACCTATGTTCTTCCCATACCATCTCCCCTTGTTAGAAGGGGTTGGGGATCTCACACAAAGCCAGTAAGAGATTATGATGATAGTTTTGCATCCTGGCCCCTTTGTCTTTGTCCACATTCCTCTAAAATGAAAGACAATTACCTTAGAGTCTGATGACTCCTGTTTGTTGACATGCGCTTTGAAGAGCAGGACTGGTTCCCATGCAGCCCATGGCTATACATGCAGGTTTTTCTACTGCGGCAATTACTGTCCACAGAGTGATAGCTGACAAACTGGAAGCGCCCATCTCTTCTGCAAAGATACATTGGTCCAGAGCCAGAATCTGTTGGCATGGGAAGCTGTTCTTCATGTATAGGCCGGCCTTTCATGGAACAATTAACAGCTCAAGTTTTATTTTAAGTAAAAGTTATTGACAGGGACAGCAAGTGAGGATTCACTTTAAATGTTAGCACAGGTCAGGGGAAAAGCAATGTGTGGCATTTAAATAGGCAGCACATCAAGGCGTAGCAATCTGACAGTGACATGTGAGTCTGGAAAGTGCTAATAGCCTTTTTCGAGCTGATTCCATCCGACCCGCTGCCAATGTCAGAATCCAGCTGAATTTGCTCTCCAAGATGTTCTTCTGAGGTGAAAGCCAGCAGTCAGTTGTAGCTCCGCTGGTAGCCGTTTCCGATGCTTTGGTAGCGTAGCATCAAAGTCACGGGGCACACATATATTCCGCAGGATTAGAGTAGCGTAAAAGGACAGCCCCAGCCCATTCACTGTTGGCACGGCCGCCACAGCCTCGGCACAAGTGAGTTTTTAATGCATTCCATTTAACTTTAATTACTCCAATCTCTGCGAGGGCACACAGGAAGAAAAGGCCCGGGCGTTTGTGCCGAGCAGATTACCCCACTGCCCTGCCAAGTCCGCGGCGCGCTGCATCCTAAGATAGAATTCAAATTCAAATGTGGGCTAAAGAAAGTGCAGCTGTCACCCCTCTGGCCTGCGAAGCCCCAACCGGATCAAAGATGAGCTGTCCTCCTCCCCTGCCCGTGTAAAAATGAGCTGTCCTGGCCGTGCCAGTGTCTCGTCCCCCTGGGGCACCTAATCCTCCTCTCCTGACTCCACACTGACAGTCTGAATAAAGGCATTAAACCCCGCAAAATAATTACCAATTAAAACGGATGGAGAAGTCATCAGGTAGTGACTGGGGGGAGAGTAGGCAGAGGCGGCAGAGAGGGATGAAGCTTCGGTGGGTTTTCTCTCCTCCCTGCCAAGAACAACCTGTATTTTCTCCTTTATGGGTTATGGTTTTTGCAGTTCTGGATGAGTGAGTGACCTTACACAGTGGTATCAGAGCAGGAACAGACTTCGGAAAGCTTCTAGGATGTCGAAGAAAGTTTGTGTGAGGCATCCCAACTGTACGCACGCCAGGAATCAGAGCAGAAGTTTTATAAGCTGCTGAGTTAAGAGTACTTGTTTTATCTGGTGTTACTTCGTCTCAAGCTGTGATACAGTCCAAGTTTGAACATCATCGGGCATTTGGTTGTAATATTTAGATGAGTTTTGAAACCTTCGCTGCACAGAAGAATCAGTTTCAGTCCTCGAAGTGTTTGGATGTCACGCAGGGCAAAATGCAACTAAGAAATAATTTGATAAAAAAAGAATAAGAGTGTGTCCATGTGTCTTCATACCTGTACTGCAGCACTCAGGGGGTGTTTGCAGACTAGCGTGCCATGAGGCCCGGGGCACTAATCCACCAGCGCCACACTGCCGAATCCAGGTAAAGTGATCCTAAAGCCTTCTTTACCCCTCTCCCTCCTCTGTTCTCTCTGCTCCCCTTTGAGCTCTGTCTATTAGCAGTGCTGGAGATCAGACTGGTGAATATCCACTCAAAAGACCAGTCTGGACCAAGACCCACATTTTGACAACTTAATCTCCTCTTTGACGGCAGGCAGAAAAGGAGTGAATTGCAGTGATACAAAGAGGTTCTGACTTGACCATATTCTTTTGAAATTCTTTCCTCTGGTGTGGGAGACAACCTGTATCCTGCCCTTTGCAGTCTAGCATGATTATGTGGCACTCCCAAAAGACTGCTACTTATTTTTTGAGCGTCTTACATCTTTGTTTTCACTGAGGGTCTCTATATGGGAAGATAGGATGACAGATGGGAACCAAAGGTGGGAAATCTAGTACTTTTTGACAGTGCTGAGGTAACATTTTAGGGCGTCTGCACTCAGTTTAAACATACTGTTATGGGGTTTTTAGCTGGTTACGAAACAGGCCAAAATTATTAGTCATGTCTTTTGTGACCTAAGTAAAAAAAAACAGACTCTCAGCCAGAAGACTGATGGGTACTGTATTGTTACTTTAAATGCGTGCTGCCACCAGTGTCTGACGAAACAAGTTACAACACTCTGACTACCAGCGCCTATTTTTTATTACATCTCTCACTGCGGAGATTTGGGATGAGTAATGCTTCTTCTTTTTTTAAACAAAAAGTTTATTTCTGGATTTTTGCCTTCATTTGATAGGACAAGAAATATGGGAGGGAGAAGGGGAGGACATGGGCCCACGACTGCCAGGACCTTGGATTGATCATATGACCAGCTTAACTCAAATTGTTTTCTCTCTGGGCGCCTGTTTAACCAACTGAGCTAAAACATCACTCTGATATTAGATAAATCATTCAACTGTTAAGAGACAGAGTGATATTTCATCTCAGTGGACCACTCACACATCCACAATAAGATCAGCAAAGTTAGACACAGCTTTCTCACAGGGTCACCATAATGGAAAAGAACCAAAGTTTCCTCACAGTAGCTAAAGGAACCATATGCATCTATACATCAGACACTCCCTCATTTTTAAAATTAACTTTATGAAACATACACGGAAATCAGTTTTTCAGTAAATAAACCTGTTTAAATAGAAACATATTGAATGTAACAAGATATAAAATGTGTTTTCAACAGCTGCCTGAACTGTCTGAAGCCACGTCTTTTTGGCGTCCTCATCTTTAAACCTTACATTTTTGTAGACACTTTTCTCAGCAGTTGTATATATATATATATATATATATATATATATATATATATATATATATATATATATATAGTTTATATAGTTTATATAGCTCTATATTTTAGTGGTTCCATCCACCATTGTGTTTATTTTAACATTTTAAATCGTGAACACAGGACAGTCTTGTTTTGTAAGATGTATTTTGTTAAAGGGACATGTCTTATCTTTGGTGAAGTGCTGTATTTTTTTCTCACATTTTTCAGTGATTACTGATCAGTGGTTGTTTTGGGGGGCTTTTTTTTACATTCAAACTCCACACAAAAAGGCCCACTGGGTGAACCGGGATTCAATCTTGTGATCTTCTTGCTGTGAGGCTGCAGCACTAACCGGTGTGCCACCATGCAGCCTGTTCTATATATCAGAAAGAGCTATACACTTCTTTTGAGTGGGATTGTGGCTTGCTTCTATTTTGCATCATATTTTGCATCTTTCAGAACATCAAGAATAACTTCAACCTGAAGCACATGTGAGGTAAGTGCATGTTAGCTCCCACATAGGCTGATTTAATTTTAAAGCAGAATCTGTAAGAAAGAAAAAAACAAAAAACAAACAAAAGAAAAGGAATTAAAGAAAAACTTAAATTTTGGTGTTTAACCTGTTGACTCCTGGTCTGGCTACACTCACTGTGTCTGTTGTTTTAGTAGTCAAGCCAGACACGGTTTGTTTTATTTTGAAAGTCACTGGGCATTTTTACGTAGATTCCGTGTGTGATTTCCCGTCTTGCTCAATCTTCGTATGGGGAATTGAAGCGCAACACTTCCAGCATCCAGCAAAAATAGGCTGATTGCTTCTGAGCCCTGTCGGCTTGCGCGTGCTGCCGGACCACAACGGAACGGACCCAATGTAAGTCGACACATTGACCTGAATAGAAAACTATCTGATCTGGTGCCATGACGGAGCCGAGCCAGATCGCAGACGAATGTGGTGCATTTTTGCCTTTACAGTTCCTGTAGTCTCAACGTCTGGCTTTTTAACTAGTTTCATCTACGGGCAAGCAGTCTGTGGAGGACCAGCAGTCATCTGTCAGTCCATTCCTTGACATTGTCTCTCGATTCTAATGCCATTCCTGCCTCTCAGGTAAAAACGTTGCTGCTCACTTTAAAGGAAATTTGTTCAGATGTCCTTTGTCACTAAGCACAGCTCAGAAGCATTGAAAGGTTGTTTTTTATTCCGAATGGTCACACTGGGCCCTAGGATTTTAACATATCAAAATTAATATTAATTACATCCAGAAAGTCATTTGTATGTTTTCTTCTTATTCATGGTATTAAAATCACCAAACATGATGTGAGTTATAGATAGCTTCGCACGTAAAGAGCAGGTTGAAATGAGAGCGTAAACCTTTGACAGAGTAATTTTTAAGGCAAGTACAGGTCTGTACTTCTAAGAGTGTATGTATCTTTTCCACCTGTGAAAGGGACACATCATAAAACCCTGGGTTGACTCACACCTTATAAAATGCCCACCCCATAAATCAACCTTACATCCACATGCATGTTTATTCCCCTGGTTTCATAACGCTGATTGAGCAAGGCGGCTCATTCCAGTGTTTGAAGCCAAGTGCTCCACAGCCTGTAACTCGCTGTGGTATTCTACTGATGTTGCTCACTTTTGACCCGAGGGACGGTTTGCACTGCTGAAATGACTTGTCTTTTGGTTTCTGTATCCGTGCCAGAATCACCCTGGGCTAAGTACACTGGGCGTGTTCACCACTGTGGACGTTGCAAATGTGTATGATGCATACACGTGTAAGTGTGTGAGCGGAGGAGAGCGAAATGACTTTTTTGTCTATTCTGTGAAACCCTTAATTAGACCTTCGACTTCGACTCGCAGCCAAAACACATATTTGCTGTATGTGTACATACTGTACCTGAAAAACATGCACACTACATTTACTTTCTGCAGAATTTTATGGATGATCCCATGTGGGCGTTTTCACCTTTCATCCCACTTGGTGATGAAGCCAAGGATCAATTTTAAATCCTGGAATGATTCATCTCAGTATCCAACAATTATCATGTTATGGTCAAATTATTTGATCTTGAAAAATGGTCTGCAAGCTTTGCTCTTGAGAGACCTACTTAGCTTTAAAGGTTTATTTAAATTGCGGGCTAGACCTTTAATAGCTAAAGGATCAGTCACTTTAAGATGACAGCTCTGTTTTATAATATAAGGCTGGTATGTTTTGCAAAATAAGTCACAGAAGTCATCTGTGCAGATATATAATAATGTAATATATAATACAAACAGATTAAATATTTGCGCTTCACGCTTGTCTTCTAATTATATGGTCGGCATCTGTATCCTCATTTAAGTGTATTTATGGTTCAGTTTAGGAGCTGTCTCCTTACTTCTGTGCTGCTAAATAAAAACCCCTTTACAATTGTTTGCAACAAATATGACCTCTTTTGTGAGAGTTAAATAGCGTCACAGTAGGAGCTGCTATATGTAACCTTTTGTCTGTGTTAACAGTTGAAATAACAGGCCTGTGTGACACTGTCAGAAAAACTGGTGGAGCAGCTTTTGTGACCAGCTGACGTGTGAATGGACCCACATACTGTGAGACAGCAAAAGAGAGTTTTACCTGTCCTGATGAACATGTACTGATCTGTTTATGATCCAGGACAATTTCGGAATGAATTAAAATATTGTGAAATAAATATTGAGAAAGGAACAACCCTGAAAAAAATGTGTAACGCAAATGGTACAAGATGCATTCCTCACTGATAAGCCATGTTAAAAGTTAGAGATTCATGCAATGCTTGCAATAAACTGTTCAAATGACTTTAGCAGACATGGAAAGTGTACAGTGTTAGCGTGACATACGTTAGCTCAGGCATTACTGTGTGATAGTTTTCAAACAAGAGCAAAGGCCACTTTTTATTTAGGTCATCCATTTAGCTCTGAAAGAAAAGACTCTAAACTAAAATAAACCACTTAAGTAAACATACTGCTCTGTGCTTGAAAGTGTTTTTGATAGACGTCAAACTCTGTGACATGAAAAGGTCGAAGGACGGTTTGATAAATTAAGGAGGGCAAGGACTTCTCTTTTCATAAAAGAAAGAGTTCTGTATAAAAGAAAGAGAGGGCCTTCAGGCCTTGTCAGCCATCCTCATTAGAAACTCCACTTTAGTCTTAATGCATTTCTAGTCATTAGCCAGGGCACAATATGTCACAATCCTCTTGAAAAGAGTATGTACACATTGTTCCAATAATTGCCCTGTGAAGGACAAACAAGCAGCATGTAAAAAGGCATCATTATTCAGGTGCAATCACTGGCGAGGACTTTCAGGCCTTTCCTCTTTTTTGCCATTGTTGCAGAAGGCCATCTGATGTCATATTGCATCTCTGCAAAAATAAGAATGAAACACGGAGTGATTTGCCAAACAGCAGCGCGAGAGCGTCTGTGAAGACTTAAACACTGTTTAATAAGAGCTGCAGCTGCCACTAACAACACTTTCATATACAACACTATTAAAATCACATAATCAGGTCGAAGTTCTGTGTTTTACAGAGTGCATCTTAATGTAAACTACCCCAAAACACCCTTTAATACGACCATCTTTGTGGCTGTCAATCAAACTGCAGTAGGTATAAAATCTACCACATTTCTCCTATATTTTAATTGATATGCATAGTTAATGAGCTGCTTTCTGTCAGACAGCAGAAAGATGGCAGCTTGCCAAGCTAAAAAAAAAACCGTCTCATGCATGGATGACTGCTGTACAGTACTGCCTTATGTGTTATCATAACCCTCGCTTGAAGTCAAGGTTATCAGCACCCACAGAGGTTAAAAACCGATGACCTCCCCCAGCATGAGTGCTCAGCTCTTAATGCCTTCAGGGGGGCTTCAAAATGTCTCTAACCGAACACTGTACGTCCAGCTGCTTTGACTTGACATGATCGACGACACTGACAGATATACTGCAAATGGTAAGTACCTTTTGTGGGATGTTCAGGAATGTCCACAGCCTCGAGGGCATACTGTTACTCCCTTCAGCAGTTTGCAAAAAGTGATAGATCAAAAGAAAACAACAAAGCAACACACAGACTGGATGTCAATGAAAAGGAGGGACGTTTCGGGAAATACCCTCATTCACCTCGTTGTCAATAATTAACAAAGAATATAGTCTATTCCTTTATATGATGGTGAAATATAATTCAAAACAGTAACACACTATGATACAGTATGACATGACATGATACAGTACTATACAAGACAATCAGGGGTGTTGCCACGAGTGGCCATGATCCCTTCTTAAAAATCCTAGACAGTGATTGGCTAATTGCATAGTCAGAGGTAGCAGTAAGGTAAAACAATTATGATAGCTGTGATAAAACAAACAGGCTGCTCACAGCTCTCTTTGAATTTGTGTGTAAGATAAGTTTTAAGTTGGGACTTTAAAAGAACATCTGAGGGCTCAAAGATTCAAGCCAAGGTTTAAACAGTGTCTGCTTTATTAATGCAAAACAAAAAAATAAAAATAAAAATTAACAGGATTTAACACACAGATTTCAAATAGTTATGTGCTCTTTGTTAAAAGTATTGAAAGTAAAGTAAAATGTTGTTTATTCATTCATCATATTTGATGCCAGCCTGCAACAGTCAGTCCCCCAGTTTTGCTGCCTGGGTGTTGATCTATTTATTTTATCAAACTCATAAAGAAAATTTGTATATCTTTGCTATGTACACCCAGTAGCCTACATATTGGCACTGATGAATAGTACAGAACAATAAAACAAGCACCAATAAACAATCAACATGCATACAAAGAAGCTCACGCTAATAATAATGGAAAAAGTGTATTGCGCATGTCCAGTTCTGCAAACTACCCATCATAATCAGCTAGAGGGAAACAGGACAGTGCTACCAGAAGTAAACACCATTCAGTAGCGTGTTAGCTTAGCTCTCCTTAGCATGAAAGAATGGAAACAGGTTTGTTGTAGCATTTTTTGTTATTAATGAATACGCCTTTACGTTCCTTTTGTCATAAACACCAGTGTGGCTGCTCTTGATCAAGAAATGTCCCCAACACATAACTCCTGGTAAAGCTCCAACCTGCTTTGTTCAACCCATCAGTTTCGTACAATGTAAACAATCAAACTTTTAATTTACTTATTTATTTATTAGAATAAGCTCAATTTCCAAAAGGGCGATAAACTCCTCCTTTAATAAAACACTGCTGCACTGACAGAATTTGGTCCAAAACAACATAGTCCAAGAAGTGGAAGCATGTCAATTAGAGGAACGTCTATTGAATTTAAAAAAAAAAAAAAAAAGTAATAAAATTAAATTTTGTAAGTTTATTACGCCCTCACAGGTATCTGTCAAACATTGTTTCAAGTGTGTATGTACACATATTAAATCTTTTACTAATACGGTTAAACAGAAATTAAACCTCTTAAACTGCAGTGTTGCTTTGGTCAATATGCTGATGCCACGTCAGGCCAAAAGCAAGCTGAGAACACAAAAACGTGCCTTTAAAGCTGTTCTAATAGGTACTAAATAATCTGAAACTGGTAGGTTTCAAGTTTAATATCTTTCTAAATAACTAAATAAGAGCAAGAGAGCCAGGGCGACAGTGCAGATGTAGAGTTTAATACCCACACTATGTCTGCCAAAGCAGGAAAAGCAAGGGTAGAAAAGGACACATTTTTGGCAGCCCTTCATCAAAAGCATAAAGCAGTGGCCACAAGGGGAGAAGTAAACAGATTAGAAAAGCTATTGACATTTCCACATAGCAAGGAAAGGGTGTCAAATGGCAGCGAGGATGATAAGGTGTACAGGCATTCAGTCCCCCCTCTCATGTTTTATGTATCTGTGATCACAAATGATCGTGAGAGAAATTAATCAATAACAAAGCCGCCGGGATGTGTGGATGACACATGCCACTGCCCACCCCCACCGCCACCTTGTGCCGCCCCCTCCTCCTCTTCCTTCAGCATCCAGTGCCACCCTCCTCCATTCTCCACCCTCCTTCATTCTCCTCACCCCATCCATTTTGATTCGGGGGCCTGTTGTTCGCCCACGTCTAGGTGAGGGATTTTTACATCCCCGGCGTGCTTGGAGGAACTCCATATGGCCGGGATCAAAGGTGTTGCTGGGTGCATGGTTCTGCTTGGTTGCCAGCCACCGCCGTTAATTAGAAAACAAGATCAGAGGCGGTATTAAAATCCAATTAAGCCCGTATGAACAGATTGCCAAGTGATGTTCACTAATGCATTACTGAGCACCATGCAAATTTTAGTGGCAGCATTTGGCTTTATGTTATGTGTTTGTGTCATTAAGTGTGTGTGTGTGTGTGTGTGTTGGAGAGTGTACCAGAGTGTGTGCGGGAGTGTGTCTGTGCACGTGTCACTTGCTGGCTATCCAAGGCTGTGTGACATTGCCTGATCTTTTCTTTGATACACAGCTCTAATCTCATATAAACAATCAGCTAAAGCTCTGCAGAGCAACAACACCTCTGCGCACAATAAGATTGGATGATATTGCTTCTTACAATTAAAGCATAATTGAGAATGCTGAATTATTGATCCATCATAATTGAGTTCTCTTCATCTGATTTGTATGAGAAACTAATATGATGCACAGAAAATCCTGCAGATTTGGATAAATTGCCTGAGAGTATTCGGTTTTTATACAAAGATCTATAGCGTTTCGATTTGGTCTCCACTGGCCACTCAAAGACATAAATTACAAGAGGGACAGGAGCTTTCCATTTAAATCATTTTAAAATCTGAGATGGCTGTCTGCAGATATAATTAAACCATGTTAAGGAATTGGATGAGGCACATTAAAATGCGTACATAAAATCATTCTGCACAATAAGTGCCAATTTAGTCCATGAGTTTCATTCGCCACAGCAGACAGACAGGGCATCTGTACCAAAGACTGACAAGTGGATGCAGCTGGTGGCCTATGGCCCGAAGCATCCACATTATCACAGACGAGGGCTGTTAATGTTGGGCTGAATGGAGCCCCTTTTGAGATACAAAATAGCATTCTGATTAGAAAGCCAGGAAATACACATCTGAAGTGCCGGAAATTGTCACAATGCAGAACCACGGCACATTTGGCACAGTCTCAAGCTGGGTATAGAGCAGGAAGATCTTAATGAAGGGATGTGCCGCTATCAAACGCTCTTAGATTTCTCCTATAGTGATGCAGTTGATCATTTTCTTCAGGGCACGTTCTTCAGGTCATGGGTTGTATCACATTTTCCTCTCCAATATTATCATGAGACAAACACTGTATTAAACTCTACAGGGTAATAAGGTTTGCACTTTTTTTTTCATTAGGGGGGGTTTTATAGTGAAAGATTTTAGAGATTTACACTGTAAAATATCAAAAACAGCCACATGTTTTAGTATTATTTGAGGGAGAAAACATCATATTAGACATGATATAAGCCACTTTCTTTAGACAGATTGGATAATCATATAATTTCAAAGTATTACGAGGAAAAAAAAATGGAGAAATTGCCTGTTATTTTACTGTTTTGTTTTTTAGTGTTATCAGTTTTTAAATATCGTAGGGTGACCAATCGTCCTTCTTTTCCACGGACATGTCCTCCTGTTTAGTTGTGAGTACCATTTGCAAAGCTGGCACCTATATTTCAGCAAATAAAGGTTCTGAAGACTTGGAAAACCACATTGCCACAGATAAGCACATTTTTTCCACAGGCATTATTTATGTTTATGTTATTTTATTTTATGTCATGTCATTTATTTATTTAGTCAAAATAAAGGGATGTTTAAAATAAATGTATTGTTTTTAAAGGTACTTTGTCGTTCTTGCAGTATCTCCAAGAAGCCAGTAGGGAGTTCCTCTTTTGGGGTTTTAAGAATAGTCATTCATTCATTCATTCATTCATTCTATACCACTTATTCTATTCAGGGTCGCGGGTGGTTGGAGCCTATCCCAGCTGTCTTAGGGCAAGAGGTGGGGTACACCCTGGACTGGTCACCAGTCAATCACAGGGCTGACACATAGAGACAGACAACCATTCACACTCACACTTACGGGCAATTTAGAATCACCATTTAACCTGATGAGCATGTTCTTGGACTGTGGGAGGAAGCCAAAGTACCCAAAGAGAACCCACACATGCACAGGGAGGTTTTCAGAATATGGTCACCCTAATATACCGTATGTGTGTATTCAGTTGTCTGCGTCACAGTTCAGATACTTTCAGATGCATCCTGCATTTCTACACAGACAATTTACTTCAGAACTGTATCAGAAACAGACGGGTGAGATCACAAAGACTTTTTCCATTTTTTAACACAGTCTATGAGTTTAACAACCAAAAGGTCAGAATACGCAAAATATTCATCCAACTGGTCAGGAGCAGCTGATTGGGCCTTCACAAGCAATGTTGTGCATTGTTTAGGCGTCACAGGAGGCTGGAGCAGCAATCCCAGCGGTTTTGAGCTCAAAGAAGGGTTTCACTTTGACAGATTGGTAGCCTTGACTAACATGTTGAGACAGACTATCATTCACAATGGACTGGAAGCTGGAGTACCTGGAGAGTAGAGTCATCTGTTTGACCTGGGAATCCAACCAGGTCAAACCTTTGAGGCAACAGCACTAACCACCACACAGCTCAAACAACAAACAACAGAAATGAAATTTTGCCCAAAGGAAGTGTCAACCTGCAATGCAACATCTTATGCCCGGCCTGAAGTCTTTTCTGATTTTTTTTATTTATTTATTTATTTCTTACCTGAAATAAGACCAGAATTTCTGGTTTGGAGTTTTTGCAGCTTGATGTCCAACACAGACACAAAAAAAATCTCATCTCTTTACTTGTGAATCAACCTGAATATTTTTTACAGTGTGTTTTATTGTCTTCACACATGGATTGAGACTTCAAGAGAACAAAAAAGCAAGAAATGTGATTACAGATTTATCAAAACATGTACCCAGATGATCTGCTCAAGTAATTACAAAGTTTTGTTGGTCTTAAAGGGATTTGAGTGACATTTATGATGTGAAAACAGTAAAATAAAATTGAAGAATACCCAGAAATATACACACAAACCAGGAAAAACTGAATTACAGTGAAAAGGAGAAAGTTGGTTAAAAACTGTGCAGTCACCAACTGTGGTAATCAGTGAAACATTTAACACCTGTGAAAACTGAGACAACTGCTCCCACACTCACTCAAACCTTGCTGGAGAAAGATCTCTCTGCTGAACTGATAGACTAGCAGGTGTGTCGTTGACTCATTTGTATTCTGATCATCAGAGCTGCACAGTCTTCATCCCCAACAATGGCTGTTTTTCTCACCTCTGGGTAAGCACTGAGATCTTTTTGACTGTTTTGTGCTTTGTACCTTTACTCATTTCCCTCTTTTTTAATAGAGTTCTACTTATTCTGCTGATTGGATCAAGCTATGGCTATCCTTCAAAGATAGGTAAAATACCTTCTTATCAATATGACAGTTGCTTTTTAGATTTGTGACTTCATCTGATGTTCTGTTCCTGGTGGTTCTAGCTCCAGCACCAGCTGCTCCAGAAAAAAATTCACAACCACAATCTGGAGCTGCTACATTTTCAGCCCAACCAGTGGCGGTTTCTAAAGGCACCAACATCCCTGCCCCTTCAGGCTACAGCTCTCCTGGTGGTTTCCAGCATGCTTCTACTCAAGGTAACACATGCAAATTTCACTGACTTATCTCTCTTACTCTCACGACCTTAACAACCACAACTGGTGTATAGCTCTGACCTCTTAATCTGTCTTTAGATGTTTCTTGGGCCATTCAGCCTCTCAGTATTCTCCCTGATGCTGGCTCTGTTGCTGTCTCTGAACCTCTTGGCTATGTTTATGAAAGCCAACCCCAGTACCATGGAGGTGACATGTCCCAGTATGAGGGCAGCTATGAGCATGGTAACTCTGAATCTGAAACTCATGGAAAACGTTACAAGTCCCGTCCCCTCGATGATCACGTGTCCGTCAGTAAGTCTCAGCCATTAGGCCTTGGTGCTGTTGATGGCTTGGGAAGTTGGCCCGCATCCTCTTACCTGTATGACTACATGATCATGACTGGCCAGTATCCTCCAGGCACTCTCACCCACTCTAGCCAAAGCTATGAGCAGGGCACTGGCCAGTGGCATGATACGCACTACAAGAGGAACAACATCCCTAGCTTCACCATCTCTGAGCTCAAGCCGGCCCCTACCATGCCGGCCCCTACCATGCAGGCCCCTGCTAAGGTACAGATCCCTGTGAAAAAGACTCCTGCTAAGGGACAGATCCATGTGAAGCAGACCCCTGCTAAGGGACAGATCCATGTGAAGCAGACCCCTGCTAAAGGACAGATCCATGTGAAGCAGACCCCTGCTAAAGGACAGATCCATGTGAAGCAGACCCCTGCTAAGGGACAGATCCCTGTGAAGCAGACACCTACTAAGGTAAACTTTTGGGTGGGGAGGGACCAAATCATCTAAGCTTTGTAGACTGCCTCTTAATATTGTGTTTCTTTTCAGGGATACTGAGATTCTGACTGAAGACCTTGTTTCTGATGCAAATAAAGAATCTTTAAAATTATTTGCTTTGTCTAAATTGACTATTTCCAAACTGCAACTTCTTGTGCTATGACCACCAATACAAGTGGTAAAATGAAGAATCTTAAAGAACTTTGTGCTGGCAAAGGCATGGTGATTGTGTAAACGACAATCAAGCTTGGTTTAGTTGGCTGACCTTTTATTTGACCTTTCAGCAGATTAGAAGATGATCAGTGGACTTAAAAGGCCCAGTCATTGCACTGGGAAAGACCACCACTTGCCTAACGCTCTTTAACCCCAGAGGTGCTCAAATGTGTAGATTTCCAGATGAAGACTTAAGACTGCAGACAAGAGGCCCTTTAAAAATTAATGGCTTTAACTTCTGTAAAATATAAGGAAAACTTTTAATGTTACAGAGCAAAGGCCCTCTGTATAATGTAAAAAAGGTATTTGTTTGTATTGCACCAGTATCTGTGCCATACCTGCTACAAGTTTAATCACTCCAAAATATATCTTTGAACCTCAAGGGTTTTTGTTTTCTTTTTTTTATCAAGTTGAGTTATGAAGTGTTGAAAGCATTTTAGCTATTGGGAATGTAGCTCCTTTTCTTGAACTCATGTAGAAAATCAGCACAGCCTTGGCTATCAACTGTTACAAACTTGGTCACTGACAACATAGTTTAGTTTAAAATATTCATTCCCTGAACACTCTTCTTGGTGCAAAATTACACCTTTTTAGTACTCTCCTTCTTCTGTCAAAGCCAGTTTGTCTTTATACTATTCTTCAATGAGACATGCATTTCCTTCTGCTGAAATGTTTAATTCTGACAGAGACAAAGATGCTATTTACTGCATGACTGTTTTGGATATCAAGCAAGGCCCCCAGTTACCATGGAGGTTTAGATCTGTTAACCAAGCGTCACTAACCAAGAGTCACTCGTGGGACTTGGAAACAACAGCACTTTAGGGCCTTTCTTCTTCAGCTGCAGTCTGCCTTACTCACTAAACAGGGTTCCTGGATTTCTTCAGAAGTTCCAAAGTTAAACCAGAAAACCTGAATAAAATTGCTTCAAAGTAAATATTCAGCTCTCACTGTTTTTATGCATGAGAAACGCCAGAAGTTGACGAGCAGCCATTACTGTGGTGGAAAAATCCCTGTAACTAGCATATGTTTGAATGACAGCGATCAGAAGAATCAACAGAAACCAAAGTATTTTTGTTTTATCACTGTAAAAAACTGCCAGGGTGATCTGGAACAACATGTGCATTTTTTTTTCTTTTTATTTATTTATTTATTTACAGATCTAGGTAAGCAGCACATAGCTAATTAAATATTCATGAGATAAACAAAGTAGGAGCTGGTTAGCATGCTCAAGGCAATCCAGGCTAACACCAGCGAAAACGCAACTTCAGCTGATGGAGGAATAAACAACAAAAGGAAAGCACTCAACTATCAACAAACAGGACAACACCTGACTATTACTGAACCAGAGGACCAGAACCAGAGACTTCCCAAGTTCCAGTCATGTGTAATCTGTGTTAAAGATGGGCTGCAATATCAGGATCGTCAGCTCGGGCTGAGGTTGGGTTCAGTTTTTTATTTTTTATATTTTATCTATATTTTGTATTTATATTTTTTATTATTTATTTTCATTTTTTATTAAAAACATCTCTGCCACTGTCACAGCCAGCAGCTGGTGGTAGACACTGCTGTTCCATCGCAGTAATAGCCGCTCACGATGGCGGTGCCCCAAAAATCAGCTGTTGGATTAATCTATAGCATGTTGGCACAACCAAGGGCTATGATGTATTTGCATCATCAAAACAAACTGTGTTAGCGGATGAAGACTGAGTTGTAATAAACTCTTCAGCTGTAACTGTATAATGTTTAATGTATGGCATAACAGGATGCAAAAAAACAGACAAAAAAATGTACAATATGCTAAAAATTTACCCCCCAAAAATACACACAATTTAACATTTGATTTGACATTTCTCAGATAAATTCTGTGGAGCAGTGTAACCTGTCAGCAGGTTTTGTAATCCTAGATTCTGAAAAGGGTCTTCAGTGGATTTTTCAACAAAGATGCCAAACTGACCAGCTTCCCCTGGCCAAAGAACTTTTATTGACAAAATTGGAAGTATCCCTTTAAAGTGTATCATAAAATCATAAAATAACACTGAAACTTGGGTCACTTGTGGCCTTTTTACCCCTGTGATGCATTGCTGATCTGCTTGATGAGTGGAGGAGGGTGTGGAGGTGTACTTCAGGTCTTTAATCCAGCCACCCCAGCCCCAGCATTAGAGAGATGTATGCCACTTATCCATCTTCTGATGCAATTCATACATTAAGTAAAAGCCATACATTTTAACACCTGGGGAAGCCAAAGCACGGCCAGTAAAAGGTCTTTTCTTTATCACACATTGAGTACATTCATAAACAAATCCCAATGTCTCGTGGAGTCTTGATCTATAGTTTGGCTTGGGCTGTGCCTCAAACAAAAGTGAATCAATAGCCAATCTGTTACAGTGACAGTGCCTGATGTCATTAATGGACAGTGGGCATCCTAATTCATATAACAAATCACCTCAGAAAGACTCTCCATTGATCTTTAATTAGAAGCAGCTGTTAATCACCTTTATGACTCTCCTCAGTGGCACTGTAATGGTTTCTGCAGTGAAGCCACAGCAGTCTGTTCCAGCCAAAGAACAGCAGCATCAGCAGGGTGTGTTTACTGTCTCTGTTTATGTACAGCACACCACACTATTAATGGATCCCCTTCAGGTTTTCAGGATATTTTGGACATTTCATAATTACCATCTCTTATTCAATTTAAACCAGGGAGAGAAGAGAATTACCGTCTTCATCTCCTGTTCCTCTGCCACTGTAACAACCTTAAAACCCTCTCTTTCTAATGGTCTTTTCAGGCAAAGGGACAAACAATGACCCACAGGAGAGAAATGGCAATTACCTCCAGTAAGGTGCCCACTTCACACACCTGTCACAACACAGATGAACCCATCATAAAAGGCCAGTGGAGAGGGACAAAAACGAGGGAGCTCTCCCCCGGTGACCCTTCAGCTTTCATAGTCTCCCCTCCTTTTCAGCTCGACTATTAAGACATAAAGGGGTCAGTCCCCAGACAGCTCCATCCTTTATCCTCCCCTCAGCCACTCATCTCTGACTTAAAACCTTCCTGTGTTCTCTCACTGGCTGCCACAGAGCGTCGAAATCAGGATTATAATTCTTGTTCTAAGGAAATGACTTCTCCTAGATTTTACGATAGCTTTTGTGACTTAAGGAGTGAATTTTTCTGTTATTCTTATGACCAAATGCGAACTTTTTAATGGTGAGTGTCTCCAGTACAACTGCACATCATTTCTGAGGTCATATAAACAGAGAGTAAGTGTGAGATATTTTTTATTATACAAATCATTTAACTGTTTCAGTGAAGCAGCGCATCAAAGCATTTTGCTTGCAGCGCAGAGAAAACTGAATATACACGTTGCCATATGCTGCGATTTGGCATCTGGCGTCCTCGTGTGCCAGTGGATGTGAAGGTGGGATCTGGTTTGACTTAGCCATGTGGCAAATATAGGCCTAAACAAACACGGATTTCAGATGTCTGGCTGTAAAACTGGGATAAAAAGACGTGGCTATATGGGGAAATAATTTGCTCGTAAAATTCATAGATCTTCATACTTGAGCGTTATTCCTTCAAGTGTTTTATGGCTCCCTCTTAACATAATGAAACAGAAATAAAATCCCTCAGGGCAGAGATCTAACTTTTATTTACAGTCCTTCTCATCAGTGAGATTTCTTTTGATGAGATTTGGTCATTTACTGTCAAATTGACTTATTTATCTATTGAAGCTCACACACTCAATTTGAAGCACACAAAGAACAGCAAATCCTTTATTCTCTGCAGAGATTCCTCACATCTGAATACCTTTGTGGGATGAAAACCATATCATTAAGTGCACCACAGAAATATAGGAGGCATCAGATTCCATTACTATGTACAACTGCTTAAGTCGTCACTTTTTTTTTTTTTTTTTCCACGAATACCCAGGATGTGTACAGACCAGTGTTAAAATCAACCCCCAGCCACTGCGAACGGCCCGATTGCCTTGTGATTAACGCACAATAAAAGAATGTGATGGCTTAAAGAAGCAGCAGGAAAAGCTGCCCAGTGAAAGATGGGTGTATGGTGCACACTATAATTAAGCCAGTCTGCACTTGATGAAAGTAGATCACACTGGCGGGCCACGGCTTCACAGCCAGTTTGTTTTTACGACATAATTACAGTCCAAATCAAATGAGAAGATTTAATATTGCGCCACGACAAGCATGTGCCCAATGCCAACAATGACACTGACCCCCCTGAGGGAAGGTGTGGGTGTTTGTGTGTGTGTGTGTGTGTGTTAGTGTGTGGGGGGCATGTAGGGCGTCAGGAAGCCGACACAGTGAATCTTCCCCTCCACAGTAGCTATGTATCTGTGTCTGGGCCCACCTGGGAGGTCTGACACAAGTGGAATTACATCAGGGAGAAGGAAGAGTCTGTCTGTAAAATAAAAAAAAAAAAGAGAGAGAGAGGAAAGGTAAAGAGGAAAGAAAATAAGGAAGAGCTATACGGAAAAAAGTTTATCTGAAAGAATCAATCTATTTGAATCCGGAAAAGGAAAGGAAATAGAGTACAAAGGCCTGAAAATAGATACAAGTGAGGTTATGCCTGTCGGGGAAAGTGATGGAGAAACACAGAGCAACAAAACGAGAAGAAGCAGACTTGAATACATAGACAGAGCGGGTGCGGCGAGAGCAGAAAGATAAATAAATGTTTTGCTTGACTTCGTCTCCATGGCGAGGTGAAGGCCAGTTTGCAATCACAACCCAGAGTTGTTTTAGAGATAATGAAAAAGACGTAGCTGATGTGAAATCAGTGTTGAAGTGGATCACACTGAGCTATCTGTCATGCCTGTGTACTCTTTCATCCTTTTTCTTTCCAGAGAAGTTCAGAAAACACAATAAATTTCACTTTTGAAGCTGAAAAGTTGGAACAATTTAAAAGTGCTCCATGAGTTAATGGTTGTAATTCAAGGTTGTTAAAAAATAACAGGAAGAATTGTTATCATTGAATTCACATAATTTGAAACTTATCTCGATCTTTGTTTGGATGGACTGGAGTATAATCAGACTAACAGGGTCAAAATAAAGGTTCTTCATGAAAAGAGCTCATTCAGAGAAAATAGGTCAGATCTGGCGAATTTAAAACAAGTTTAAAATCAAGAGGTGGGTTTAGGGCAGTCTGATGATCAGATGTTAGCTATAAACACACTCATTTCAGGTGTGTTTTATATGTTGCTAAAACAACCATGATGACCTTTTAAATAACTTGGGATGGTGTCAAAAAATGACCTAAAAAAAAGAAAGAAAGAATAAAAATCTCAGATGTGAAAGAGGAGGCGAATGTAATCCCAGGTGCACCAGAGATTAAGGAGCAGTTTGTAAAGGTGTGAGGTGAAGTGTAACTTTATTCGTCACACTGAATGTGACACAGTGTCACATTATGCCAAAAGAACGACCCTGCGCATGTTGAAATGGCTTTATTCAGATTAAATGCATAATTCTGGTAAACACATTTCACATCTTAATACAGTCACTTTATTCACTGTGTGAGACGGTGAAGTCAGGATTGAACTATAACCTAATGAAAGGAAATCTGTACTGCCTGATGCCACTGGTGACTCCAACTGGTTACTTTTCTTATTTAAACTCAATTAAATATTGTTTGGCCCATGAGTCACAATGAATTGTGGGTAATCTAATTAGCTGTATGTTAAAAAAAAAACCTTAAGATTGCCTTAAACAAGTTTTCATTGAGACTTCTGATGTCTGTCTAAATTTGTCTCTTTGAAAAAATGGTTCACATATGAACACACGATGACTGAAAAATAAAGTTTTTGTACTGAGTCAGAAATACAGCATTATCCAACTCTCTTCCTGAACAAAACAACACTGGGTTCACTCTTTGTACAGTCGAAGGGCTGCATGAATATAGGAGATGATATAATAACAGACATAGGATGTCGTTTCTGTTTTCTGATGAGTGCAGTTTGGATACTTGACGACATGGTTGTGTCATAAACGACCAAAACCTCCCACCAAGTGGCTTTTCTGTTTCCTTCCCTCTGGAAAAAAAAAGTCTGCATTTCCTGTCCTTTAGTTACACACTCAACATGACCACAAAGCCTTTGTTCCTCCAGGTCAGATTGTCCCAAGAGAGAGAGAGTCATCCCAAGCCGCAGCTGTTGAGTGACCACGCTCGACCACACCGCTCTCTGTCTCCTGACCACCCTCCTCTCCCTGCTCGCCCTCCATTCACTCTCGCTCCTTCTCCCCTCTGTTTTCCCAGGAGCAGCCAGCTGTGCCACATTTACTCTGGTTGTAGCCCAGTGTTCTCATTGGGCGGGCAGCATCATTTGACTGGGGACTGGTCAGGAGCAGTAGATTAGTAACTGTATATCTATAGAGAGGCCAGTGGGGCCTGAGCCCTGTGATCCAGCGGAAAGTCGGGTCTCTGCGGCCGCCTTGTGGCTCTGTGTGGCCTAGGACGTCAACCGCCATCCCTGCTGACACCCTGTTCCCCGAGGACGTGGTTTTACTCCAAACCATGATTTCCCATCTCCCGCTCCGCGACTCACTGTCTGTGACTACAGTGCCTCTGCCCAGCACTTGCTGCGCAAGAGGGATACGGCACCTCCTCACCATGGGTGCTTCAGGCCACTTTTCTCCCATGGAGCTGGGCACGCAGGAGGGGGACCTCTCCTAAACAAGCTTGAAAGAGAACTGTGTAACCTCATGTCACATGTGGCCAACACCAAATGGGCTAGTGGTTGAGAAGTGGCCGGATTGGGCCTGAGCACATTTGTGTAGCTTATGATTATACAGAATTGCCCTTTAACAGTTCAGAACGGGGCAATTGATGACAAAAAAGTTGTCAAATATGATGCATGAAGTTGTAATTAAATTTGCGAAACAGTTGCACAACTTCAGCACATCAGTTTGAGTAAAATGTGAGTTGCATCGTCTGTGTTTTTCAGAGGTGTGAATTGTGAGCAATCAACTCAGTGTAGAAAATCATTTAACACATGGGGCATTCATTTTTTTTTTACTTACGCTGAATCATTTTTTTTTCCAAGCATGCACAGAAATTCAAGCTCCTCCAATTGTTATGTCAATAGTTCTGCCTTTGCTAGAATAAGAGCTGTGGGAATGGGACATCCTCTCTACATGCACATTTCTGCTGACCAGAAGACCAAAATTATCAACATGGCACCCAGATGTCAGCCTCCAGGCACAAACACACATACAAAATCACACACACACACATCTAGGAAAGTTAGAAAAAAAATCCCTCCTGCGAACACCACTCCAAACAGTATCCATGTGAGCAATTTGTAGCTGCTTGTTTGATAATTTTTTGAATTTTCTGTGCTATAATTATATTTTTTACATGGACTCATACGCAACTGAAACACTTCATGGGTCGTTGTGTGTGGCAAGAGCTGGCAAGCAGCAAGAATTCTTCCTGATTTGACTTTCTCACACAAACCCGCCCTCTTTTTCCTTTCTTCACTCCTCCATCTCTGCTCCATTGTTCTGCCTCTTCTCTCTCTCTTTTCTCGCACTTTCTCAACAAACACCCAGACGCGGACAGACAGACAGACACACTCTCTCTCTCACACACACACTGTACAAGCACTCTTTCTGTTATGTTATCCAATGGCCTGGAGGCTAAAGCGAGGATGGGCTTGACTGCTGTTGGCCTGATATCAAGAAATACCTGACAGGTCCCCGCACTCATGCCAGGACTCATTTTTGAAGTATGAGACGTTCAGGAGCTACTTTCACAGATTAAACATACAGTGTGACTCACTTACTCATTTGTATTGTTGTCTACGAAGAACGGGGTTGTATAAGCAGTCAAAACTGAACCCAAAGTGTGTGTGGTGCTCTTATAATCAGAGTGTGAATGTAGTAGCAGAATAGGTCATATTTTTCGTTGGATTGCAATCAGGGTTCAGTATCTGTATGTGTCCTGTCTTGCCCTGAGACAGTTGGCCAAATGGCTGCAAACTTGTAAGATTCCTCACTGACAACATGATAGGTGTATTATTCCTTGGATTTATACGGTGAAAACATCAACTCAAAGACCCTTGACACCGTGTGAGGGCCGTTGAAAACACTACTTTGTGGCTTCATTCTCCGAAATGACTAAAAATACTTTGTGGACTCTTGATTGTTAGAGGATGTGTCTTTATTGCTTTTGATTCAGCCTCTGAATATGATTTAAGAGCAGGTTTATCCAGAAGGGGAGACACGAACTCTAGATTTAAGATGCACTGACTGTATCTGCAGTAAAGACCCCAATTTAATGCAAGAATCCACAAGAACTTGGAAGTTGATGTGTCTTTCAGATTAAAGCAATGATACAGGACAAACTTTTCTTTTTTAGTAGATGTGAGTGAAAACTATGAGTCAATGTGTATAAAGGCTTCAACAAGACTGAATGAGGACAGTCCTTTTAGCAGCATATACTGCTTTATAGGCAGATGTTATGTGTTAATCCTGTACATTTTTTCATAGTCTCAGCTATTAAAAGTAAACTGTGCTCAGTCGTGTTCACTTTACAAGGTACAAAAATACCTGTTGTTTTGCAGTTTGGCTGGTATAATTATTCTCTAAATTAAAAACTAATTGCTAACAATTTGAATGTCTCATTTTGAAACAGGCGGTTCACATGTTTATTTCTGCTGGAACATTGAGAGTTTTAACATGGACCTGAACGAGGAGATTTAAGGAACTGCAGCTTTTTGCACTTCCACATTAGTTTTATTGCTCAACACTCAGGCTCATACAAGACAAGAAGGTAGAACCATGGACAAGTTCCTGATGGTTTGCATGTCACACTTTATGAATACAGGATGTTTTTTATTTATTTAATTTTATTTACACTAACACTAGCCTCATGGACAAACTAAACATGTGGTGAAATCCTGTATTGCTCCTGGTGGTGGAAGAAAAGGAAGAAGAAACAACCAAAGAGAAAAGTTGCTTCAATCATAGAGCAATTGCAACATTTATTGAAGTGTTGGCTTTCTTGTATTGATTTTTCAACACATTACAAAAATACATATATGTCCAAAACAGCAGATGTGTACTGTTCTGAAATCACTTTTTTTTTCACAATGATGCACTCCCCCCAAAAAAGACCAAGGAAACTATTTTGTACAAAGAGTGTAAGTGAAAGTTGTGAAAAGTGAAATATGAAAATGTATTTAAAATTACAGTCGTAAGTGCCATCACAAGACCTTCAACCGACCATGAAAAACAAACAAATCAAAAGAAAAAAAGAGAGAGATAGAAAAAAGGAAACAATTTATGAACATCTCAGAGAATCGATTTGGAAAAGCGTTCCTGCGAAGCATCATATTCCCCTGCCGAAGGTTCTTCCTTTAGGATCATCCTATATTTTTTAATTCGTTTTGTTTTACATCCATGAAGGATAGCTTCACCAAACCAACAACAGGAAAAAAAAAAATTAAATAAAAGCAAAGGTCAATGATGACACAGCTCTTTTTTAGGAAAAAAAAATGGCATGATTCTGCAACATGACATTTTCAAAATTGTCTTCCCGTACAGTGAACAAGTAATCATACAGAAACATATCCATGAAGATAAAATCCCTCCACCAGGATAATCATACAAAACTGCTATGGCATTCAAAACATTTGAAAGAACATTGGAGAAAACAATACTTTATTATCATTTTAAACACTTACACAGAGTATTTCATTAATGGCATACTTCAACACTGTAAACATATCGTAAGACTGAATGTCCGTGTGTGATTTAGATCTCAGGGTTGCACTGGTCATCACTTGAAGGTGGTTTATTTGAAGCTGTATGGCTCTTTTTGGCCTGACTCTCAGACTGAGTTTCCCTCGTATGAATACACTGTGCGTACACAAAAGGATCTGGATTTTTGCACTCATGCATCAACATGTGAAAGCAAGCTGAAAGCAGCTCTTCAGACGATCTCTTTTTGTGTTACTTCTCTAAAAAAAAATTACTGAACTAGGCTGCAACTGAATAGCTTATGGAGTGCTGCTGTGACCTGAACACCATCTCCTTTCTTAAAAAATTACAAAGAGAAGAATTTGCATTCAAGATACAGTTAAATTCCTTTTTCGATCAAAACAAGTATGTTTGGGCGCAGATGAAAACCAGACAAAGGGGCAGAAAAAGCAGGTCAAACTTTCAAGTGAAGATGATTTTGGTGATTGAGAATTGAAGCACAAAAATGAAAGATGAGTCTCAATCTCCTTTCATGTGGCTTTGCTTTCTCCCTCCCTCTCATGCTCGCTGTCTCACTCTGATGGTCTGTTATAAGATGTGGCCAGTAGATGTGCATTTAGGTACAAAAAAAAAAACCCTCACTTTTCATATGCTTCCAATTTCATTTGAATGACTCTTCTCTCTGGTCAAGGTCTTGCTCTCTCCCTCCCTCCATTTCTGTCTTCATTTCTCAGTTCCAATCTTTCATTCTTACTATAAGAATAGCCCCTTCCCAAGGTCGCCTGGCCTTCCCCCTTTTGCAGCTGTGCTCAAAAATTATCATAACTCATATAGCCAGATTCATTTCAGGATGAGCGATGCAGAAAATAAAAAACTGTAATCCCCAAAAGTCACGAACACGCACACTGTCTCAGAATCTGTTACTGGGAGTTAAACCCGTATCACTTTGTGAGGCGAATGAACAGGCTTCCCTTTTAAAAGCCGCTCTAATGCATGAATCTGAGCTAGTGAACTGTGAAAAGACGCCGTCGGAGAGAGGCTTAGAGCACACTGCGGAGAGAAGAAAAAACACGCTAACACACACATTGATATGAATTTCATTTGGAACCATTTTGTGGGACACGGGGAGTCAACCCGGGTCAGAGAGAGCGGCCACGCCAGACAGGAGAGGGAGATAGACAGTGATTGAGACGTTTTACAATTGTTGAAGTAGCTTTAGTTAAACATTTGTGGGCGGGTCAATCAGGTGGGTCTGATAAAGTAATAATGAATGGTAGTTACACTTAGCATATACTGTGGATGATGCAAGCAGCTGGTCTTCTGATTGTTTAGTTTAGGCCGTCTTCACGTACAGTTGGGGCTACTTAAACATATAAAAAAAGAATATATTTACAAACATAAACAGGACTGTTCTCCTTCTCACATTAATCACAAGTAGTCTTAACTTAATCATCGTATTAAATAGGGTGGTTTAATCCTACATTGGGAATGTACTGAGCATCAGTTAAGGGTACCTCCATTAAGTGCAACCTTTATTTACGTCCCGACTGAAGCAAGGACGGCAACACAGTAACTGCATTTGGAAATAATTATTCACAAGCCAATAATCAAAAAGGTCAAACTCCCTGAATCAATTTAATGTAACTAATCAGGTCTCTAAGATAATGTTGGATTTAATCCAGCATTGTATTTTATTGTCAGGCTGACATTCAGTGCTTTAGGCCTGTGTGAGGGAATGGATTGTAGTCCGCTGCTGCAGTTCATAATATAGAAAACAGTTATTTTTACTTTTAAAAGCTAACTGCTTCACACAATTTTTACTCTCACATGATATTAAGCTTCCTTAAAGGAACAAAAAAAGAAAATTTGTATTAAGGGTGACTTCTCTCCAGTTATCTCATTTTAGAAAAAAGAAAATGTTTAGCACATTTTAAAACTAACTCCATATGAAATCCCACAAAGATGTACCTGCACATGCCAAATATCATTACAAAAATCCAATAAATACAGAAATTATTGCACAGTAGAAAGGCTCCATGGATTCCTAACTGATAAAATCCTCAGACAGTTTGCCAAGAAACACCAAGCACGGCGTTCCAGACAAGTTTTCATTAAAGTTTCCCTTTGTTTATATTCTCAGGTGGCAGTTTTTTGTGACAAGAAAAAAAAACATGAACATCAATCAGTCTATTTTTTTTCTTTTTTTCTTTCTTTTTTTTTGAGAAGAGAGATTTTCCAGCCAAGCCCCATAGCTGAAGGAGTGGTTATAGGGATTGTGTGTGTGTGTGTGTGTGTGTGTATGTTTATGTGTGTGTGTGTGTGTGTGTGTGAGTGTGTGTGTGTGTGTGTGTGTCTGCTTGTGTATGCTGTCAGCTCTCAAACGAATGTTTGCTGGCTTAACCTCTGTCCGCCTGCTCCAGTTTGACCTCACTGGCCATCAAATGTTCCCCGTGCCACTTCTTCATGTGTTTCTCCAGCGTGCTGTACACACTGAAGGGCATGTGGCAGATGTCGCAGCGGTACACCTCCTTCCCGAACTGCCCGTGGGTTTTCATGTGGCGTGTCAGCTTGGAGCTCTGGGCGCAGGCGTAGCTGCACAGGTCACACTTGTACGGCCGTTCCCCTGTGTGGCTGCGCCGGTGCACTGTCAGGTTGCTGCAGTTCTTGAACACCTTGCCACAGTACTCGCAGGTGTCATTTCTCCTGTCCTTAGAGCTTGGGGGCCTGCCGGGTCCAGGTCCCCGCAAGAGGTGAGGAGTGCTGCTACCACTTCGGCCCGAGGCGCTCCCTCCTTCCATCAGCTCTCCAGGCGGTGTGGAGAACCGAAGGCTCCCCGTCTCTGAGGAGGAGTGCTCGGAGGAGGTGCCGAACGGCGACTGACGGGAATCGGTGAATCCCAGGAAGGGTTCTCTGATGAAGTGGCGTGACGCAGCATAGCCAGCCAAGAGCTGAGAGTAGACATTCTCGGGGGAGATAAGGGGAATGGTTGGCGGAAGCTCCAGCTGTTCCTTCTCAATCTTGATCCTCTTGTTATTGGAAGGGTTCGGGCTGGTGATGGGAGTGGGCCGACGCTGGAACAGCCCAGGGAATGAGTCTGCTTCGGATACACTGATCCTGCCATTCATGGTGGGCCTGTGCTCGTCCTGCTCATCTCGCTCCCTGTCCTGCTCCCTCTCATTGTCTCTCCCTCTTTCTGCTTCACCCCTCTCTCCTCCATCCCCGTTGGGTTGTCTCTCCAGGCTCCTCTTGTTGGGGTTTAGTCTCAGGTGATTGTCCAGGTGGTTGTACGGGTGGATGATGCCCATCCCGCCACTGTCGTTTTCTCTGTCCCCGCTCAGGGGCTTGTCCTCAGGAGACTGCCTCGGGCCATTCTCTCGATTCGGGCCGAACTCCTGAGAGTCCTCACTTAGGTTGGAATCTGGCCGACTTCCATTCCTCATTTCCTCCTCCTCTTCCTCTTCTTCCTCTTCTTCTTCCTCCTCTTCCTCCTCCTCCTCTTCATTGTCCATTACGATTCTGCTCGAATCCCCTTCCCTACTCTTTTCTTCCCCCTCTCCTCCCTCTCCTCGGTTTCCCTGCTCAGGGGAGCCGCTCATGGAGCCAGACTTGTTGTGCATATGTGTCTTCATGTGCCTCTTGAGCTTGCTGGCTTGGGAACAGGCGTGATCACACAGATGACACTTATACGGCCTTTCTCCTGTGTGACTGCGTCTGTGGACAATCAGGTTGCTCTGGAACTTGAAGATCTTGCCACAGAACTCACAGGATTTGGACTTGCCTTGGGTCTGGCTCTGTCCCTGGGAATCTGGAGGGCTGGAAGAACCATGTCCCCCCTGAGAAGCTGGCGGCTGTGGGGTATAGGAGAGAAATGTTGGAGGCTTGGCACCAGGCTGGAATAGCGTTGGACTCAATAGGCGGTGCATAGGTGGCACGCGGTTGGGGGAAAGGGGGGGTGTTGGCCCGCCATTATTGGTCGTGTTACCCGCTAGCTCCCTTAGGCGTCGAGAGAAGTCCATGGATGGAGGGTCCATAGGGGCCAACCGCATCACCCTCTCAAAGGCACTGGGGTGCTGTGACAGCAGCCCCATCTCCTCTGGGCCCAGCCGCTCTAGGGGAGGTCTTGGGGGTGGAGGGGGGCTGACAAAAGGTGGCGTTGCAGGTAGACGGGTCTCCATGTACCCTGGGGGAGGGGGATGTTCCCTGAGCAGGGGCGCAGCCATGCGGAGGAGATGGAATGGGTTGTTGGCGTCACCGAGGAAAGTGGGGAGAGGAGAGCGGGGCAGGGCGTCAGGGCAGGGGGGTGGAGGCAGAGCCATGCGAGGAGTGAGGGAGCAGTTGACCGGGTGGTTGTCCAGATAGATGCGGATGCCATGAGTGTGCTGGGCATGCTGGAGCAGGAACCAGGCGCTGGTGAAAGTCTGCTTACAGGTCGTGCAGATGTAGCTGGATGGCTCATCCTTATCTGTTTACAAAGTGAGAAAATATGACAAAAGTTTTGTGAGAAGACAAAATATGATCGGTTTTAAGTTTGTAGCCAAGCACATTATAAAAACATGAATCTACTTTGCTTTTTCATTTACTGACAAACTGCAGCTGCGTCTTCGTAGATATTTTTGTCTGTGTAATTTCAGTGTGCGTGTGTGTCTACAGGCTAATGTTGATGACAGGTATTGCCCTAAGGCCATGACACATTATGCTAATGTCAATAGGCTCTGATATACAGACCCATCTCGTCTCCTCTGTCATCTCTATATGAAGACAGGGGAGGCAGTGATGGGAAAAAAAAACAGTGTGAAGAAAGGAGGAACGGTAGAGGTGAAGGAGGGAGGGGGGTGAGATGTGGCGTTAGCAAAAGAAAGATCGACACACAAAGGGAGAGACAGGAGAGGTGTTGAAGACTGCGTGTGAACAGTAAAGACCGCTCCACTCTTGATTGAGCATCCACATTAAATAGAGCCTCACGTCACGGCTGTTATTACAAGTACAGTAAAGTTATTTGTTGTGGCTTCACACACACACAGTCACACGTCACTAACTGACAACTTGCCTCTTTAAATTGCACGACTTAATAATGCCAAATGAATCTATCAGTCACTGTGGCACGGACCTGTCAGCCTGTTGGTGAGTCATAAAAATGAGCCTCGGTTTGGATTCATCTAATTCGACGCAGGCTAACATGGAAGGGGCCGTTCCCAGTCTTGTGTTTGCTTGCAAAGCATCTGCATCTACTTTTATCATCAGCAGCTACCGCAAGCCGAGTCGAGTTGGTACGGTGGTCCCACAGCTCGGAGACCAGAGGGAGAAAACAAAGACGGAGAAGTTACTTTTGCCCGAAGTCTTATATGATCAGAAAAGAGCCCTTAAGATGGCTGACTGCCTCAAAGCCACACATTGTCATGGAATGTAAAACACACATGCAGACACAAATACATGTGCAGTGATATTCTTTTCTCTCTTCGGCACACCAAAGTACACTCTCTAACTCACAAACGCACGCACACACACAGACACACCAGGACACACTTGTACCACGCAGAACAGATGAGCGAAAGCTGCTGTTGGATCAGTGTCTGGTACAGGAAGCTGATTTGGCGGTGTGATTGGTTTGGCTTTCCCCAGGGGAGACAGGGTCAGAAAGAGTTAATGAGGGGCTCATTTACTGATTCTGTCTGTTTTTCCCCGCTATTAGTGGAGCTCTGGTGTAGCCGTTGCTCTAACTGTGTGTGTGTGTGTGTGTGTGTGTTAGGTGGGAGATGACCTGACTCCTGATTCTAGCGTGTGTGTAGGAGCATGTGTCTGTGCATGTGTGTGGACATGTATGTGGATGTATTTCTGTGTGTGTGCGTGGGGGGCGAGTGGCGGGCTGCCTGCCCGTGTTTAGTTTGGCGAGGCTTCACACGGCCGCTTGGCAGCTGAGAGCTGGACAGCTTAACAGCTTGGACGGGGAGAAGAGAGCGAGAGAAGGAAGGGAAGAGAAGGAGGAGGAGAGGGGGTAAGAAGAGAGGTGGAGGGACGTTAAGGGCCAGACGTGCTTTGGGCGCACGCACACATAGACACACACACACGCACACACACAGAGGGCATTTAAAAGCCCCCAGGGAGCAATAGGGGTCTGTAGACTTGGGAGTTGTTTAATTTCATCAACACAGGAGGATCAATATGAAATAAAGATGTGAGATAGGGAGAGGGGTTGATGCTCTCATGATTAATCAAATACTGTTGTTTTCTCTTCTTTCATCTGCTTTTTACTCTCAGCACACGGCTCATCAATACACGCCACCGAATCATAGCACCACCCCCACAGCCAACCCATCCCACCACCGCTACAGCAACACATTTGCATCTTGTCATATCTTACACAGCTGTGCCATATGCTGTTAAAGGAAGCGTGGCAGCTAATAGACTGGCAGCTGATGGCTGCTGCCTAATGACGGCCAAAGACAAATTTCATCAACTTCCCAAACAAGCAAGGAGGGGGGGGGCAGACAGACAGACAGACATACAGACAGTCCAAGTTCCTTGCATCAATAACCTGATTATTTCTTTATTCAGTGTTTTTCTTTTATTATTCTTATTTATTTTGTAATTTATTTTTCACTTTTTATGTTTTAATGGAAACGATTTCCACAAGTCATTCATGTCTTTGTTAATCTGGAGCATAGTGTGATTGAAAATAATAAAATTACTTAAACTTTTGCATGTACTAGAAAAAAAAATCAGCTGAGAGGTAAAACATACCACGCTGCTCACAGGGGGCCTCACAGGAGCTTTAAACTGCACTTTCTTGAATGCTGCTTGAAGTAGCCTCCGAGATTTATTTTTTCTTCTTTAACATGAAAACCGGGTTATTTCTGCACAACAGCTTTGCTTGTTAAATTAATTCAGCTTTCTCTTTGCATCTTGGCAAAGACTTCAGAATTAGCACTCCATTAAGAGAACTTTATAAGCCCTAAGACCAACAAGTTTGCTCGACTGTTGTCTCTCTTGGTCTATCGCACTAAGTTTTCTCCAGCTCCACCCTAGCCACTCTGATTGCAAACGCTTTGATGTTTTTTTTAACGTGTTTACCTCAAGTAAAATAAAGACTAAACTGAATCCTGCAGGGTAAAAATCTCTCCCATTTAAAGCCTGTTCAACGGCACACATTTCTTATTCTCATGATATAACTTACATAAATGCACAAAAAGATACACACACACTCCATTCTTCCTTCTCTCACACACACACAATTGCACACGTGCTGCGTGTGTGTGTGTTACCATTGTCACTGTGTAATGCTCCAGCCAATAAAAGCGTTCATTAGAGAATCACGATGGGCCGTGTCACGCTTCAGTTTGAGGCAATTACAGTCGTCTTTCTGACACACACGCAGGGACCCCTCCACTGCTGACCGCCAAGGTCAACTAGCAGCTAGAACAGTTACACACTCATCTCCACGCAGCCACTGATGCCGGACCTAATCGCCCAATTTACTCTGACACACCATATGCACACAGACACATACCCATACACACACATTTACACACACACGCACTGGTCGGTAATGTGTCTGAGATGAAAGGTTAAATGAAATGGAGTCGCAGCAGGATTCTGTAAATTGGTGTTACATTATAAGCTAGATTCACAGTCCTTTGTCATTAAGCAAGCTGCACAAGTGCTTATGAGTGCTGGTCTGACACTTGAAATGTTCGGTATCTTTGACTTATCAGATCTTCTCTGCAGAGCTGAACATCCAGGCAGACTTTCCTCAGAAAACATGTGAACACCACACAGATCTGAGACCAGCTTTGCACTCTTTGTCCTGTGCAACAAAACAAGGGCTGAAGGCCAGGAGGCCTGGAGGAAGTTATTAAAACATTGGCACATGCGTGGAGCTGAGGTGGGCCAGTAATAATGCCCTCCTTCTCTCCTGGGTTGTTTTTTTTTTTTTTTTTTACTAAACCACCGGGCCAATTAAGCCAGTCTTCAGGGACTGAGATCTGAGCTTTACATCAGATTTTATTCTTTCCAGATTGCCTTTTATAGCCATTATTTTGGCTTAAAAAGTACAAACAAAATGCCAGTGAATGAAGGGGAGCCACGATATTGACTGTTTGCATATGGCCAGTGGAGGAAACTTGGTGTGAGCTTGGCAGGGTTTGAAGTTGGGACCAGGCGTACGGTGCAGACATGTGGATTTCAGTTTAATTTGGGAATTCGCATATGCCATCCCTGCAGTCTGAGTTTGATTTATGTTTTCGAGGCATGAGCCCCCTCCATTTAAACTACACTTACAGTTTGGGGGCTTTATCAGTCCCTCTAATCCAGAGGGACTTATAATAAAACCACAAAAGAATAACAAGAAATCTGCAAACTCAGCCTTCGACAAGATGGGCAAACTGGAGCTTCTCAGTGAACAGTGAGTGGATGGTAATGAACGCTCACTGATGCCAAATTAACTCTCAAAAGCTTAGGGAAAAAACGTAATTGAAAATAAGGAGGATTTGAACGCTGGCCCGCCAACTTCTCTGCCTTGCTGCGTTCACAGACACGGACACTTCTGTGGCAGGCAGAAAAACTAGAGTCGAGTTTAAGATGTGTAAGAAAAATGTTGCTTTATTGTGGAGACATTAGACAGCACAGAGTCTGGTTGTTAACAAGGAAGTGTCGAGGGGAGCAGAGGATGCACTACAGTAGGTCTCACATGTGTATGTGTGGGTGTAGGGGGGGCAAGGATATGTGCGTGTGTGTGCGTGTGTGTTTGTAAGTGTGTGTACTGCAGCATTCCTTGGGTTCAGGTTCGCTGTTCTGCTTCGGCATTCCATCAAGGGCGACAGAACGCCACAGCAATGGATTTGCATACTGAACAAAGCCGCCCGCAGGCTAGGCCACTGGGACACAAACCTGCCCCTGCAGCCCCTCCCACACACACACACACACACACACACACACACACAAATACACACACGTATGCGCAGGCATGAGCCCTGGGAGTATGCGTGAGTGTGTGTGCACCTGTCAGGGGTTAGCTGACACCTCTGCTGCTGGCAAAGCAGCTCCTCATTAGCATGGCTGTGATCTAGGGGTCCCCAGGGGTCCCAGCCCCCTCACCTCGCCCAATTGCCCCCCCCACCCCAATCCCTGCTCCCCTTACACCTCTGCTCCTCTCCTCCTCCGCACATCTCCCATCCGTCCCTCCAGTTCCTCCTCCTCCTCCTCCTCCTCCCCATCCTTCCTCAGTCTCCCCTTTGCTCTGATGGCGTGTTTGTCATCAAGGAGGCTAATCAGGAGGCCACGCAGATCAAGCATGCGTGTCTGAGGGGTGGGTTTTCCAAGGTGTCGAGGGCCAAAATGGCAAACCAGGAGTGGCTGACCATCATATATACAGCACTAACATGAGAGGGATGGAGAGACAGAAAGAAGGAGAGAGACTGTGGAGGGTGGCGGTAGCAGGCAGGGGGTAAGGCTCTCACACAGTGTGACTGGCTCCATGCTAACTCAAACCAGCTTCAGCCTGCTAACCATATACATCTGTGTGTGTGTGTGTGTGTGTGTGTGTGTGTGTGTGTGTGTGTGTGTGTGTGTGTGTGTGTGTGTGTGTGTGTGTGTGTGTGTGTGCGTGCGTGCGCACAGCCGATATGACCAGCTGAAATGCCTGAGAAGTTTTAAAGAAACAGTGCTGCTAAATGGGTTTGTTGGAAAGTGTGTAGGATGGAAAGTAAAAATTATTTTCCCTTTTAGCTCTGAACTTCATTCCTTCAGCTTTCTCTCTCCTGTGTCTTCCCTCGCTCTCACATACACATTCAACACCTGCAGGAGGTATCTGGGTACTCCACCCTGACCCTCATGCCTCCTGGGATGCGGGTCAAATGAACAATAAAAGGGATCAGGTATCTCCAGCCACAGATCACAGGCACACACACACACATGGAGGGAGCCCAGCTGTACAACAATGCACGAGCGGCGGCGGAGGCTCTCATGTAGCACGTAAGCGACATGAGGCGAGCTATCCCACTGAGGGCACAGGGGACACGCTGAAAAAAATAACTGGAAAGACCTCTCTGTCAGCGAAGAGCTATGACTTTTGGCTCGGCTTCTAGGACAAAGAAAGAGGGAGGGAGAAAGAGGGAGCGATATAGATGGAAGAAAAAAGGAATGAAAAGAAAAAGGGAGCTCCATAAAGTGCATTAGCTAAGCTCTCTGTGGCATTTCTCAAAGCCTGACTCATCGTCATCAGCTCCTAACTGGTCCCAGCGCCTGTACTTGCAAGTGTGCGTGTGTGTGTCTGTGTGTGTCAGGGGTATGTGCACACACTTGTGGGGTCTGCTGTCTGTCATGTGACGCTGACAAATGGATGACACTCAGTCGTGCTTGTGGTTGCAAGAAGAAGCGAGAGAGGAGCAAGATGGAGGAGAGGATGAAAGACAGAAAATGAGGGCGGTGGGAGAAAGGGAGTAGAAGAAGAGAAGGGGGAGACAGCACAGGAGGAGAAAAGAGAATCACATGCAGCATGGGAAACAGAGAAAAAAATGGGCTTTGTTGTTCGCCATCACCTGTGCTTTCTTTCGTAATGTAATCAAAACCGATTTAATCTCTTTTACTTCAACACAGCAGCAGGCGAAACATGGCGCCATGCACTAAAAAAAAACAAAAGGACCAATTTGAGGAAGTATGGAGTGAAAGTATGCTTAATAAAAGGATTGATCCTAATGAACAAATATAATGAATCCAAGGTGAGATTTAAAAGAGGGAAAAGTCCCCACAGATGCTACAAACGACACAGAAAAAAAACACAGAAATGTTTGGATAGGTGATGGCATCAGATGACAAAAACTCACGCTGCTCGACAATGAAATGCAGGGCGACTTTGTGGACTCGCACAATGTTTGTTTGAGGTTTTACATCCAAATGAGCTGCAGTCATACCCCCACAGGGGCTCGCACTTTGTCCAGAAACTTAATTTCCTATGCAGCGGCAGGGAATAGGAAATTGACTTTGACATGTGAGTGACACTCGAATTCTGTTTTGCGGGTTTATTAAATTTTTCATCGGATCAATCATTCCACACAAACAGTGCATATAAGGTGTTACATTATTCTTTGAATGTTTTTTTTTTTCTTGAACAGTCAACTAAACAAAATAACATTAAACCAGATCGCTGTAACCTCTGATAAAGGTGGTGTCTGTTTTGTAAATAAATCACTTGTAACTCCTTCTTTGAACGCCTTTGCCTTCCTTAAGTCTGTGTTTTCATGAGTGTGTGTCAAAGAGGCAAACGATAATGGTAACAGAAGCAGGAAATTTTGTAAAATAGTGCTTCTGTGCCTCCGTGTGTGATGTATGTGGTTTTATGAATGTGTTTGCATGTATGCGCTGGTGCTCAGTGAGTGTATCTCCGCTACCCTTCTGTGACTGGGTGCTGTATTCTTTCAGCAGTAGTAATGGTCCCCAGCTGGTTTTTGCCCACTGGAGCCAAGCAGCCAGGCCCACTTAACTAGCAGCCCACAGGAAAATACCACGAGGCCCTGAATGAAGCACATAGGCCCTTCCAACCCAATCAGCCCGCTATAAAACTTGCCCCTCACATGCTTTGGACATGGCGTAGCAGCCTTTCCAGCGATTAGGAAACAGAGCATTTAATGTTCTTATTTACTAGTTTCTTCTTTTTAATACGAGATTCTGGCCACTCAAGGCTGTGAGAGGATGCATTCCTTTTACCTTCGCTTGAACAGAAAGCATCACAGGAGAGCGCCCAGAAGTGTTGCATCATTTGACACCAGTTTATGCAAGCTGTCTGATGAGTGTTAGCTTGCTAAAAGAAAGCAACAAAGCAAGGGGAGTCTTAAAATGTAACATGAATGTCTCGCTCCTTTTTTTTTTCTTTACAAAGTACTCTACTCAGTTTGTGTAGAAAAAGAACTGAAGCTCATTTTTAAAAGGATGTGGCTATGTAATGTATCTAAAACTCGGTTAGCTTACATCAGCATGTAGCTTGGTTCGATCACAAACAAAGGATAGTTAATAGTTAAAACTGCAGGTTGTGGTTCACCTGGGGTTTTCGCCTCTGTCTGTTTCCTGCCATGGGGTTGTGACTTCCTTGTGAGTTGTGCTGTAGTTTACACAGCTGGCTTTTTGCAGATTAAACAATAAAAATAAAGTCAACAGCTCTGCATAAAGGTAACAAGATCTTTATATTAGCACCAGTCGAGCTAACTGCTGACAGCTTCTTGGCTAAGCTAGTAAACTGTTGATAAAAGCTTCATGTTTAGCATCTAAAGACGAGGTTGATGTTCATCTATGCAGTGAATTCAAGCATGCTTCCTCAAATGTCAAACTCTGAATTTCTTTAAAGTAGGCAGAGGCTCTTCTTCTAAATGCTAAATAGGAAGCTTTAAATAGGAAACAGGTCAGAAAAACCTTTCTTGTTCCGCAAAGATATAAAATGTGATCTTATATTCATTAAAGCAGCATGATACACTCGCTGTGCCTTTTGTTTGCTGATCTTTCAATTTCTCTTTCATCTATAAGATCAGGATGAGATCCTGCAGCGGCCGGCAGTACAGCATTATTAGCTTTACAACGGTCATGTCTCCAGGTGTACTCTACTCATCTCTTTATTTGGTCCTATACATGTTCAGGTGTGTCAAACCGTCACCGACACTTAGCCTTGAATGCTCCACACACACACACCCACACACACACACACACACACACAGATGCAGATATGAGCATAGATCCATCTCTCATCATACACGCCCAAGACATATTTATGAGGTGACATTTGTGTGTGTGTTTGTGTGATTGGGCTGACTTTGGCCTCAGGCATCCCCCTGTGGGTTTCATGTGGCCTCTCCCTCCCTCCCTCTCTCTCTCTCTCTCTCTCTCTCTCTCTCTCTCTCTCTCTCTCTCTCTCTTCGTTGTTTCTTTCTGTGTCTTTCTCGTTTTTCTCTCTGTCTTTCTGGCTGTTATCACGCTGATACATTTCCTGCTCCTGGCACGGCTCCTGCATAGCTTATGGTTAAAGAAAGCTTTCATCTATCCAGTGCCTTAAGGACGTACACACACACAAACACACTCACACCCACATTCACACACACACACACACATACTAACACTGGTACAGGCCAGCGCTGCCCCACCAGACCACAGGCCCAGACAAGCTCCACTGGCACCAATCACCCTGATAACATCTTAGGCTTTATTTCATTTTGGCTCGCTCTGTTCTGCTCCGGGAGAGACAGACGTGGAGAAGAGGGCTTTATGGAAAAGTATGAATTACGCCAGTATACAGCGAGAGAGCAGCCCCCTTAACCTCGAGCAGTTAACTCCCCTGTCTGTATTGCCATCTATGGACATGACAGTGCAAGCCCTCTTTTCTCCCTGAATGAGACCGGAGCAGATGTTTTCTCCCTTTGCTCGTAGACCAGAGTTTAGGTTATGTGAATTTAAGTCAAAGCATAATTAATAAAACAAGATATGCAGTGCTGTAGTAAAAGTGTCTTTTTCCCTTTAAATCCATAAAAATCAGACAATGCATGCACATTTTAGGGGCTCACAAAAAAAGGAAGGAATTTGTTTTGAAAAACACAAATTAACGTTAAAAAATATTAAACATCAATGAGTCTTTGCCTGGTGCTCCAGATAATCCACAGAAGGACGTCGCTTTTAACCGTTTTCACAGGAATAGGAACTACTTTCAGCCAAACATAAAAAAGAAAATCCCTATGAAAATTGTTCACAGTGTGTTCTTTGGATTAGAAAGTAGAAAAGAGGCTGCATCTGGAAGAGCTTTTCCTATTAAAATTCTTAAATACCTTTTTATAAAAGTTTGAACTCCTAAAATGAGACACTGATAGACTATCTTGTACTAAAACAGGGGTGTTAAAATTATAAGTTTATTTTTGAAATCTATTTTAGATTTTTTTTCTCCTCTACATTTTGTTTATAGCTCCCCACTGATTTATATTAAAGTGACAAAACTACATCTATGGGGCTTATGTTTGTCATCTGTTCGTCATGTGTTTGTCTGTGTCCGGTGTGTTCTCTCTCTCTCTCTCTCTCTCTCTCTTTGAGTAATTGCTGGAGACAAGTAAGTGGATGAAATAAGGGGAATCGTAAGTGTACCATGAAAGGCTTTCAATATCTCTTGTGGCAAAGCAGCCTGAAAAAGGAAAAAATACGACCATAAACGCTGTCTCCTCGTTTTCTTCTCCCACAAACCCGCCCAATCAGAGCGGGACGCTAATAAGATAAGAGGAAAGGAGCAACAACAGTGAAGCAAGTAGGATTACCCCTGTCTGACTAGCTAACAAGCACCATCTCTTTTCCCTTTTCACAAATGCTAATGGCAGCCCTCTTCCTCCAGAAGGCAAACACTTTTCTATAGAGAGCTGGAGTGAACGCCCCGGTCAGAAAATCTCCCCATTTACTCCTGAAAGGGGACATATTATATGTTAGGGCACACTGCACAATAGCTGAACACACACAGACACATGAGTTTTATCTGCGTGTCCCAAAGTTCTTCAGTCAGATGTGTTTCTAAAGCAGGGGAAAAATCACCATGTTGCCCTGCAGGTTCTTATGTGTGCTCTTGAATGCATATACATCCAGACTGTAATTACAGTCAGTTTTTAAAAATGTTGCACCTTAACTCAGCACTAATGAAAGCACACCTGTAATCGAATGTCACAA